>JAWNPN010000059.1:980000-2180000 GCA_035047485.1 Drosophila peninsularis | reverse complement strand
CCAAAACGAGCTTCGCACAAAATTATTGGGCAGCCCTTTAGCGCGCTGCGCCATCGTCGTTCATTCAGCCGCTGTGTCAAAAGCAAAGACTTCTGAAGAGACTGTGAAGCGACTGCGAAGCAAGCTATTTTTAGCACGCACACATGCGCACATACATACATATACGCTGTGTGGTGTTATGTTATTGTTTTTTACTCGCGTCGCAATTGTGTGGATATGGAAAAAATATATGAAAATTGAAATGCAAATAACAATTGTTATTTTCACATATTTGAAATGTGAATATAATATGAAAGTTATATAAAATTGAATAAATATGAAAAACGCCACGTCGACGTTAAGTTGGGAAAATTATTATAAAACATAAAATAAAATATATATAATATATATAAAATAAAAAATAATAAAATGAATTATATTATATTATTATTATGTATAAATAATAAAAATTATGAAAAAAAATTAAATTAAAATATGTATAGGTATGCCAATATAGTATATATAATAATTGAAAAATACTTTTAAAAAATACTAATTGATCCTGTGCATAGTACTTTTAGTATTTTATTTAATTATTTTTTAACAAATTTATTTCTACTCTTTCTGTGCATTCATATAGATATGAATATATATTAAATATATATATGCATATATACTAAATAAACTGCCACGTTTACTTATATAAACTACACATACTATATATAATTTGTTATTTTATGCAAGGATACAAATATCCTTGCTTTAACATAAGCAAATTACATAATTTCTGCAGCTTTATTGAGCTAAATTGATTAATTGAAATAAACGCCGCATGGCAAGCAAACGTTGCAAAAATATACATACATATATAAATATATATATATAATTCATTTACATACTTATATATGTATATTTATATATATAAATATTTTACTAATGTTTTCATTCCCTTTTGCCCATTACAACAAGTAAAATGAGCTTATCTACCGCAGCTAGAGCACCCCCGCCCCTTGCTCCTATCTCTATCTCTTTTACTCAACAAATTTCCCTCTGCCCCGCCGCCGTAGTGTCTAAGCATGTACAGTTTTTTTATCAGCACACACACACACACACATATGTGTGCACAAAATATGTGAAATAAAAAAATAAATAAAATAAACTGCATTAGGCTAGCCGAAAAGACAAGCATAACTAAATATAATAATAAATAGGTAACTACAACAACAACCATGCGTTGATTAAATTACGTAACAAAAACCGATGTTGACTACAAAAAAAAAATTATCTTAAAATCATTTTATGCAGCACGCTTAAGAAAGGCAAGACTATAGTCTATATATACATATATATCATCTACTGATCTAGCCGAAGGACTCACCTGTCTCCTTCATCATTTTCTCATCGTCGGTGAGGTATGTCAGTGGCGGAGGCAGGCCGGTCGCCGAGGACATGGCTGCGGTTTGCTGACGTGCTGCATTGGCCAGCTATAAAAAGAAGAATTGGAAAGAATTCAAGTTCAAATTTAGCAGAGGAAATCGAAAGAGGCGTGGCAGGCACTCGCTTACCATACGCATGGGCATCTTCTTCAGGCTGTTCATCATCTTGGATCTGGATGTATGTATGTATGTAAGAAGTAAATTGAATCAACACTAGAAACTGGACACTGTTTCGAGCTCTTCCCACGCACAACTACAGCAGTTGACTTCTCACGCGCGACTAATTTCCAATTAGGCTCCAGCGGCAGATTTTGGTCACCGATCATAGCAGTAAGAAGAAATTCAAGAATTTGAAAGCTCTCGCGGCAGAAACTCAACACGGCAAATGTGTGCTCAAAAGCGTCTGGGCCGTTATGCATAGTACGCTGCTCGCTTGTTTGATTGGATTAGAAAACGTTTTCCCATGATTGTCAACATCACTGCGAATAAAAAGAAATAATTATTAAAATAAATTTCTGCTATTATTTAAAGTAAATAAATCATATAGTTTCGTTTAAACACATTACAATTCAAAAATATTTCATTTGCTGCACAACTGTTGAGCTACAAGTGGCAACGCTTGAAAGCAGTGCTGTAAAATGTTTGCTTACCATTTTGAGTAAAATTTTGACGCTTCCGCCGGCCGCAGCTGTCAAAATTCTTTCTTTTCGTTGTTATTACGACGGTAGTTTGGTGTAGGTTCTTATGTTTGATTTAATTTCGCATTTGCTCGGCCATCATTGTTTATTTTGACGAGTTTATAATGAAAATGTGTAGCGCACAGTGTTTTACACACTATTTATGTGAAATTTTGTGGGTTTTACAAAGTTTTTCGTGTGCAAACCATTTCGAAAAAATAAACAAATGCAACAAATGCAAAATGAAATAGAAAAGTTTCTAATTTTCAATAGAAAAATTCTAATGGAATTCTTTTGCATATCCACAGCCCACACAACCAACCAAAATGAAATTGAACAAGTTTGTGTCGTCGTCGCGCAGGAAGAACCGCAAGCGCCACTTCCAGGCTCCGTCACACATCCGCCGTCGCCTGATGTCTGCCCCTCTCTCCAAGGAGCTGCGTCAGAAGTACAACGTGCGCTCGATGCCCATTCGTCGTGACGACGAGGTGCAGGTGATCCGCGGCCACAACAAGGGCAGCCAAGTGGGCAAAGTTGTCCAGGCTTACCGCAAGAAGTTCGTCGTCTACATTGAGAAAATCCAGCGTGAGAACGCGAACGGCACCAACGTCTACGTTGGCATCCACCCCAGCAAAGTTTTGATTGTTAAGCTGAAGCTGGACAAGGATCGCAAGGCCATTCTGGAGCGTCGCAGCAAGGGACGTTTGGCTGCTCTGGGCAAGGACAAGGGCAAATACACCGAAGAGACTGCCGCTCAGCCCATGGAGACAGCGTAAATGCACCAAACTACAACAGTTGTGCGCAGCAGCAGCAGCAACAATAACAACGACGTCGCTGTTTACAGTTCTTTTTACCGTAACGCTTAGTGTCAATGAGAATATTCGAAGAAATCGTGTGAAGTGAGAAAATGCCGCAATTCTTTAACAATAAAGAAGAGTTGAATTTTCCAAACAAAAATTTGTAAATTACAAATCTGCTTTTGTTTATTTGGTTTAGCTTATTATAATATGTGGTCAAATTTAAATTTGAATACTTACCGACATGGCATGGAGTTCCAGTCTTCGGAATCTGATTCGGTTCAGATTCCGACAGGGTGGTCTGAACAAGAGAATATCTTTTAATTTCAATATAAATTTAAATTTGAATACTTACCGACATGGCATGGAGTTCCAGTCTTCGGAATCTGATTCGGTTCAGATTCCGACAGGGTGGTCTGAACTAGAGAATATCTTTTAATTTCAATATAAATTTAAATTTGAATACTTACCGACATGGCATGGAGTTCCAGTCTTCGGAATCTGATTCGGTTCAGATTCCGACAGGGTGGTCTGAACTAGAGAATATCTTTTAATTTCAATATAAATTTAAATTTGAATACTTACCGACATGGCATGGAGTTCCAGTCTTCGGAATCTGATTCGGTTCAGATTCCGACAGGGTGGTCTGAACAAGAGAATATCTTTTAATTTCAATATAAATTTAAATTTGAATACTTACCGACATGGCATGGAGTTCCAGTCTTCGGAATCTGATTCGGTTCAGATTCCGACAGGGTGGTCTGAACAAGAGAATATCTTTTAATTTCAATATAAATTTAAATTTGAATACTTACCGACATGGCATGGAGTTCCAGTCTTCAGAATCTGATTCAGTTCAGATTCCGATAGGGTGGTCCGAGAATATCCTCTAATAATTTAAATATAAATGCAGCATGGCCGGAACTGGAACTGGAGTTATCATCAGCTACAGTCTTTCGAATCTGAACTGACTTTAACAGAGTAGTTTGAGCTAAGGAATACCCTTGATCAATGTTAATGCAGCACAGTGCTAACAGTTGACTATCTTCTATTCGCAGTCTAGTGCCTTATCCTTATATTAGGAGATAATCTACTATTATTTCTAATATTAGTAAAGCCATTTTATAAAATATTCCCATTGAATGAAGCTAGGGTTTCCAGGGCTTAAAATTCGACCATGTTAATAAAATTTCCCTTGGAGCTGTCATTCTTTAGGAATGGAAATATCCAGAAAAATAAGTTGGCATTGACTTAACTGTCATTTTGTAGCTATAAATATCGGAGCCCGTCTCGTTTGGGTTCAGTCCAATTTGGTCTATAAAGAAAGCAAGACGTGCTTCAATAATAAAACTTATAAAAGCAAGAGTGAGTGCAGGAATTATAACAAAATTTCCTAAAGTGAAAAAATTGAAAAATATCGAAATTGACATTATTTTTAGGTTAGCTGCAAAGAAACAACATCAGTTTGCTACAACTGTAACACGTGTTTGGCTTGAATTTCTTCTATCCGTAAATTGAAAATCTAATTATTCGATAATAAGAAAAGATGGCGTCTGTTGGTTCATTCAACGATTTTGTATCCTGTCCCTATAACAAGGGACACGTTGTTCTTCGTGGACGTCTCACCAAACACTTGGAACGTTGCGTTCGCAATTCCGAGCACACCGTTAAATTATTGGTTTGCCCGTTTAATGCTATCCATCGCTTCTCCAAGGAAGCCATGGAGGTGAGTTGACATATTTCCTGTTGCAGATCAACTAATTATTTTGTTATTGTGCAGGTCCATATTAAGGAGTGTCCGGAGCGTGTCCATTTGGAAATGTGTAAGGGCAACGAAGAGCAGCCAAAGGCGATTCAGCCGCAACCGGACTTGGTGGAGTGCGATGAGGATTGGGACCAGGAGCCTGATGTTCCAACGTATAATCCCGCCGCATATTGTGAGCAGAATCTTGTGATCCGCTCAAGCGGCTTGAACGGACAATCAAAAGCAGCTCGCCGCAATTTTCGGGCCAGCGAGCGACGTCGTTTTACTGAGAGGCAGTAAAAACAAATAATTTTAAATTATAATTGTAAAAATTAAATATGGAAATATATATATAAATACATACATATATGTATGTATATATATATATATTTTTATAGAAAACTGATAAATAAATTATAATTATAATAAAATATAAATATAATATAGAAGTTGAAAAAGAATAAACAAGAAAATCAATTTAAATATAGTTCCATCTAAGTGCCCGCCATGGCGCAACCTGAAATTCCAATTTACTTAACGGGTCAAAGCAGTGTAACCAGCTCAAAATTGGGAAATTCTAAAAAAAATACAGGCCCTTTATAACAGGCCAAATTAAGCAGTGTTGCCAACGTCAAGTAGCAAGTATTTATTACTTTTATATCTCTTATATATGGCGGAAGACGAGTAGATTGCACATTATATGCTGGCTCTATTAATCCGTTTAAACTTTGGTATATAAATTACAGTTTAGCCTTATTAGCGATTTCGATTTGGCAGTTTATAGGGTGCCGAACGCTGTGTTTCTGTTGAGCTGGGTTTGGTCTTAGCATTATATGGTTCTTTCACTTTCTGGGCGCTGCAAGCGGCTTCTTCATCGCTTTCTTCGCCTAGCAGACGCTTGCGCTCCTCCTTTATGAATGCCTTGCGCTGTGCGGGGAACATGCCATGCGGCTCACGCACGACGTTTGCGTTGATAACGTACTGCTGCGGATCATAGTCGGGCACATTGTCGTCGTCCCAATTCTCTTCCGTTTCGATTTTTTCGTGTTTTGTTTCTTCGTTCAGCTCGGCGGGCGCACTGTACTGATAATGCGCAATGATGTTACGATCGATGCATGATCTTGTGTGTTGCTGTGTGTGTAGGGAGAATTAAGAAAAGTTCAACGATTGATTTAAGCTTATCACTTACCAAGAAATCTGGCTCAGATACTAGATGTGCCTTATTAAATGGGCACACGAGCAGCTCCACTTCGTCTTTGTAGATCTCCCGACATTTCAATATGTGTTGCTGGAATTTTTTTCGCAACATTTTATGCGCCTTGTTATACGGGCAGTATACCACATCGTTTGCATTCACATTCATTTTGCAAGAAATTATTTTAATAGGTCAAATTTAAAAAGATGTGGATTATCGCGTATTTAATGAGTTCTTAAGTGTTGGTAATCGTTGAACAGCGACTTGAGACAGCACTGCATCGTGAATTCCAACTCAATTGGTTCCAAAACTATCGAATAGGTTTTAAATCATATGTATAAATTTATAGATTTTATTTACCATAAGCTTTTGAAACTTATTGTCAATAATTTTTTATAGTATCATTATTAAATAAATTATAATAATTTAATTTCATTCAATTCATTTATTAGTTCATTTAGGCCTTGCTGATTTATCGATAGATATGAGGTATTATCGCAATAAACACATACTCAAGCATACACAATTTCAGCCAAACAGAGTAAAATATTGTAGAATATTTCTTTTATATATGAGAAATATATGAAATAAAAACCTTACAAGATGGGTAAAGGTTTCAACAATTATATGTGTAAGAAATTCTTTCACCCTGCCTCAAGAGACAATCTTAAGCGGGTAAGTATTGACCAAACGTTTATGTCTCAACATTTTTTCACAATTAAATTTCGTAAAATGTTTAGGTGTGGATGGCAGAACAGCAGGCGGAGGCGTATAAAAAGAAACAGGAGGAGCTGCGCACACAGTATGAAAAGGAACAGAATCTGCACGAAAACAAGGCCATGCTGAGCAAGGATAGCAAGGACAAGCTGAGCGTTAATTTTATGTATGAGCCGCCGCCAGGTGTACGCAAGGAGCGCGAAAAGGACGACACCGAGCCGGAGTACAAGTTCGAGTGGCAGCGTAAATACAATGCGCCGCGCGAGTCGTACTGTAAAGGCGACACAGAAATTAGAGATCAGCCCTTTGGCATTCAGGTGCGCAACGTACGCTGCCTCAAGTGCCACAAATGGGGGCACATCAACACAGATAAGGAGTGCAGCATGTACAGTATATCGATGAGTGAGGCACGTAAACTGCATTCTGAGTCGGAGGCCAACGACATAATGTCCAAGAATGTGCTCGAGGAACAGATGAAGGAGGATGGATTGATGATGAAGCACTCTGCGCTGGAGCTGCAGAGCATTAAGGATGTGCAGCAGCGCCATCAGCTGGTGCCCAGCGACGAGGAGGATGAAGCTACACGCGCCGCCAGACAACAGAATCCAGAGTTGCTATTCCTCAAGTCGCTGAGCAAAAAGCAAAAATTAAAACTACTCAAAAAACTTGAGAAAATAGAGCGCATGAAACGCAAAGGTGAGAGAAAATCACTAAAGTCCAGCAGAAAAAAGTCCAAAAAGAAGAAGAGCAAGAGCAAGACTGCAGGGAGCAGTTCCTCTTCCTCTTCATCATCGTCTTCCGACTCAGAGAGTGACGCAGCTGACCAGAAGCAGCGCCACAAAACTAATCAAAAGGGCAGAGAGAGATCTCGTTCACGCAGCAAACTGAGAGAGAATCGGGAGCAGCACCTTGGTGAGCGCCGCCAATCGCAAAGTCGAAATGGCTTCCCAGCAGCTGCAGAGGAGCGGCACAACAGACCCAGAGATAATAATCAGCGCAGCAATGGACATCGGGAGAGATCTCGCAGCGCCCACAGAGAGGAGCGAGGCAGGCAGCGGCGGCAGCGCTCGAACAGTGGCGATGCCCGGAGGGAGCGGGATCGGGAGCGCCATCGGCAGGGCGAACACAGCAAACGCGACAGATATTGATATTATACGCATTTACATTTATATATGCGCAATGGCAGCAATGGCCCACCAATATATCACTTTTATGACAACTAACAAACATAATTCATTTACACATATATAACTGTTCCACCTGATCAGCACGTCTGCTCGGCACAAGACCTCGATTGCAACTGAAGAAACTCCGCTGCGGGCGCGCCTTTTTATAGCTGCCGGCGTCGCTCAAAAGTCACTCAAGCTCTCATGAGCTGCTTTACGAGTTATTTTCTATGCTCGCTCAGTGCACAGACGAGCGTATTGGCTCGCTGTAGGCGCTGACGGCGTTGCTCTCAAAGTCACTCAAGCGCTCATGAGCTGTTTTCTATGCTCGTTCAGCGAAGAGAGGAGCATATTGGTTGTTAGTATAGGTAGAAAACAGTTGGGCGAGCATTCTGCTCAGAGCTGTGTACTGTTATTGAGTATTGAGTGGAATTAACTTCTCTTTTTATGACACTATCGTCAGCCATCTTTAACCAGCGAAGTTTCGCACATATAAGAACATTACAAACATTTATACATAATTAGCTTTGCTATAAGACTTTATTTAGCCGCACAAATGAAGATCGCCAGAAGTGAAAAAAGGGACAACTTTCGATAGTTTAACAAGCTGTCATACATAATAGAATGTTTGCTATGTTGTTGCTGTTGTATGTTAACTTTAAATGCGAGCCAGTTGTGCGGTTGTGCTGGAGCCTGCGGAGACGCAGAGCTCAGCGCCGTGGTTGCTGCCACTCTCGCGCGAGACGCTCTTCACATGGATGTGGCTCTTGAGCATGGCAGCGCGCAGGATTAGCATGCGGGTATGGCGCTGATACTGTTTGCCCATCAGGAGGGCGCGCTCGAAGGTGCTGTTGCGCTGATCGGCCTCCTTGGCATAGAGGATCTTGTTGTGGGAATCGATGCGCGCCTGGATTTGCCCATCCAATATCAGCTGCATCACCTCGTTCTCCAGATCGCCCACGGTGGAGTTGAAGGCTGTGGCCATTTTGTGCATATCGGCCGACATGTAGGGGCTGAAGTATTGAATCAGTGCCCGATTGCGAATCTTCGTGTACAGTGTGCTGACATGTGGGGCTATGTACATGTCCACTAGCAGATTGTCGCGAATCTCGTCGAGCAGCGTCAGGCAACTGGCGTACTTGCTCTCGTAGAATTTGAAAATAATATCACGCAGTTGCGGCTCCAGTTCGAGGAACAGCTTGAAGGAAGTGGATGCAATCACCAGACGCTTCAGTTCCTGGCGATCAAAGGTGGCCAAGGCACACAGCCCGCCATAGACAGCCACGTTGCTGGTGGAGATCATCTCTGGAAAATCGCAATGATCAAAGTTTGCAGCCAAAAAGTGTTTAGCCGCCACTTTGTATTTCTTTTGCTGGAGCTCGGCCAAGCCGGCGGCGCATTCCAGGCGCGTGTGCACCTGGGCGTTCGCCTCCTTGGAGCCCTCGGAAAAGTCGGGTGTGCTCTCCGCCTTTGATATGTAGCTCATGACATGCGCCCAGTTCTTCAAGTAGATGGAAACCTTGATCACATTGAGGCACATGTTAACCACATGCTTGCCACTGGTGCAGTAGTCGCGGGCACGCGAATAACACTTCAAGGCATTGGTCAGATCGCCACAACTGAGGTAGTGATCCGCCAGATCGTCATGGCCACGCCGGATGCTCTCCTTGATGGAATTCGATTTATAATTCTTTAGATCAGAATCGAGTTTCTCCAGCTTAAGCGCTGCCTTTTTCAACTTGGAATCCACCCAGACGGCGTCATAGGCAAAGGCATCCTTCTCACCTCCTGCGCTGGTCGCATTCGCCTGAGCCGCTGCTGCAGCCGGCTGTGCAGCGATGTCGGGCAGAGCAGCAGCTGCCGCAACGCCAGCGGCTTGATCAGCGCCAATACCAGCGGCGCCGCCACCACCACCAGCAACTCCGCCCACTACTTGCATATCACTCAAGCGCTTGTGCAGCATTTGATAGACTTTAACGTTGTATGTCGACTGGACGTAGGTGATGGCCATCTTGAGGGCCTCCACCGAGAGTAGTGGGCAAACGTCGGCGACATATATTAGGCGATCGAGTCGTGCAATGCCCGTGTATTGATTAGCATATACCTCCAAGTCGATCGTTGGATTCTCTACCACAATTTGCTGCTCTTCATTGTTTTCATTATCTTCGTTCGGGGGCGCATCCACTTGCATTGGCTCGACGGCATTCTTGAAATATGTAGTAGAAGGTAAATAAGTATAATTGTGGTTGCATGATAAAGTCCATTATCACTTACCTGCATGAGCGGCGGCATCGGCAGCACGGGCATCTTGCAACGTTTTGTTTGCAAGCGTAATTTGCGAAAATTATTAAAATGCTTTTTTGCTCTTTGCCGACTTTTGTTCGATTGGCTATTGTTAGAGACTATCGAGTGGGAGTTCCATTGACATAATGATATCGATATTAACAATCGATACTTTAGTTGGCTATGGACAATTGAATATTTTAAAATATCCCATCTCCATATTCTACCATTCTGTGCGAATGCCACAATTACCAAAAGCAGCGCAAACGTTTTGTTTATTTCGCTGAATTTTATTATAAGTAATATAAAAAATCGGAAAAAATGTCAAATATAACCGCTGCGGTAATTGCTAACCGTAACAAAAAGCATTTTCTGGGCGTGCCAGCGCCGCTTGGCTACGTTGCCGGCGTGGGTCGTGGGTGAGTTGGTTTTCTATTAAACGTTTTGCAATCAATAAAAATGTTTAATAATATATATTTTTTAATATAGTGCCACTGGCTTTACAACACGTTCTGATATCGGTCCAGCGCGAGATGCCAACGATGTTTCTGACGACCGCCACGCGCCGCCTGCCACAAAACGCAAAAAGAAGGATGAGGAGGAGGAGGAAGATGAGGATTTGAATGACTCGAACTACGACGAGTTTAGCGGCTACAGTGGCTCACTCTTCTCGAAGGATCCTTACGACAAGGACGACGAAGAGGCGGACGCAATTTACGATTCTATAGAAAAGCGCATGGATGAGAAACGCAAGGAATATCGCGACCGTCGCTTGCGTGAAGATTTGGAACGTTATCGTCAGGAGCGCCCCAAAATTCAACAACAGTTCAGCGATCTGAAGCGTTCGCTGGCCACGGTCACCAGCGAAGAATGGTCCACCATACCCGAAGTGGGCGACAGTCGCAATCGCAAACAGCGCAACCCACGCGCGGAGAAGTTTACGCCGTTACCAGACAGCGTACTGTCGCGGAATCTAGGTGGAGAGACTGCATCCACACTGGATGCCAGCTCTGGCTTGGCTTCCATGGTGCCCGGCGTAGCCACGCCTGGCATGCTAACGCCCACTGGAGATTTGGATTTGCGAAAAATTGGACAAGCGAGAAATACGCTGATGAATGTAAAACTTTCGCAAGTTTCGGACTCTGTGACGGGCCAAACGGTGGTCGATCCCAAGGGCTATTTGACTGACTTGCAGAGCATGATTCCCACCTATGGCGGCGATATTAACGACATTAAGAAGGCGCGTTTGCTACTTAAGAGCGTGCGTGAAACGAATCCTAACCATCCGCCCGCTTGGATAGCGTCGGCTCGTCTGGAAGAGGTCACCGGCAAGGTACAGATGGCGCGCAATTTGATAATGCGAGGCTGTGAAATGAACCCACAGTCAGAGGACCTTTGGCTGGAGGCGGCGCGTCTCCAACCACCAGATACAGCCAAAGCCGTCATTGCCCAGGCGGCCCGTCACATTCCCACCTCGGTGCGCATCTGGATCAAGGCTGCCGATCTGGAGACCGAAACCAAAGCCAAACGACGCGTGTTCCGAAAAGCCCTCGAGCACATACCAAACTCTGTGCGTCTGTGGAAGGCGGCTGTGGAACTGGAGAATCCAGATGACGCTCGCATTCTACTGTCGCGCGCTGTCGAGTGCTGCAACACGAGCGTGGAGCTGTGGCTGGCTCTGGCACGCCTCGAGACTTATGAGAACGCGCGCAAGGTGCTGAACAAGGCACGTGAGAATATACCCACCGATCGTCAGATCTGGACAACGGCTGCCAAGCTGGAGGAGGCCAATGGCAACATACACATGGTCGAGAAGATTGTCGATCGTTCGCTGACATCGCTGACGGCCAATGGAGTGGAAATCAATCGCGATCACTGGTTCCAGGAGGCCATCGAGGCGGAGAAGTCAGGAGCCGTTCACTGCTGTCAGGCCATCGTCAAGGCAGTCATTGGCATTGGCGTCGAGGAGGAGGATCGCAAGCAAACCTGGATTGATGATGCTGAATTTGTAAGCCTCTGTGAATTATCCTACATACCCTTTTATAATATAAATCGTTTTCCAGTGCGCCAAGGAAAATGCTTTTGAGTGCGCCCGCGCTGTCTACGCGCATGCGCTGCAAATGTTTCCATCCAAGAAGAGCATTTGGCTGCGTGCTGCATACTTTGAGAAGAATCATGGAACACGAGAGTCTTTGGAAGCGCTGCTGCAACGCGCCGTGGCGCATTGTCCCAAGTCTGAGATTCTCTGGCTGATGGGCGCCAAGTCGAAGTGGATGGCAGGGGATGTGCCCGCTGCTAGGGGTATCTTGTCGTTGGCCTTCCAGGCCAATCCCAACTCCGAGGACATTTGGCTGGCTGCTGTCAAGCTGGAATCGGAGAACTCGGAATATGAACGCGCGCGACGTTTGCTGGCCAAGGCGCGTGGATCGGCGCCGACTCCTCGCGTCATGATGAAATCAGCACGCCTCGAATGGGCACTGGAGCGATTCGACGAGGCCTTGCGTTTGCTGGCCGAAGCCGTCGAGGTATTCCCCGAATTCCCGAAACTCTGGATGATGAAAGGTCAGATTGAGGAGCAGCAGCGGCGCACAGAGGACGCAGCTGCCACATACACGCTGGCATTAAAGAAATGCCCCACCTCAATACCCCTGTGGATACTGTCAGCCAGTCTGGAGGAGCGTAAAGGTGTGCTCACCAAGGCGCGTTCGATTTTGGAACGAGGCAGGCTGCGCAACCCCAAGGTCGCCGTGCTCTGGCTGGAGGCGATACGCGTGGAGCTGAGAGCCGGACTCAAAGAGATAGCCAGCACAATGATGGCGCGTGCCCTGCAGGAGTGTCCCAACGCCGGCGAGCTGTGGGCGGAGGCCATCTTTATGGAGACGAAGCCACAGCGTAAGACCAAATCGGTGGATGCGCTCAAGAAATGCGAGCACGATCCGCACGTGCTGCTGGCGGTGTCGAAGCTATTCTGGTCGGAGCACAAGTTCTCCAAGTGCAGGGATTGGTTCAATCGAACGGTAAGAACTTAATGAAATTGCTAACTTTATTAACTGTATTAACAACATATCCTCTTCATGCAGGTTAAAATCGATCCGGACTTGGGCGATGCTTGGGCATATTTCTACAAATTTGAGCTGTTGCATGGCACGGAGCAGCAGCAGCAGGAGGTGCTCGAGCGTTGCATAGCCGCTGAGCCCACCCACGGCGAGGCGTGGTGCGGCGTGAGCAAGTGCATTCGCAATTGGCAGTTCAAAACGCCAGATGTACTACGTGCGGTGGTCAGGGAGCTATCCGTGCCCGTTTAAGCTTCCCCTCTACTATACTACTACTGCAACTAAATCAATAATAAACTGTTTGCAGCCTAATGCAGTATGCGTCTGGAACTCCTAAAATTCTTGTAGATGCCTTTGCTCCGCTTGCGGATTATCTCGCAGAGGAACACAGCGAAGCTGAGCGCGATGCCATAGCCAAAGATGCCAAAGGCGTAGCGGCATTCGGTGAGGCCAATGGACACAAAGCCGCCAACGCCGCTCTCACACTTGGGCTTCTGTGGTATCCACTTGCGGTCCTCTCGGTTAACCAGGCTCACCTCGCGCTGCCAGCGTAATCTGTGCCAGATTATAGTAGTTATAGCTATGTAACCTCTCTCTGTCTCTCTCTCTGTCTACTCACTGTCGGCGGAATAGCTCCTTGTAGGGAAAGTTCTTGCGCGTTGGTATGGCCATCATGGGCAATTGGAATGGCTCCAGTTCCATTAGACCGCATTTCTCGGGCTCACTGAAGGTATCGCCGACAATTTGGTAGCCCGCCTGCAGCTCCACCTGATATGCGAACAGGCCCGTGCGCATCTTCTCCATGCCCACCGCGGGCCGCATGTAAACATTGTCTCCCTTCGAGGCAATCTTCTTGTGATACAAACTCTTTGTGACCGGATCAGTGGACTCTGTAAAATAGATTTTGTTATACTGTGTGTCCTGCACGCCAATTTCCAGAGGGGATTGCCCCAGATCTCCCAGCGTCTGTATGGCATCCGACGGACTCTGCAGCAGGGCCACGATATTCGCCGAGAAGGAGGTGAACAGAAAGACGGCGGCTACGAATGTTGTAAAGACTATGATCCTTCCGGAACGATTGCGCACGTCCACATAGAATCCCTGCTGGCACATGGCGCCCCAGACAAAGTTCACCGAATCCATGTAGGACATGTTATGCGTGTGCGGCGAGAAGATCATTTCCAACAGCATCACCACAGTAGTTATGATGACCAGGACGATTATCGAGATCCAAACATCGATCTCGAACGGCATCGAGAAGATGTTGGCCACCGCTGACAGCGGCGGCTGGCGAAACATGATGCCAGCCCGCACACGATACGTTTCGGCCACAAAGTCACAGAAAGCGATGCGATCCAAGCGCATGAAGATCGCCAGCTGGGCAAAGTCCAGTTCGTAGCGCTGAAAGCGACCCATGAGGCCGTCAAAGGAGCCATTCGGCTGACGCCAGCCGTAGTTGACGGTTTGGTAAGTGTTGTAGCTGGGAAGGAAAATAGAAAAAAAGAAGAGAAAGCGAGAGAGAGAGAGAGAGATGAGAGTGACTTACCTCACATTCAAGCGATTGGCCAGCTCTAGCATGAGTCGATGGTTGACTTTGGAGATGGTATCGATATGGCGCAGGGACAGATCCTCGACGGTGGTAAACAGATCTGGAAAGGCGATGACAATGCCTGTGTTGAAGACAATGCCCTCCAGATTCTGTCTATACGTAATCGCTGAGCCGAAGTGCTGCAGGGCGTGAGTGATGTGCCGAGCGTTGTGGAGCTGTTGGCCTACCAAGCGAATCTTTGCCGGCTTCCAGGCGGCCACCTTGTAAACATCCAGCAGGGAGGCAGTGAAGGGCGCCGTCGGACTGTGCCAGAGCACACGCAGCTCGCTATCGGGTGGTATGAAGATCTCCTCGTCCTCAAGCAGCTCCAGATCCCGCAGGTCCTGCGTGAGCAGCAGCCAAAACCGATTCGTTGTGAAGTAATTGTGCTCCCAGGCTGCTGACCAGCGCAACAGATTCAGGGCACACGAGCTGTTGAACTGCAGCATCAGAATGCCCAGCTTGTTGTGCAGGGCGGGCAGCAGGAAGGCCAGCTGCCAGTGGGTGTCGTTGTTCGGGAAGAAGGTGCGCGGCGGCTGTGCCACCTGAGACTCCGCGTCCATCTCATTGTCGACATGCTGCAGATCATTCAGACAGTGCTCCGTCCAGACCTGCACATAGATGTCGTGTGTCATAAAGTGCTGCAGCAGCGAGTACAAACGTGACTCAGCTGGGCCGAAAGGATATGAGTTGAGTTATGCGTTAGCTGCAGTTGACGCGGCTGGGAACTTCCGTAACTCACCAATGTCCCCGTGGCAAACAACGAGCATCAGGCTGTGCACGCCATGCTGGCGATAGTAAGCGACTAGCATATCCGGCAATTGATTGCCCCACGAATCTCCTTTGGGCAGCTGCCGTTGCTGCTGCTGCTGCTGCTGCTGCTGCTGTCCGCCGGGGATTGCTGCGTCAGCTGGCAGTGACACGTGGCCTGACATTGATGTCGTCGCTGTCAGCGGCCACAACAACAGCAACAGCAAGAGTAACACCAGAAGCTCTGGGAATATTAACGAGTTCATGCTGATGCTCCGGCTGTGTCCTTTGCCAGTCCTTTGCATAAGGCTTCCGCTAACCGGCAGCTTTTATACCGACCCGTGCCAGCAGTTGCCGCGGCCCAATGACATTAAATGTAATTGAGTTCTTACATTTTTTTTTCGGTTTTTGTTTGAAAGGCATTAAAATTATGCATTGATTACGCTTCAACGACTTCTTCACCTTTTGCCTCATTTCGCGCTCATTCGCTGTCATTACGTATACGCCGCGTTGTCTGCGCCGCAATTTGCCGCAATTCGCTGGCGACAGCTGCAATTGGTCAGCGCCGGCGTTTAATTGGTGCACCAAGTGGCGCTCAAATTGTCCACCCAAAGTCAATTACATGCCATTAAACAAAATAAGTTGCACTTAAAAACTTTCTCTCTCCGCCCCGACTTTCGCCACGTAATAAGTTCTTACATCACTTTTGCTATCACTTATTTATTGCTTTGCAATCTTTCGTTTGCCTCATAAATGGATTGGCTTTGAATGCGAAAGTTTCTGATTGCGATTCAGCCATGAAGCATAGATTTACGTGACTAAGTCGCTCGCGAAAGAAAGGGAATTTGGTCAGAGATTAATTTCTGGTCACTATATTTATGACTGCCCATATTTTTAGTGCATCCTGAGCATGGGCGACAGTTTCTGTTTGAAAATTAATTATTATATTAATTTATTTAATATTTAAATAAATAAGATCTCAAACGAAATTATGAGTTTATGGGGCTCATAAATCAAGTTAAAGATGCGATCCTTAGCTTGATCGAATCTTTCTTGAATTTTCTGTTCCTAAAGTGAGAATATCATTGACTAACATAGAGATTAAATACTGAAAAAAATGATTAAAATTAATTATTAATATATATATAAATATATTAATATATATGAGGTACATCCAACAAATTCCCAAATATGACATCTCCAGCTTTTGCGGCCTTTAAGTTACGCTGGATCAACTCAGCTTGCCTGATCAACAATATACAGTGGTGGCCAGAACAATAGTACTGCTTTTGCGCTGGAAAATAAAAAGAAAATAGAATAGAATGTAAAGAAAATAATAATAAAAAAAAAAAAACAAAAACAGCTTACCTATGTGGGAATTAATTTGTTTTTGAAGATTTTAGAGAGATGCATTGAGAATCGGCAGTTCTGAGAAAGCATAGGTATGGTTGTAAGGAGCTGAAATAAATAAATAATTAAAAATAAATAAAGATAAATAAAACTAAAATTATTAATATAAATTTAATAATTAAATATAAATAATAAAAAAATATATTAAAGCTAATAATAAAAAACTAATAATTAAAAATAAATAATAGCAAGAAAAAACAAACAGAAAATAAAAAGAAATAATAATAAAAAAAAAAAAACAAAACATAAATAATGCAAAATATTAAAAATACAAATAATAAAAAAAATATATATATATATATAATAAAAAAATAAATTGTAAATTAAAGATAAATATAAATTATTGTGTTGTCCAACATTTTCATGACCACAACTGTATATAGTTGATCAGGCTAGGCTGAATTGATGTGGTCTTTACATTTTATATATATATTTTTTATATATATTTTACTCAACTTAAACAGACATTATTTGTACGTCAATAGAATTTCGCTGCCTTTAAGCCTTTGCGCTTGCTTACTAAAGTAAGTTAACAAACTTTTGCAAAGAGTATCAGATTCTATCATTATTTAGACAATCGATTTCACGTCTGTTACAAAGCAAAGAAGCTTCCCTGTTTCCGCACTCTTTCAAAGGCATAAAGTCCACGGCCCTGCATGGCGTCCGTTTCGTGTCCTGTCGTTAAGTCGTTGCTTTTAACACCTTTCCTATCAATAACTGGCTAGCTTAAAGTCCATGACTTCAATTTATCTAGTTTGGCTTGTCATGGACGCGTTTCAGGCAAGCGAAAATCCTCTAATTGTTTTGAAAAATGGCGCAATAAAGCCTTCCAGCTTGTTGTAGCTCAAATCCTGCCACTCCGCTGCTCTCTCGCCATCTGCTTGGCTACTTATGTTTTCCTGTCGCCAGACACAAACGTGTGATAATCTGGATTTTTGGTGTTTGTTTTGCTCCTGGCGACCCAGACACACGCCCACTAATGGCTGCCATTTGGCGTCGCACTTTTTGACCGCTTTTCGCTTGTTGCCCATTTGTATCTCGTGCGCCTTCTGGAGATTGCGCAACGTTCCGGGATTGAGCTAAAGGCAACGGCGCTGGCAGCGGCAACGGCAACGCTTCAATAACTTTTATCACTTTTAATTGGGTTTTTCTTTATAGCCAACGCATGTCTTAGAAGACTTATAAGACTAACACACACACAGACTACACACGCACACATGAGCAGATTGTAATTGTGTTAATTTGTCTCACTTGTCTCAGTGTGTGTGCCGGGGTGTGTCGTGTTGTTGTTGTTGTTGTTTCGGTTTGTTTTTGCGACAGCCTTGGCTAATGCCAGTTTTTGCCCCGTTGCTTTTGCCGTTCCGCTCAGTCCGAGATTTTCTTGCTTTCAATTTTCCTAATTGCTTCTTAATGCGCGTCATACGCCGGCAAGCAGAACTTTGCTCTAATTTGCTTTTTAACTCGTTGTCACAGCCCAAATTGAACTTTAAAAGCAAACAACAATTTGCGACAATTTGTATCTACAAATTGCCATATGCAGTGAAAGTTTCAGTATGCCTTGAGATCTTCAAGCTAGTCCAACCGAAATTTAGATGCTTGAGTAATCGAATCTAAAATTATAGTGTATTAAATTTATAATGAAGACGATGCTGTTTAGAGGTAAATTTATAAGGAATATATAATATTAAATTTATAAAAAAAAATATTTATATATAAAATAAAAAATGTAAAATATAAAATATAAATAAATAAAATATAAAATATAAAAAATATAATATATAAAAATATATAATATATAAAAAATATAATATATAAAATATATAATTATATAAAAAAAATTAAAAAAAAGAAGAAAAATAAATAAATAAAATACAAACAAAAATATATATATAAAATTAAAAAAATATATAAAATTTAAAAATTTAATAAAAACCTGCAATATAAAAATAAATTTATAATATTTATATCTTTTATTAAAAATGTTCATCAATTTATATTAATATAAATTGCATTATATTCTGTTCATTATATATATATTTTATATATATAATACAATATATATATATTTTATATATATAATACATTATATATATATTTATTTTTGTTCATTAGGGTTTGCTTTAATATTAAGAATATGATATATGTTAAAATAATTTTCTATGCATTTTATTATAATATTTATAGCATATAAACATTATAAACATCTAACTTTCTTCATCTTATACGCTTTCTTTGCTTTTATTTTATTAGATTTTTTCTCACATCAATTAATTCATATCTCATTATACACACCCACACACACTCACTCACTCACACACATAGATTTATTCAGCTTATCAAGCAACTAATTTATGCTGCATGCGACGCCCAGTTCTCACGCTAGAGGGCGCCGCTGTTTCATTAATCATGTCCGCCATTTCTTGACATTTGCCCGTCATGTTCAACTACTTTCATAAAATTCACGCTACTCTTGTTTTCTTAATTTTTCATCGCTGACAGATTTTCATACTCTAACGAAAAGCTCTCGCTTTAATACAGAGGATATTTCCATTTAAATACTTTGCTACTGGTAGTTCTAGGTTTAGCAATGCATTCAAGATCGAAGCACCTTTGTCAGTGCATCAAAATGGAATTTAATATTAAAATCGCTGTCTTGGGAAACCAAATTTATACTTCTTCCTGCACAGGATACGCTTCCTTTACGCTCTTCTTATCGTGTTGGTCGTGTAAGTATCTCGTCTTTAAGCGCACGCTTCATTTGCTGCTCGAAGTCTGTGCGCTGGGTGGCTGGCATCAGTTTATATTAAGAGGATGCTCAGGAATCCTTTTATGTGGCACTTGTATCCTTTTTCGTTGTCGTTGTTGCTGTCCGTGCGCCAATTTGATTTTCTTAGAGCGTAAATCAATGCAAATCGAAGGATGAACTGATTGGCTATGCAGCTACCCGGCTCTGCGGCTTTGTGGCAGCCAGCAGCGAGCAGCCAACAGCCACTACAATTATCGGAGCTGTTACACCTGACTGCACGGCTGTTGGCCTGATTTGCATAAGCCGTCAAAGCCGCAAGCTCTAAGCCTTTGACAATTAGCCAATATATATATTTCACTGAAAGCCACAGACGACATCATCAGCTATTGAGTTCTTTTATGTGTATATGTGTGTGTGGCTGCTACTGCCCTAAGCTAAATTGGAGTGTGCTTGATGTTTATTATGTAACCACAATGCGCTACTTTGTGCTACCTTTTAGCTTTCACGCCTTTGAAATACATTTAATCCATCATTGAGTTCAGACAGCGTCGATACACACTCACACACACACACATAGATAAACACATACAGTGCCTCGTTAGCCTCGGGCTGTTCGCCTTTTTATCCTGTCCAAAAAGCTTTATTGACTGCCGCTTTCAATTTGTGCGACGCCCATTTACAACCTGTTGAAAAGGTGCAAATTGTTGGCTGGCTTCTTTGACTCGCTTCTTACTTGAGCTCAGCAAACACGCTTACGCAGCCTTATCAATCAAAGGCATCTGCCCCAGCTCCAGCCCCAGCCCCAGCCCACACCCACATAGGCATAACAAACATATGTTATTAATACGCAGCATTTATATATGGGGGCCCATACAAATATGTGCAAATAGATATTTCAGGAGAAGCTTAGCTGACGTCATTTCAAAGAGGAATCTATAATATATAATATATTCAGTTATATATATATATATAAATATTTATAAAGAGAGATTTGTACCAGAGAACCGTACTGAAGAGTAAAAGTATCTAAGATATTTATATATATATTCAGTTATATATATAAATATTTATAAGATATCTAAGATATATATATCGAAATCTATAATATATTTATATCAAAATTGTTTCCTATTTCACTTAAAAAATTCTCTTAAAATAATATAATATAAATATATTTATATAGAGTTTTATTATTCATCATTTTACACAAGAATTAGCCTTACTTTATATAACGTTTTACATTTATATATGAATATCTTCAAACAGAGTTTTATCGTTAATCATTCTGTGGAAGAATTCCCCTGGCTTTCCATAACAAATCTATCTATCCTATACATGCCAGCGTCTCTATCAATGCGCGTTGCAGGGAAACTTCACAATGCAATTTCTGCTGCACTCCGCAGCTAAATATATATATATATATATATATATAACTGTAATATATATTGTGCGCGTGTGTGTGTGTGCTCTTGCCTGGCTGAACAAATTACATTGTCAAGCTGTAAATAGTCGGAACTTTATTTGCGCTGTAACTAGCTGGATCGTTATTGTTGTCACTAACTTGTTAATTTAATAGTCGAGGCGGCAGCTGCGCAGCGCTGTCATGCGAGAATGCAACCAATTGTGGGGCAAAACCTATCTAATTTAGATTAAAATGCTTAAAATACTCACTGGCTGACGCATATTAATGAAGCCCCATTCTGCTGACTCTGTTCATAATTATCTTGCCAATAATTTCAACAATAATTAAGGCTTTTAAAGTCTGGCATTGCAATGATACGTGATTAAGCACACAAATATATAACATTCGATTGCGATGGTTCAACGCCTGCGAGCATTTGTTCTGCATTCCCAGGGCGAACATTAATCATTATCTGGCGCCATCTAGCGGCTGGTGGCGGCCAACATGCGCTTGAGCTCATTTATCTGCATCTAATCAATTAGCAGGGCACCTTGGCAGCCTTCGCTCGCTGGACCCTTGAGCAGCACATTCCGTTTCCTTGCGGATCCGGCTACCTTGTCCTTTTCATTTCGATGCCTTCGCTTTTTTTTGCCGTCCTCCATTTCGGCGTCCTTGCTACGTGCCAATTTGGCTCGTTTTGCTCGCTCATTCGTAAATCTAAACAAATCATCAATTTTCACAAATTATACGCGCCCCTCGATGTGGCGCCCGCCGTGGCGCCCTTCACATCCTTGTTATCGTTTACGCTGTGCTTTCTGCCTTCTGCTTGGTCCTTTGTCGCCGTTGTCCTTGAGCCTAATTGCTTTCGTTTCAATCGCTGCGTTTCCTGTTGTCATCCACACCGTTGTTCATTTTACATTTCATTAATTAATGCCGCTGCCCGTCGAACTTTGACATATTGAGCCCAGCCTCCAGCTCCACTCCGCCGAATTCCATTCAGCTCTGTCGCATTACCTATCTGCCGCGGCCACTTGAGCCGAATGCAGACCCCCATCTATTTAATCTATTTAAATTGATACGGAATGTTATCAGCCATTGGGAAATTTTTTAATTAACTAGCCAAACGCCGTCAGATAATGTTAAGTTCGCAGTGCAGTTCCCTTGCCGTTGCCTATTTAAGTTTTGATCGAGCCCCACAATTGGCTTATACGCAAAATGAAGTGTATTAGCTTGTTATTGCTGCTCGTTGCTCAGGCGGCCTGGGCGCGTGTGCCCTACCAGCCGCTGCCGGACGTGGAGGTGCCGCCGGTCCTAGCGGACGAGATCTATGAGCGTGCCGTCTATGTGGAGCCCCTGCCCGAGGCCCGTGCTGCTGGTGAGTAGTTCAGTGGATAATAAAGTGGATTTACTCCCGATAACTCCTGGTCTGTCCTGCCAAAAGGCTGCAGTGTGACCATTCGCGGTGGCATGCCCAAGCCGGAGCCTGTTTGCCTGGAAACGAACTCGGAGAATCTTTACCCCTTCAACAACTTGGGCGTCATGGAGGTGGAGAGCGGCAAGACCCTGCAGCTGTGGTGCCCCAGCGGCTTTACCACCCACTCGGAAAACCTGCTGACTGCCACCTGCGTGAGCGGCACCACCTTCAAGGTGGATGGCGCTGAGCACAATTTCAAGGATCTTGCCTGCAAGTCCTGGCCCGGCTTCAAGGCCATCAAGTCCGGCGCCACATGCAACGGCGGCATCGTCATTCGAGTGGGCTTCGAGATTACCTCTTCGCGTTTTGCCGAGCAAATGCAAATTTGCTTCAACGAGGAGGAGGAGGTGACTCGCTACACGCGCCACCAACTGTTCCCGGGCAGCAACTACTACGAGACCGGCGTGGACCGCATTACCTTCCAAACGGCCGGCTACTTCAACGGCAAGAATGTGGACAAGCTCTACACCCAGGTCACCCAATTGGAGACAATCAACAAGGATTTGGGCGGCGATGCGGATAAATACTTCGATTCCGCCTCAAACGTTTACCTGGCCCGCGGTCACCTCGGCGCCAAAGCCGACTTCGACTACGCGCCCGAGCAGCGCGCCACCTTCCTGTTCATCAACGCGGCGCCCCAATGGCAGACCTTCAATGCCGGCAACTGGGCTCGTGTTGAGGATGGTGTCCGCGCCTGGGTCTCCAAGAACCGCATGAATGTCAACTGCTACACGGGAGTCTATGGCGTCACTACGCTGCCCAACAAAGACGGCGCTGAGACGCCCCTCTACTTGGCGCGCGACGGCAACAACAATGGCCTGATCCCCGTGCCCAAGCTCTACTTCCGTGTGGTCATCGAGCCCTCAACTAATCGCGGCATCGTCTTTGTGGGCGTCAACAATCCCCACTTGACCGAGGCGCAGATCAAGAAGGACTATGTGATTTGCAACGATGTCAGCGACAAGGTCAACTATATCAACTGGAAGAAGACGGACATCAAGGCTGGCTGGTCCTATGCCTGCGAAGTGGCTGACTTCCTGAAGACAGTGAAGCATCTGCCCGCGCTGACCGCCAAGAACGGTCTGCTCGTCTAAGCTGTGTCAATAAAAAATGTTTTTTAATCGAATTTAAAAAAAAAATGGGAATTTATTGTTAAATAAGGGTAAATTTTGGAGAGTGGGAAATTATTTGATAATAGCTAAATAAACTGTAATAAGGGTTTGGGTAGGAGTTGAGTTATGATGGAAATATAAGATACGAATTCATTGATAATAAATTATATTATATTATATTATATTATTATATTATTAATTATCCATTATTATTATTAATAAGGTGTAAGGCTTCAGCAAGAATCTAGGAACTCCACAGAAATTCACGACTATGAGGAATCAGGAAAGCTTCGAGCAGTTCCATACAAATACTAGATGACTGATAATATAAGATCTATAATATCTCTTAACTCTTAGCCAATTCGGAACTCCTAATATTTCCTGCATATTATTAGCCGAAATCTAAGTCTATTAATTCAGCAAGTTCATTTTATAAAATAAATGTAAATTAAACTCTTTTTATTCTCATATATATATTTCATTCAAGCTTAAACCAACAGGCCGCTCACAGAGAACGCTGGCAAGTGGGTAACCTTGCGGCGGAACTCGTCCACCTCGCAGGCGTAGGAGTAGCCAGCGGAGATGTCGGTGCGCTTCCAGCTGATATAGTTGATCCTGTCGCTGACATCACTGCACAGCACATAGTCACGCTTGATCTCATCGAGACTCAAGTGGGGATTGTTGACGCCCACAAGGACAATGCCCTTGCGGGTGCTGGGCTCGATGACCACGCGGAAGTAGATCTTGGGCACGGGTATCAAGCCGTTGCCATTGTGATCGTAGGCCAAATACAAGCTGGTCTGCCTGCCTTCCTTGTTGGGCAAAGTGGTCACGCCCCAGACACCTGTCCAGCAGTCCAAGTGCTTCTTGTACTTCGATGCAAAGGCCCGAACGCCATCCTCAACACGAGCCCAGTTGCCGGCATTGAAGGTCTGCCATTGGGGCGCCGCGTTGATGAACAGGAAGGTGGCGCGCTGCTCGGGGGGGTAGACGAAGTCGGCCTTGGCGCCCATATGGCCACGAGCCAAGAACACGTTCTTCGGGGAGTCGAAGTACTTGGACGAGTCCATGTTCAGAGCCTTGTCAATGGTCTCCTTCTGCGTGGCTTGCGTGTAGAGCTTGTCCACATTCTTGCCGTTGAAGAAGCCGCCGGGCGCAAAGTTGATGCGGTCCACGCCGGTCGCATAGTAGTTGCTGCCCGCGTCCAGGGTGTGGTAGACATAGCGGGTGACCTCCTCGTTCTCATTGAAGCACACCTCGTACTGCTTGGCGAAGCGGGAGCCGCTCAGCTCGAAGCCGACGTGGATCAGAGTGGTGCCGCCGTTGCAGCTGGAGCCGGACTTCTTGCCCACAAAGGCTGGCCAGGACGTGCACTTGATAGCCGAGATATCGTGCTCCTTGTCGCCGACCTTGAACTTCGAGCCGCCCACGCACTTGGCCGTCACAGACTTGCCCGAGAGGGGGGAGTCCAGGCTGCTGGTGCAGTGGAACTCAATGGTCTTATCATGCTCCACATCGACATCGCCGGACGCCGAGAAGGGATAGAACTCGGATGTACCAGGCTTAATAAGCAATGGCTGGGGATTCTTCATCTCAGTGCTGCGAATCTTGATCGAGCAGCCGGCTAAGGCAATACGGAATAGATAACACCCAGTTCATTCAGACTGCAAGGAATTAGGCCTTACCCGCTCTGCTGGCCAGCTCACTCGGCTGCACCTCCAGTGGCAGCTCAATCATATCCGCTTCCCATAGCTCCTCGCTGGGAACTGGCAAAAGGCGAGCCTGGCTGCTGGCGAACAGCAGCAGGCCGCTGAGAGCAATCAATGCTGGACTCCACATGTTTCACTACTGCTTGACTTTCTGAAAAACCCAAGCGCTTTTAAATCTAATGCTCCCTGCTGATTAGATCGCGTCATTTTCAACTATGTATGCTTTTTCCCAATTTCTAATATCACTCGAAGTACTCTCGAGTGCCTCGACTCGTTCTGATTATACAAATAGTGTGTCTATATTGGAGTACGGCTCGGTCGGGGTGATTACTTTGATTATATCACGTGTTGCGCGTGTCGTGTGAACGCGTTTTCCGTTTTAGCCCTTATCATTTAATTAGCTGCTGCTGCCCGCACTGACGTCACCCTGGCTCTGACACCCTGTATTAGCATTAAAATGTAATTAAATATAAACGGGCGATTAGGACTATGGAAACTATTGATTGTTTAAATCAATATTTTAATTGGTTAAATATTTCTGTAAACAAAATGAAAGACAGCTGAATACCCTACTGTACAGAAGAGAGGGACTGAGTTCTATATTGAACTCAAATAATTTTGATGTAGGGTATTTACTAGTCCAGCAAACAGCGCCCTTAGCTGGGCTTTTCTCTTGCAGTTTTTCGGAGTTTTCCGTTGACAACTCTAGTTTTTGGGAAGCCAGCCAAAAGCCCCTGGCAAAAACTACCTCAGATATATTTAATAAAAATATTTCAGGCCATATCTGTGTTTTTTTGAGCACTCAATGATTGGCATAAAGTATTAAAGCTGATATGGCGAGCAGCTGCACGTGCTCCACACGTTTTGTTGGCCCAAAGTTGATTTCTATTTTTTGCACAAATATCAAGTGTTTATTCAGTTTTTGATTTGCTTTTTTTTTGGTTTTTGGGTATACATTAACTCACATTTATTGATTAGCATTCAAAGTATTTTGTTTATGTTTGGCGCAGCTGTACTTTTCACTTAAATATATATATATATATTGTTTATATACTTAGACTTATTTACAATAATAATACAGTTAGCGATATGATTATTGTTTATTTTTTATATTGATAATTAATATGAACTGCTTGATTGGCTTTTTATTTTATTTTTAATTTAATTTAATTTTAATTTTTATTTTATTGGCATTTTATTTTGATTTTTATTTTATTATTATTTTATTTTATTTTTAGTATATTTTTATTTTTATTTTATTTTATTTTATTTTTATTTTATCTTTTTTTATTTTATTTAATTTATTTTTAATTTTTGTATTTTATTTTTTTTTATATACAATACTTTTAGTTTCCTTTGGGATATTTAAGTTTAGTTTTTAAAGCTTTTGTTTATTAAAAAAATATTAAGTATGATAGCAGAAAGTTTAAGTTGGAGCAGAGAGAGAAAGAATTTAGAATCTTAAGAGCTGCTTTTGCTTAAACAAATATAAAATTTGGATAGAGCCAAAAGATTTGCTATGGATTTCTTATATTTACGAAGACTTTATGTTTTTTAAATACTTATAATATATATCAATATTCTCTACTTTACTCCAGCTGGACTTTTGATATATTTTCAACTTCAACTTCAAAACTTGCCCTTAATTAATATTTAATATGTTTTTAATACTTGAGTTCCCTGTCTACTTCCTATTATTCACATCAATTTATTTTAACTGTCTTGTTGCTTAGACCTCTACAAATAAATATTGTTTCATTCCAATTTCAACTATACTACTTTTATTTATCTTGTATTTTATCTTATTCTCTTTATTTGATAAAGTCCAATGCTTATATATACAGCTGATATCTTGTAGATGCTTTATCTTCTTTATTCATTATTTGTCAAGGGTGGTTCTACTGCGCTTCGTCTATCTAGAGGAATATGGCCAGCTGAGCGTAGATCTCCACGGCCACCAGCAGGCCCATGATGGAGATGTTTACAGCGCAGTAGACGCGTCGCAGTGAACGTCGGCGCTTACGCTGACGCTGACTATAACATTTGCCAGCGAGCCGCGCTCCAGGCTGCAGATCCTGGCGACTGTCATCGTCGTCGTCGTCGTCGGTGCTGCTGCCGCTGCTGCTGCTGGCGTCGCTTCCGCTTCCACTGTCGTCAGCCGTTGGCGTGGCATGGCTATCGTTCCCATTTGTTGCAGCTCCATTGTCACATGGCGGCCAATGTCAAACCGACGCCAAGGATGAGCTGCTGTCGTAGGCCACCAGCAGGGAGTCGTTCTCGTCGCTGCCGCTGCCCGCACTCCGCTCCGACTCATTGATCACCTCCAGCTGGGTTTGCGGTCGACTGATCTTGTACTTGTTATGCCGCTTGTTGATCAGCACGCTGCGTATGTTGTTGTTGTTGCGCCGATGGCGTTGGCTCTTCACACGCACCGCAGCGGTGCGAGGGCGCGACTTGCCAGCCCCAGCGCCCAGCATGCTGCAGTCGGCGTCATCCTGCTGCTCCAGCTCCAGCTGCTGCTCGTCCTCATCCTCGTAGTAGTCATAGTAGTCGTCGTAGTCATAGCCCACGCCATCATCACCCACATCCTCCTCCTCGTCCTCATCATCGTAGTCGAAGTCAAAGTCGAAGATCGCACAGCATCCGCTCTCCGCCTCCACGCTGTAGCGTCGCTGCCGCTGCTTGGCGCGCTTGCCCTCCAGGTGCACAACCGAGGATTTGCTGTGCGTGCTCACGCTCTTGTACATGGGCGCAAAGATGGCAGTCTTGGCCTAGTGCGAAAGGTAAACACATAAATTGTCAATACATAAACCACATAACTGTTCGACGCATTTATATCAAATGGAAAGTGCTTTTCCATTTAGGGCCATCAAAGGGCAGGAAACTTACCTCTGGTCCGCGCCAGGTAATGCCCGAACGTACGAGATTATAGAAGCGCAGCACGCCCCACATGGCTAGCACCTGTTTGATTTAGATGGAAGGGATTCAGCTTTTAATTGACTCACATAAATTCCACTTAGCTGCAATGCACACGCACACACACACACACAAGCACACATACTCTTAATAAATACAAAATACATAAAGCATACGCTGGTGGCAATGTATAGCAGGGTATATTGGCTTGCTGTAATATGACTTTTTATTTTTTAATAACTTTTTAAATATTTTTATATTTTTAATTATTGTTTTTATTAATTTAATTTTTATTTTTTATTATTATTTATTATTATTATTTTTTATTATTATTTTTTATTATTATTATTTTTTATTATAATTTTTTATTATTAATTTTTTAAATTATTATTATTTTTTTTATTGTTATTATTATCATACTCAATTTCACTCTACTAAATTGTTCGATGGCAGAGCATTGCTCAGTCAGTTTGCCTCGCCTTCTGCTCAAGTTCTAATGGATTTTCACCTATAATCAAATTATTTATTGCATATGCCGTTCATGTTGCCTCAACGCCAGCTTAAACCAATAAATTCCAACCGATAATAATCAAATCGAAAACAAATTGTGCTGCTGCGTTGCCTTCTGTACTCGGGCAGCTACGTTATTGATAGCTCAGTAGTAGAAGTACACATCGTGCTGCTGGATTTTTCAGTCAATTCTGAACATTCCCAAATTACCTGTCAAAATTTGTCAATACATTTTTTCGCTAGTTCAGCAATATTTAAACAAAATTGTTTGTGCTTTTGCAATGTTTGAAATGGTGACATATGACAAGCAGCTCTGCTTGCTGGCCGACAGCTATAAGCTGAAGCTGGACGCGTGTGCACAGCCAGCGGATCATTCGGATCTGACTAAATATAAGGTTTTAATCATGTATCGTATTTTGATCGTGTCCTGTCTAGCGGGTGTGGTAAGAACAGAATTCTGAATGGTTCTCTATGGACTTCAGCTCACAGAAGATCCTTTCCGATAGATTAAAAATATGTTTGTCTTTGCGGGTCATTACTGCAAATCAGACCCGAAGATCACGACCTATTGGCACGTTGATCGATTTTTGGTACTTCCACCCGATATAACGCGCAAACTACGATGCATCTTTAGTTTTATACACCTGAACGCTTGGCTGGTCTTGACCTATGCCTGCATATCTGTAAGCCCTCGTCCACTCGTATCTTATCGGTGTGTGGCTAAAGTATTTTCTTTGTTTACTCTGCAGTTTACGCCTTCACTGATGATACCCTTTCTGATATACTATTACATTCTGCTAGCCTTTCAATTGGCCAAGTACGGACTCAAGGCTACTGTCAATAAACTGAAGGGTCAACGTCTGGCAACAAGTGTTGAGCTGTCGAGTATGCTGCTAAAGATCGGATTTGTCACACTTTGCAAAAAGAACTTCGAAGCAATACTCAATACAATTTGATACTTGATGCAACGTATCGAACCTCTCTGAATACAAGCGCTCTATTACAATAACAAGAACAAGCGAAACAGGTCGAATTTGGGAAGAAGTGAGAGAAGCCTTAGCTGACTCTGAAGAGGATGGATGCATATAGAATAGAATGATTGGAACGAATCTATATAACTCATGTATATCACAGATGAATTAAAAAGTCATTGACAAACTGTTTACTATATAGTATTATACTTACATTGATAAAGGCGCGTGCTATAAAGAATGCCACCTCCGCCTTGCAAATGGCATCGAATTGCTGGAATGTAAAAGATAAATATATATAGTAAATTCCTTTCGATATTATAATAAAGACTAAAATTAATTTAAAGTTCAGCAAATGTAAGTTACCCCTTTGCTACCTCATTATATATTAAATGCATTTTTAAATGCTTTAAGTGTGCTGGGAATTTCCGCAAGTTTATTATACAAATTCAGAATTATTTTCACTTTGGCATAAATGAAAGAGAGGCAAACTTTTTGCTCAGCAAGAAAAAACATGAAATTTTACCACGACAATTGCAATAAATTATGCATGAGGCGGCAATTTTGTAGCGTTTTTGGTGGAAAACAAGCAACAAATGCAACAAAAAGCAGGAACGCGTTCATAACAGAAAAAGTGACGAAAAAACGGAGAAAAACAAATGAAAATGGCGGCGGGGACAAGGCGGAACGCAAAGGCAATGGCATGGAAAAATGCCCAAGTCACAGTGGGCAAGTGTCTCTGTGTGTGTGTGTGTGTGTGAGTGAGCAAATGCATGTGTGTAATAAGCCTGTGTTAGCCCAAAGCGCAGGAGAGATAGGGCTGTTTGGGCGTAAGTGAATGAACCCTGTCCGCTGTGAGCTTTGCGGCATCGCTTTGCCACTAGTTTTAAGTGTGCGGCCTCTTGAGCTTTTTATTTTCTTTTGCACTCGGCTCTGCGCTTCAGCTGTTCAGGTCGGCATGTTAGTTTTGACTAAGTCTTGCAGTTAAATTAAAAGCTATATTTATCTAACAAAGATTATTTTTGATTTTATATACTATATTCATCAATTTTTATCCTTTATCCTGCATCCCCCTGTATCTCCTCCATTACTCTCTGTCTGCATACCATATAATATTTCCCATATCCCATTTACCTCTCTCCAATCCTAATATATATCTCTTTCTAATTCCCTGTTGTATAACGGAATTGGGAACGGAACAACGGCATGGCACAACTCGAATGCGTAGGCAAACAAAGCATATGTTTCGTGTTTACATATCCATTTGATTGTTTGTCGATTGTAGCGCATTCGGCTGTCGTTAGCAGCCGACCCTAACCCAAATCCTTTGTTTGATTTTAGCATAAAAAAGGAACTTGTACATATGTAACGGATTTTGGCCCGGTCCTTTGTTGTTATTGCTGTTGCTGTGGCTCTCGTTATTGTTATTTTCTAGCATTGAGCCCCAGCAATTTATTTGTTTGTTTTGCCAGATCTTTGTACTTTGGCTTTGGTTCGAGTTGATTTATGCGAACGCCGCATTCGAGAGCTCTCACTGATATCATTCAGCAGCAGCAGCAGCAGGTCCCGCCTTTGTTCGGCTAGTTGGCAATGGGAGAGGGTGGAGTGGGGCGGCGGGCATTCAGCTGATTGGAGGTTTTCATTAAACAAATGGACCGCCAACGTTAGCATCTTAAATATGCATTAAAAGCGTTTTGGCTTCCCACACACTTACAACTATCCCCCAGGACTTGACTCACCTTGTTCACATGATCACGCAGCACATTCGAATAAACCATGGCGACAGCTTCCAGGGCCATGAACGTAATATAGCCAATTATCCAGGGTACAATTAGGCCGGGGTTTTCCTGTGGGCAGAGCGGAACAGGAATACAAATATTAAATTCGGCCAACGCTGAAGTCGAAGCGGAGCCGCAAAAGCCATTCGCACACCTTTAGCTGGCATCAAATTGAAGGTTTTCGCTCTCTGCACGCTTTCACTACATCAAATACTTTATGTGCCCTGTGAGAGCGTGTGTTTGGGTTTTTGTTTTTATTGTAATATATTTCACTGGGGTGCAAAATCTCTGATTATATTTTGTTTCTCGCACTCTCTCGCGTGTTGAATTTTGAGGTTTGCTTATGAAATATTGCTGGCAGCCTTGGCCACATTTGGATTCGGGCAATTATAAATCCTGTTTATTAGCCGAAAGCCAATTGGCGCCTTCAGCAGCTTTAAGCACTTCACTGGCGGGTATGGGACTCGCCTTAGCTTTTATACCGCTTTTAATGGAGTTTCTGGTAAGTGCTGCTCAGAGCTAAAAATGCCAGCACTTTAGCTGAATTGTTTTCCATACAAATTGTTGGACAAATAGGCGGGCGGCTTTAATTAATGCCAATGGTCTGTGCATTATTTAAGCGCATCGCACTGAGCCAGGTTGTTGGCGCCTAAAAGCGAACTGCAATTAATTTGCCCAACAGCGCAATGCTTTCCCACACACACACACACACGCACACACTCGTGTATGCTAAGCTCACACACACAGCGCGCTGTGCAAATAAGTGTAGCATACATTTTAGGGCAAATGCGTTGGCGTTCATGTAGTATTTGCTGCCTTTGCCTGTGTGTGTGTGTGTGTGTATTTTTGCTTTGTTTTTTTTTTAATATTTTTTTTTTGCTGTGAGGTCGAAATTAAAAAATTCCACACAATACGCCACGCAATGCTCGCTCGAACTGTATATAATCTTTGTCATGTGTCGCCGGCAGTCGTCCGCGTCCTCGGCCTCGTCCTCGTCCTCGTCGGCGTCAGCCAACCGACAGATGGTTTTGTATACTCAATTGTGTGACAAATTGTCTACATTTCCAACCACTGTGCCCTCTGCATGCCATTCAACTTCTCATCTATTTTTATTCTATTTTCCATTGCTCCTGTCTTTTCGCTTTTTTGGGCAACCCTTTCACAAATATGCTGGGCGGTTCATTTGGCTTTATTTACATTTTTTGTTGCTTCGCTGGCATGACTTCATCATAAATTGATATATTTGAGAGCGTACTTCGAGGGCACACTGACAGCTCTCCAGCTGGGCCATTATTAAATTATAATTATATTCTAATGCTGGCCGAATGCAACTTTCTGATTGCATATAAATATTTATTCAATTTTTGCATAATTTCATAATTTTGTAATTTGTATTTATTTTATTTATTTATTTGGCAGGCAGTGTGATTGGCCTGCCCACAGTCTAACTGAAACTCGCATTTGCATTTGCGCTTTATTTGCTTATGGCCAGCAAACAGTTTAAGCCCAGGCACAAATGTGCATAATTCGCAAATATGCGGCTTCAAGTTATTTGATTTGGCCTGTGTGTGTGTGTGTGTTTGACAACCTTTTTTGGGCGCAAATGCGACAAGCCGTTGCGCAAACGAACCGTAGCGAAACTCACCCGACAGATGCCAAATATCAGCACAATGCTCAGTAATATCATTGACATTTGCGTGCCAATTATGGCAAAATATGCAATTTGTACACCTGCAAAGGAGCAAGAAGAAGAAGAAGAATTAGAAAAAAATATACATAAATAAATATATATATATATGTAAGAGAATTTAATTTATATCTCATATAATTGTAAATTTCTTTTCAAGCAACTTTGCTGCCTGCTCTGCCTGAGCAAATGCCTTTCATGGTCTAATTTATGGTGTCTCGCTCCGCCACACACTCAACATTTTGATTATTTATGAAGCGCCTGCACGGTCTAAGCCCGTTTCATGGCCCTCTCTCGCCCCCGCCCCCTGCCGCTCTCTCTGTTTAATTGCTTAAATGACTGAGGCTTATGCTTACCATAGTAGACATCCTGGAGCTCGGCGGATTTGTGCATGTTCACATTGATGCGCCACGAATAGATCAGCACAATTAGGAGTGATATATTCTGGAATGACAAAGTAATTTGCGTAAGCACATTAGCAAAACATATCACGCATACGCAGCGTGGGCTGGCCTACATATATACATATATAAGGTCTGGACTGAAACATGCTTTTGCTCTCAGAGTGCGAGCTAATGACTTTGAAATATTCAACGAAAAAGTCGCTTTATATGGCACACAGCAAATTTCCAAGCTATAAATAACTAAATGCAAAATTTTACACCTAGCTGAGATATTATTTTATTTATAAGGTCTCGTGACTACCCCTAGCCACTCCAGGGACGGCGCTGAACTTTCGCAACTGCTCGGCAACAATAAAGCGTGCCACTAATTGCGGATGGCAAAAACCAGGTACTTGAAAGGCAACAACAAAATCTACTCCCAAGTTCCATGCACATAATTTGTATACGTAAATTGCACTGCAGTTGTTGTTGTCGTTGTTGCTGCTGTTGCTGTTGCTGTTGCTGCTGCATTTAGTGCCCATTGTTGAGGCGGGCGTACGTATAAAAATCCCATGCACGATTCGTCCATTAACATAAATTAAATGGCATAATGAGCGTCATGTAATTGCAATTTATAAGGCACAAAATGAAGTGAACTCAGTCCGCCAAGGCTGCTCTCAGTCCTGCAGGTCCAGCAGATACGTATCTTAACGAGCGTTCGTTTGCCAAATGAACCAAAATCTTAATTACAATAAACATTTATTTTTTAAATTTACAGTGTGGCTTTTAGCTCTAATTTTTAATGGAAAAAACATAAATGCATTAAAATCTAATAAATTGGCAGCGATGCTTAACACAGTCCACTTAGCTGGGTCAGCAAATGACTTTGTTATTTAATTCACTTTGTTCAGGCTATTTAAAAGGAAATTTGTGATAAAATATGTTAAAGTAATTTAGGAAAACATGTTCATGTAAAAATACATATATACAAAAAAAATGCAATGAAAAATTTGTATCTAAAAAAATTTGAAAGAAAATATTTTGTTATGTGTAAATGTTTTTTTTCATGTGAAAACCTATAAAAAGTTTTTATTCATTTGCAAGTTTTCGCTTCAATATATTTTGCATGCACAAATATTGTTAACAGGAATTTGCGTTAAAACTTGCTTTTGAATATATCAACAAATTATTTATATTTCAGGTAAAAAAAAATAATAAATAATAATATTAAATAATATGATTATATATTTTGTATCTTTAAAATAAATATTTATGCTTAAAAATTTATAAAAAATGTTGAACTTTATGTTAAATAATTTTTTTTGAAAAGTTTAAGAATTTTGTTGTAAAAAAAGTATAATTCATAAGAAATTAGCAATTAATTTCTATATAGAAATTCAATATATATATATATCTATTTATATACTTTTTTTGTGCTAGTAAATAGTAGTAAAAATTTATATATTAAAAAAATATTTAAAATAAAATAAATATTACATAAAAACTAAACTATTGCAATTTGATTTATATTAAAAATAAAATATATATTTAATAAAAATTAAATTTTAATTATTTAATTATACATTAAATAAATAAAATAAAACAATTGCTTAAAAATAAACTTTAATTTGATTTATATGAAATATTATATTTAAAAAAATGATTATTTAAATTGTTTCTGACATGATTGCTCTATAAATAAAGCCATTATTCGCTTATTAACGAGCCAAGCCGAGCGCCGCTCATTGGCAGCAAAATATGAAAGTGAATGGCGATAAAAACACATTCAACACAAGTGGCAATTGTTTTTAATTACGTGTGGAGTGTGGGCGTGTTCAGCAGTGTTGCCATGACATGGCGCATACGCCCGGTGGGCGTGTCGTGTCATGTTAACAGCGTGCGAGTTATTATAGCTAGAAGTGTCGTATTGCACTTACAATTGTGTAAATTGCACTTGTTATGGCCAAATTTTTGGCATGCAACATGCGGCAGCAACGGGCGCCGCCCGTCAGCGGTCCATACGGATACAGGATAACGGACTTCATTTTCTCACTACTCGCAGCGCTGGCGTTGGCAACAGAAACGCAACTTTTGTGCTTTGTGTTCATTACGTGGACATTGCAACAAATAGGCAGCGTCTGCTGCAGCTGCAGCTGCAGTTGTTATTGCGGCTAGTTGGATGCGGCTGCTGCTGCTGCTGCTGCTGTTGCTGCTGGTTCCCGTGGCTGCTGCTGAGGTAGCGTTGCGTAACCGCCCATTAGCGACGCCTGCCCGACTGATGATGATGATGCTGCTGCTGCCGTCACAGTTGCTGGTTGCTGGTTGCTGGCCTGCAAAAATGCAAGATAAAAATCGAATTTTAAATATTGCGTTAAATCGTGGCCACAGAATGTGTGTGCACAGCTCTGTGCATCGTTCCGCCTCAAATATGAATTGGGACTCCCAGCTTCAATTTGTTGCATCTATTTGATTTAAATTCGCATTTTCCTCTCTGGCATATTTGCGTTATGACTTTTCACTTTGATGCCATTACACATTGATTTCCGATTTGCAATCGAAATTCAATATTCAATTTCGATGCGCATCGGCATTTTTTGCTGTTGGTTTTTTAGCTTTTAACTGGAATTCAAGCCAATCACTCGGCCACGTAATCCGCTTAGAAACAAGCCAACAATTCGAAAGAATTTTCCGTGCACGAATGTAGGCTCACATGCTGATCGGCTTATGCCACGCCCACAGTCATGCATACGCAACACAGAGCGAGATGTCGCCTACGAGGAAACAGAGATATGAAAAAGGCAAAAATAAAATGGATGCAGCCTGTGTTAGGCGTCGCATATTGAATCGAATTTGTTTACTGGCAACTCGTGAAGCCTTTGATGGCAGCTGCTGCTGCTGGCGTTGCTGTTGCTCGTTTGCTACATGTCAACGCTGCGATTGCAATTTGTATCGACTGCCGACGCCTTTAGTTATGCAACACTTTTGTGCCTAGTCATTGAGCACGACACTGGCTGGTGCGCCCCAAAATCAATCATACGCCAGCGCGGCCGCCAAAATCGAAATCGACACAAGGCACATTCACGCACACAATAAAAACGCAAAGCCAATAACAAAGAGAACGGTGTAAGTGCTGTATGAAACCAAAAACAAAGCGAGCTAAAGTATGTAATGTGATATTTTGTTTTATTGATTTTCATGTTGCGAGCTCCCAAAGGACTTGTGTGTGTGACTGAGTGTGAGTGGGTGTGTGTGTGTGTGAGTGAGTGGAGTTCGAGTGTCGCATTGTATTTGTATTTTAGTCAGATGAAAGCACTTGATACGTGCAATATGCATTTGCCGCCTGCCTCGAGGCGAATCTATGCGAGCATAAAACAAAAACCTTTTAAGCAACACTGCACAAAATCGAGGAATGAAATGGCTTAGCAGGCAGCCTCAGACGAGAGGAGGAGTGCGCACTGATAGCAAATTGAAGTGGATACGAGTGCATGCAAGAGTTGCAAAAGAGAACATGCAAATAGGCAAAGGTATGATGAATGATAAAGGAAGTGCACAAGACAGGTATGTCTCTCTTAGAAGAGTACTTGTTGAATGATAAAAGATATGGTTCTAAAAGTATATATATCTTATATTTTATATCGTAGATATATATATATAAAATATTTCTTAACATAATAGTTCAAACATGAACACGTGGAAGGCCCTACTGATTGCTAAGGGGAGGTTCCTATCGACGGAGGGAGATTTCTGCAGTGATATTGCCTGCCAGCAACTGCAGCCTCGACTGCGGAAGGGCATGCGACAATCCCCTATTGAGTATAGGAACATACCGAAAACACTTGAGCCCTTTGCTTAAATTCTATGTCATGCGAAATCAGGCAATGGACTTAAGTAATAATATAAGAATTTTAAATAAAAAAGGTACTTGAGTAATAATATAAGAATTTTAAATAAAAGACAGCGCACAAAACTGGTGCAGCTTTAATAAAATAAACTTAAAGTGTTTTATCTTAAATATATATTTCTGTAGCTTATTCTGTGCTCAGATTTCAGCTGACTCTTGTCTAAAATCATGTTGGCAATAAGCAAAAGCTTAAAGAATATTTTTTAAAGAATCTTTACAGTCTTTACATCTCTCAGAATAGTTAACATATCCAATCATAACGCTCTTTAAAACCTTTTTTAAATTTAAATCTAGCTCTAGTTTCCCAGAGTCTTAAAGTCACCTAGTTTTGTAGGCCAGTGGAGTGACCACATATGCAGCTAACATTTTGCTTTCATCTGATAATTTTCTGAAGGAGCTTTCATCTTTTCTGAATCTTTCCTCTTCACTCTTTTCTCTCTTTTCTCTGCTCTTCTTTGCTTATTTGTCTAGCGCTTTGTTTTTGGCTTTCGCCTTTGTTTGTTTTGGTTTCGCATTTGTTGCTGATATTTTATGACACTGTAAACATTCCATTTATATATATTGTGAATGGGTTCGCAGGGCCGGCTACGGTTGCTGGCTTGTTGGCCGCGCCGAGTCCTTTCACTATGACCAGCAGAGCGTGGCAGCTAAAGCAAAGAGTCCTTGCCAGGCACACACTGCTGTCATTCGCCATGGCGAATGCGGGCCAACTTGCTCTATCATTTACGCTTTGTCTATTAAAAAGGGAGCGCTGCTGTCTTGCCCTGCCTGGGCAGCACTAGCAGCAACAGCAACAGCAACAGCAACAGCAGCATCCTGGCCATCAATCAGATGTCAGAAGTTTTTGCATTAGACATAATTACTTAAGCGCCAGCTAATTGAAAGCATCTTAGAGATTTGTCTGGACTTGATTAAGTGGCACACAGTTAGACAGCCCATCAAGCGATATTTGTCAAAAACTGACAATTTCGTGGCCATCATTAATTACGTATACGCCCGAGCGGTGCCAGCCCGTTCATCGTTTTCCGAATAACATGAAAAGTGTTTATTGTGCTCGGCGTCAATTGCAATTTTCTTCGTTACAGCAAATGCCACCGAAGTGCTATTCGGTTGCCATTGTGGGTGCGGCTGCGTGTGTGTGTGTGTGTGTGTGTGGCCAACGAGCTAAATATCATTAAAAATCCTTGGCCAGAGGAGCGCACAGAAAAGCTTCAATTTAAACACATTAAAGAGCGAGAGAAAGAAAAGAAAAATAAGAAATTGCTGTGCAGAAATGTTTCATGTGAAAATCTGCAGCTGCTCGAGTCAGCAGTGCAATCAAATTTCAGTTAACATCTATGACAAGCGGCTCTTGAAGCTATTTAATTTGCTATTCAATTTTTGTGTATACAAAAATATTTTTCATGGCTCAAATTGTCAAAGGAAATTTTTAAAATATTTTATTATGCATGTATAATAAATAATATATATAAATATTTTTTTTCCTATACAATATTTAACTTAAAAAAATATTTTATTATATATATTATTTATTATTATTATATTATATTACTAAATTTTAATTTTAATCTTTTCATAATTGATTAAAAAATGTTTCAATTGAGTAAACCTGTTTATTGATATAGATTTATTGTTAATAAAATTTTATTATTATGAAATTTCTGTTAAAATTCCTGCAAAGATATTTGACATATATTTCTAGCAAATAAATATTTGAAAAATATTTCTTCAACTCCTTTAACAATAAATTTCATAGATAAATATATTTATATGTCCATTACTCTCCCTTGGCTGCTCAATAGATTTTTTCAAACAACAATATAATTTTAGGGCTGCGTTTTCAGCTCTATGTTTTGCGACTGCCTGTAAGGGAATACCCTTTAATTGAATTCGATATAACAGCAACACTTGCAGCCACCGACAGCTAGTTGATTATTAGTGCAGGGGTCCGAGCCAGTCATCAGTAGTAGTCCATTGGGCGTGGGGGCAGTAGTCAAAGCTGGGCGGCAAATTGCTATTTGAGAGCCGAAGGGCAGGAGCGAATGGGATAGACAAGCGCAAAGCAAATGGGCAAAATCTCATTTACAGTTCAGCTTAAAATGGCAAACAAACCCAGAGCCAAAGTCCAAAGTCCAAAGTCCAAAGTCGAAAGTCTGAAGCCCGAAGCCCAAAACCCGAGTAGCCGCAGATAGTTGGATAAATATTGGCCAGCTGCCAGCCAGGACACATCATCCACATCCACAGGATGGCCAACGCACCACCCAACGCAGCGCCCGCTCTTTCCGGCTTGTGCAGAAATTGTGATGAGCTCGGGATATGAATGTATGAAATAATTTTCAAAATTAAATTGAAAAAGCTCAGATGCCCAGCAAAAACAAATTGTCTCCGCTAGGGAGAGCAACTTAGGCCTGTTTATCTGCTGCGCTACTTAAGGTAGCAGAAGTGCTTAGTGCTTGGGAAATTTAAGTTTAAGAAACAGGTGAGTTACAGCTGGCATTAGAGCTAATCAGTAACTACAGACCTAAGCCAAAGCAAAAGCCACCATTAGCAGCACAAGCATTGCCTTGCAGTCACATGTCTGTCTGTATGCCCCTCCGCAGATGTGTGTGGCATGAAGCATACGCCCCTCTTGCCAGTTAATTGCACATTGGCGCCGGTTATGTGCTGATAATCGCGAACATAAAGACATTTCATTATTGCTCTTTCGGTTATGGCTTATGTTCATATCTCTCTCTCTCTCTCTCTCTCTCTCGCTCTGTGTATCATTTTTTATAATAAGCAACTAAAGCAAGCCACCATAAGAACAACAATAATAATAATAACAATACCAGAGCCCTGTTACGCAAGTTGGATGCCCAAAAAACTCGGTTACGTCCTGCCCGCAGGCTGTGTTTATATACATGCATACATATATATATATACATATATATATATACATATATATATATATACATATATCTGTGTGTGTTCGTTCTATGCCCTGACTTTGTATTTGGCTAGCAAACATTAAAGTTTTGTGTTTTGCTTTTGTTTCACTTTGTTAGCCGCCTGCTTATTTGGCTAATTTATGCTACGCTTTATTGCTTGCTTTGTCGACACGCCATAACATTAAGAGCTGGCCACAAGTTGCCATCGAGCCTCCATGTGCCCCAGGGCGTATGAGTGCCGTGCCACCCCCTTTCACACCCCGCCCTCTGCCAACCCTATGCTGTAGGTGTTTGCCATGTTTGCGCATTATGATTCATTGTTGGCTTTGGCCTACAGTCAAAAGGTAGGCAATTCGAAAGATTTATTAGCCCCAGCGCATAATGAAGTTCTTTAGCCAAGTTAATGTTTCTGCAGTTAAGGCCAGCAGCTGCTGCTGCTGCTGCTGCCAGCGTTGTCAGCGCTTATTAATGGATGGCCACGAGCAACTTGGGGCAGCGATGAGCAGAGAACTAGATCAGCAAAAGGCAAGATGAAAAAATATAAATTAATTAATAAAGCAGAAATCATGAGCGAAGGCTGAAAGCCCCTTAATAACACAATTAATTACGCTGAATTAGACTGAGGACCAGAATAGAATCGAAGCTATTTGGCCTCGCTGATGGACTCGACGGCTGTCTTTGTCTGTTACCTGTTGCTGCTGCACTTACCAGCCTGCCTCAGCCGTATTATCCACTCAAGCAGCTCTATTCGTTTCCTGGACCCTTTGCCTGTTTGCGCACATCAGGCTCAATTTGCCAGCGAGTGCGCGCCAGACACTGCAACAGACACTTAACAGCCCGACCCAGCCCCACACATTAGCTAGGGTATGACAAATTTGACAGAGTCTCAGATGGGGCTATAGAAATTTATTTTGCATTGAAATTAATAGCTAAGCGCTGCTCTCTGTGCCTAGCCCAAGTCTGGCATATAATATTTACATATTATTTGCTAAAAGAGGTATTTTCAAGTCGTCCATTTAAGCCGCTCAGACCTTGTTGCGACCTTTGGCTTAAGCACAAATCCTAATGTGACTACGGCATACGGGGCGTATGTGCAATTTACTAACTCCGACAGCTCAGCTGGCTAAGTGATGGCAATGTGTGTGTGTGTGCGTGTGCGTGTGCTGGTTGGCAGACAAATTATGCAAATATGCGTGGCATATGAGCAGGCAATATTACGCATACGCCGAGTGCGCCATTAACCGTTCACGTGGGCGCCACTGCTGAAGGCGGCGCGCCGCGCCTGGTGTTTGCGCCTAATCAAAAATGTTCCAAGTCGTTACGGCTGCCACTTGACTATACAAAATTGCAGCACTTCGGCTGGCAGCCATGGCGACGACAGTCTAACAAATAAGACTTTGAACTCTGCACTTCTATAATATATATCTATATATATATATGTATATGATGGGCAGATATTTCTAGTCAGTCAGCTATTTGTGATTTTGCAACTTGTCAAAGTTCATTTTGTTAATCAGATGTTAACATAAAAGTTTTCAAGCAGCCACAAAGGAAAAATTTGATGGAATTGCGCTGAGGAAACTGGAAACTAACCAGAACTGATGTGAGCATGGGATGGGATGGGATGGGCATGTTTATTTTATTTTTTGGCTCATGCAAGAAATTCCAAAATTTGCGGATTTCCTGTTAGCAACACATATCACACACACACACACTCACACACGAGTGCTTCTGTGTCTGTAACCTTGCCGCGTCTGCTGACTAGTCAAGTGGCTGGGGACTGAGTTGGCTTTCGGGTCTTGGATTCGCCACTGTTGGCGCTCGTTTGGCGCGTGTTTACAAATTTAAAAATTTGTTTGTGTTTACCCTGGCTGCTGTGGCATGGTGCGCGAGTACACGCAGTGTCTTGGCATTTAACGCGAATCGTCATAACTCTGCGTGCGCTCGTGACTTTTAAAGAAATTGTTTTACGCTCCGCCCCTAAGCCTCACTCAAGCGGCGAAAAGGTGTCACGACATTGTCTTTACCTACGTAATAAATGGTTTCATTTAATCAAAGACTTTTATGGCTGCCGTCTAGGATATATATATATATATATAGGTTTATATGCAAAGCGCTGCCGCATCAGACACGGTTTAGTAAACTTTACTCTGCGGTTGACATAAATCAACGTTAAAATAGGCTCAAGCTGATGAGAGGCGCTCTCAAGCCGCACGCCCGCAATGAATGTGAGCTCACAATTTTCTTGAGTCGTAAAAGCTGTGCTCGAACCTCTAAAAAAATAATAAGGGCAGAGTGTGGACAGGGCAGCGCTGACTCATGCTAATTGCAAAAGTCCGGATATTGCATAGCCCAGCATATCCCCAAGTTAAATGACCTAAAAGGAGTCAAGTCACTTAAGATTGTGGACTCTCTATAATTAATACAAGTTAAAGGCACAGTTTATTTTGTTGAAAAGAAAATAAATTAGAAAAGAGGTGCAGAAGTACGAAAGGGGGCGAAATTGGGGAGTTAGTTAAAAAGTTCATTAAATAATATTTGCTAACTTAATCAGGCAACTCTCAATCGTGTATTCAGTCTGCTTTGTCTCTTTGCAGAGCGTTGCCCAAAAAACCAATAGAAAAACATTTGACACATTTGAGCAAGCAAATCAAATTTCCACCAGCCACGAACTCAACCACAAGCTCTGTCTGCATCAACTGCGAAGACAAAAGAGTTCAGTTAAAAGGAAAACCTCTTGCCGAAGATAAGATGCTCTAAGATAGATAGATATATGTTGGTCTCATAGATAACTAAAATTCAAATCAAATTCTGAGTTGCTGCTGCCCCTTTGTGCGCTTTATTAGTGCATTCAAAGGACTCAACTTTGCCACAAGAGAAACTTTATCTAGCTGCGCCCCAGTCCAAGCGTGGCAGGAGACACAAAATCATTTGCCCCAAACAAAATTGCAGCAAGGTTGAGCAGAGAGAACAACAGGGACAATAGGGTATGTCAAACCTAACTGAAACTGTCAACAAATGTCCGCTTTTAAAACTGTCGCTGTCTCTGTCTCTGTCTCTCTCCCCCCCTCTCTCTCTCTCTGGGTTGGGCGCAACTTTCTGGCAGATGGGCAAATGCAAAGTTTAGTTGTAGGCAACTTTTTGCTAAACCGCTAAAATGACTTGCAGCGTCTTTGTGGGGCTGATGCGGATGCTGATGTGAGTGGAGGGCGCCTGGAGGGGCATGCAACACGCAACACGCAGCACGCAGCACTTGGTGCCACATTAAGGCCCACTTAGTGTAATTGCAGTCGCAAAGCTGAAACTTTCGAGCTGTCAGGCTCCAAGACATGCAACGCGAGTTTAATAACATATTATTATGTGCCCGTCGTCCAAAAACAAAAGCTAAAAGCAATTAAAGCCCCTTGTCAACAGCTGCTGCCAGCTCCTAGCCAAGGCGGCTGCCTGGCTCTACTCCGGCTGCTGCTCGCATAAAATTTGACTGATTAAGTGCTGGGAGGCAGCCAAGTGGGCTTAACGGCGACTTCAGCTGAAGTTGGCTCCAGGAGATGCAGCTGGGCTGCAGCTGCAGGCGTCTGCTGACTTTATCACCTTAGTATATAGTGTTTGATAAAAATCCATTGCAAATACAGTGGTAATAAAACATTTATTTGAAACACTTGTAAGGCTATGAAACAAGCGTTTTATCAAGTGAATTGGCAACAACACTTTCTGGAGTACCTCAGATTTTGCGGGTCGCCTTTGGCTTTGAGCGCATCATCTGGGCAGCCGTTGAAGTCGCCAAATGCCCTCAGCAGCTGCCCAAATGAGGCCGGGAGGCTGGAATGCTGCGGCTTTGATGACCTTGCTCAGTCATCAACATCACTGTGCATCAGTAAAGCTGTCGATACATTATGTATTGATAGATAAGGAAATCAATCAAATTAACCATGCTCGCCCAAGCACTCGACGGCTCAGGTACTAATTTCTTACGGAGAATTGACGAAAGTTTGTGTAATTTTGACAAAAAACAATATTTTCTATGACAGAAACTCAAAGGCTAATTATACAAGTAATTCGAACAGACGACGAAGTGCCTATGAAGTCATAGAAGAGAGTAGTTATAGTTGCCCATTATATATATATCATCTGGATCAGCTATGGCTAACATCTAGCTCTCCCTCTGAGCCATATTTGACTGCCTATCGAGCTCATTGCAGATATATCTCAATTGCTGGCCACTAGTTAAAGCTACTTGAGCCATTGGCTCGGCATTTAATGCCGAGTGCCATACAAAATTAGCATATATTATTAAATTCCCGCACAAATATCCAATCAATAATGTAGTTGTGGATCGGGCGAAGCTGGCGAAAGCCACAGCCAAAGCCGTGGCAAATTAAGTATGCATACGTATTCAAATTACTCGGCAAACAAGCGGAGGGGTCACAGTCGCCTTCACAAATATTTATGTACACACACACACACACACACACACACAGACAGACAGACAGAGATGGGCACTGGGTATGCCCAGGAGAGAGATTTTCGGTCTTTCCAGGCCAGCGCTCAATATTTGGTATTGGTTAAGGCGCATCATTAAAGCCACTGGCTCCAGCGCTGCGTGTCTCGCTGCCCTTTGTGCCGGCAAAAAGAAGAAACTGAAAACAAATATTGCTCCAGCGATAACAACAACAACAAAAGAAGAAATTATGGTAAGCATAAAAATAAATTAATGGCTCTGCGTGTGGTGAGCAAGGACAAAGCGACGCCTAATAGACCCAATGGCTGCGCGGAGGTTTTAATTAGTCGTAGCACCGCGGTTGCCCCTCCCCGCCGCCTAATCAATCGCCAAATTCCGCTGGCACATTTATTTGGCTTTTATAATTTAGTATGCGCAATTTCCTCGCCTCGCTTTCCATACGTGAATATTTAATTTCCTTTTTTGCCATAGAAATCCGTTTTATGTCTCGCTCCGTTTTCCTGTTTTCCTGTTTTCTGCTCTCTTTTGTTGGCATTTGATTTTTGTCCTGCTCGCGTTTTATTTTATTATTTATTGTTTTGGCATTTCATTGCCAAGAATTTTATGTTTATGCCTTGCGCTGAGCTCGGATTGCTCCAAAGTGCCCAAACTCGAGGCGCTGAAAAGGCGCTAAGACTTTATGCAAATGCACCCAAAAGTAGACTTTCAGCTCAATTTTGTGATTGTTTTCGAGATGAAATATATGTAGAGCGCCTGACTACGTGTTCGATTGCCAAAACATATTTTGTGTACAAATTGGAGAACTATTTTCTTGCTGCTACACGACTTTGCTGTTAGCCTAGATGTGAAAATGTGTGCAATTTATTTATATGGCAAAACTATATTGCCATAAATTTCTATTGATATGAAGTATTTTTGTTTGGCTGTATTTTAATATATTTATATGTATTTTAATTGTTGTTTATACATTTTGCATGTATTTCTGATGTATAATTGGCCTTCTTCACTTCTATTGACATATATAAATCTTTGTTGCACTGCTATATTTTGATATATTTATTTTGATATTTATTTTTGATCTATTTTGTTGATATAAATCTTTATTGCTTAGCAACATTTTGATTTATTTGTTTTGATATTTATTTATTTATTTTAGAGGTTATTTTTATATATTTTGTTGGCATGTCTATGGCTTTCGTCGCTTTATTGATATAAAGGTTTGCAAAATTTTGATGAGAGTGGCCTTATTTATTTTAATATTTATTTATATATTTTTATATATTTATTTTAATATTTATTTATATATTTTTATATATTTATTTATGTATTTCTATATTGTTATATATTTATTTCAATAATTATTTATATTTATTTTAATATATTTTAATATTTATTTCCATATTTATTTAAGTATTTTGGACATATATTTTTGGCATATGGCCGTCAAGCACTTCATTCATTCCCATTTCAAGATGAAGTGCAGCTTAAGTTTGTGCAGCGCCTTCGCTCAGTTCGCAATTTGTTTGTTATCCTTAAAGGATTTCGCACATTGACACTGTAAGTTTTTTCGGTATTTTATTGGTGGCAGAAGTGCGTACAAAGTGCCAAGACTTCCATTCCCAAGTTGTACGCATTGGCAACAATTCGAGGCCAGAAGAGGTTTATGCCACAGGAAAAACTTAAATAAAGTGGCCTTACTTGTTTGCAGTGCGAGTTGCAGCAGCAGCAGCAGCCGCAGCAGCTGCTCCAGCAGCTGGGTCGATCGCCACTTAGTTGGGGCAGTCAATCTCTTGAGCCATTTGCATATTCATTCTGCATTTGCATTACTTTGTCCCCAGTTTCGAGTGGAGTGGAAAAGTTCGGGCGAAGTGCAGCAGATATTGGCACTCAGTTTTATGATTTGCCTCGCAACATTTTGTTCAGTTCAGTTTTCGGTATTGGCGGATGGCCGGGCAGGGCCCGACTGGGCTGGGCTGGCTTATGGCCAATCTAAATAATTAAAACGAATGACTTCATTTTGGCAAGGGAAGGGAGCGCGGAGCGAACGCCTTGGGCCAGTTGCTGGCACTTACAACTTAATTGCGAGCAAAGTTTGCCGGGAACAAAAATATTATTTTATGTGTGCGCCAGCGAAATTAAGAAAACTTTGCTTAGCATTCGACGTCGCCAGCTTAGGCGCAGCGGCAACAGCAGCAACAACAACCAGCAGCGGGAGGCCTCAACTCGAACAGCTAATGAGCGTATTGTTTGCCAGATAAAAGGGCGTTGCGAAGTGCTTGGGCTATCTGCAGAGCGGAACAGGATATGCCTGATGTTGTTGTTGCTGCTGTTGTCGAAGGGCAGTTATTTGGCAAAAGGGTTGTTAAATGCCTTGAAAAGTTTCTGCCAGCGTAGTTTGCCTTTCGGCTGGGATTATGCCTTGCATTGGCTGCCCAAAACCAAAGCTTCAGCTTCTCACAATATTATAGATATTGCTTTACACAACTTCAAGTGCCCCAAAACAATCAAATCAAACGAAGTGGAGAAAGGTAGAGCAGTCTGCCTGCTATTCCTGGAAGCCAATCGGCCTGCAGACTAGAACTTGAGGTTGTGGCTTAAATTATAGATGGATTTCAAGTAGCTCGAAATATTATGTAACAAAAGGCTTAAGGCATTTAAGAGTATATTGTATAAAAGACTCTAAGTCTAATTTGCCTTGGGCAAAAGGTCAAAATAAAAATATTTAATAAAAGTCATAAACAAGATGCGAGCTAAGTCAATTACCCACTCATACTAAATACTAGACGACGTATATTAACTATAGTCTGTCTCTAACTACTCCTGAATCTTATTAAACTATTATATAAAATATCTTTTAGCTTAAAGGCCCATTCCACTTGCCGTTTGAGCTCTGCTTTAAAGTGCAATAAAACGGAATGTAATTAAATTTTTGGCAATTCATTTAATTGAGTTTTAAGCCGCAAGTTGCGAGCCGAAATTGAAACTTACCCCCTCAGCCAAATACTTAGGCTCTGTCTTGCTCACTCGCTCCCTCGCTCCCTCGCTTGCTGAGTTTTTGGTTGAAGGCAGCCGTCGGCTTCAATTCATTTAATTTTTTTCCTGCGGTTTAAGCGTTTGCATCGCACATTTTACGGCCACTCCCGGCGACTGTTTGCGCTGTAATTAAGTGCGTCTAATTTGTGTTAAGCGCTGCGCCACTTGAGCATTGCCATTTTTGTTGTTTTTGCCTGCGCTCGTGCTGGGCTCGGCTCGGCCTGTCTCGCTGCCTGAGCCCATTGCCACGTGTAGGCTTTAAAGGATGCGTCTGCCGTTGGCAAAGCCAAACTGCCGTAAAATTGCCGCCTTCGCGTAACTCCGCTGGGAATTTTTTGTCAACATTTTTCTGAGTGATTTCTGTGCATGTTTTGGGCAGTTTTTCTCATTGCTTTATGCGGGGCTCACCAGGAGTTACACGCTTCACAAAATGTTTATTCGGCGTGGAGCGTGGAGCTCTTAACTCACGTAAAGTCCTTCAAATGAATTTCTTCCACGAAAGCTGCTGATGATGATGCTTTCATACTTCACTTGCCACTCAAGAGAGAATTTTTAAAAATCATTTAAAACAAATTGCCCACACATCAAATATAAGTTTCATTCTATTGCAATCGCAACAATTTCATTTCCTAATAAAACTTGTCTGCATAAGATCGTAAATCGATTCAAGGTACCAAATTCTATCTGCATGTTTGATATGAATTTTTTACAGAGACTCCAGTTTATCTTTAACTTCTTCCTAACTTATTACATATTAATTAATTAAATAAGCTGTTGAACTTGGCGTAGGCGTAAGCGTGTTATCCCTCTAAATTTTCTTTTTATTACAGCGTCTTGTTTAATTACCCAAATCCCCTGTGAAACATAAGCACTAATTAACGCTACGCTTAAGCTTCAGCTTCAGCTTCAGCTTGCGCTACTTACCCAGCAGGTCTTTGGCAATTGTAGTTCAAAAATAAAAATCTTCTTTGCACTTTGCGCTTTCACCTTTCATTTGCGGTTCACTTACTGCATCAACAGAACTTTGCCTCGGGCCACTCAGTAAATACTTTCAGTTTTGTTTTTTACTCTTTTTTTGTTTTTTATTTGCCACGAATCACATGCACTTTGCCGGCAATTGTTTAGCCGCAGCGTTAGATCAGCGCTTTTTAGTTGGCGCTCAAAAGTATGCAACGGTTTTCGTTATGCCTTTACGTTCAATCTGTGGCTCACGCACACATACACCGATAGCTGCTGCTGCGCTGGCAACGCGTACGAAACGGCAACTGTTTTGCGTTTTATCAGCGCGCCAGTATTTAAGGCCAGAACGTGAAAGCTTTCGCCGTGGAGCTTTCACGAGAGCGCGCTCGTCTGTTTTCGACCAATACTGGCATCCGTTTCGACCAATTTGCTATTGGCCATTTGGCCGCTCAACTGTTGTTTGCCGCCAATTGTTTTGAAGACACACATAGTCGAAGCCAAAGGCAGACCAACGCATGGTTTATTTATGGCTTCATTCCTCACCAGACTAGCCTGGCGTATCCTTTTTTCTCTGCATAGGTACGCCCGGACAGCGGACGAAGGCGAGCGCAAGAAAAACTGCATGCAAATCATTCGCTTCTCATAATTTATGGGCCACCGTCAGCCAAGCAAATAAACTGCAATCTATCTTGGGATACTCGTGTGGTTCTTGGCTGCAAGTGTAGTTTCGATAACTTCCTATTACGGGGCATAGTATATTACGGCTTAAGGTTGTACCTGAACAAGGTACGAGGTATATAGTAGAAGCTTTAAAGATGATTTTTTAAGTAATAATAATGCGTGCCTATAATATAATTCTCATCCTGCAATACCTTCACTGTTAGCCCATCATTGAACTTTTTGCAGGAAGTGCATTGAAACGTCTATGCGAAGTGAACATTTGACTTTGAGCGCATTTTTTCTGTTTGAAAGGGAAGCGGAAACGGAAATGCCAGCAATAGTACTTGTAAAAAAGGCAGGCCAATATGGCTGCTGGGCACTTGGGGGACCCGAGCGTGGACCACGCTGCTCTGCGCCGTGTTTTTCCTTCATTGTGTGTTTGGCATATGCAAATGCAGTAACCCTTTGGCAAAAGCAAATATAAATATCGATTAGACAATCGCCAACTATCTGACAGGCTGACAAGGACTCAAAGGCGGCATTGAACTTGTCTACGCAGTATAGGGCCCACTCCGCTGCCATCTGGCACCTGCCCGCTGCCACTGTCCCGTCGCTGCCAGCCATTCAGCTTGCATGTCGTGCTCAAAAAGTTGCGCTAACCTTTGCATGATTTAATTATTTGTAGCATACTTTTGTGCGCCGACCAAAAACTTCACACCTGAATGCACAGCAGCTGCCCTCGGGCATTTGCTGAGTGCTGTGAAACTTTGCCACTTTTGCATTCACAGCTTTGTGCGTATGTGTGAAAGTGTAGGTGTGTCTATGTGTGTGTGTGTGTGTGTGGTAATGACCGTAGTGCTAGCGCTAGTTGTTGGAAAAGTTTGCAAGGGTTCTCAGCTTGCGGTTTTTTTTGTTTTTTTTTTATTTTTGTTGTTTTTTTTGGGGTTTCGAAATGAATGTCTCAATTCATTTTACGCTACACTGCGTCCCAAGTGGAGCGAGCCATGCAAAAAGGACTGCGGGCTTGGGTTCACATTCAGATTCAGTTTCGCTTGTGTTTGGGGCCAAGTGTTTGGGGAACGGGAGCCGATGGTGAAAAGTGCAAGCGTCGCAGAACAATCTTCGCCGCTCGGCATCATTACAATTTGTTGATTTGCTTCGTTAAACAGCAAACAACAGCCGCAGCAGCAAATAAGAGAGAGAAAGGCACGCGAAAGGATAAAGTTGAAGTGAAGACGACGACAATAGCGTTGACGGCCTGGCAGGAGCAACAGCAGCCGCAGCAGTAACAGCGGGCGCATAAGCAGCAGAAAACACCAGCAGTCACCCAGAGGCAATGATGGCTCCGGCCACTGGCTGCTCTTTGTAGTTATTGCTCCCAGTTCCTTTGTATACCCTGTAAGCAAAAGAAGTGTATTAAAGAGGGTATGATATTTGGGTGCTAAAAGGTATATACATTCCTCACAGATAGTCTTCATTATACCAGCTCTTCACAGATTACAGGGTATCTCTTGCTTACTCATGCCCGCCTTGTTTACTCTGACATGTTCATTTTGGTATTTAAAAAGCATTGCATTGCTCCCTATTTGCTAAGAAAAGCAAAAAAAAAAATAATAATAATATAATATGTGACATGGGGCTCTGCTGTGCGCTGCTCTGCTCTGCTTTGCTTTTGCGAGGCGTTGATGGCGACGACGTAGAAGTCGCCAGCTTCAAAGGCAGCGCCTTGAGCCCTAAAACCCACGATGCGCGCTGATGTAGCCACTGGCTATGTGTATAGAAGGGCGCGGCGTGAGGAAGCTGCAGATTGGTGGCAGTTTGCCAAAGCAATCATTGCTGTCAGACGAAAACAAGAGAAATATGTAAGTTAAAAGCGAAGATGGCATGTGGCTGAGGCTGTGGCTGAGTCTGAGGCAGAGGCAGAGGCTGCTGCCAGAGGAGGCAAACAAAGCCGTGAACTTGCGAGTGGGAAAACAATTTAGTAATATTTTTCTTGGCCAGTCGAAAGTATTTGTATTAAGATAAAGTTCTGTGCTGCGCCCAGAGATTTCCTTTCAGTTTTGCATTTCTATAAACTTGGCAACAGCTCGAAATCTGTTTCAAATGAATGCGCAGCTCGCTTCGGTATGATTTAATTTAATTGTATTCAATTTCAGATTTATTCTCTTCGCATTTTTCACACTTAAATAATATTTAAATGCTCGCTTAATTTGAAAGCCCTTCAGCATGTCTCCTGCTCAGTTTCATTCTAACATTTTTTTATCAGCACTTGCCGCGGCTCGTCGCTGACCCTCTGCCGCACACAATTAGATTTATTTGCAAATTATAACTTAAATTGCCACATGGCCAGGCAGATTTTTTTGTATTTTTTATGGCCGGCGCCCATCGTTGGGGGCGCCTCAGCTTATGCCACGGAAGCGCTTAAAGTTGGCAGTTGCCAGTCGCAAATAATTCAAAGCATACTTTCAGGCGGCGATTATAATTCACATTTAATTTGCGCCCACTTCATTCGGTCGGCGGGTTTATCAAGCAAAAAAGGCTCATTGTGTCGGCCCATTAAATTAGTTGGCGGATGTACGGATGTGTGATCGCAATTATGTTGCTATGTATTTAGTTAATTGCATTTTTATATCTAAATTTGAGGGCTCTGGCCATAATCAGGGCGTAATTATGAATATAATCGCAGCTGCCGGATAATCATTCACAGTTGTGTCATATTAATTAAAGCATGTGCCTCGTAATCAGAATTTTCCTACCGTGTTACGATTAGCTTTCAGATCATGGCTTGGTTACCAGCCCGATGAACTGTCCTAACACCGATAGGGAATAGACTTGCTAATTGGCTTGTCGTGCAGCAAAAGCATTTAGCGCCGCTAGAAATGAGAAGAAAATATTAGTTCAAACGAAACAAATTGGAAGCGCCGCGATCCGGAAGTATTGTAGAAAAATCTTTACAATCAATCGAGAGCGAGCCTACAAATAGTGAATTATTAATTGAGAAAGAGTTTGGCTAATAAATGATTTGATGACAATTAATATCCATGAATTAAATACCTACAGAAAGTTTAATATTTTTTCGATTCTTTAATCTCGGCATATAAATATTTGTATATTTATATGTAAACTTTAAGAACGAGTGTAAATATGTATTTTCTGCTACGAACTAAATATTGCCAGGCTTATCTGCGGATCGCAGCGGTATCTGTTAGTGTAGCCACTGGGTCAACGAAATTTGATGAGTCACACGCAGCAGCTTTTGGCTTGACGAAATATATATAATATATTGTCGAAATAAATATTATATATGCCAGATGTGGCTAATCTCTTGCCGGTGATATAATATGCAAATAAAATAATTATTTAACATGCAGTCGTAAGATTTAACAGGCATTCACCAACGACAGCTGAAAGTTGCCATAATTTATGGCAGGTGCACGCGCCCCTTTTCCATTTTCCAATTTCCCTACTGACACATACAACAAAAGCCATAAGAAAGGGCGCTTGGCACACAAATCAAACGATTTGTGCAACAAATTCGCCAATATGCCTTTCCGACTCTACGTCAATTCGCCAGTTTCACAAGCTGTCAATACGCGGTGCTGTAACAACGTCAGCGGTAAGTGCTATTATTATTAATATTGTTGTTGTTGTTGCTGCTGTTTTTGGCTGGGCGCATATTATTTTGTTCGTGATCGGCATTGGACTGAGCGAAAAGTGTGTGTTGAGTTCAGTTTGTGGCCAGCGCGCGAGCGAACGACACACGGCGCGGCGAATCGAGTCGGCAGAGCGAGACAGTTCAACAATTGTAAGAGTGAGCGCGGAAATGAAATTCGAAAAAACATTTTCAAAACAAAACAAATTTGAATGCGAGCCGGTCCAAGGGGTATTCGAGGGCTTCATTCGCATTCGCTTTCGCCCAATTCAATAAAATTAATTGAATTATTCTGCGCTAAAACAACAATCAATTAATATTGCTAAACAATTGTCTCTATTGCAAATATTAATTGAAAATTAATTAAAATGTGTCAAGCTTTTGTCTGCAATTAAACGTCAGTGGCAAAGTTTATGCAAATAAATAATTGTTATGCTGGATGAGCTGTGTTTGGACACGAGTCTCGATGGCCAAGGTCAATGAAATGGCCACTGACTACTCTATGGGAGTGAGAAAGATAGAGAGAGAGAGAGTTGTTTGTAAAACTTAATTGTGCATTTGATAGTAATGGCTGCAGTTGATGAGTGTTGCAATTTTATATAATTAGAACTATTATAGCTCAGCCCAATTGATTATTGGGCATTGAGAGTGTTCGATGCGATCGGTGAGATTTGTAAAATTAGAATTTTTGCTAGCTCAGATATGCACATAGCTGAATGCGATTATATTATATATGTGCATTAGCGATTGATTGAAGGCAATTATTTTGAGTTATAAACAGTCGACATTGCTTAAAGCAATTCATCACTTTTTTAGCTACAGTTTGGAGCGTGAAAACGTGCTAGAATGTGTATGACTTGAATGAATAAATATTATAGTAAAATATATTTATATTTTTACTTTTACTATTATTAAAGCATAGTATATACTTCTAGACTGAGGCCTGGCCTTGAAAGTTATATAATATATTCGGATATATATATATATCCTAGCTGGGAATATGATTTCATTGAATCTTCGTTTTCTAATTGCTTAAATTTGTGGCCACTTCCAAGTTTTTGGAGATTTAAAAATTCAATTTATAAAATCAAATATTTAGAATATAAATATTAAGAATATATAATATTGGCTTTAGTATATTTAAAAATATATATATTATTATTTGAAAAATTATAAAAATATATTAATATTAATAATCAATATATATATAATATTAATAATCAATATATTTATCTAATATTTAATATAAATATTTAATAATATCCATATAAATGAATATTTATAATCAATATATTCATTTATATTTTTTATATTTACATTATTATTTATATTTATATTATTTTTTATATAATTTCCTTTTATTTAATAAACTTATTTTCCTTTTGTTATGTATTCCCACAACTTGCTTCAGCTTCAATTACAGCTTTACTCTCTGAAAAGAATGTTGATTTAAATAACTAAGTTAGTTACAGCTGCCATGCCATATTGAACAGTCAAGCCATTATATACCCAATTAGGCTCGTAAGCGAGAGGCAAAGAGTAAAAAATATATTAAAAGGAATAACAAGTAAATAAAAATATAAAAAAATAATAATAATAAAAATATTTTTATTGTCGCACTTAATTGATAGATATATCAGTGGAAAACTTTAACCATGCAGGAGTATGAGTAGAGCTTGGTTACTTTTCTCTAGTAGCTAGCTGTGGAAGATACTTAAAATGTGCCTAAGAATATATTTTCTTTGGGTATGAATAACAGGGTTATATTGAGTGAAAATTAAGAATATTTAATAATTAAAAATTAATTTATTTATATTATATTTTTTATATATTTAAATTACTTTACATTTAAAAGCATTCGATATTTTGTGTCTTGCTTTGAGTGTATAAAAAACACAATAGGAGCTGCGTTAATATGCCAAATTTCCTGTTTTTAATTTCAAAAGTGGTGAAATACTTTTGTGGTCAGACAGGTAGAGGCGTGGACAAGCAAGACAAACAATGGACAGAACCAATATACTCTTTGCACTCAGTGAACGACTAAGTATATACATATATATATAATTTTTTTTCTCCTTTCGATATTTGTGGTTTTTTTTTTAAGAAGAAAATTCAAGGGAATTTTATTTTAGCAAAGAAATACATTGTAATCTTTGCTAAAATAAAATTCCCTTGAATTTTCTTCTTTAAAAATAAATAACCACAAATGTGTAAACACATTGTTGTTTGAGAGAGAGAGAGAAAGAGAGAGAGATAGAGAGAAAGGTAGAGAATTGAAATTCGATTGTGTGGGACGTTTGTGATTTCGATTACCGCCGCGAACAACTTTTCTCAAGTACAAAGCACAAAAAATTGCTAAACATTTCACTGGCTGCCGTTCAATGCGTATTTATAATTTTATTTCACCTGCTGCATTTTATCTTGCTCACAATTTCTGTCGTTGGCTATGGCCATGTATGAGGTCGCGCAGCGCTTTATTTACTCTTTCGGCCGTCTTTATTTTTCCGCAGTCTCTGTCTCTCTCACGTGAGCGTGGGTTGTTTGAGATATTTGAAAGCCTCGAGCAGAGCTCGAGTTGTTGCCACACAGCGAGGGGCAGCAGCCGTGGCCAGGGACAACTTGCGACTCGAAGACTTGTCATGGGTTTTTTTGTCTTTCATCTCGTCTCTGCGCTTTGCAAGCTAACTATCTCATTGAAATGAAGGTGTACTTTGGCTGGAATTGGTTACACTACGCAAGCACAACAAATGAAGTACTCTTTCGCAGTTTTTAAAGTTGGTTAACTTATTTCATTTAGCGCTTTAAGTGGGCCAAAAGCGGATTGCGAAACTTTTCCAACTTGCCGAATGAAAAATCTCTTCACATTTTTACAAGCTCTTTGGCAACTCCCATTGTTGCTTAAAACTTGCACAAGGATTATTATTTTCATCTTTTACACTCAGTTTGCTTCATTTTCCATTTTCTAGTTTGCTGTTAATTGCACATCTTGTCCATTGGTTTATCTACTCTTGTCTGCTCAATGTTGTGCTATAAAGATAATAAATTATATTTTCTGACAGATGTCAAGCTCGATATGTCAACTTTGAGCTATCATATCTAAGCAAATATGGCTAATTATATCGATTTTCTAATTATAAATGTTGAGTGTCCAGAGCATAGATAAGGGTAGATAGGGAAAGCATATAAATAAAAATAATAAATAAAAAAAAATAAAATGAAAAAGGTTAATTAAATAAAATCATTAATTTAAAAAAAATATATAATCAAAGTAGAATTGTTTCAATAATATTTTATTATTAATATTTTATATTTAATGGAATAAAATATTTTATCACAGTAGGTTTTTTTTTTTTAGATTTTATCATATATATTTTATTATTTTTCATTAAATTAAATAAAATAAGTGTAATTGTTTCACATCCATTAGTCAATGATATTTTATAATTTATATATAGTATTATTTATTTATAGCCACATTCATATAAAATCCTCTGCCGACTAACTCTTCTCCCAAAAGAGTATATATATTCAGTTCTCTACAATTCTGATTTCTATTCTTAACTTTAAATAATAATTTTGTTCGGTCTTGTTGCTTATTGCGTGAATTAGCCATTTGCGAGCTGTTAAAAATTGGGCTTTATGACGTTTATTTGACTGGCTTCGTTTACGCACTAAAAAATGTGCTAAATAGCATATTCGAATTCGAATTCGAATTCGAGTTCGAGTCCGAGTTCTATGCTAATTGCTTAACAAAAGCATATGGAATATGTTATGGAGTTGTTGTAAATTAATTATAGAAAATTGATTAGCAATTTCGTAAGCAACTGGCGAAATAAATATATGTATGTATATATATATATATTATAAATACATACATATCTGTATAGTATGACTGAAAAAGGGCGATTTAATTTCCATGCAATGAAATTTGTGCAGAGCTTTTGGCACGTATCCGGCAGCTGCTCTGAAGGTCGTCGGCTGAGTGAAAATAAATAATTATTTTTTTCTTATGAATTTTTTGTTGGTTTGCTGTTGGCTTTTGTTTGGCTCTGTTGGCTTTTGCAGTGCTTGAGAAGCTACTGCAACAGTTGGTTATTTTAATTATGGCAAATGAGTCGAGTGCTGCCGGTTAACAAACGGACGACAAAAAGCAACAATTGCTTACATAACCGGACAAGGCAGACTGGCAAATATACACACGCCTCGGCCATGCCTATGTAGACATACAGACATAACTGTGCACATATGTCGGCCGATACATACATCGTATTTCAGTATGCCCGGTCGCAGGTTGATTATGTTTTCGAAACCAGTTTTTGGGGTGCCAAGAGCTAGTTGGTAGAGACACTCTCCCTCTCACTGCCGCTCTCTTCCACTCTCTCCCTCTCACTGTCACACTCTCTCTCTCTCTCTCTCTCTCTCTCTCTCTCTTTCTCATTACCATTTCTTTTGGCTGCTCAATCTTGTATGCTCTTTAGTGGGTCGCCCTAGCCGAAGCACGTGCCTGCTCATGGCATCAACAAACTCAGCTTCGCTTATGATTTGCATTTTGAACACGGCCAAAGGTGTCTGGCTGAGGTAGAGGCAAACTGTTTAAATTCTCACTGAACAGATAGTCGCAACTGAGCAAGCTTGTCACATTCACTCATTACTCACGGCTAAAATATGAAATTCATTTGATCGATGTTCGTCTAAGAAATATCTACAGGCGGGCACATGGGCAAATTATTATTGACATTTGGACTCTGAGACTGATTACGTATAAATCACTTCCGATAATTATGGGGCTTATCAATTTTTCTCACAGCACTCGCAAATTAAAAGGAATTTGCCGCGTATCACACACGCTGACTAGAATAATGAAGAAGTTTCCAAGCTCAAGTAGCATGTGCGAACAACCTTAATCAAACGACATATAGATAAGATTCCCAGTTACGAAGGGGACTTAACTCTAGTCAACTGATTTGTGAATCATTTTCTGATTTATGCTTAAATTGTCATATGATTCAGTTGTAGGGCATGCGCAAGTCGCGCCAGTTTCTATCGAGGCAGGCAGACACCTTCATCATAGATGGCCGATGGCGTGTCTGCTGTCTGCTGTCCGCTGTCTGTTGACGTCGAGCTATTGACCTGCCTTTAATTTTTTATAATGTAAACATAACAAATGATTTTATCCCATACTGCCTCATGAATATTGTATTTAAGATCACATGACCACATCCAATAGAAGCAAATTGAAACGCGTGACTCTCCTTTAGTCAATGTCAGCAATTCACTTGGTTCACATCGCAGGCAAAAGAATTTCAGAGGGGTTTTGTGGCAACTGATTAGCATGCTAAAAAAATTCAGATATAAGGAGACTATAAATTGAATTAAAAGTGAATTTTCTTCCCAGAAAATGTAAATTTTCTTAAGGTTCATTGGCTAGCACTTCATTAGCTCTCTGCCAGCTGTCTAGACAAGTGTTTAGCGTCAGTTAACGGCAGCAGATTAATTATCAATTGTTTATCTCGAACCTGCTGGGCTAGCTAGCAAAATGAAGCAGTTCTTTTCTAAATTTGTGTTTCGTTTCAGGTAATTGGCAGTGCAGCCTCTAGTTAACGCAACACTTTCTCCGGTGGAAGCAGCACTCAGCGAGCGGCAGCGGATGCGGGTGTTAAACAGATTGCGCAAACTTTGAGATACATTTATGAGCGGCAACAAGACGGCAAAAGCCAGCCTCGTACGCCGGAAGAGCAGACGCATCTGTTAGCAGACAGTCGCACAGTTTTGTTTCAGTGATAAAATGTGAAGTGCGGCGAACTGAAGTGAAACAAAGTAAAGAGCAGAAAAGCGAGAGGAAAACCCACTCTGAACACAAAAGCAGCAATAGTCAGCTGCAAAGCCGCCAGCTTAAAACTTGCCCTAGTTCGAATTTATCATAAGTTCACGCACACACACACACCCATAAAATATTAAAAATATGAGTTCCCGCGAGGACTTTGAAATGCTGCGGCTGCAGGAGCAGCAGCAGCAAGTGAAACTGGAACTCGAAGTGCAGCAGAATCACACCATCAGCATGCACAGCCATCCCAGGCTCTCAGAGTATTATACATGTGAGTAGAACTTAAAGAATGTTCGCTCATCTACATAGATAATAAGAGAGTTATAAAGTTAGAGTCGAGAGAAGCTAAAGTTGGAGCTGTTAAAGCTGCATAGGTTCCATATGAATGAGCTTGATTGATTTACGATCTGCTTCTAGAGACTTTATGGCTAGATAATTTTTGTTAATATGTATATAGATACCGTATTTACCAGCTGCTATACAGATGTTGTTAAAGTTGTCCAGGTTTCTATATTGACTGAGCTTGATTGATTTATGCTCGGAAAGACCAGTTTATTTATTGCCAGATAATTCTTATTAACAGATAAATAAGGTATTTTGCAGAATGTGCCATAAAAGTCAGGAATGATAATGCTAACTGCTGTCACCTTGCCTTTGCCTGTCACTCAACATAATATTATCTCTTTGCCTCGACTCCTTCAGATATGACGGCCTTTGTCTCGCTGGCCATCTTCGTGGCGGCCATGCTGACCATACTCAACATTTCCATATACTTGACAACTGTGTCGCGGCTGCGTCGTCATCTCAACAAGCCGCTGCTGATACCCTCCATAGTGATGGTCAGCCTGTATCCGGTTATCTCGCTGGCCGCCCTGGTCACCATTTTGGTGCCGTACGCCTGGTTCATGTGCCACACGGTGATGCACGCCATGTTCATGATAGGCGGACCCGCCTTTCGCATGCTGCTCTTTCGCTATGTCGAGTCGGAGCAGAACTATCTGAAGGAAACATCCGGCGAGCCGGTCGCATTGAACACTCCGCCCTGCTGCTGCTGCTGCCTCTGCCTGCCCACGGTGATGCCGACGAAGGCGAAGCTGATCATCTCGCGCTACATGGTCTGGCAGATGCCCTTCTGGCAGGGCGGCATTATGCTGGTCATGAACGTCCTCTACTACCGCGATCTGGCGCTGTACCGCGAGGTGGTCTACTTCTTCATACCCTTCATCGTGGCATCCATAGTGCTGGGCGCCTGGTCACTGCAGATCACGGTGCGCATGATCACCAAGCTCCACGGCGACTACCAGCTCAGGAAGAAGATGTTCTGCCTGCAGCTAGTCGTGCTGCTCTGCAAGCTGCAGTATCTGATACTCTACGAACAGCTGAACTCCCTCAAGCTGGGCGGCGAGTATCCCATCAATCATACAATTTACAAACAGAGTAAGTGCACTAAGAGAGCATGTTGCTTATGCAGTTATTAAGTTTCATTTTCTTTCACTGTGCAGCCATCATCAATATTCTGATACTGGTCGAAATGGTTCTGGTCTCCATGATGGCGCAGAGCGCCTATCGCGTACCCATTCAAGTGCAAATCGACGACTCGAATCGCAAGTGATAAATTTGCGGGCTTTAGTTGGTTATTGACACGCGTTGTATAGCAAAAGATTGTGATAACTTAAGAAAGACAAAGTAGATTAAAAGTAAATCAATGTAGAAAATAAAAATATAGAAAAAACCCAAGGACAAAGCATTGATTGATATCAAAATATTCACTTTGCAGAGGGAATAAGGATAACAGCAAAGGACTGCCTTAAAGTAAACAGATTTATTGAAACATTTAACCATTCGGACAACCTGGTGTTGGCTTCTGTTGGCAATAAAGATCTAATTTATGGCATTATAAATTGTAGTTTGTAAATATCAAGCAGAGCTGTCCAGTTCATTTTAGTTGCATTTAGTAAACAATTCTTGAGCCCAACCACTGTCACAATTCCTCGGGCTGTAATTCAGGCAAAATGGGTCGAATCTCAGTTGCCTTGTTGGCCAAATGGCCGACCACAAATCATGTGTTTTCCCGGGGTCTGCCGGGATGGAGTCAGTGTCCAGCCCGGCTCAAGCTTGAGGGCTCCCAGGACACGCGTGTCGCGTTTACCTCATAATTCTCAATGGCCTCAGGGGGCAGCCGCTGGAGTTGGGGCTGGGGTTTGGTTTGCGCTTTACATTTTTCAACAAAATTGTATGCGGCTTAGGCTGGATGCCTAGGCGCCATAAAAATACAATAAATAAGTGTTGTTCTTTATTTTGTTTTTGGCTAGATAGCCTTTTTCGGATAACTCAATTGCCGTCGTTGGGGCCTAGCTGGGGACTGGCCAGGAGGCGGCCACAAGCTAAGAAGAACAAGCAGCTAAAACACGAGGACAGGACACAACAGAAGCAGCAGGGACAGCAGAGACAGCAACAACAATAAGAACAAATGCGTGTTGCTGCGGCAGTGCGTTGAAATTTATGATTTATTTGAAAAGAAAGTACATTGTGCGCTGCCAAAATAAATCACATCGAAGACGCTGCCAGGGCGCTTCCAACAAGAAAAGAACGCCAGCGAACGAAAATCAAATAAATAATGTGAAACAGTGCAACAACAGATACGGCCAGTCGGGCAGAGCAGATGCCCTACCATAGGCTACATTCAAATTTTTATTGCATACTTTTGAGCTGAAAAGAAATTCAAATTCATTTGCAATCGAGGCTTTATCGCTGCATACTTTTGTGCTGAGCCGAAATACACTCTCAGCGCGAAAGTATGCAATGGAAATTGTACGAGCTGCTCTCAAGCAATTCCCTTATGTACTAGCAATTTTTCTTATGTGTTACAAGCAGCTTGGCCAAACTGAAATGCCGCTGCAAAGTGTTTTTATCGAGGTGTTGGTTTTTGGGGCAGGAATAGGGCCACAACAGTCAAGTGCCTTGGTCGGTCGCTGTTATCTTATCGTTCTTTTATGATGTACACAACGCCGCAGAGTGCAGCTATGAAAAGCCTTTGCCAGCGAGCCAGCGCCTGCCCTAGTCCTCCTTTCCCCAAGTGGCTGGCATACTGACAGCTCTTGTGTCTGTCTACCTACTTATTTGGAGCGGAGCTGTCGGTTTTTATGAAGACGCTTGTTTACTTGGTCTCCGCCACGGAGTCGTCGAGCTGCCAGCCTTGTCTGGCCTGCCAAGCCAAGGCAAGTAAATCAGATTAAGTACCCGCTGCTCATTTTGATGAGTTGCAAGTGCCAACGCCGGCCAAAGAGACGCTGAAGACGAGTACGCCGTACGCATCCAGATTAGGTAGCTGCGGGGATGCAATCCTGTGCGGCTTTTTGATTTCAAATTGGATTTTTGCAGCGGATATGTGTGCGCGTGCCACACACATCAGACTGCAGAAAAAATTTAATTAAAATGCGCACAGCAACGTTATTTAAGCTATCGAATAAAGCAACATATGCGCCTTTATTGCGAGTCGTTTTTTTGTCTGTTTGCTTACAGCAAAATCAAACTAATTGCAAAAGAAACAAAAGCAGCTGCGGAGGGTTATACTGTATATATATGAAAATGTTGCTATGGGAAATAGATATTGTTGGCTCGGCTTACAAATTGGCTGAGCCAAAGTCAATAAATAAATTAAATTTTGTATTCCTTTAGACATATTTCATATATGTATATATGAGTTTATCCTGCAGACTTATTTCATTTCTAATTTCTTAACTTTAAGTCTAAATTTGATACAGAAATTCTTTTTTTCTTTTTTTTTCTCTCATCAATTTACACTTTTTCTAACATTAATAATATATTAAAGTAGAGCAAAGAAAAAATGATAAAGCTTTTGCCAAATAAGTTGGAGAAACGTTGACGCCCACTTGATGGTCGACGTCTGCTTTTGGCGCTGCGTCGTCTGCTGCTGCTTCTTCTTCTTCTACGCTGCTTGGCATGTCCAAACACGTTAGGCCATCAGCTGACACAACAGCAGACAAACAAACGCCGGGGCTGTCAGACAGTGTCTTATGTCACTGTCCATTAGACGCCAAAGGAGGGGGGGAGTGGGGCTGCAGGTCCTTTAAGCTGTCCATTCAATTGCTTACGGCTGGCAGGAATATTCATCGAAATGCTATGGGACTAGGCTCAGTCCCCGGACATGACTTATAAGAAAGAATAATTTCATGGCTGCTTGGGCGCGAAAACACTTAGACAAATTAAATAATGCGCATACGCCATGTTGTGCGGCTGTTGAATTCAACTAATAGAAATTATAACACAATATTTGTCATTCACAGACAATTTAACAGATTCCACGATGATGCGCCACTTCTGCAAGCCATTTTATGATTATTGACTCGACTCGACTCGACTCGGCTTTCGCTTTTTTATGTTTTCTCACTGCTGCCCTGCCAGCATTATGTCTTATGGCTTTTGTTTGTTTCAGCATTTTGAGTATTTATGCCTGTTCTTTGTTTAGGGCTTTTGCTTCCTTAATTCAATCGCTTGCCTCAACTCAGCTCAGCTCAGCTGCTCGCCCGTTTCACTGGTGCTAAGTAAATAAGTTTTACGACCTTTTTTTCGCTCGTGCCGTGAGCTGGCGCGCGTCGTAAAACTGCGAATGCCACTGCCAGTGCCAGTGCCTTATGCTTGATTGATTTCATGCCAAACTTTGCCAGGGTTTTGATTATTTTGCCGCCTTCTTATCGGCACAATTGACACGGTAGAAGCTTTACGCTGTCCGTAAAGTTTTTACAATGATTTTGTATTAATAATTACTCTTATAGTAAAAGTTTGTAAGGAATCTGATTTAGAACGGGACTGTTTCTTAGAAGTATTATTAGTTAACTAATATATATTGATAATCGGTTTGGGTACAAGAGATACTGTTTCTGTTAGTCAGTTGATATTAAGCTGTCTAGCCAAAAAATATAAAAATAGCAAGTGAAAGAGTTATAGTTAGAGTTAGTTAATATTTATATTAAATATATATAATATATATACTAATTGTAATTGATGAATAGCTAAATTGCATTATTTATTTATAATTTTAATGAATTTTGTATGTAATTACAACCTATGATACTCATAGAGACTAGAAATGCGGCGCTGGAACTCTGTGACCGTGTGACGCAAATTTGCATTTTGTTTTGATATTTTTTGACATTTGTTTCGATGAACTATACACTGTTTGGTACTCAATGGGGGCGTATGGGCTTTGTAGAAACTGATGATTTATTATGAATATAGGCCCACAGCATTGCCTGCCTCTATTCAGCCTTCACTGAGGTCAACTCTTCCTCTCAGTCGCTCTCACCCCTTTCTGCCTACGCGGCAAACAGAGCATGCTGCAGTCGTTTATAGGCGACCGAGAGCGAGGCCTTTACTTACACTCTGCTGCTGTTTTAAAATTAGGCAAACACGCTTTGTATCATTTAATTAAAAACTTTTTGGAGCGTTGACTTTTTCGGCCAAAGTCAGAGCAGGCCACATATTTAAGCCAGCGGAGCCGCGCTGGCGCCTTAAATTAATTAATGCGCCGCTGCGAGGCATAAGAAAAATATTTGTGCGTGTTTTGGCATAATTAAACGGGGTTGTTCACACACTCCAGAGCCAGAGGTGAACTAAATCTAGACTTTAAGAGCCGTTTCAAGTTAGCCAATACTAGTTCAACTAAAGCTTTAAGGCCAACTTCAGGCTTAGCTGCAGCTGAAGTTAACTTCACACTCGATTGCACAGCTAATGCGATACTTGACTGTATCTCAGCATCGCCCTCGCCCTCGCCCTCCCCCTCTATCTCTTCTGCTGCCTGGGCTATAATCTTATAATTGTTTGCCTTTGTGGAGCTTATGTTATTGCTTATTAGGCTTACTTTTACAGGGTATGCCAGCTTGAATTGAAGTTCCCTTTGCGTTGCTCTAAGCCAGCTGCCAAGTGAGGGAATCAGAGGTCTGTTGTTCTTCGGGCCGGGCCTTATGCTGAGCACTCAGTTTAACAATGGCAAACAACCAAAGCGCTGCCAAATCCGCTTAAAGAGCATTTGTGTGTTACGGCAGCAGCAACAAAACCAAAACCGACTAAGCAAGCAGGCTGGCAGCTGCTCGTGTTAAGGTAGAGCCAGCTACAGCTACAGCTCAAGCTCCTGGCCTCTGCTGCTGCACTGCCTCTCTTTTTGCTGTATTTGTTGTTTTTTGCGACACCTTGCCATTCCTACATTAGATTTTGCATAAGTGACAAGCAGGCGAGACGATGGAGCCGCAGCTACATTCACATGCCCAGCCTTATCCACATTTCCATTCAAATCCAATGCCAGGTGGTGCCATGTGTGAGTGGCTCGACTGAAGCTCCAGGCTAATGCAGCGTACAGGCAGCCAGGCAGCCAGCCAGCCAGGCAGCCAGCCAGGTAGCCCAACAGACAGACAGCCATAAGACGTTGCTAACACGAGGCACTTGTCAAACGCTACCCGCTGTAGGTCGAGGCCTGTGGACAGCAGACGGCTCGCGGGGGGCGAGGCACTCAGCTTGCAGATGCTCACAAAGTTGCAGCCTCAGCGCTGCTCGCTTAATTGAATGCCGCAATCCCTTCGAGCGTGCAGCTATCTGTACGAATTCCATTTGATTGGATAAATGCTTAAGCACTTGTGCAATTACAATTACGTGCGTGCGGCAAAGCCCAAAAGCCTTTCATAGCTTCTGTTCATATATCTGTTTTGGCCAAGAGCTATATGCAGATGAGCACTGAGAGCAGGAGAACAAAGTGAAATTTGCTAATTATATTAAGTAGTAAAAATAGTTTGTAGACTACGTATAGATAGTTAACGAACTGAACTCAGTTCGGATTCAGTTTAGCCATTTATAGACCTCGTTTTAGGCCTTTGACTTTAATTGTTGCCACCTTCTCGCACTCTTCACTCATAAAAATACTTTATATATATTTTCCTAGCCACATTTTGATATATATTCATTGACAAGTCTCGCCCGACATTAATTATGCCCCACCTAGTTGGGCTGGCGCATTTCCTGGCCGCATTTGTTGCAAATGACGAGCACGAAGACGTTACAAATCAGGCGGACAGCAGTCCAATAAACAATCAGTCAGCGGCGTGGCAGGCAGCAGAGGCACACGCACAGGCAAGGAAAAGAAAAACGAAGCCTTGGCATAAATAAATATACATGTATTGAACAGGTGGGCACCTCAGGTAACCGAATGCCCATTAATGCTGTCAAATGGACGCGAGCTGCTGCCCCATCTGCCGCAACTGTTGCGCGTGGCCGCTGTTTGCAAGGCGGGCGGCTTAGGGCGGGCGGGGCGCAGTTGATCAAAGCAATCAATTTAATTTCACAAAAGCAATTTATTACAATATCGCATGCGGGGCGTGGCAAAAGGCTATTGACCGGACACACAGCAAAAACAAGGCGAATTTGCGGCAGACACCGCTGCGTATACTTAATATGCGCACACATACGCATTAGGGCAGTCACCGTTGTGTGTGTGTGTGTGTCCCGTTGGGCTCTAACTATTTATAGCCAGGAAAAATGCAATATTAATGACCTGAATTGATATAAATCTGTAACTGATTGGTTTACTATCATAAACAAGGCCCAGAGAATATTTCCTATTGAATTTGTGAAGAGTCTTAATTGGCTGAAAATGAGATAATATAAAATAAAATAAAACAAAATAAAAGTTAATAATATATAATAATAAATAAAATAAAAGAGAAAAAAATTAATAAAATAGAAAAATTAATAAAATAGAAATAAAATAAAATAAAATAAAAAAAATCAAAATAAAACAAAATAAAATAAAATATAAATTAAATATATACTTTTACGCAATAAATAAATAATATTAAAAAATAAAATATATATGATATATGAGCTTTGACTTTAAGTAGAGTTTCTGGAGTTTTCAGTTTTTATGGCGGTGAGCTCCAAAACTTTGCCACTCTAACCATTTTTAGCTGGCCCAGTTTACTGCTAAAAATAATTGGCACTTGGAGTACGCAACATGGTTATAAAATTTTTAACCACTTGACCAAATGTATAAAGAGAGAAGGAGAGGGTGAGCGAGGGGAAGTGGAGTTTGTGGGTGAAGCAGAGACAGAGGCAGGCAAATGCCATTAAAGGACTTGACGCTGTCAGGCGTATGCGCCGGGATCAGCATCATTAACACTATTTTCCCTAGATGGTGCTTCAGCGAGCTGATGATGACGCCGACGACCGCCGCGGGGCCTGGCTGTGTAGTTGGCTTCATTGGGAGCCGGAAACGTTGAACGGGGCGTAACAGTCGACAGCTGGCAGTTGGCTCCAGTTCAGTTTGCCTGCCACAATCATTACGCACACTTAAGACTTCGCCTGACAGTCACATGCTGACAGCGGTGTCGCTGACGCAGCCCGGCGGGGCCAAGTGGTGCGTAGGTGCGTTGGGGGTGTGTGGCCCACTCGAAAAGAAGGGACATTTCTGCGTGCGCTTGCGAGTCGAGTCGAGCCACACTTTAACGCACTTTTATACACTTACCGGAGAGCATGTCAAGTAGTTGCCTGGCCTGAATGCCAACCAAATCCAAATAGAAATCCATTTAATTTTCAACTAGCGGAATGTTTGCTCATCTCCTCACACACACACATATGTGGGAATGTCCTAGAGTGTGTCCTTCGCCCGCACGCTCCCTCGCATTAAATTCAACATTTTCCATTTATTTTCCGTGCCGTTCGGGCTTCTTCAAAGCAAACCACAACAATTTTCTATGCTGACCATTCGCATTGTTCATAGCTGCAGACAGATTAAGTGGCGCATTCCCAAAAGCATTTCGGACCTCGGCTCGATCAGTTATTTATAACTGTATTTCTGCTTGGGCTATTACAACACTTAAATGCATTTATTTATATTTCATTTCAATAATTGTTTTTAATCAAATGAACTGTGGCAATAAATTGTCGTTTTAATTTTTAAATTGGTTTTCTGGAATGCTGAGGTTATCTGGTCGAATGCATGATACCCTGTATCCTGTGATACCAATACCATTATTATTATTATTTTTCTGTTCCTCTTCCCATATCAGCTTTCAGATTGTCTGCGACAGCTGGTGCGAGGCCAACACATCAATTGCATGGCTCATTAATTATGCGCCCCATGCGCTCCTAATTCGAATGTCGAACAGTCGAACAGTCAGATAGTCAGCGGCGCCCTGACACGCACATGGAATGGCATGTAAATTGCATTATGGCCGCGCCAATTTCCAGGCTCATTTTTGTGGCAGCAAATGAGGTGTTGCCCCCCGCCCGCCCTCACGCTCTCGCTCCTTGCCGCCACATTCCCCAGAGACCAGCCGAATGCCACGTGAATTGAATGGGGCTGTGTGCGTGCATTGATGTGTTTATTTTGCATAATGGACTCTAATTGGTAGCCAAAAGTGCGGACCAGGCTGTTGCGGCTGCATTGTTGGTAACAACAGAGCTAATTGCATGGCAAGACGAACACAGAGGGCGCGAGGGAAAGGAAACTCAGATAAACTGAAGAAAATATTTCCCAAGCCTTGCTCTCTTTGTTTGCATAGTCCATAATGATTGTAGGCGTATTTCGAGGAAGCGTCCTGTAATCCTTTCATTAGTTTGGACCCCGTCGCAGGGTATGGGCAACTATGAACCCTGCAACCCTCACAGAGCCGTGTTGAATAGTTCATTTTCGAAAATTCTTTACACTCGGATATTCCTGTTTTATGCGCATTTAGCAAAGCGAACGCACAGCACATGACAAATGAAATGTTTGCCAGGCACACACACACACACACGCACACACGCACACACGGGCGAAGCAGCGCCCAGCATTCCGCCCAACATCTTAGTGGCAAAGGTCATCGGGTTTTAGGTTGTTTTGCTTGCGTGTTGTTGTTTTTTCGGGCTTTCGGCTTGGGTTTATGTACGCCCACCACAGGGGGCCAAGAAGGCGTGTCATTGATGGCCAACAGCGCCTTGGCTGGGGAGCAAGCGCACGTAGAGCATACGTGTCGGACGGATTGCACATAAATGTTTGTGTGTGTGTGTGTGTGCGCGTTGACGATGTGTTGGTATTTTGGGGCTCCATTTGAAAAGGAAGAAGAAGCAGAGGCTGGGGCTGCTGGCGTGGGCGGGCGTGTTAATACGACGCATTTTGTATACAACTTTTCACTTTCAGATTTTGCCGTTCAGTTTTTATTTGCCTTTCAGCTCTTTTGTTGTTTGTGCGCTCGACGCTTTCTATTTATTTATTTATTTGTAGTTGTTAGCGTTTATTTGTTAAACTGTTTGGATATTCATTTGAAATTCGAAAGTAAATGCCGTTTGCCACATGTTGATTGCTCTGCACACTTCAGAACAAACTCGCAACTCAGCTTAATTCCGGCGCCCTGAAAAGTAGGCAATGCTTTTTGGAACTCCATTTTGAAGACTTTCAAGAGCTTACGCGCGCCTTGGCCCGCTATTAAGGTTAAAGGACAGCAAACAAAGCCCAGCATAAGCTTTGAATGTACTGCAATTTGCGGTAAAGGTTCTTTTGCCCTGCAACTAAATCTTGTCTGCGACAGCATTTGCAATTTGTGGCCGGTTTGCGGTTTCTGTGGCTGGGCACGGGCTCTGTTATTAGCTCTGGCCGTCTCTGTTTCCTGGTTAACCTGGCTATTAAGCGCAGAGAGAAATGCAAAGTAAGTTTGTAATGCCATTGACATCAATCAGGTTGAAACTTCGAGAATTAGAGAAAAGCTAGAGAAATAAAACTGGATTAGCCGAGGGAGATGCTTGTCGTGGAGACTTTCATGTATTCAACGGAAATGCAAATGGAATAATTTATGCTGTCAGCTTGGGCCACTGCTGGGGGCAATCCATAAATCGCATCACATATTCATGCTTGCAGCAATTCACGCGTTGTAAATTAACAGCGAACACACACACAGACGCACGTGGCTTGATTTATAGTGGAAAATATTTAATTACTTGGCAACGAGTAGCTAATGTGTCGCATATATCAAGTGCACACCGTAACGGCAACGACACTGAAATTAATTTATGCCAAATGGCATGCGAAGTAATTGCCCCGAATTGGCATGACCGCAAAATGTGAGGGGGTGTGAGGGGTGGGTGGAATTGTAAGGGTCAGGTTAAAGCATTATGCATGAATTGGCCCGGGCTCAGGCTCTAGCTTTGGCTGTGGCCACACAATGCATCAATATTGAAATGTAGCCAGCAGCCAACAACCAGCAGATTGCATCGGAGCCCATTAAGCAGAGTACGGCAGAGAGTGCTGCACGTGACCTGGCAAAAGAGTTGAGCCTGGGCAGCATGTGTGATCGATGCCAAGTGCATGCAGAGGGCGTGCACCTCCATCCTGCCACTGCCACTGCCACTGCTGCTGCTGCTGCTGCTGCTTCACTTGCCACACATCAATGTCTGCTTAGCTGAGCATCCACTGTCAAAGTTGAATTACAAATGAGCCCCAGTCGAGAGCGCCTGCATGCCAGCCTGCTATCTGTGCTGATGCTGACAGTTTTTCACAAGCTAGACATTCGAAGGTTTATCATTGTTTGGCCTGCCAGCTGACTGACTACACCCACTGCACCCACACACACCCGAAACGCAAACAAGCAATATAAATAGCAACTACTCACGTATGCCACTCTGTGCAGCCATGTGTGTGTGCGTGTGTGCGTGTGTGTCTGCTGGCTGAATTGTGTCTTCCATTGAAGTCTGCGACAACTTTCGCTGCGAAACTTTGGCTTTTATCTGCAACTGCCAAGCGAAGGCATTTCAGGTAAGAGAAAAAATGCATAATTAATTTTTTTTTAAGTCTATATATATATAGTATATGTACGTACTATCAGCTTTACGCCAGGCCTGAATGTGTGCTGCAATTCCTTTGTGCGCGCTGCCTTTGTTCGACAACAGAGGCAGCTATGGTAATCAATGCGTGAAGCACTCAAAGGATGCTCCTCAGTTGAATATCTATAAAGAGAAAGTGGAGATGAAGTTGAAGGCTTTATATGAACTAGCTTTGGGTTCAGCATAAAAATATAAAATAAATAAATATTGCTGAAAATTGATCAATATAAATAAATAAATAATAAATATATATATAATAGATATTTTTATAAAGCATAAATATCTATTAAAATAATTTTTAAATAAATATAAAAGATTTATTTATATATAATATAAATTTATATAAAGCTTAAGAAAATCTAAATAAATAAAAAAGATTTATTTATGTAAAATATAAATTTATGTAAAGCATAAAACTCTATTAAAACAATTTTTAAATAAATGAAAATTACTATTTTTTGCTAATATTTCTATTTATAAATAATAATAAATAAATAATACTGAAAATTGATCAATATAAATAAATAAATAATAAATATATATATAATAGATATTTTTATAAAGCATAAATATCTATTAAAATAATTTTTAAATAAATAAACAAGATTTGTTTATGTATAATATAAATTTATATAAAGCATAACAAAATCTAAATAAATAAAAAAGATTTATTTATGTAAAATATAATTTTATATAAAGCATAAATCTCTATTTAAATAATTTTTAAATAAATAAAAATTATTATTTTTTGCTAATATTTCTATTTCCTTTGTTCAAACTCCATTTAATTAGGTAAATAATTTTATAAATATATATAATATATTTCCCTTTGCTTTCTTCATTGGCGAATCGCACGGGAAATGGATATCAATTGTCTGCGCGTTAGTCGAAGTGTCGAACGCTGGCAACAAAAGCTTGACGCATATGGCGCGAGCTGCCCACCTGGGCCACGCTGCCACGGGCTCAACTCAGCTCAGCTGAGCCGTGGCACAGCCGATTGTCTGCCACTTCCACTCTGCAGAACATTTTCAATAAAATTCGCCGAAATTTGCATATTTATTCGAGTTGTATGTCTTTTTGTTGTTGTTGCTGGTGGTGGTGGCTGGCGTCGCTGGTCGCGTAACTCAAGACGGAAAAGCCAAATTAAAAAGTCATTTCAAACCTTTAAACGAAAAACGCAAGTAAATTATGTAAACATTATGGTTGGCCCTCGCCGCAAAAAGCCAAAGGACAACGGGCCCCAGGACGAAGCCGTACGAAAAGAATCCTAACCAAGGTCATATGCGCCGTGCCTGACGTCGTTTCCTGCCCTCGCCCCGCCTTCGCTCGGCCCCCCATCTGCCTTGAGGCCATTTTATGAGAATTTAACTTTTTTGCTTTCGCCTGGCGCTGAGTTCCTGGGGCGATGGCTACAAATGACACTAATAATTTCCATTTAAATGAAGCCATGAATAAAAAGCAAATGCAAGTAAACGCTTTTTATTTTTTATGTATTTTTTCTATTTATTTCTTCTTCTTCTTGTGTTCGCTCTGTCAAATGACTTTTCTATTGGCATCTGGGCGTATGAGTTACGTATCTATCGTTACTTTAATGCACTGAGTTTATTAAAGCAACTTGAACAGAAAGTGAACTATTCATATTAAATTTGTTATTTAACTTCAGCTAACATATATGTTAATTATTTATCAAGCTGCTGCTTCTTCTCGCCACCTAATACCCTATGCTTAAAATAGAGCCTGGCTTAAATGCAACACTTGGCCTTACATTTACCTGTACAAAGCACCTGTAAAAAACACACTGCCCGCCTGACTCGTTGAGTCTGTGTTCTGCTCTGTCATGTCATCTAAATGTGTTAACTGAAAACTTTCTAACCAAAATCACGAAACATAAATCAGTTAACTTGTAAACAACACACAGACACGCACACCTAGATAAGTCTTCCAAATACTTCAACACCTTGGCCTGTGTGTGTGTGTCTGTCTGTGTGTGTGTGTGTGTGCTTTATCGCAAACTTTGCACATGTCTCCAGCACCTCATTTGCAAAACTGAAAGTCAAAACTTGTCTAAAGTTCGCTTCATATATCCATCTCTCTCGCATACTCTTCCTCTCTCTCTTGCCTGCTCTGGCCTGACTACAGTCTTGCCGCAACTTGGAATGAGTCCTGCTCTTTGATGCGTTAGCTCTTGTGTGATGTAAAATAAATTGACATTTAGTTGTCAATGCCGCCCGCCCCGCGCTGCATTGCCTTCATTCTGCTGTCGCCCTGTCTCCGTCTCCGGCAAGCTCAGCTGCAGGTGTCATCACGTGTTAATAGATTGTCATCGTTCCCACTGCCCGAAAATATATATACTTGCATATTTAAAATTTCGTTACGTGTAGCTGCCAGTGCGGCAAGCAGACAGCCCAGCTTCGGCTTCGGCTTCGGCTTTAGCTCTAGCTCCAGCTCGCACTTCTGCTTTCAGCTTTCTGCTGCACCGACTACGGCCAGGTTAACAACGAGGCATTTTGACACCCCGCCATGTTGACACATTTTTGGGGGCTTGGTCTTAAGGGGCGTGTGATGAATTTACCGCACATGTCAATCCCCCAGGCGGTTTGTTGCGCCACTCGACTCCCTGCTCGCTGCTGTGATTGCAAGCTCACATTTCGCAAAAGCCTGTCGAGAGAAGCCAAAGACGTTCAACTGGACTCAACTACAAGATACTCTGCATGCATCAACAAAAGACTAATATATAAAATATATATTAAGCATATAAATGCATGTATAAATATTAAATATATATAGAAAAAATATATATATTTATATACAAATCAAAGGAATAAGAAAATCAATTTTTAAAATTTAGAAAAAATAAATATATACAAAATTATTAAAAATTATACAAAATATATAATGTATAAAAAATATATATTTAATATTTATATTTTTAAATTTATATAAATAAAATCTAAAAATATATATTTTAAAAAATTTGTAAATATAAAAGCAATATTTTATAAATGTTTTAAAATATATTCATATATAAATATGCAAAAATTATATAAAAATAAAAAAATTTATAATATTATATATATTATTTATATACATATCCTTCGCACATCAAATACCCTGTATCAATTATGTTGCAATTCAGTTATGAGAAACGCAGCTCAAGGCGAGGTCTTAATGAAATAGGCTAAAGATGTGCCTTTTAATTCAGTTCCAAGTATTTCTATATTCTCGCAGAACAACATTTTGTTGTATCAAAATAAATCTTTTTAATCTCTATTATTGTGTGGAGCTCTATGCCCTTGGGCAAAACCTTTGCGCAGTAATAAAATCCAAATAGAAATAGATTATTCCGTGAATATCTTTTTGAATGCTTTGTGGGAAATCTCTCTCGCTTCTTATCGCTAAAAAAATATTTTTCATTTGGCAGTCAAAACCTTGAAGTCTGGCATTAAATGGAATTTTTCTAGAATTATTTGAATTAATTCTTAGTGTTACCTGGAAAAAGTAAAAATAAATGTATTAAATCGCCTTTGTTCTTCAAACAGGCCCACAGCTTATAGACAAGTCAGCATTTTAGCCGAGCAAATATTCGTTTAGCCGAGCAGCTGCCATGAATACCCAACTAGCTGACAAGCTAATGCAATTAAGGCCAATCCAATTTGTATATTTTTTTCCATCAGCTTAACACGCCCAGCTGTCTGGCAGCCTCCTCGCAGAGTGTATATTATATTGTACTCTCCTCTTATTTTTTTGAGTGCCCGCTTCTAATTCCATTACGAAAACTGCATGTTTGTATTACCTAGTTAATGTTACCTGCTGGGCTGCTGTTGGTTACTCTTTCGGCTTGAAACCCGATGCCGCACATGCTGCGCTTGCCGCTATTGTTGCTGCCCTAATAACCTTTACGGCTCATATGTAGAAAAGCGCCCTAATGTGTTTTTGTTTAGCATAAGCAGCCAAAGCGTTGCCCTCGTGTTAGCTGTCAGCCACAGTCCCAGTCTTCCATTAGCAGCATCAAGGTACAGGCAGCGCACTTAGCATAATGGCAAAACCAAAATCGAGATTCTCGCTACAATGAATTGGCCGAAAACGAGTTCTCTCTTCTCGCGGCTAAGAGAGCGCGCTTTGGGGAGCTTAAGAGCGAAAGCTTTCGCTGCGCGCAACAGGCTCTGTCGGCTGCCTTCGCTGGGATCCTTTGGCGCCGCTTTGTTCGTGTTTTGATTTCGCCTGGCAAAGTTCGCCTAATGCTGAAATAGTGCCGGGAGAAGTGTGAAACAAAGAAACTGAAATTCACTTTAATGCGCCAACAATTCAGCTCGCAAATTTACGATAATTGCGACAATTACATTTTGCAAATGATGCTGCAAACAAGTTGAGGGAATCAGCGCGAGCTCCTTGTGCCCGTGCTCGTGCCCGCCGTACTCTATGACAAATAGTTGGCAACCCTTACCGCCTCACGGGCCCTCTCGAGCGCCCTCGTTCGCGTGGCTATAAAAGCAAATTGAAGCCATTGACTTGAGCAAATCTTGTCGGGCATCGCATTAGCTTGGCTTGTCGCTCAAGGTTTTATAAATTTCAATTTGTTAAATGCTTAGCATACTCCACTGCGCAGCCCAGAGCTGCTCCGACTACAATCGTAATCAGCAACATTAGCTTCTCTTGTCTAGCATGTGGGCTGGAGGGTGCATAATTAGGTTAAAGTTGGACCTGACTTTGACGTCGGGCTTGCGGCGCAACTCGTGGCACGAAGACTTTCAATTTAGAGCAAACTGAGAGCTTAATAGAACTTAGAACTAGCTAATTTACTTGAAAAGTGATAATTTAATACGAGTTTGGCAGCTTAAATGAATTAACATATCAGAGTAATTGAGTTGGGGCGTGTGCGACTAGAACATACCCTTATTCTTAATTCACGAACCTCAATGTGTGGATATAAATTTACTTTATATTTGTATATTATATTAGCAGAGTCCTGTAGTGGGGGGCGAGCAGCAACAGCATGACAGTTGTGAGTCAGTATCGGATGAGTTGAGTAGCGGCAGCTGCATGAGGAGAGTCGAGCATCAAGAGAGTCGAGCATCAGGAGAGTCGAGCATCAGGAGAGTCGAGCATCAGGAGAGTCGAGCATCAGGAGAGTCGAGCATCAGGAGAGTCGAGCATCAGGAGAGTCGAGCATCAGGAGAGTCGAGCATCAGGAGAGTCGAGCATTAGGAGAGTCGAGCATCAGGAGAGTCAAGCCTCAGATAGGATGAGTCGAGGTACGGCAGAGTCGATCAGGAGAGTTGAGCAGCGTTAGAGGCAAGCAGGGGCATGAGTATCCGCATCCGCAGAGTGGCTCAAAGAGCATCAAGATTGCAGCTCCAGATTGAATCAGCGCCAGAGTTGAGCAGCGCCAGAGTTGAGCAGCGCCAGAGTTGAGCAGCGCCAGAGTTGAGCAGCGCCAGAGTTGAGCAGCGCCAGAGTTAAGCAGGGGAATGAGAGTGGACCATTGGCATCCAGAGAGTCGAGCATCAGGAGAGTTGAGCAGCGGCGGAGAGCTGGGCAGCAGTAGAGTTGAGCAGCCGCATTCCATTGGCATCAAATCAGTCCAACATCCAGAGAGTCGAGCAGCGGCATCAAAAGAGATCGGTGGAGTGGAGCAGCGGCAGAGCTGAGCAAAGCATCAGAAGAGTTGAGTGAGCAACGGCCTCCAACAAGCCCAAACGTCGCTCATATTACTTACACTAACATTAACAATTACAAGTACAATGATCATTAGCATAACGATCATTATCTTACTACTAAAATTATTATTATACTTATTATTTAAAACAATTCCTTAAACTTAAAGCATTTATAACTAATACAATTCAGCTTACATACTTAATACAATGCTAAAGTTATTAACTATTTACATACTTACCAGATCCGCAGAAGAAGAGGAGGAGACGAACCACTGCACCGCACTGCATGACTGACCACCAGGAGACCAGGGAACCAACTGAAGAAATGCAGCGGCTGGCTGCCTTTATATAGGGCAAAGTCGCCGCCAAAAGTTATGCTCAGCTCGATCGACGTCATCGGGTTGAGCAGAACTCTGCCAACTCCAACTCTTTTTTTGAGTGAGTTCTTGCCGGCGACCATTGAGTGGAAAATGCGAGCGCTACCTGAGGCTACCTGCTGCTGCTCTTTTAATAGAACTAGCAAGAGAATAATAATGCTGCGATTGATTGAGCAGCTGCTTGTGCTGATCAATTATATAAAGAATTTATTTTTCACTTATTTATATTTATTTATTTATATTTATTTATTTATAGTTATTAATTTATTTAAATTTATTTATTTATATTTATTTATTTATATTTATTTATTTAAATTTATTTATTTATATTTATTTATTTATATTTATTTATATTTATTTATTTATATTTATTTATTTATATTAATTTATTTATATTTATTTATTTATATTAATTTATTTATATTTATTTATTTATATTAATTTATTTATATTTATTTATTTATATTAATTTATTTAAATTTATTTATTTATATTTATTTATTTATATTGATTTATTTAAATTTATTTATTTATATTTATTTATTTATATTTATTTATATTTATTTATTTATATTAATTTATTTATATTTATTTATTTATATTAATTTATTTAAATTTATTTATTTATATTTATTTATTTATATTGATTTATTTAAATTTATTTATTTATATTCATTTATTTATATTTATTCCACATATTTTTGGCATAAAAACATTCTCTTCTCTTTTGTAAATAGGTACAATAAAATATTAAATCATGGAAATGAATAAGGATGAATGAAATGATTTGAGTCTGAAATGAATACATAATTGGGAACATGGCCGTATAATTGTTTATAATGATGATTTCAATCGAGCTGCTAATGAAACATCATTCATCATTCATAGAAAATTCAATTAGCGCACACCCACACAGTGCCACGCCCACACAGGCGTGCAGACGACGCCCAATGATAACGCACAATTATTGTGTGTCATTTTTATTGCTCATACGACATGATGTGCACACAAATATCCACCACACACACACACGCCCGCACACATGTGTGTGTCTATGAAATTCAATGGAATCAGGCACTTTGACTTTTGGATAATTATTTCGCATGAGCACGTACTGCCATCCACTCACAGCAACAACGTAATGTGCCTATCATGATGCGCATCGCAAATTCAAATCGAAACGTGGCACGAGCTGCCACTAATTAACTCACTTTCAATTTAGAAACTAATAAAACTCATATTTCATATGTTTATTTGTAAATATAAAAATCAAATAATTCAGCAGATTTTTGCCTGCAATTCTGGTTCGTTTTATTGGATTGCGGTGCGACCAGCACATTGTCAAGCCACAGCAATTTATCGGGCATGCCGGCAATTGCATTATTAATGGCAGCTTAGACCGCATGTAAGGCTCTCGCCGAGCCAGAACCAGTCGAGCAGCGGGCGGCCAGCAACCGACCAGCAGCTCAGCAGCTCAGCAGGCACAGCGGTGGCTGCCCACAAACACATTCACAACAATAAACCAATTTAAAGAAACCCTATGTAAACAGTTTTATAATGGATTATATATGTATGTGTGACAGTTACATGTGTAGCTGGCCGTTGTGCGCGTGTGTGTGTGACAATGTGTGTGTGTGAGTGAGGTAAGAGCTGCTTGAAAAGTCATTGAGCCACATTGGCCAAAAGTGAACTAAAAAAGAATTCTGAGAATTTATAGGGAGACTGAAAAGTTATTGTTAATATATATTAAATTGTATACTGAATAAATAGAAATTTTATTTAAAATTTAAAATTATAAATATATAACAATAAATAAATTAATATATATTTATAACTATAATCAACAATTGTATTTGAGCTCCACTCGCAGGAGATGGGCAAACTTAATCTAGGACTGAGCTCATGGCCGTTCCAAGTTACCATCTTTATGTTTGCTGTGGCAAACAAATTAATCTGTGCTGCTTCTAGCTTAATGTGTCCATGTCCTGGCATGTCCTTTAATCTGACAGCATCTGGCTGCCGTGTTCTTGGTAAATTGTTAGAAATTCCCAGGCACACTGGCTGCGGCACAGAACTGAGCTGATCGCCAACCCAAACACATGCAAGGCAAATGGCCTGCCTACCAAATGCATACATTTGCACACACACACACACGCACACACACACAAATTGGTATAGGTGCAAATATGAGTAGACTCAACTACGCATTAGTCTAGTCCATGCCGCTTTTGTCCATCCACTGACCACCTCTGGCGCAATAAACGACAGCACAATTTGCAATAGCACCAATGGGAACGGCTTCTCTCTCCTATCCTCTCAGCCTGCTATCGCTTTTAGCTGGCATTCAATGCCGGCCATTGTCAGCGGGATTTGCTGACCACACACACAGAGGCAGCAGTCGCAAAGAGTCATTAGCCAAGGCTGGGCAAATTTGTATGCACTGCGAGTGAGACTATTGTTGACTGCTCAAAGGATGGCAAACCAGAAAATGCTTATCAATAACATGGTTTCAAAGGCATTGCAATGTTGTTTCAACCCGATGTGGCACTTTAACTACTCAGCTACAGTTTTTTCTCATTTCTTTTTTAAAGGAACATTTCTATTCAAGTGCCAGCAGCTGCCCAGAGACGAGTGCACTTAAGTTGCAGCAAGCCGCTCGACTGGCTGGCTTCGCCTTTGTAGTAATTGTTATTCCAATTTGGAAGACTTTTACTCCAAGGAATTATGCAGCTTGCAGCTCTTAGCTTGATGAATTTAAAGCTTTGATATGCATTAAATTGTGAGTAAATCTGAGAAACGAGAGTTTAATGCCGGGCGAAGACACGCAGATATTAATGGCCGCCGGCAGGCCTGGCAATGGGCCCTGTGCGCCGGGAATAACAAATGTGTGCCGAAATGAAGTGAAGCCTAGGCAACGTCAACGCCCGGGCAAGCATTCAAATCACGCATACGTCGCGTGTGCATATCAATATTCTCTTGGTTTTTTCGCTTCTCGTTGGCAGGCCTGACAGCTGTCAGCACTACGCATCTCTCAATGCGTCCGTCTGTCAAATCAATTTATGCTGTCATATAATTATACAGTCGCCGCAGGGCTGAATCAATTAAAAAGCGTCTGGCTGCATATGGGAAAGAATGGAAAATGGCAAATGGAAAATGGAAAATGGAAAATTGATTCGCAAATTGAAAACGCTGCGAGCCACGCTCCGCTGTCAAGTATAAGCTCTACACGCACGCCGAAACTTAATTTCCCCCCTGATAAATCTTTGCATTTGCCAAACAATCATCTGGCTGTTTGCCTTTCGTAAATTTTAACGTATCCGCTTGCAGCATATGCAGCATCTCCGCCATTGTTTGGCCACGTACTCAGGTGCCGCTGCCACATCACTCGTTCCAAGTGATTTCCGTCCCAAAAGCCCCAACAGACCCGGGCGCAGACACTGCCTTGCACACATACCAATGAGCCGCGCGCTCTGTTAACTGGGCCATGTTCTGTGTCTGGCAACACGCAATGCGCATTTTAAGTACAATTTAAACACATTTCCAATGCGGCCCACATGGAGCCAGACAAACATCTGAGCGCGACATCAGCGGCACAGCAAATGTCCCATTTGAGCTGATAAACAGTTGAGCTCTTCACGCGAATATTGAATAGAAGAAATAACAATGGCTATGATTATATCTAAGATGCTAAATGAATAAGTTCTTGAATGAATATTTTTATTCACCAAGCTCTTCATTCGTATCTAACACAAATTGTAAGTACTTTCACTACTCGGGCAGTGCTCTGAAATACACTTAAATAATTGATTGGTTCTGATGCTCATTAAACTTGGCTCTCAGCTTAATAACTGCCAGAGTCTCAACCTGGGCTGGCTATCCATTGCGTATCTGGCTGGGCACTCGAAGCAAATTAAAATTTGATGGAGTTAAGAATTGGCAGCGCTTTTAAGCTACAATTTTAATTGAGCTGTCTGCCCTGATTAATTGGCGAACTCAAAGCAGCCAGCAGGCGAAAACTTCCCCCTTCGTGTGGCACCTGCTTTAATGACAGCCACAGGTGCGCTGTTTACCAGGCAAATTAAACAAGAGGCGCCGCCCGCCCCCCTATATGAGCCCTCTGCCTCGCTTAATGGCCAGTTCTCAAATTAGCAGCTCATTCAGGCATTCAGACGGCAGCCAGCAGCCAGCAGCTGGTTTAAAAAACACTTTAATGTTATGCCTGGGTAATGCCCATAAATAAGCCAAAGGGTCGCATAAATTTCAGAGGGAGGCCAGACCCTTGGCAGCAAATGTTTCAGTTCGATTAGATCTGTTTGTCTGTGCGCCTGATTGTCTGTCGAGATACGTGAATGTTTCAAGTTCCTGCAAATGGAATTCAAACTAAAATTTAGCTCAAAACATAAGACAAGCCCGAAAGCCCGAAGAGCGAGCGCACAATTCGAATGCTGTGCAAACTTTGAACTGGCTATGGATTCAATGAATTTATTCATTAGTTCGCTTTGATATGCACTTCAGCCGCTCCCTCCCCCACACACACACATGCCAGCCACGCCCCTGCCATGTTAACCGCCTGGTTACACAGCAAACTAAACAGACAAACTTAAATGCTATTTGCCACTAGACAGCACTTCACATTGGTGCCAAACTATGTAAATAGTGCATTGGTAAATAACTAACGGTAAATTGAGATTAGAGTAGTTAATTGTAACCTAGGAAAACCTGCTGAATTTAAAGTAGAGAAGCAACAATAAAGTCTTGGCCTATAAATTATGAATTCCATAAAATGTTTATATAAATAAACTCATTCGCACACATTTTCTATCAATTAAAACCACTGTGCAGTCAGTGAAAGCACTGAAAGTGAGAGAGAGAGAGAGAGAGAGAGAGGGAGAGAGACGCTGTATTAGCAGCGTCCAGCTGCTTTCATCCTATGGCTGCCCATAAACAGAAATCCACAGACCCACACACACACACTCCCACACACAGACAAGGTCTTTGGCACACACATGAGTTGGCAACTTAAAGGCTTAGAGGTGTGCGAGCCTGGGCCGAGCTAATGCGATTTATTTTTATGGCCAATTTGCTTGATTAGGTTTCGATTTTCATGTGGCCGCTGCACTCGCTGCTTCTGCAGCTCAGTTCATTAAAGTTGCGCAGCAACAAAGTTTATTTGAAATATGGTTTGCCAGCAGCCGCAGCATCCGCTGCAGCAGCTGCTAGAGGATCCAACTTTTCAATCGTTCAGCAGTCGCTGGCTGTTAATAATGGAAAATTAATTAATATTTTGCTAGGCGAAAGCGGCAAACAACAACTGCGGTGGCTAACTGAATTCAAGTCTCTGCCATGGCCACACGCACACACACACACACACACACGCATGCGAGCTCTGTGTGTGTTGTTTTATGGCTGCGCTGGAAAGTATGCAACAGCATTTAAAACTCGCAAGCGAGCAGCCCGAAGCCAACGAAATAACAACGAATATGAAATATGAGCGACTTCTTAATGCTCTGCAAAAGATGAAAATACATGAGCTACGAGTTTAGATATATGTTGAGACTTCAGTTAGCTATCTAGCTAACTGAAGTCAAGTTGATTAAGTATATATACTAAGCCCATCAAATTATCTGTTAAATTGATAAGGAATAAAATAAAATTATTTAAAATTATATAAGACTTTTTCTCTATGGATTTTTTTATAGCATTTACTTTTCAATCAGCTAGTTTTATTTGCTTTGCGCTCTGCCCATGTCCGTGGTGGGAGCATCACAAAAATGACTCCGGGTGAGTGACTCTAAAGACATAAAAAAAAGATGATGATGAGGAGGAGTAGGAAGAGAAGGAATATGTGAAATACCGCATGGCATTATGACATTTATGTGCCATAAAAATATGCTGCATGCTCCAGTGGTCCATCGCGCGGCAACAAATGAAATGCCAGAGTGTCGCTGCGCACACATATGCAAATATGCGTGTGTGTGTGTGTCTGCGGCATGCAGAGGGCACGATTTTTCCTATAAATAGGTGTACGGGAGAAACCCTTCATTTAACTTCGGCAAATGTCAGCATTTTCGCCACTCTCGCATTTTTTATTATTATTCTTACTCTTATTATTATTTCCATACGCTGCGTTGCGCATACGCCCCGAAGGCACAATGGCGGCGAGCATGTGCATGGGACTTGGCTTAATTAAAATAGCTTTGATATAAAACAAGTCAGTGTGCGCGTGTGTGTGCGTGTGTGTGTGTGTCTGTGCATATGTGAGCCGGCATAAACTAAAAGTGAACAAATTTTCTATGGCAACTTGTTAGCCAAGCAGCAGTAAGTAATCACGATAAAGGCAATAGCTTGCGCTTGAGCTGGACCAGGAGCAGGAGCAGGAGCAGGAGCAGAAAACGCAGAAGCTGTTGCTGAAGCCATCGGAAACGTGACTAAATCAGTTTTGCCAATAAGACACGCAAGCAGCGTCAAGGATGGCAGCGCCCGGAGCCAGATCGCTCGATGCGTATGGCCGGCAAAGATGAAGGCATAAATATAATCTACGACGCTTCAGGCGGCATTGAACTGTGAAATGACTTCATTAGTAAAAATATTGTGTGTAGTGCGCACATTAAAGATGCCACGAGACCCTAACAGGGCGCGCACTGCCCATGATTTATTGCGTATAAAAATACATGAAAGTTGCTCTGTGTGTGTGTGTGTTGTATTAAAATATTACTTGTCGTTGAGAGTTTGGGACACGTCCTCGGTAAACCCACACGATTTCACACATTTCAGCAGCTTGTAGGCGAAATTTTATGTAAATTTAACAAGGACATAACCGAAAGGCACCTAAAAGTTGGTCATACGAGCGGCAAAACAGAAAACATAAAGCGCAAATTAATTGAGGCAACAAACAGGGAGAGAGAGAGAGAGGAAGAGTGAGAGAGAGAGAGATGGGCAAGTCAAGGAAGCTGCTGTTGCCTTCGGGGTAATTTCTGCTTTCTTTCTTCTTTTTTACGGCAACTGGGCAAAGGGTCGGAAATGGCAGGAAGTGGTTCGCAAAAGCTAAAGCTATACGATGCCTGATTCCGGTGTTTGCTTAGGCGCCGTAATTATCTTATGATACGGCCATGCCAGCTAGAGCATTGAAAGCACTCGCTCTGCGCTGTGTTGCTATAATTTTTAGAATTATGTTGCCATTGACTCTGCGTAATGTTGTTAAATATTTAATGTTTGTTCTGTTTGATTTTATGCAGAAAAGTAAACAGTCTCAGCTGTATATGAGTAAATTCTCTATACTTTCTAGTCCAGCTTCAGTTGACTTCTGATGGCCAAAGTCACTTTCCATGCCCCACTCAGGGCATCTATGTAGAGTGTATCATGAGGCAGCTCTTCGTATCTCTATCTACGCCCACAGCGGCCACAGCAACTGTCTGGGCCCCATCTGCTGTAGTTAATAAAGCCGAACAACAACAACTTCTATTACCTTTTGTTAGCTGAAGCCTGACTCTAGTTCTCTGTTATATTTCTTTAGCTATTTTTCATTTTCGACTAAATATTTTGCTCTCTGCTGCGCCGCGTTTGCATTTCCCCAGTTGACTACTCGAGTTGGCATTGATGGTCAGTTTCAGCGCTGGCTTATTAGATTTATCTCTCGCCGAGCTGTGACCTTCTTCTTGGAAAAGAGTGAATCTCCGAGTTCGCTACCCATTTCATTGCTTCCGCTGCTGCTGCTGCTCCCTATTGCCCTAGTTCCAGTTGAAATATATATTATATTACATCACCCTCGTCAATCAAATGCGTTGACATGCAACGGACACGCAGCGCGCAGCTCAGATTATTGTGTTTAATAAAACATTAAGTACAGGGTTCAAAGTTGCAAAATTCCGCCAGCTGCTTTAAAGGCGGAAAAGCGCGCAGAAAAAGTCGCTCATACGCCACGTTGGCGGCATCGCCAATGCACGTCACGTTTCAATTGTTTCAGTGTGTGCTCCGACAAACACATGTAGCGAACATATTGAGATATAGAACAAGTAAGAATGCTCTAGTCGAGACGGCTCGACTAGGAGATACCCTGAGCCCTGCGAAGTGCCGATACTTCAAATATTCTATGCTTAGTTTACATATACATATATTGCAAGCAACACATACACACACACAGACGAACGGTCAAGCACACGCTCTGCCAACTGCGCAGTTGCCGTAGCGACTGCGGTTGGGCTGCAAGAGGCTTATGTAGTGGAAATTAAATGTTTAATAACTTTTTTTCTAGAAGGACTTTTTGATTCAAACTTTCAGGGCATGATTATGTTATTCATATGTGTGTATGTGCTGAAGCACAAGTCTCTAGTATTTGAAATGCGTTTTTTGCAAATTTAGGGCGAAGGGGGCGTGGCATCAAAAATCCAAAAATTACAAAATGTCTGTATTCACAACAGGAATCTACATAGTGAATTTCAGGTCTCTAGCTCTTACGGTACGTAAAATAGACGAAAAGTTATCGAAATTTATCGATAAAAAGAGAACGGGAAGAGTTATCGAATTTTTGAAAAAAACTCGTATAGCGTATGGTATTCAGGAGTATACATGTCAAATTTCAGCTCTCTAGCTTCTGTGGTTTACGAGATCGCTGCGTTCACACAGACGGACGGACGGACGGACGGACGGACGGACGGACGGACGGACGGACGGACGGACGGACGGACGGACGGACAGACGGACAGGGCTATTTCAACTCAGCTCATCGAGCTGATCAAGAATATATATACTTTGTATGGTCTGCGACGTCTCCTTCTGCCTGTTACATACATTTTCACAAAAACATTATACCCTGATTTCCCATTTTCAATGGGCTCAGGGTATAAAAAGTCCACTCAGTATGCCATATACATATTTGTGCGCAACGGTCAGAGCAAGGACAAATGCCAACAAGTGCAAGGACATAAACGCTATCACTACATGGCTGACTGTTGCTGCGCCACCAGCAGCAGAGGACAACAGCAGCAGTTGTTGATTTATTGCACACTAAGTGCTTGTAGCAATGAACCGAAACTTTAAAACTTATCATGGGCCAACGACTGAAGAAATCCGCGGCGCACTTCAGCGACAAACCCATTTGAATGGCTAAACAAAGCTCATAAAAAACTGTTTTAGTAAATTGTGGCCACAAGGCAATAAGCAAAGTTTGTCATAGAGAGCCAAAGGGAAAGTCTGTAACTGTTTTAAAAATAAGCCAACTCGACTGCAAGCTACTCTGTGCCATATGAAAGAAATCATAACGGAAAGTTGTAGAACAGAAAAAAGGCAAAGGCTAGTTGGAAAGGAATCATATATATATATATATATATATACTTATATATAGTATTTTTATGCAATGCAACATTACAAACGTTAGCTATTGCCCTTTGGCTAGAGCATGCCACGTGAGGGACGCACGGGTGTAAAAAGTTTTCCGGCCGAGCGTCAACTTAATTATTGAATGGCCCGGAACAGGCAAGCTGGGAAACAGGTGTGCCAAGCGGCCGCATTTTGTATATTAAATGTCCGACTTAGAGAAATTTTAAATTGAAAAACTTTGCGCGGCGAACAAATTAAAAAAGGCCATGTCCAAAACTTGGCAGCAGGCAGGAGGCGCGTCATCAGGCAAACAAAGTGAACAATAAATCCGTTCAGCTTTAAGACAGCGAATGGGTAGATTGCCAGCGACTGCAGCTGCCTGGCTGCACAGAGCTCAAAAGGCACGTGCCAACAAATTGATTGCCAAAAGGCATACAAAATAAAATGAATAAATAAATGCAAAAAAATATTCAATGCAAATATTTGTGAGTTATTTTCACAGTTGCGCTTTTTAATTGTGGCCAATTTATTTGCGAATGCGAAATATTTACGTTGATTAATTTTAATTTATGCCCGCCCTGAAAGCCAAATAAATGAGCTCTAATTAAGCATCATTAAAGCAGCCCATTCGCTGATTTTCTAGCCTGCCAGCTCATCCGCCTCCAGCTAATATATAAGGTAGCTAGACTTGTCCAAATGAGTCAACTAACTGACTCCTGACTATAAATTATTTGTTTATTGTAGATAAGAAAAGCCACTGAAATTGTAAATATTATTATTAGTCAGAGCTTAGTGCTAGTGAAACTGCAGTTGACAAATAAGATATTATATGATATGATATGATAAGGTATGGTATGATATCATATATATTGTCTTGCACAATTAACAACGACACTCTAAATGCACTCAACTCTCTAGTATGCTAATGCATAATCCCCTCATATATCAGGACCACTATCTGTTGTAGCTCCCACTACTTGGTCCTTTTTATAGTGTTGGGGCAGGCGCTTGCTTACTCAGGCTGTGGACACGGCCCCGCACTCTATTTTAGGGCTCTTTGATGGGCCCGAAGTCAAGGCCAGCTGATATTGCTGGCCAGACGACGACGACGCCCTCTTACATTTGTTGAGGCCATTAAAGTTTTCATTGCTTGATTTGACATGAGCCCAGGACAGCCCCAACGCTTATTTGCCGTTGTGCTTATTACAAGCTGATGGATGGGGACTGAATGGCCTATCTGTTTAACGGCTGCTCTCCCTCCCTCTCTCTCTCTCTCTCTCTGTATCCGTCTCTCTTTTTATGAGCCTTAAAAACGCTTGTTCAACAACTGAAGGCGAATCCCTTTATGTGCTACATAATATTGAACTCCAGCTGATGACGATGAAGTGAGGACCACGCTGGATCCACTTGATTTATGCCAACTGCAAGAGCCGAAAGTTAAACTCATTTTCTGCGTCTGCTGCATATAAATTTCGTTAGTAGTTGCAATGGCAATGCCGAAGACAAGGCCAAGTTTATGTTGCCCGAAAGTATTAAAACTTTTTCCGTTTGCCGCGCCTTTGCCTTTGATCCGACAGCGAACATCAGGCTGGGCGCCCGTAAACGTGCCTGCCATTGCATATGCCTCAACGGCTCACGGCCTGCCCCTAGCCGTGTCTCGCTCAACTGCCGCGAAAATGGCGAAACTCAGTTGCATTCATTTTTAAATAGCTTTATGGCACTGGCGAGGCCGCGATGCTGCTTGGGTGTGGCACGCATGTGTGGCACGTGGCACCTGCAGCCGCCTCTCCTGCCGCTGTCACAAAATACAAATTAAAAGCTTTTTGAAAGCAAAACGTCGGCAACTGCCCTTCAGTGTTTGCCAAGCCGTCGACCGAGGGCCACTTCGATTGACAGACGGCTCTCCACTTGGCGGCCACATCAGCGCAGATATGTCTAAATACATATAAATAAGGGAAATACATTTTATTAGCTCCATTATTACCTTTAACAATGCCGCTGCCTGGTTGACACTTGCTGGGCGCTTTGCTTTCCATTTTTATTGCCTGCCATTTTACAAAATGGCGCAGACATAAAAAATGGCCGGCACGCAATGCGGCAACTTGTTGCCCCACAGATTTGAGGCGCCTCGCTGTGGGCCACTTCGATTCGCGGCTAAGGCCATTAAAGCCTTAATACAGTCAAGCTGTTTGACTGCTCGCCTGCTCTGCTGCTGCTTGGCCCATTTGTATGCGCACTCACGAAACGTGAGCTCGCAGAACTTGTGCCCAATGCTCCGTAACTTTAGTTTAATAGTTGCCCGAGCGAGCTTCGCTTCGGCCACTCGCGACGCCTTTTAATGCAAATTAAAACGTTGCCGGCGCCAAAAGTTGCTCCTGCTTCAGCAATTTCATGTGCGAAAGATTAAATCCAACCTGCCGCCGTCGTAGCTGAAGCGACGTCAATTTCGTCAGGCGCTACTTCTCAATTTGTGCCTCGAGTTCACAATAGACACAGGTGAGCGGGAGAGCGGGTGAGCTTAGACTAGACTGGAAAAGTTAAGGAAAGGGTGTATTGGTTTTCTTTAAGAGACTAGCCTATCACAGTCCACACTATCACACTATCACAGTCGCCATATCTATTAATGATTAGGTATCATGATAAGAGTCAGAGCCAGTTGAATCAGGAAATACTTGATTGATGCACTTCTTCTCTGTATTTTTTTATACGTTATTTATACATTTTTATGTGTAGATTTTTATTTGTTAGTCAAAATGCTATGCCATGAGGCAATTGCTATTTATAAGCCTGTTCAAGCCAACTGATAACAATTCTTTTATTGTGCAGGGAAAGTGCAGTAATCAAGATTCTGATGATTATCAAACTCACTACGCCACACACACTGCTAAAGAAATAATATAATTTTTAATATCTGTAATTTGTGCTGTGATTAGATAAAGTTAAGGGGCAAGGGAAGCAACAGCCTTAGCTAAGAATTTCCCAGCTATATTTGACGGCTTAGTTCCATATATAATATTGATTGAGTGAGCTATTTAAATGAATCCCAGCGTCAATTCAGCTGCACTTGTTAATATATATGTATATATATATCCCTTTAGTTGAGTTTCTGCCTGGCATTTTGGTCTTCTGGTATTTTGCGGCGAATAAGCTTGGATTGTTGGCAGTTGAGGCCTTGGCTGCGTGGTTTGTGTCTGCGGTTTCTCTGGTCTGGCAGCCCGCCCTCTCCCTCCCACGCTGCTCGGTTGCGTTTTGGCATCCTCTTGTTGTTGGTAAATTCGGGCTGCCATTCGTGAGCAATTTAATTGAATTATTCGTGCGCCGAATGCTATGCTCAGCCTGCGACAGCTCCTCTAATTGGCTGGCCAAGTCTGAGGCGACGGCGTTTAATTAGCTCGCCTGCCGCCTGGCCCGGTAGGTGTACCGCAGCAGGGTTAAGCTGCTTAACGCCCACAGGCCACTGTCATTGGCGATGCCATCCATTATGTTCAAGTGCGACGCCATAATCAAATTGAGCTGCCAACGCATCAGGCAAGCCAACCTTTGCCAATAGCAAGACGCCTAAATGAATTTTTGTGTGTCGCTCAGCTGCGCGCTGTGCAAATTGAATTATCTGTGACAGCAGCGGCATTACTTATCTATGTCGCAGATAAAGATAGAAGGGCCTGGCTGAACTTCATAGATGCCTCAGCTGTTGAAGGCATTGCAGTCTTAGCAGTAGCTGCACGAGATTGTTGACCTAAATCAGAAATCTTTATCTCCTTTAATTATTTATCCCGAAAAGTATGCAATATTTATATGCTCCGGCAGAGCACTTGTTGGCTCTGCTTGCAATTGAATATTTCAATCGGAGAGATTAGTTCGGGCAGCCCGCGTTACATATGCTGGCAGCTTGGCAGCTAGACGGTGTGCTTATTGGCATTGGCTGGCTGGCTGGCTGGATGTCATGCCTGAGCTGCCATAAACACGTCGCACACGTAGGCGCCATTTTTAAAGATGGCGTCAACGTCAGTTCCGCTGCCTGAGCAACAGCCGCCGCAGCGGCACAATTTTTAGGTTATAGGCACAGTGGGAATTGAATTGAAATGGAAATCGAGTGGCTGGCGCTGCTTATGAAGTCGTTAGCGCGGCGTCTCCTGCCGCCGGCTGCTGTCGTTAGCGATATTGGCACATCGTCGAAAATAATTGCCGGAAATACAAAAGGAAAGCGGCAATGGCTTTGACTGTGGCCGTGCCACAAATGAAATCAAATAGAATGCTGCGTAAAGGAAAAGATATTCGAATAGATTTTCAATTTTCTCATCAGCTCAGTTACGGCTGCGGCGAAGCACCACAAGGAGCTGAAGTACGTATGGCCCTGCCATTGTCCTTGTCATTGTCGTTTGCCTGCTGGCTTACAGGGCGTATGCTCGGCCACAATTAATTACGATTTCTGCGCCAGTGTGTGTGTGTCCTCTACTTGAGTGGCTTCTTTTCAATTCCAATTGTGTGGATGGCGCCCGGGGTTCGTTGACTGTCCGGCTAAGCTGACCAAGCGCAATCTCCGGGCTGCAGCTGCCCTATAAAAACGCGCATCCTGTGCCTGCCAAGCAACATTCCCAGCCGGAACAGCCGAGGGCTCGCAACGTTTACTAGCAGCAGCCACAGTGCACAGCCTTATTCAGGAGCAAAGGATCAGGCGTCATCCAAGCAGCTACACTAGCATGGCCTCACTGCAGTTGCTGCTCTGCTGCGCGACAACCCTGCTGATTGCCAACGCCTTGGAGCTGGCGCCCCACCTGCTAAACGCCGCCTCCAATGAGCCGGCGAGCAGCAAGGCCAAGACGCAGTACACTCCCTTTCCGCTAATCGATGACGACGTCGACGTGGAGGCCGTTGAGCTGCCGCTAGAGGTGGACCAGAATGCGGACAGCGCTGACTCCACGCGCATGCATCACTCCCTGCCGCCGGCCTGGCTGCAGTTCGCCGACGAGCCCGTCCAGAAGCCGCGCGTAAGCAACAAGGCGTCCTTCATCAAGCTGCCCACCGCCCAACAGCACAAGCATCCACACGGACACGGACATGGCCACGGCGCGTGCACCATCGAGATAACCAGCAAAGTGCCAGGCCTCTGCCAGCCCATGAACATGGGCGTGGGCAGCGCCTGCATTTCCGGCGAATTCATGGAGGTCTACAGCGGCTCGCACTGCAGCAATTTTTAAAGCCACGCAGCCCCCCTCTCTCTCTCTCTCTCTCTCTCTCTCTCTCTCTCTCTATCTCTCGTTCTGTCTCTTTTTGCTCGCATCGATCACTTTGATGGCTTGTTCAGTGGCTATGTTTAGTGGGTTCAATGGAGGAGTACGACTACCTGGTGCGCGTTTTGCAAATAACAAACAATAATATTTGTATAAATAAAGTATATTTAAAAACATTCGCTAAACAATTCTATTCTACTGAGATCAAGCTTACAGCAGCCAAAGCAGCCAAAGACTTTCAGTCGCTTTACAAAATGCTCTTAAGATATATCTACTTTAATTAATATTAGAATTATTAATTTATTTTTTTATTTTATTTTATTTTGTTATACTACGTTTATTAGTATCAAGAAAGAATTCGGTCTCTAGAAAGATATCCTTATGAAATAAGTTTTAGTGTCCCTGAATACTTTTTAAACAGGTTTATCATATTTGTATGTATATCATATATATCATATATAGAGATATGTGCATAGGTCCATCGAACCTAAGCATTTTCTATGCAATTTTTATGCAATTCGAATTTTTGCTTTATATACAGAAGATATTATATTATTTTTATTATTTTCCCTAACTTAAATATTTTTTCATGTCAACGAAAGAACTAGTAATATAATATATAATTTAATATAATTATATAATATATATAATTTAATATATTAATTAAATGTAGAGTCAAATTTAATTTCTCTATATATATTCTACCTTCTTTAATTTCTCTATATATATTCTACCTTCTTTAATTTCTCTATATATATTCCACCTTCTTTAATTTCTCTATATATATACTACCTTCTACATATATCATTCACATTTTGGGCGCCTGTTTATCCACATAAATAACATCATAAAAATATAAATCTGCCCAAAGCACTATCCATATATGATTCATCTCAGGCAACTTACTCACTTTCTCATCTTAGGCCAGACCGTGGGCTTGGTGGGCTTGGCGCCCGGCACTGTGGTTGAGTTGCCAATGGCCACGCATTGCGCACCGAACACCTCCAGCAGCTGGGCGGCCTGGAAGAAGGGCGCACGCTTCCAGCTGGCTGGGCCCACGCGATCCATGCGATCGTAAATCAGCCCAGTCACATCGATGGCACGGAACAGCTCCAACTGCTGCACATCCTGCAGCTCGCTGCCCCAAATGAACACGGCCTGCATTAGATCCAGGCCCAGATCCACTAGCTTGAGCTTCTGCTGAAAGTTTTGGACATGGGCCGCTGTGCCGAGCAGCTCGGCGCTCTCGGCAAAGTTGATGGCTTGCAGAAACGATTGGGTTCTCAGATCCATGTAGGCGTCCCAAATGTCCGTGCGGCCCGTGGTCGTCAGCATGACGGGAAAGGCCGTCTGCTTCAGCCGCACCATGGTGCATATGTCGGCATCGAAGCTGGTAAAGATCAGCGGGCGCCCGCAGCCATAATGCGCTGTCACCTCAATGACTTTGTCCACGAACACATTTTTGTTCAGCGACTGCGTGGACTCCAGCTCGCCAGAGGCCATCAGCTGTGGCCACTTGATGTCCACGACGAGGCCGAGGGTCTTGGGCAGCGCCTCGTACACCTCGCTCAACCTGGGAAACAGTCGCTGCCTCTCGCTCACGTTGCGCACATTCAGGTGGGTGTATTCCTGCAGAGTCCATCTCTTCAAGGTGAAGACCCGACTCGCCTTGAGCTCTGCGTAGCTGAGTTCCCGTATGAGAACATAGCGCAGGTCAAAGCGATCCTCGACGGGCTGCGTGTTGCTCCGGCTGGTGGTGTAGAAGCCAAACCCCCGCCAAATGACCGGCACGTAGTCTCGGGTCAGCTGCACGTCCAGCTGCACCATGTCGCCCTTGGCCTGGGCGACAGCCGAAAAGCTTTCGATTGTGTTCTCCACGAGTCCCTGGTGGCTGGAGCCCAGCCCGCGGTTGCCCACGTCCAAGGTGGGCCAGTTGTTGGGCCAGTAGCGCTGGAAGCTCACGCGCAAATTGCTGCTGGCGGCGTTTGGCATGGGTCGGATCACCAGATAGGGCAACGTCAGCTGACCTATGACCTGCTGTGTGACCTGGCCCTGTACGGCCAGCTGCAGAATGCCGCGACTGCCGCGCAGCTGCTCGGGCAGTATGTAGGCCTCGCCCAAGGGCAGCTGGCCCTCAGCGTCCGGCTCATATATGGACAGCCCGAAGGCATTCGCTACGTCCAGCGCTTGACTGATGCGAAAGACAACAATGGCGCCCGGAGCATACCTGACGCCCTGCCGGCCCTGCGGCCGAAAGGACGAGCGGTTGTAGGCATAGCGCGACACCTCGATCAGCGCATTGTCCAGCACGCCCAGCGGCCGCAGCTTGAGGCGCAGCTTCTGCAGCGGACTGGCCAGGCCCGCGAGCAGCAAGTGCTGCTGCCAGACGAACTTCAGCTCGATGACGTATTCCCGCTGCAGCCAGCCACGCTCCAGCGAGTGCCCGCCGCCCACCGATCGCGGATAGGCCTCGCCGAAGATGTCCACGCCCGGCGACCGGTAGATCTCGTAGGTCTGCAGCATGCGCGCCACCTGCTGCGCCTCCCAGCGGCGCAGCACCCGCTCGCCGGCCGCGTTCAGCGTGTAGACCAGATAGCGATAGTAGACGCGGTGGCTGGCGCATATCCAGCGGCGCAGATACCACTTGCTGCGCTGCTTGTTCTGGGCGCGCAGCGTCAGCGCCTTGGCAATGCTCCAGGCACCCAGGGCCGGATGGTCGCCGCTGACAGCGACCTCCTCGTCGGCGGCCAACCGTAGGTCGGCGCGCAGCTCCACGTTGAACACGCGAAAGAAGGGCAGGCAGAGAAAACTTCGCGCGGTTAGCTGCGATGCGGGTCGGTCACTATCGAATATTTTGAAGGCCTGCAGCTGCGCCTGGCCGAACACAGACGATCCATTCAGAATGGTCGAGTCCGCCGCTTTGCAAAACAACGGCCAGAGCAACAAAGCGACCTTATAGAGTATGCTAATTGATTTTAGCACTCGATACATTTTTGTTCTTCTCCAAATTAGGCGGCGGCGACAGAGACAACGGCAGCGGCACCATCATCACGCACAAAATGTAAAAAGAGAAAAAACTCGTTTTCTTCAACCACGCGACGCGAAGAAGACTCTCGTCTGGGATGAGCTCTTAACCCGGCGCTAACAGACGATCGAATGAAAGAATTTCTTAATGTTCAGCACAGTTTTGTGGCTGGTGAAGCAGCTGTGACTACACTGAAAGAAAATGGGGCACTTAGCTATAAAACAAAAATAATAAATAATATATAATATAAAAATATTTTATGTAATTAGTAAATTATTATAATTTGCATTTAATTGGCAAATGAATAAAATTTTTACAATTAAACCAGAATTATAAATATAAATAATTAATATAAATATTTATAAATATATATTAATTCTTAATTTTTTATATATTATTATAATATCAATTGATATATTCTTTAGTTTAACATTTTAAAAAATAGTCAATATAAATATTTATATTAGTTTTTATTTTATATATTTTTTAGAAATATTTATTATTTATTTATTTTAAAAAAATATAAAATAATAATTTGATTATTTTTTTTATTATAATTAATATATTTATATTGTTTCTAAATTGTATATGTTTTCAAATATATTTGTTATATATGTTATGTTAATTTTCTCACAGTGTACACACTTTAGTAATTCCTCTTTGGGCTTGATTAATCAGTTGCCACGAACTAATCAGGTTGGCCCCGAAAATTTGGCATATGCAAATGCGGCTTCTTGATGGGGAAGAAAGTTCGCGCCGGAGCAGCTCAGATATTCTCGTCCACTATGAGTGGCATCAGATAGTGCGGATGATAGCCCACATGCAAGTACTTGGACACATGCCAGCGCTGTATGAAACCATTGGTCGCCTGGCAGGTTTGCTTATTGACCAAGTGCATTTTCGAAAGGGATACGTTCACGCTGCTTAGATACTTCTTCACGAGATTGATTTCGTTCTCAGCGGGGTGCTCAGCGCGCGTGTAGATCATCATTTGCTGCCGGAACCAGGGCAGCGAGCAATGGAGCTCCACGGCAACTTTCGTATAGTCGGTCCAAGTGATGCGGTTCCAGTACGGATCCACTGAAAATAGTTTACGACCTTAACGAACTTTTTAGGTAGCTGATAAGGCCTCCACTTACGCTCTTCGACCATGCATGAATCGATTACGTCTGGGCTCGAGGCGTAGATATACCACCTACCCCGAATCTATAGACACAATATTAAATTGCTTATCTGGTGAAAGATCAAGACACATTCATTCACCTTTTTCTCGTCCACTGGATACTCTTCGAACAGGCATTTCCAAGCGCAACCCAAATCCAGAAGTGACGCACACAGCAAACACAAAAATAGACTCCGATAATGCCCCAGGCAGCGATTCGCTGTCAACATTGTCTTTATCTTCAGCAACATCTCCATGCAAATGAGTTGCTCCACAATTGAGCATGGAATACCAGGTGAGGCTTGGCCGAGCCCGGCCGTGGCTAACTTGTTTCATTTTATTACAAATGTTTTCTCGCTATCATTATGGATCGAAAGAATTCGTCAGAGACTATTAAATAATGCCATATCGAATTTATTAAGTGAATGTTTTCTATATAATTAACTCGCTCACACTCTCCTCGCTCTGTCTGTCTGAGAGCGTTTGGTTCTTTCCCTCTCTTTCGGTCTGTCTTTTAGTCTCTGTGGCTCCCATGCTGGGGTTCCCAAACTCTCTTGTACTCGCCGTAGCCCTTCTTCCCTCTCTCTCTCTACCTTTCACTCACTTTCAGTCTGTTTCTCACTCTTACCCTCTCTCTCTCTTTAGAAATGCGGTTTTTGAGCTCAGATTAATATGTTTATTAAAATTATTTTAAATATTTATTTAAATATCAATTTGTTTATATATATATTTTTTTTATTGCTTTAAAATCTTTGCAGATATTTTTTCCTAAATATTTTATTCATATTTATTTTATATATATTTTTTTATATTTAAAATTTCTTTGCCATTTAATAACAAATATTTTTTTGTTTTTTACAACATATTGTCCAATTTTAAATGATTTAAATTTATAATATATTTTCATTTACTAATTATTATTTTTTTCCTTTTTACTTAAAACCCATTTTCCATTTTTTTTTTAAATTTAAATTTTTCTCTTGTATGATTGAAGCTTCTTTCATTGTCTTTTATAATTTGTATAAAAATAGTTTTAAATTGCTGTTCACATGGAACAGAGCAAATGTCTAGAATATGAAGAGCAATTGCATATACATTTGGTTAAAAGCTATCCATTTCAATTGTTTCATAATTTGTAAAATATATTATTCCTTTTCCATCCCTGAGCTCGCCAGCGAAACTTTTCTGTTTCTCACAAATTTTTTTGCTTTCTGTACAATTTGAATAAATATAAAAAGAACTTGCTTAGGAATATAGCTTCAATAGGACTTAGGCTGAGTTCACATAGATTATTACAAAATATATATTAGTTTTCCCTTCGATGTTTACATTCTATAGATAGGTGCAATGGTATATACAAATTCTGTTTTCCTGGTGTGGATTTGCTGGAGTCCGTTTTGGTTGTGAACTCAGCGTAATGCTTAAGACTACGATTATGCGCCCAGAGGCGCAATTCCCTCGATAGCCATCCCTCGTGCCCCCTTTCCCCTCTTACATTCTGCATTGAGCCTCGAACTCGGCGAGCAGCGCGCTGGAATTGAAGAACGATCGCTGCTTGCTCTCCGGCATATAGAGATCGCTGCGGTCGTAGCAGGTGGCGGTCGCTCCGATTTCCGTGAAGTACTTGACGCGCTCCTTCGAGTTGCAGTCGTCTCCCCAGACGACGGTTATCTGGCCCTGGACACGCGCCTGCTGCAGCATATGGGCAGCATTCTCGCCCAGAAAGTCCTCGGCATGAGGCGCCGTGCCTGCCAGCTCGAAGGCCTGGGCATTGTTGACGGCGGCCAGGAAGTTGCGCGTGCGCAGATCACTGAACGGCTGCCACTTCTTGGTCTCGCCCTGCGTGAGGAACATGACCGGGAAGAGGTTCTGCTTAAAGCGCAGCATGGTGCACATGTCCGCATCGAAGCTGGAGAAGATCAGGGGGCGTCCGCAGCCAAACTGAATCACCTCGAACAGCACACGGTCCGCGAAGAAGTTCTTGTCTATGGTCTGCTCCGCCTCGCTGCCGCCGCCCTGGCGACGCTGCGGCCACTTGATCTCCACGTCGATGCCCAGCGACTTGGGCAGCTGCTGCAGCACCTCCACCAGTCTGGGGAAGATGCGATGATCCGGACGTGGCTCTGCATTGTGTGCTGGATACTCCATCACTTTGCCGTTGACCACCGAGAAGATGCGCAGCCGCTTGAGCAGCTCATAGTTAATGTCCTTGATCAGCACGTACTCCAGCTGCTCGGGCTTCTCGATCAGCTTGCCCGGAGGCGCAGTGCGCAGCCCAAAGTCGTGGTAGATCACAGGAATTCCATCGGCCGTCAGGTGCACATCCAGCTCCACCATGTCCGCATGATGCGCGTAGGCGCTCAGGAACGAGGCAATTGTGTTCTCCCGCTCCAGCGGCGCCTCGGCGATGTAGCTCTTGCCGTTGCCGCGATGGCCCACGTCCAGGTTAGGCCAGCTGCGCGGCCAGTAGTGGGCATAGGTGGTCTTAAAGTCCAGCGGCGAGTACTGATACGGCTGCACCACCACGTAGGGCAGTCTCAGGCGAGCCAGCGTCTCCTCGGGCCGCTGGGCGGACTTGATGTGCAGCTGCAGCAGCCCCTCGCTGCCCGTCAGCTGCGAGGCGCTCAAGTTGGCGCTGCCCAGCAGCTCCTGGTCCAAGCTGTAGCACTCCAGGCGGAAGTTCTGCAGCATCATGCGGTCCAGCGGCAAGGTGATGTGAAAGATGACAATGTCGCCCTTGGTGTAGGACACACCGTGCGCCGGCTGCAGCTGCAGCTGGCTCTTGCCGTAGAGATGCTTGCTGTACTCCACGACCAGACCGGCGGCCTCCTCGACGGGCACAATCTTCAGCTGCACGTGCTGCGGATCGAAGGTCTCTATATCGTGGACTTGGAACATCTTCTCGCCGTTGAACTTCAGCTGGACAATGGCCTCGTGGTTCAGCCAGCCGCGATGCACCTGAGCCGAGCTCTCATCCACGCTGGCCAAGCCGAAGACATCCAATGGACCCTGGCACTGCTGCTCCGGGCAGGGGTGCAGCACGCGGGGCTTGAAGTGCGTTTCCCAGCGACGGATTTGCTTGTAGCCCGCCGCATTCTCTACGTAGACAAAGTAACGGTACTCCAGCTGGCGGCATGACTGCAGCCGCACGTCGGTCTGCCAGGTGAACTCATCCAACCGCTCGAGCGGCACGCAGCGCGACAGCTGCCACTCGCCCAAGGCTTTGGCATCGCCAGTCAGTCCCAGCTGCTCCTCGGGCGCCAGCGGCGTCTCCAGCCGCACATTGAACTTCCTCACCGTGGGCTTGCAGCTCCCAGCCGACTCCAGCTCGTTGCCCGTGTTGCCATAGTTGTTGGCGGTGATGGCTGCTGCGGCATCCGCGCACTGTAAGGCAGAAGAGACGACAAGGCCAAGGATTAGTGAGATGGCGAGCATGGCGACAACTACGAAATCCGCGCAACAACTGAATGCCAACGGCGGCGGACAGCGGCTAAAATACACCGAAAACTAACTGAACGATAAGGAAGCTGCGACAGCTACACGAATCAGTTATATTATTAGAATATAGATCGCAGGTTATCAGATGCGCTTCCACAGCTCGTGAGTTTGGCGCAAGTGCAAACAGAATCACGTGTTGACCCCGCCCAACAGACGAGCTGCGACTGCGATTGCGATTTAAACAATTTCTAATTACGTCTTAATCAGCCACCAGCTCAGGCTAATCAGAACAGACCCAATTGTCGAATGCGATGCGATCTGTACGTAAATATTTACTTAAAAACATAAATATACATATATATTATATGACATATGTAATATTTGCACGTCAGACACGTGCCAGCTGAGCAGAACAACGCGATCAGAGTCTATAATATATTTAGAAATACATATGTATATAGATTGTGCTCTTTGTGTACCAGAATACATGGCTGAACACAGAAAGCAAGGCAAATATGGGCTGTTTGTGCACATAAACTATCAAATTTAAATATAGCAACAGCTAGACGAAGTTTCTCTAAGCAAATCTCCTTTTAAGTCTTATTTTTAATATATATCTAAATATTTCACATAAGAGCACTATGAAAACACACACATATCTATCAAACAACGCGCTCAATGTAAAGCAAACAAAACCTTATCGCAAAGCAGCAAAAATTTTTAACTTTGAATGCAGAACTTTGAAAACAGCTGGCGAAACGCGCGCGTTTTAAAACTCTATGTCGCGCGCGATGTACCTGCACAAAGAAACGCGCGCGTGGTTGCCAGCACAAACGCTGTACTTGTCGCTGTAGCTGTAAACAACGCTTCATGACGTCACTGCGGCTGCGCCCCTAGCAACCAAAACGAAACGTTTCGAAATTTATGCGGCCCAAAAGGCCATAGAAAAGCGACAATTTAATGGCTCTCAATGTTGTTGTGGTTGTTGCCGCTCGATCACGTGTTGAGGTCGCTATTTTGTTTTGATCGAGTCGAAATTTATAGAATATTACAGTTTCAACAGAAAAGCGCGCCCACGCAGCGCGCGTCGAATCGGGCCAACAGCAGCGCGAAAGCGAATGGCCAGAATTTAGCGCTAGAAACAGCCAAAAAAAAAAACACGAATATCTGTCGGGAGAGTCGCTCTATAGGACTTGGCAGCTATTACGATGCCAACTAGATATATGTACACATAAATATATCCATTGCTATAGTATTGTCTATAGTCATGCATAGTTTCCGCATGTTGTAGTTGTTGTTGTTGTTATTGTTATGTTACGTCAATCATTCTGGCCAGGCCCCTTACGTTCTTGGCACAATTAGCGAAACCTTGCCAATGGCGGTTCTGGCCACCTGAGAGTGCGAATATCTATATATATAGATACATTATAACTTAATTAAATTGTTTTTTAGAATGATGAAATTTGGCTAATACTGCTAATAGCAATGTTTTTCGTCTTAATATCTTTCGCACGTGTTGGCAACCCAACTCCCTCTCTCTCTATCTCTCTCCCTCGCCCACTCTCTCTCAAGCACTGAGCTTTTGCACTCATATGTTTTTTGTTTTGGGAAATTTCATGTAAAGAAGAGCTTTTTGGTACATTCTCTCGACTCTATTTACAAGACAAGTTTCCTACCATCTGCAATTATTATTTTATTTTTATTTACAGCTAAGTTCCGTTCTAGTTTTCTTAACTATGATTCGAATCGACTCAGCTATAAATTAACTGTTTATATTAGCCTTCTAAATTGAATAAGCCACAATCTTATCGCGCTGCCTGAAGTGGCACTTGTACGATAGCAACAGCAACACTGTGGCAGGCACACGTGACAGCAGCAATTTGCAACATGTGGCAAAGCTCGCTTTGCAGGCCAAACAGTTGCAGATGACTCAGCCAGCAATAATCAATTTTCAGTTACTATAAACAATATATATATATATATATATATATATAGAATATGATATCATATCATATCACTTCAAGGAAAGCATACTTAAGGCACTTAAACAAGTGCAAATACAACTAATTTGCAGCTTGAGTTGCAACTACTCGAGTTTCTCACTAAGCCATATTAAAGCAGAATATGGTATATATATATATTTATATATATATATATATATATATATATATATATACGAGTGCTTGCATATGACAAGCAGCTTTGACCTTCAGCTAGAGCAAAATGTCAGAAGAAGGCACAAAGGCACCTGCACATTGCACTGCACATTGACGTCACTGAGATTTACTCGACTCTGATTAAAATAATATATCCTTAGTCCTTACATTTTGCATGTGCTCATCGAGCGTTTGGGTTTCCAGCGGCGTTAATAGCATTGGTACAGACATCGTTGCTGTGCCTGCTGACACAGATATCTTAAACTTCTGTTGAGCTCACAGCAAATATTGATTGAAGAAATTAAGAGTGGTTTATCACAGTTGAGTTTGCTTTGTTTGTTTTTTGTGTTTTTTATTTTATGCACAACGCGGCGTATGCGCAATTTGTTGCTTAGCTATAGGCCAGCATTTTGTACTAGGTTCAAGTTTTTGGTGAATTTATTTTGCTTTGTAGTTGATATCCTTTGTTGGTAGGACGTTCTGGACGTTCCGTCGTCGTTGACCGACGTTGCAGTCGCAACTGTTCCCAGCGGGTTTGTTGTGCGCGCAATTTAAACGAATTCTTTTTATCGTACACAGCTCGTGAGCGCCGCGAAGCTTTTGCTGCCCGTTTTCATTGTGTTGGTGTCGACGGCGGTTTGTTTTGGTTTTCGACTTCGGGGTACAGTTGCTGCTTCGATTTTTTATTATAAAAATGCTGTTGGCCTCAGCTGGCGCGAGCAACAACAAAAACAGTTCACCAAACGTGTATACTCGGCTAGAGTCTATGACGTAGCCGACTTAATGATACCCTAAAAGATGATTGATGATAGCATGAGAATGGCAATGGAACAAAGAGGCCTTAAATAGCCTATATAGTATACATATTTATATATTCTATAATTGAAGTCACTCCAAGTTCCCAATCTTGAAATTCCTTTACATCTTTTAGCTCTCATTTAGGTTCCAGGCCAACCTCGATTGCTTATATACCCTATATGCGAAGCGCTCAACTGTTTGTATACAACTTTCAGTGCCTTGTGAAAAGCTCGACAACAGCAAACGGCACACAACAAATGCCAAACGAGAGAGCGAGTGAGTGTGAGAGTGAGAGAGCAAGAGCGAGCAGCAGCAGCACAGTCTCCATCTGCCATACGCTCCAAACAAAAACGTGTTGGTCGTGTGCTCAGGTCGGCGTCGCTGTTGCAGCGCACGTGTAAAGTTCGCGGTTGCACGGGGCGTGTGTGTCGGGCCCCTGCTAATGCCGTTGCTCAGAGCTTTCCCTCTCTCTCTCTCTCTCTCAAACCGGTTTGGGTCGGTTGTGTGGTCATTGTTTTCCTTGTTGTTTGTTTACGTGCGGGCCCAGTCGAGATGTTGATAAGCAATTCGGAGCTTTTTGCGCCCCCGTGTGCAAATCGCTTTGAATCCAAAGCTCCGCAGTCAAGGTCTTTCCTCGATGATCGTAATTATAAGCTTATAAATTGAGAGGCACCACGCCCCACAACATATAAATAAACATAGAAATGCTGATTATTTCAGATGTTTTCTCGTCTTAAGCTGTCTATATGTGTTTGTTGCTGTTCACCTATTGCTTTGTTCCTGCTTATTTCACTATTTGCATTGTCGCTCGATCGTTTTTCATTTGATTCATTGTGAATTTTACTTTTTTCTTATTTTTGTTTTCATTTGACTGCCGCCTTTGCCTTTGTTTTGTTTTGTTTTTTGTTTTAAAATCATTTCACGTTGCAGACAAACAGCTCATTATAGTCCAAAGTGCAATTTGCGGCGCGTAGTCTGCGCCCATAATTTCATATAAATATATATATTTGTAAATATATACATACACATCACTTTATTTACTACGTGCCCTCATTTGCTACACGAAAAAATTCGATATTTTGACATTTGTTTGTGTAAACATGTTTTCAATTTCGCTTTACCGTTAACTTGTAATTATATTGTTCTTCGCAATAACAACATTTATTTGTTTACTTTTACGATAATATCTCAGATAACGCTGTAGAACAGTATATAGCTTATTAGCTTGTTAAGTTGTGCTAAGATTATATATATGCCTTAAACTGAACTACACAATACTCGCTCACCATACGATATAACTTGATCTCGCAGAACCCGTCTATTCAAACTATAAACTTGAGACACTCTAAACAAATTTACATACAAATTAAGTAAAGCTTAAATAAAGTTCGTTTCATTTACGATTGTAGTCAGAAGTAAATATATACAAATTTCAATAATAATTATAGTAATTATTCTATATTTCTATATACTCTAACTTCAACTTAAGATCCTGCTAATTTCATACTAGGAATATATCAAGAGGGCCTACCTGTTCAGACATCTCAGCGCAGGGCTCACTACAGTTCTCTGTTCTGCTTGTGCCACAGGTAAAATTATTGACAGTTTTAGGCTTTCACTTGTTTTACTTTTTCTGAACGATTCGCGCTTAGCCGTTTTGCAATCACTTCTTATCAAGTGACCGACTCGCACTGACGAGAGTTGGGCATGTGGTTGAGCACAGTTCTTAAACTATTTAACAGGAAGTCGCATTTTCGTAGCAGACGCCGGAACAACGTAAATACAATTAATTCAATTTAAAACAATAAAATTTGCAGCCCCAGTCGCGCACAAAGAGCCGATGATGGATGTCAACATCGTGATAAGCGACCGAGAGGCAGCCAGAGCAGGCCAGAGCAGAGCGGAGCGTCAAGCGAGAGAGGGCTGTAATAAAGTGATTATCAGTGATAATGCAGCAACGTCTCATATGTATTGAGAAACTGTACCGTTGGCCTCACGTCGTTGTTGCGAGCGACTCGCTGCACTCTTTTGTTGTCTCAGACTCAGTTGGTGTTGGTGTTGGTGTTGTCTGGGCGTCACGCTCAAACAAGATGACCAGCTCCGTGTGCGTGGTGTGTGGAAACATGTCGACAGCAACAGCTGTCTTCGGGTAGAACGGCTCCCCCTTGTACTGCTTGGACTCGGGTCGAGCTAACTCAATAAAATTGCGCTTGGCGCTGTTGGGGTTGCATGAGACATAGACCAAACGTTTGATGTCGCTCGCCGAGCGAATTGCGGCTATGGAGCGTGTGTCTGCAATGAGTGAAAAGGAGCAAAATGTTAATTCAATTATTCAATCAGGATTCATATGCAACCTACGCAGTCCAGCACGTGGGGGATCCACAACAGCTATCAAATCAATGGGTTTTCCCGGCTCTTGGCCATACAGAGCCTCCCGCACCATGCTCTTTATATAGTCGTCCGCGTTGCCCGCAAAGAATTTACAATTCTTGATGCCGTTCGTTTCTGCATTGTGCTCCGCATCCTTGATAGCATCTGGCACGATTTCGACGCCCAGCACCTGTTTGCAGTGCTTGGCAAAGGCCAGCGCAATGGTCCCAGTGCCGCAGCAAATGTCCAGCATGACTGTCTCCTGTTTGGGTGCAGCCAAGTCGATGGCCTGCTGATAAAGGACATCGGCGCCAGCTGTATTGATTTGAAAGAAGGCCAAAGGGCTGATGCGGAACTGCAGCCCCTGAATGGTGTCCGTAATGTGCGTAGTGCCCGACAAATGGGTGACAGGATTCACCATTTGCCCAGCCTCGCGGTGTTTGACATCCTGATAGTAGAGCGAAGTGCATTTGTGTGTTTCGTTCTGTTCCGGCTGCTCGTAGAAGGTTTTCAGCTCCTGTTGCAGCTCCAGCAGCTCAGCCTCGTTAAGGTTCGAAGAGTAAATACCAGCCACCAGCATGAGTTCACCTGTGGCAGTGGAGCAGCGCACCATCAGCTGACGAAAATGACCCACATTGCCAACGGGATTGAATGGCTCGAATTTGGACTGCCTGACCAGCTGCTGGAAGCTTTGCGCCGCCCACTTCGCTTGTGCTGGCAAATGTGGCAGCTGCTGCACCTCGGCCACTTCCACGGAGCCATCGCTGTAGCTGCCCAAACGGAAGCCCACTACGATCTCTCCTTCGCCGTTTTTGCCCACTGTGAACTCGTTCTTGTTCCTATAGCCCTGCACAGTGGGCGAGGGCAGAACGCCCTTGAATTCGAATTTGTCCAGATGTGGCTTGGCATCAGCATTCAGTCGCCTCAGCTCCTGTGTGTATTTCTTCAGGAGTGCAGACATTTCTTCCGTCTTTTGTTCCAACTGCTGCTCATAGGGCATCTCAGCCAGGGGGCAGGTGGCTTCCACAGCGGTGCGCTGTCGCTTCGGCTTGACCTCGCCATCGTTCGACTCCCCTCGTCTTTTCTGCAGAGGATCTGCAGATGCCTTAGCTGCCAATGCCTTCAATATTCTGCCCTTCCACTTGTACCCGTTGAGCGTCTCCAGCGCTCGCTGCTGATCGGCCTGACTGCGAAAGCAGACGAAGGCATATTCCTTGCGCGTGGGTGACTTTATTTTGGTCATGTCCAGCTTGAGCGTGTTCTTCAAAAGCTTTTTAAACTCCTACAAAGTAAAGTTGTCAATACAGGTCTTTCATATGCTGCATTTACTCACCCCAATGCCAAAATAACCCATATTCTTCACTTCAATTTTATAGATTTCCGATGTAAACTCATTTCGGTCCAAATAGTCGAATTCATTGCCGGCTTTTGGCTCTACAGCATCTGCAGCTGTCTCAACTGGTTGCACCTCGGTCTCCTGACTTTTCACAATGCTTTCGCTTTGCTCTGGTTGTGTCTCTGCAGCTGCACCACTCATTTTACTCGTTTTATAAACAAAAACTTCAGAGAGTTAATAACAACGTGCAACACGTGAATATAAACAGCAGATACTGCCGATAGTTCGATTATTATTTGCAGATGTGGCGGCTAGTCGATAAATGTATGCAGCTCTGTGCTGCTGATTTAAACCAGCGCGTTGCCAACTATTTAAAAGATTCAAATGCGATAACCGCCAAAGTTTGAGTATTTGAAATAAGGATTATATTAACACTTTTAATAATTCATATAATTTAACATTTATTGTCTGCAAATCGCGCCAATGCCGCGTCCAATATTTGTTTACGTTCTGTCAGCAACTGTTGCATCTCCGGCTCATGTTTCATAATATTTGTGATTTCTTCCAGAAGTTCGGCTGCTTTTTTCAGCTTCGCCTCGCATTCGCTGGCCTCCTCCAAACGCATCGCCTGCGCCACAATTGCCTCCTCCAAGGCAATCAGCAAATTGCCACGAAAGATGCTCCAGCCACTGTCAAACAAATTCGAAATCTCCAACAGCTCCTCGCACAGCTCCACTTTGCGCTGAAGCGAGGCATCGCTGAGCTCTGTTGGCATTGATTTCACACTATAATATATAAACATTGGAATATTACCAACTCACCTTCCATAGCAAATCCCTTCACATTGCCATAGATCTGCGTCAGGGCATATTTCGCTTGGAGTATGTGCGTGTTCGTCTCGTGCAGCTCCACGCGATGGCGATAGAGAAAGTCCTCGAAGCTGAGAGGCGCTGTCTTGTCCAGTGACTCCAGCTCGGCCTCTATTTTGGCATCGTTTATCAGGAACTCCTTTGCTGATCTGATCAAGTTGCACACCTCGCAGCGCCAGTTGGCAGCATTTTGAAGCGGATCCATTGAGAGGAACTAAAAAATTAAATAAAATAAAAATATTTATTAAAATATATTTAATTATTTTATTAGAACACCCTACCTTGCCCACTTTGCACTTGCCACACACATGGGCACCGGCATAGGTGCCCAGCTCCGTGGGATCGGCACACCTGGCGCACGCGCACTCAAAGCACTTCACCTGCTTCAGGTGCAGCCGCCTCTGGATGGTGCTGCGCAGCTGTTGGGTGTAGGAGATGCTGAGGATTTCGCCCTTGGCAATGGAGCGCTTGGCCAGGAACACGATGTTCATGTCGTCGTCGAAGCGATGCCGCATGTTGGGCACGCAGTCGTGCGAGAACATGGCGCCACCTGGGAACAGGCCGCGCACCTTCTTGCGCTCCCCTGTCTGCCGCACCTCGAAGGCGTTCGTGTCCAGGATGGCGGCGATGCGGAGGATGTCCTGCTCCGCCCACTCGCGCAGCCCCAGCACCGTCTTGATGAAGGTGATCAGATTGGCGCGCAGCACCTGGTACAGCGGCGTCTCCAGCCGCTCCTTCAGGTGATCCTCGAGCTCGCACAGGCGGGCGTAATCCGCCGGCTTCGACTCCTTCAGCTGCATGCAGCGCAGCAGCATGATCACGCAGTAGGCCGACTCCTTGCCCACTGGCTGGCCCGGACTATAGTTGATCTTCGACTGAAACTTGCTGGCCGCCATCAGACGGCATTCAGCCACGTGGAACGAGGACCTCTCACACTCCGGCCCGCATAGCGGCCAGCTGCAGGCGCTGCATTTGTAGTAGTTGTCGGCCGGCTTCTGGGGCGGCAAGAGGTTCCTGTGGCAGCCCAGGCAGATGGGCATCGAGGCCACCTTCGGGCCCAGCACCAGCGGCGCCTCCCTCATGATCAGCTCGCCCATCTTGATATCGCGCGTGGCACGCAGATGCCTGCCCAGCAGCTCGTTCGTGGCCATCTCGTAGCACTTGCACTCCAGCTTGTGGCCTCGCTTCCAGTGCTCCTTCTGGTGCTCCCGACTGCAGTAGACCACGCTGCGGCAGGCCGCGCACAGCTGCGTGGCGTGCGCCTGGCAGTAGGCACATCTCGTTGGCGCACTCATCTAATCCCAATCCTGGCCGATCTGTGAGCTTCTCGCCGCTGTTTGCGTAACGTTCGACGTCTGAAAATTCACTGAAACAAACAACAAATTTCTTTTGTGTCTCTGGCGCGATCTCAATCTTGATCTTCATCTCTTGTCACTTGGCACACGACGATTTATTTTAAGACCCCAACCGACTCGAACAATACACAATGTGCACATTGCCACATCCACTCTCGCTCTCACTGCCTTTCTCTCTCTCTTAGCGAGACTCTCCCTCTGTCTCCCTCTCTCTCACTACTTAATTTGTTCTATATGTTTTACTGTATTATTAGCCATTTAAAACATGTTAATAAAGCTGTGAACACCGAAGAAAATGTGCACAAAATATGTAGAGCTGATTATAATTATAAGATAAACGAAATAAAACATTCATTAGAAGTCTGAACAGAAATAATGATGTAGATTTTTGGCTACAGAAAATGTGTGCTTCAATAGGAAAACTCACGTCAGTTATAAATAAAATAAAATTATAAATATATATATCACAAATTTCTCTTACTCCTCAGCTGCTATGCCCACCTCTACTCTGATCCGTTCTATTAGGGACTGAGCAAGAGTGGAGCTAGAATATAGGAGAGACAAAGTCTAGCAGAGGAAGGCAAGCTGAGTCAAAGACTGAGTCGAGCCAAGGCAGCGGCAGAGGCTGAGTTGAGTGAAAGTAGAGGCAGAGGCAGAGGCAGAGCCCAGCCACAAGCAGATCCGGAGCTGAGGCAGAAGCTGAGTCGAGCCAAAGTAGAGGCAGAGGCTGAGTCGAGCCAAGGCAGCGGCAGAGGCTGAGTTGAGTGAAAGCAGAGGCAGAGGCCAGCCAGAGGCCGATCCAGAGCTGAAGCAGAAGCTGAGTCGAGCCAAAGTAGAGGCAGAGGCTGAGTCGAGCCAAGGCAGCGGCAGAGGCTGAGTTGAGTGAAAGCAGAGGCAGAGGCCAGCCAGAGGCCGATCCAGAGCTGAAGCAGAGGTTGAGTCGAGCCAAAACAGAGGCAGATGCCTGTAATAGGCAGAACCAGTGCTGAGGCAGAGAGGCAACCCAAGAGAGAGCAGCAGCAGCAGCCAATGAGCTCCGCACTGCTCAGAGTGAAGATCCAGCACAAGAGTATAAGTATTTCCCCTACCTTAACTGCTTATCTAAACTAACTCAATTGCAGGTGAGCATGAGTGCTTATGGGAGAGTTTCTTTGAGCGTTTTCTGTTCTCTATATCAAATTTGAGCCACCCTAATGCACATTTTAATTCCATTTGAGTAAAAACGTCACTTGCTCTATTTAATTTTTAGCAATTCAATAATTTATTTAGTATTTCTCATAAATTCTCTATATGTATATGCATAGATATATACATATATATAATATATAGTTATATATATTTATTTATACGCAGTTAATTAATGTATTGTTTAATTGGAAATCAGTCTTTTTTTATTATTTAAATAAGAGTTAAATGCATTTTGTTGTTGTGCTTGTTTGTTTGTTGGTTTGTTGTTGATTGATGAAACGAAATCGGATTAATAAAGGAAATTAAAATTAATTATAATTACGATAAAAAATAATTGAACTATCATTTATGGTATTTTGTAGTGTTGTTGTTGTTGTTACATTGTTGCATTGTTGTCTTGTGTCTTGGTTGTACAAAATAATATTAATACTAATAGCTACACTCATAATAATGATAATGATAATGATAATGCTAATAGTTATAGACCGATTTCAGCACTCTATACACGTAAAAGCGGGCGCAATAAAACATTTTCCTTTCGTATAGATATAGACAACAAGTATGTGAATAATTTGCACTAAACATTTAGTTATTTTCCATTATGTTTACTTGATGTTTGTTGTTGTTCATAGTACAGCAATGATATGTTGCTAGGCTGTGTCTTGCGTAAGCGAAGCAATCGATGGCTACTAAATGCTGTTGCTAAGGCAGAGGCGCAAAAATCTTAACTTTAGCTAGAGAGAGGATTCTACATTCAAGGACTTGGAATTCAGATTCAGTTTCTGTCTATATATATATATCTAGATATCTGTTATATATAGTGTAACTCCGTCGTACAAATAATATCAATAAATTACAAATTGCGCTACATTAAAGATTAAACAAAAAAAAAAAACGAGCTGAGCAACGTTGGATTAGACATCGTTCTGCTCCTTGAAGTGGTGGTAGTGATGGTGTATGTGCTCGTGCACGTAGCGATGTATCATGGAGCTGGATGCACTCGTGTCCAGGTCAACGTCTGCGGCCAGCTGCGCCGAGGGCTCCTCCAGGTCTTTGGCTGTCACCGCCTCGGCCACAGCCTCGCCCACCTCGTCGTTCAGATCGATCAGCGTGTCCGTGGAGACCACCTTGCTGGGCGTGCTCGTCAGCATGGGGCTGGTGGGCTCCTCCTCCTCGCTGGCCAGCAGGTGGGCGCACTCCAGCGCATCGCCGTAGATCTTCGAGCCAGCAGAACTGGAGCTGGAGGTGGCCGTGATGGGCCGTGATGACTCTCGCACGGCTGCTGACTTCGAGTGCAGCTGCTGCTGCTGCTGCTGCTTGTGGCGCTGCTGGCGTCGCTGCTCGCGCTCCTTTTGCTGCAGCTGCTCACTGAGCTTGGCATAGATCAGATTGCCATAGTTCTTGTAATCCTTGCTGCTGCGCTGCTGCTGCTGCTGCTGCTGTTCGAGTCGCTGATAGTTTTGGGCCTGCTGCTTGCTGCTCTTCTTCGGTATGGGCTGCACGGTGGCCACATTGCTGGGCGTGGCTGGTGGCGAGTGGGCGGCGCCGCCGCCACAGATGGTGGCATGCAGAAACGAGTCGTAGCCACACAGATTCAGCTTGTTGTGGGCGCTGTTGTGACTGTGCTGTGCGGCCACCACGGCCGGATTAATGGCCAGCTGCTGATGGTAAATGGGTATATGCGGCTGCGGATGATAGACACTGCTGCTGGCCGTATCGTGCCCGCCCTCTATATGATTGGGCACCGGCGACTGCGTGGGCGGACTGCAGCTGAGCGGCGACGGACCGGACTGCGGACTGTGGTTCGCAATTAGCGTCGGAATTTTCGATCCGGTATTGCAGCGTTGGCGTTGCTGTTGCTGTTGTTGTTGTTGTGGTGCTGCCGGTTGCCGTATGGGACTCACATTGGCTTGGGGTTTTCTGTAATTGCACAGAGAAAGGGGGTTTAGCTTTTGCATGAAAACTCTCAAAGTATTTCTATGAGTTTTGTAATGGGTAATTCGAACTGCAATTGACTTGGAGTCATTTTCAATTCGATTTTTATTTGAAAACTAAATGCATAACACTTTAAATAAAGTTATAAGAAATAGTAGGATAAGCAATATAAAATTAAATTAAATAAAATCAGTTCGGTCTTCGCTTTAAGCCAAGTCTGTTGGACTTTAAGTTTATTATCTTTTATGTAACTAGCGTCTCCCCAGACAATATTACGACTTTTAATTAACTCTGCATTTTCTATGTTATATTTACTAACATATTTAGTTTTCTTTCCCCTTGCTACCTTATATACTATTTTCCATCAAATCTACACACATTTCTTTCATATCCTTAGCATATAGAATTTTTCTTATATCCAACAATTCTTCCTTATCATATTTTTAGCATTTAGATTTTTTTCGAATTTTTCTACTATATATTTCCATTCTAATTCCCATTTCTGCTATCCTTAGACAATAGTTTCTTCAAAAAAATTACTCTTCTCTTTAGATAATTCATTCTTAAATAATCTTAAATAATATATGTATATCTCATTAATATTATTCTTTTCTTACACTTACTATCTCTCATATCCTTAAATAATATTCTCACTATTTATATATTTGTATAAAAATATAATATCTTGAGCTCCATCCTGTTTAGATCTAACATAATGAACCATCCATTTATATTTTACATACTTTGATGATATCGATAAAAACTCCTTCTATGTGTCAACTCTCAGGAACTAGCATTATTTTCTTCATAGCTTTCTCTTTATTCTTTAGTATTCTCTCCAAATTTTCCTCTTTCTGCTTTAGTATTTTCCTTAAATCTTCGTCCTTCTCTTTTAGTATTTTCTTTAAATCTTCTTCCTTGGCATTTTCTATAAATATTCCTCTGTTCCCTTTAACATTTTCTTTTCAATCTTCGTCTTTCTTCCTCAAATCCCTCTATCCATACCCTTATCTCCTACCCCCTCCAGCCTCTCTTTCTCTTACCCATTTAGCTGAAAACACAAGCGATTCTTCTCCATGCTCTCCCTGATGATGCTTATCAAATCGTTGCGATTCAGCGCCGATTTCCAGCACTCGGCGGACTTGCGCTGCTGTTGGGCGAGCAGCGATTGTGGGCGTGGCTGACGCAATTGCACACCATCGAGCATGAGCTCGCCCAGCGGCGGCGACGACGAGGCGCTCTTCTGCGCCGGGCCACCCAGTGGCTGCTGCGGCTGCGCCTGCTGCTGCTGCTGCTGCTGCTGCTGCGACTGCTGCAGATGGCGATTCTGCCAGCAGGTGTCGTTGCCCACGGAGAGGCTGCGCTGACGCGTTTCGAGGCAGTGATCCTGATACTGGGATGGCGCGTTTACACGAGTTGCGAGGTGATGCGAGGTAATGAGCGAGTCAACCAAAAACGAAAAGAACAAAGAATAAATTATAATCAAGCAAAGCAAATCAAACGTTTCAAATATTTTTAAATAATGCAAATGATTAAAATTAAAATTAATTAAAGTAAGGAACAGCTTTGAATGGCTTATGGCTGAACTGGAATGTATTTCCTTGCTGGACTGTAATACCCTTCTGGAATATATTTCCCTTTTGGAATGTATTTCCCTTCTGGAATGTATTTCCTTTCTGGAATGTAATTCCCTTCTGGAATGTATTTCCTTTCTGGAATATATTCCCCTTCTGGAATGTATTTCCTTTCTGGAATGTAATTCCCTTCTGGACTGTAATACCCTTCTGGAATATATTTCCTTTCTGGACTGTAATACCCTTTTGGAATATATTTCCTTTCTGGAATGTATTTTCCTTCTGGAATGTATTTCCTTTCTGGAATGTAATTCCCTTCTGGAATGTATTTCCTTTCTGGAATATATTCCCCTTCTGGAATGTATTTCCTTTCTGGAATGTAATTCCCTTCTGGACTGTAATACCCTTCTGGAATATATTTCCTTTCTGGACTGTAATACCCTTCTGGAATATATTTCCCTTTTGGAATGTATTTCCCTTCTGGAATGTATTTCCTTTCTGGAATGTAATTCCCTTCTGGAATGTATTTCCTTTCTGGAATATATTCCCCTTCTGGAATGTATTTCCTTTCTGGAATGTAATTCCCTTCTGGACTGTAATACCCTTCTGGAATATATTTCCTTTCTGGACTGTAATACCCTTCTGGAATATATTTCCTTTCTGGAATGTAATTCCCTTCTGGAATGTATTTCCTTTCTGGAATGTATTTCCCTTCTGGAATGTATTTCCCTTCTGGAATATATTTCCTTTCTGGAATGTAATACCCTTCTGGAATATATTTCCTTTCTGGAATGTATTTCCCTTCTAGAATGTATTTCCTTTCTGGAATATATTTCCTTTCTGGAATATATTTCCTTTCTGGAATGTAATTCCCTTCTGGAATGTATTTCCCTTCTGGAATGCAATTCCTTTCTCCAGATTTGTCTTTCCCTCTATATCTCCTCCATCTAGTACTGTCTATACTATTTCTCTTTCCGTCTTCCTTTCTTCTTCTATCTTTATCTTAACTTATTCTCGTCTTAACTAGTATTCTCTCTCCTGCTCTTCCTCTCTCTATCTTGATCTCTTCTTCTATATTCACCTCTCTCTCCCTCTCTCTTTCTTTTTCCCTTTATATCGTCGTCTCTTTCTGTTGCCACTCTGTCTCCTACCTCCTTGTCTGTGTACATCTATATTGAAATTCATGAGAATCACACAGAAAGGCGCATTTGAGAAAAATTACACACGAATATGCTTAATGCTTAATTGAGATCTATAGACAAAATTCTTCTACCTCCAAGCAAAGCACATCAAATATTTCATCTTGAGCTCCACTTCCAGCTGCCTTGGATGCCACCTGTTGCTCATGCTGCTTCTATGACTCATATCTCAAGTCTAGGCCTTAGTCGGCTTTTAGTTAACTGTATTTGCAATTGTCTAGCTGTCGCTTACCTTCTGTTTTCGCGCTTTCCGCAGCATTTTGACACGCTGCGTGGCCTGCTTCATGTAGACATCCTGACTGTGGCCGTGGCCATGGCTGTTGCTGTGGTGGCTGTGGTGCAGATGTCGCTGTGCCCGCTGTGGGCAGTCGAGGACATCGACAGCTGGCTCCTTGTTGGCCACGCTGCAGCACTTGAGATTCAGCATATTCTCGCAGGTATTGTTATGGCCATTGTCCGGCGTGTGCTGCTCCGACTGCGCCTGTCCGCTGCAGCACGGCTCCAGCTTAGCATTGTTCCTCTGGTATCTGGGCTTTGACGGCTTGCCGCTGCCGCTGCCGCTGGGCTGCTGCTCGAGCGCGGCTGTGGCCAGCAGCTCCTTCTCCTTGTCGCTATTGCTGTCATCGTCCTCGTCATCGGACTTAATCAGTTTGCGTGGTCGATGACGATGCTGGCGGCGTGCGCCGCCGGAAGTCGTTAGTGCCACGCCGTTCGCTGCTGCTGCTTTCGACATGGCCGCCAGGCCCGTGGGCAGCTTCTTCAGTTTGCTGCTGCTGCTGCTGTTGTTGTTGTTCGTATTGCTATTGTTGTTGTTGTGGCATGCGGAGGAGGCAGCGGCAGCGGCCGCGGCCGCCGCTGCGGCAGCTGCCTGCGTTTTCGATTTGCCTTCCGGACTGACGGTGAGGCGCACGTTAATTGTCTTGCTGCCACAGTGTGGCACCACCACGGACTTGCCAATGGACTCGTATATGGTATACACAATGCCCACAATGTCGTCCTTTGTTATTTTGCCGTGGTGCCCGTCCAGATCGTAGAATGTGAATGAGAATTGCAGCGGCTGCGACGATTTGCCGCCCTCAACGGATACGTCGCAGGTGAACTCCTATGAAAAGAGGAAATATTAGAAAATGAACAAAAGTTTGACATGAATAAAGATGAATGAAGATATTTTTCATGCATTTTTCTGCCTGCGCTTTAATTTAGAAATCACAAAACTCGCTTAACAGACTTGTGTTAAAAGAGTTTCCCCAACTTAAGCCAACTTATGTGAGTTTTCCAAAGTTTTCGCAGCGCCATAACTTTAAAGCTATGCGCAAATATTGCCAGCTGAGCGAGTGCTAAAAATGCTAATAGAGTGCAATACTTAACTTGTTTAAAGAGCTCAAATATATAATAAAGTAAACCGAGCAACGCAAACTGAACTCGGCTCCACACAAAATGCAATTTAAGCGCCAGCCAAAAAGTATGCAGCACTTTTTGCTGCCACAGCTGGAAACACGCTCGACACACATAGCTGTGTATGTGTGTCTGTGTGTGTGTGCAGCATAGCCGCAAAAACACGCAGAACAATTACCACACAGCCAAAAAGAGCAAAAAGCATAAAATGTCGGCAAATAGACTCGAAAATTGTGGCCATAATTTGACTAAATATTTAATTATTCGCACGCTGCGCCACCAACTGCAGCGGAATCAAAACAAAAACGAAACCAAACCAAAGCGAAATGAAACAAAAAGTAACCGAACCAGCGCCGCCACCCGCTCTCTTCCAACGTTCCGCATTTGCCATTGATAAAGTGCTAGCAAAGACAACCACCCAGCTGGCAGCTCTCCTCTCTCTTCGACTCCCTCTCCCAGCTGCAGCAACTTCCACTTGAAACGTAGAGCGACGCGACGCGGCGACGGCGACGGCGACGGCGACGGCGGCGAGAGCGAGAGCGAGAAATAAATATAATTTCTAGCTACTTGGCTTGAAGATTTTTAATTGCCTTTAAGTGCTTTCGCTTTGAGTTTTCTGGCTGTGTTTTGTTATTGTTTTTGTTTTTGCATTTTGTTTTTGTTTTGCTTGTGTGTGTGTGTGTGTTTTTTTTTCTCTGTATTTTCTGCGCTTTTAATGGGTTTTATTGAATTTTAATGTTTTGATATTTTTTTGGCCGCAGACAGGCGAATGCCTGCTACAGTGGGTGGTAATTGGAGATTGCCGGCAACATTGTGTTAATGGTAAAAGCAACGGCCTAATGCAATTGTTGTTGCTCTTTGTTTGTAATGAAAATTGAATTAAAGGCACATTTAAAAGTTGAGTTTATGCGCCGGGCACAGTGGGCCCCATGAAATATGGCCACCGAATTCAGTTGATTAAACTTGACCGCCTAACGGTAAATAATGTGCACATTTCCACCTGGCTGGGGGTCCATTAGAGAATCGAAAACAAAACAACATTTAATTTATCGGAAAAATCTCAGCAAATGGCATAACAAATCCGTAAATTGAATTACGCATCGATAAACTTTCGGTTTTAATAATTGGCATTTGTAATCGAAACTCCATTTAGTGCGAAATGAATTTGCTCATAAAATTGTTTGCTTTATGGGACAGGGCTGGCATGAAAACTGTTAATTGTTGGCCAAACTAAAATCTGGCATATGTGGAGAGTGTATATATCTGATATATATACCTAATGTGCATATATTCAATCTAAAAAGTTTATATTAAATTTAGTTTAACTCCATTTAGCTGCTGCCTAAGCCAAGCATTTGAACTCTCTTCTGTTTACGTGTTTCATTTCCAGTTTGTTTCCTTCACTCTGATTAGTTGTAAGCTAAGAGGCATTCAGCGTTGCCAGCTACAAAGTGTTGCCAACGACATGCTAAAGTCGTTTGAGCTGAGATTTAAATATTTTTGCTTAATTCATTTAAGTGGCTACTTAAGCTAATAAACTATAGTGTTGCCTAATTTAAATTATATTTATAATTTAATTGGTCTATTTTTTTTTTAATTCCATTTAAAAGTTTTAATCAACTTTAAATATTTTTCTAATATTATGCTTAATTTAAATTCAAAATATGAGCAAATTAAACTGTAAGTTAACTATGTTTTTTTTTTTAATTTGTTCTATTATTTTATTTATTATATATATTTTTGTATTTATTTTGTATTTTTTATTACTTTTTTATTTTCAGTTCAATTTAATTTAAAAGATTTAATAAACTTTAAAATATTTTTCTTTGAATTTAAATTTGTATCTATTATTTTATTTATTGTATAAATTTTGTATTAATTTTTTATTTTCAGTTCAATTTAATTTAAAAGATTTAATAAACTTTAAAATATTTTTGTTTGAATTTAAATTTGTATCTATTATTTTATTTATTGTATAAATTTTGTATTTTTTTATTAATTTTTCATTTATTTTTTATTTTCAGTTCAATTTAATTTAAAAGATTTAATCAACTTTAAATATTTTTTAATAATAATAAATTTAATAATATTTTTAATAATATTTTTTAATAAACTTTAACTATTTTTCATATATTTTTGCATAATTTAATAACTATTAATTCAATTTTAGCTTTAAAAAATATTTATTTATATTTCCACTTAATTCAATTTAAGCTCTTCAGCTAATCATTTAAACTATTTTTCTTCCCTTTTCACTCAATTTTAATTTATCTCTCAACTTTTCATTGATGACTTTATTTATTCAGAAACCCTTTGCTCACTTGAAATTTCCATTGGGAAATTCTCAATCAAAACTATCTTTGGACTCACCTCCAAGCGTATGCGCTCCTCCTTGCTGTGATGATGCAAATGTCGCGAATACTGCGGATGTGTGGCATGTGGCATGGGCAAGGCTGCCGCTGCCGCGGCGGCTGCATCGACCACATCCTCCTCCAGCTGTTGTGGCATATTTACATATTTGTTGTGCTTGCCACTGGCGCTGCTGATGCGCAAGTGTTTGCTATGGCTGCCACTGCTGCTCATCTCCTGCTGCTGCCGGGTCACGTGATGATGATGTTGCTGATGCTGCTGCTGCTGCTGCTGCAGTGGAAGTGGTTGCTGCTGCTGCTGTTTGGCGACTGCGACGGCATTGCCCGGGGGCGTGGTGATTATATTAACCACAGGCGATCGAAGTTGTATATTATTGTCACGTTCGCTGACCAGCAGCAAATCAGGCGGCGCGCTGCACGAGGATGGGGCGCGCACCTGATGGTACATCAGCTCCTCCGAGTCTGTGGTGCATTCCTGAACTGCAAAATTAGAAAGAGAGAGAGAGCGCGTGAGTTATAGATGCCGTTGTAATTAAAATGCAAAGTGGCATGAAATTGATGTCGCTGCCAGCATTATAGCCGCCCCCATTGCCCCCTCTCCTCTTGGCGGCACAGTTCGCCTTTGACTTTGACTGCGGCTGCCTGCAATTTATTTGCAATTTGCACAAAAACGCATTACAAAGAGAGAGAGAGAGAGAGAGAGAGAGAGAGAGGGAGAGAGGGAGGGAGAACAACAAAACTGAAATGCGAAATAAAATAAACTTTTATGCCTCAACGCCAACACAAAGCGCCAGACAAAACACTTGAAAGCCGACTGCGCCGCCTCTCGAGCATTCCTAATTAATGACGTCGTCAGCTGTGAAGTGTAGTCTCTGTGGCGTCGTCATCTCAGTTAAGTATATTTTTAGTTAATTGAAAATACCACAGCTGGGACCCCCCCCCCCCCTCTCCCCTCCTCTCTCCCTGCAGTCGTTGGCCATTTCATGACTCATACGCCGCGTAAGCCGCAGTTATCAAAAACTTTGCTTCATCCTCGCTTATTCTGCTTTGCGGGCATCCTTTTGTTAGCCCTTTTAATTAATTAAGTAGCACACGAATATTATGCTCCTTTTTTACTGCAGCTGACCCAATTCCTTGCCTTCGCTCTGCGCCAGGACATGCTTTTAATTGCATAAGCATTATGCACAAGGAGTCCCCAGCTAGTCGCTTTGTCATTTCCACAATTCAGACTCAACTCGACGCGACTCGCCTCGACAATTGAAGACAATTAGCCAAAGTGCTGTGAAAAACGAGTTGTTCGGCTTGCTTTGTTGCCCGCCCGTGAAGTGCGCGCGAGATTTGCCGTGGAGTCGCCTAAGTAGACCGCATTGTTCAGCCGCGCACTGGCTGACCTGGTTCGCTTTCCACGCACAATGGAAAATATGGAATTCTGGGTTATCTGGCTGCATTATGAAATGCAATTTAAGATACCAGCCAGAAGGTTAAGATTAACCAGCCAGTTAGGCACTCAGATAGTTTGACTTTTATCTGTCAGAAAATGTTGATATCTTATTTCTGTATTTATAACGGGCTCTGAGATAAATGCTTTTTGAATATTATTAAGGTTTTTATATATTTTTTTAATTTTTAATATATTTACTAGAAGTTTAGGCTGCAGGAGTTGTGGCTTTTCTGCTCTCATGGGTGTGAAATGGAAATGAAATATGCTGAGTGCATGAGTCAGGTATGCCTGAGCCCATAGCGCAGGCTCAACAGGCGAGCTGCTTCAGCCCAGCTCGTCTCTTAATCTTAGCGCCTCTCTAACACTATGTCTACTGGTCTGTATTTAGGTAAATAAGTATTGAGATCTTCATCAAATTTTCCTGCTTGACTATTTTATTTTATTCTTTATACAAAGTTTATTATATTATTATTTTTTTATTATATATATTTTTTTATTTTATTATATTATATTTTTTATTTTATTATATTTTTGTTTTTATTATATTATATTTTTGTATTAAATAATATTTTTTATTTATTATATTTTTTTATTACATTATATTTTTATTTTAATATTATTATATATATTTTATATTATATTATATTATATATTTTTTATCTTTTAATATCATTTTATTTTTTGTTTTGATAATATTTTTTTATTATATTATTTTATCATATGAAATATTCTACAAAAATATAAAAAAAAGAGTTTGAATCGATATAAATTTCTCATATAAATCGGTCTATATACACCTCACCTACATATGCTCTATAGCTCTTCAGACTTTTGTTTTGTTAGTTCTCTTATTATCCTTTTCGCATTAGCCTATTGTCGAGTGCTGTTTGCTCTGCCTACTGTTCATATACCTTCAGCTTAACCTGTCGCCGTTTTCCATGGAAATCTGTCAGCTTTCAATTAAGTTGGATTTGGGTTTCACTTTTGGCAGTTCGCTGGGCTGGCGAGCGCGACTTGTAGTTCGGCTTGCCTTGAGCTAACTGCCAGACATAGTAAGCGCGGCTGGGGCCTGGTCTTTGGCCTGGTCTTTGGTTTGCGCTACACACTGGGTATACATAGAGACAGACAGACATATATATATATATACTATATATATATATATATACTCCACCTCTTCTTCTTTTTTTTTTTGCTATTGTTGATCTTAATCATGTGGCTCGAACATTTTTGTGCGTTTCACCCTCGTTGAAGTCTCTTTTTTTAGTTTTTGTTTGGTATGCGACTTCTCATTAATTGTTGTTGTTGTTGCTGTTGGTCGTTCGCGTCAGCAACACTTAACTTCATTAACACTTACATGCGAGATATGGCTAGAGCTGCGACTAGAGCCACAGTCAGCTGCAGCCGCAGCAGCAACAACTTTTGTTTTCCTTGGCCACACAGCCACAATTATGAAGTTTTATCTTTAGTTTATATCTCTTTTGGGCCTTTATTATTATATTTTCAGTTTTTTTGAAAACTTTGGCTTGTTGGCACATCATCTGTCTAATAAATTGCTGCACGTAGCCTTAGTTGGATTCAGTTTCCATCCGACATTCATTAGCTGTCGTCATTTTTTATGCACTTTGCAAAGGCAACTTTGACTCGAGATCTTTGAGTGTGTGTGTGTGCGTGTATGTGTGTGTGCGTGTGTGCTTTTGTTGGGCTCTACACCTTTTCTAATTAAAGGCCGACCACTTGATGTGTCTGGCTCTGCCTTTTGGATCTCTATCTCTCCCGCTCCCTCGCTCTATCTATCTCCCTCTCCCTCTCGCTCGCACAGTTCCGCTCTCGCGCCGTCTGTGTTCTCGGCCAGCTTTGTTTTGCGTTTAATTATCGCCTTTGTGTTTTTTGAGCAAATACCGCGCCCGGTGCCGAACGATCGTGGCGCCAAGATAAACCAAAAGAACATGTTTTTCTCTCAAGTGGTTCGACCACAGCAGCAGTCGCAGCACCACCACCGCCACCACCACCACCAGCAGCAACAACCACTCGATTCACTGTTGTTGTTGAGTCATCTTGAAAGCATTTTTTATTCGATATGAAACACGCCGCCTTGCAAATTAACTTTGGCCTAAGCCACTCTGAAAGATACATATCGCATGTACTTATAGGCGCAAACTGAATTGGAAATTGGGAACAGCCACGAGCACTGCGAGAATGCTCTATAAGGGAAAGAGCCTCTGCTAAGCGAATCGTAGACCTTTTTTGGTATATAGCGAGACTATTAAGTCCTCTAGTTTTTAGGAGAGTTAATCGAAATGGACCTTTAATAACTAATAATAATAATAAATAATATTATGTCATATCATATCATATTATATCATATTATGTCATATCATATATCATATTATATCATATTATGTCATATTATATTATATTATGTCATATCATATATCATATTATATCATATTATATCATATCATATCATATCATATCATATTATATCATATTATATCATATTATGTCATATCATATATCATATTATATCATATTATCTCATATCATATCATATTATATCATATTATGTCATATTATATCATATTATGTCATATCATATCATATTATATCATATTATGTCATATTATATCATATTATATCATATTATGTCATATCATATCATATTATATCAAATATTATCCCAAGACTTATTCTTAAAATAATCAATTTCCATCTAATGAACTCAAAAGTTCTAAATTTGTATCATTATTAAAGTTATTATGTTGCCCCAAAGGCTTTTCCTTCAAGTTTTCAGTTTCCTCCTATATTCCACCTGATTTGTTTACTAAATCAATTTTAGGCCTTACAGTTATATATATTAAATGAGTACTAACTTTTAACAAAAGATGTTGCTAAAGCTGTTAGCTTGAATGATTTGATCGAGCTTGGTTAGGCATATCTATAGATTCCACGCAGTTTCCACCTGACTTGGTGAATTTGGCACTCTAATATGATTTATTAACTAGATTCAAATAATCAAACCTTTATCTATAACTACATCTTAAGTCATGAATCATTTTTCCTAAATATGTTAAATAGACTTCAATCAAAACGCTTCACTTCTTGCCCTGGCAACCTGGCGTCACCAAGTGCATCAGAAAGCAGATGTACATCCCACAGTGGAGTATATCTAGCTATGGCCAAATGAATTGAATTGAATTTATACATTACGCAAATGCTGAAAAGCCAACAAATGAAAATGAACAGTCCGAGCGGGCGAGAGCCTACGAGGCATAGGCTCGCCACGGCCGCTCCACTCGAGACCATTAGACGGTCGCAACACGCACGTTGCCTAATGGCTGCAGGTCGTCTCGGGGGCTATGGGAAGTCGTTGGGGCTTATGTTGAGCGGCCTCATGAATTTTGTATGATAAATGAACGTCACGGCTCGAGGCTTATCTATCAAAAAAGTTTCTTCGCCGGCGTACGTGGCGTATGAGTAATGTATCTTGGCGCTCAGCGCAATTAAAGGCACAACACACAGAGAGAGAGAGAGAGAAAGAGAGAGATATCTTCTATTGAGCAAGTTTTCATTAACATATTTTCTTATCAAATATAAAAAACTAACAAAAAAAAAACTCTTGAAGATGCTGTAGATTAGTTTTCAAAAGCGAGGATTTGCATAATTAATTGGCGTGTGTTTTTCATGAAACTTTTCTTCCTCTTTTTTGGCGTTTACCTTTGGTTTTTATAGTGCAAATCAAAAATGCGCATAATTTGCTTAAATATTATAAATCGTTGTAATAAAACAAAACAACAAAAAATAAGAGGAAAAAAATTAACATGAAATTCAATATAAAACAGGTGGCGTTTGGCTTGTGCACGGATCGGACAAAGCGCTGGCTGCATTGCTCACGTTTTATAAATATTTAAGACTTATTTATATGGCCATTAAATCGGGCTAATTTACAGCTATACGTATATCGGTCGGTATCTGATCAATCAGCGCTAAATGGCTGGCGATATATGATACTGTTGTTCGAATATTATGCAAAAGATTTAAATGCTGATTAAAGCGATTTCAAATTGATTAAATTGCTTAAGCATTTAAGTTGCTCTATATGTATCAATGACTCCGATTATGAAGTCTATTCAAATTCGAAATCTAATTCGGAGTGTGTATAAATTAAGAGTCGAGTGTGCGCTTTTACTCTCTATATGGGTGAAGTAGCTAGTAGCTAGCTTTAAGGAGCTTTAAAGAACCTTAAAAGGGCTAAAGCGCATTTTGAATTGTCTTTGAAAAGCTTATTAAGCATGTAAATAATGTAGTAAATAAAACAAAATTAAAATCTTTGATAAAGCTGCTGCGCAGTGCTTAAAAGCTACATTCAAAAGCACATTTAATGTTTGTTTAAAATTAATTAAATCCAATAAGTAAAGCTCACTCTAAACGCTCATTTTTAGCTAGCAGGGTTCCATCTCCCTAGCTATACTCTGACAAGTATCTGCAATACGTTCCTCTAGCTCTATTTTTAATAGCTGATCAAGCAACGATCATTGGCCGATCGCTTTAATAGCTATGCGATCAGACTGTTGACTTTGATAGAGCATTTGCTCACAATCTAGTGAATCAAGTGTTTCTTTTATTATTTAATTTTTTTTTTTTTTTTGTTTGGCTCTTGATAATTTACAACCACAAATTGGCCAAGCGGAGAGGCCGGCAAAAATCAAAAGGCGCACAAAAAATATTTCACTATCAGCCAAAGAAATCTGCCTCGCATTTTTGTTACCATATTTCGTATATTTTTTTTCTATAATTTTTTATATTTCTTTCTTTTTTTGCCTGCTGCGCTATCTGAAACGCTTGCTAAATACCGGTAGCAATTATCGCCCCAGCGCGGAATGGGGCAGGTTTAATTAAACGCCGATAATCGATGGGAAAACAGTTACACGACGAATTCGCCGTCATCAACGCGCCGCGGCTGGCGTCAACGTTCTTATCAGCGCATGAAGTTCACGGCGACGTCGGCGTCAACGTCGTCACGCGTCATCCATGTTGCGACGTCGGCGTTCCCCCAAGGGTACCATTAAATATGCCAACGAGAGAGAGAGAGAGAGAGAGAGATGGAGAGTGCGGAGCTACGCTCGCTTGCATTTTAGCCAAGACTTGAACCGACGCCTGTTGTCTGTCGGCATTTTGTAAACTTTGCTTTAATGTTAATGTTACAAATCAAGTGAAACAAATGCCGACATCGACATCGACATCGCCGACGTTCGCTGTCGGCCAGATCGAGCGTGCCTTTCATATGATATAGTACACATATACAATCCCTAACCGATGCTCGGCGCTCAAGCTGAGCTCTGTTTGGGCTCAGCGCGTGTCGCTCACGGAGGCCTTCATCTTGCCGCACAACGTGTTCCGAAACGGGTTTGCTGGCCATATTAAATGTACGTACTACCCATGTATCTCGCCTGCTGTTGCTTCGTCTCGACCCACAAATTTACACAAAGGGTCGTTGGGCTAAACGAATGTGTTTGCGAAAGCCAAAGAAATGGGCTAAGCAGCTCAAGTGAGAGGCAGTTGAAAGAGCTGCTTTAGGTGCGAAACTTAGCTAAGTCTGAGGTTGTTGTATTGGCTAATACAAGGAGAGGCTTGAAATGCTTGGAGTTGAGTGCATAAAAAGTGATTTAAATAATTTTTAAAATTTATTTGTAGTTATAAATATAATTTTTATATATTGTTTATGTATATTGGCATATATTTTATTTATAAAAAATAATATTTGGTGTTTCTGCACATTTGTTTAGGGTATGCGCGCTTCGTTATGTTGGCCTTGCGAGATTTTCTTGCTGTTCTTTCCATATGATTGCATTTGTTGGCTGTGTGTGTGTGTTGCTTGGGCTGGTTGAATTGCGGCTTTTGGGGTCTCTCCTGCTGCGGTTTATTTAAGTTTTTGCGCCAAAGTTTGTTGCGGCTAAACACAAACGGAAATTAATTACAAACAGCGCGCTTAACTTGCCGCAACAACAGCAGCAACAACAATCAAAATGAATGAGCGGCATAATGAGTGAAGGTTGTTGTAATTGCTGTTAGCTGTTGTTGTTGTTGTTATAGCTGTTGCGATGCTTGGCTTTTTGGCTAGCCATATTGAAGCCAATGGACAGTTGTTGGGGGCAGTTGCTGCCGCTGCCGCTGCCGCCGCTGTTGCTGTCAGTCATTAACTTTAAGGCCTTTATACTCTAAGCCATTTTGTTGTTGTCGCCTTTCCATTTTTTCGCTTTGCCTCTCTTTTTACTATTTTCGCTTGGCGCCGTCTCAGTGTTTTGGCATTTTATCAGTTCGTCAGGCATTTTGTCAATCAAATGTCAATCAAACAATGTTCCAGTTCTATTTTGCTGCTGCTGCTTTTGTAATTTGATTGCTAAAGCGTAGAAGCTGCGACGAATTGTGTAAATATGCATGTACTTTATATCAGTGACAACAGCAACATCAGCCACCAACAACAACAACTGAGACAGCCAAGCGACAGTTGATAAGATATGTAGAAATGTCTCTGTGTGTATGTGTGTGTGTGCTTAGGCAAAAGATGCTGCGAGGGTGAATTGAAAAAGTAACTGAGGCCAGCAATTGATTGATGTATGAGTTTTTTAAATTTATAATTAATTGGGCGTGTCAGTCAGTGAGACAGTATCGTGCTTCAAAGCGCCGACTCGTCAAGTTTTGTAGTATTATTTTATTATTTTTCCATATAATTTTTATATATTTGCATAAATTTTTTAATTATTTTAATTTTATTTATTTGCCTTTAATATATTATATATTAATATAATTTTTAAATATATGAATATCAATTCATATCAATTTATATCATTTTTTGGTCCATTCCAAATTATTTTAACTAATTTTATTTTATAATATTTTTTTATAATTAAAATATATTAATATATGCATATAGTTATCTAAAATTATAAATCCATAGCTGACAACCCGTCGCCTGAGCCTCATATGTCAATTTAATATAACTATCAAATATATATATATATATAGACCAATATCATAATATATATATATATATATATGTGCAAGACAACTTCTCGCATGACCCTCGCACGCATAGCATATATGTACACATTTACATTCATCATACCATATATTTGCATATTTTTATATATATCTAATTTCTTCCCTGCCAATATGCTTCACAACCCATCGCATGACCCTCGCATGTGAACCTTCTCTGAGTGTCGCACATATATATTCATATAGTTAAACGTATGCCTAGGCAGTTACGTAAATTATTGTGCTGTTATATTTTCAGTTTCTTCTTTTATTGTTGTTGTGTTGTCTTTTGGCCCTTTTATGGCCAAGTCAAAAGTTGGCGAGAAGCAAAGTCAAAGCTGAAACTCGAGCCAGCTCGACAGCACAAAGCAGAAGAAGCAGCAGCAGCAGCAGCAGCGGCGACAGCGGCGGCAGCAGCAGAGCAGCATCTCAAGTTTTATGCTCTGCTATTATTACAAATGCTCGCATCTCTTGATGGCCACCTGCAATGCCGCCTAACAGATAAAAACATACAAATTTGTATAAATAATTCAGTAAGCGAAAAAAGAGTGTAAAAATGATGGCGCATATATATCGTATATATATATATATATATGTATATGTGGAAGAAGGTGAGCGTCGCCCGAGTCGTAAAACTCCATACAAATTATGAGCTTGAAGCGTGTCGTTTGCTGTTGCACATTCGTAGGATGTCTCTGAGGCTGGCTCTGACATATGCACTCCAAAAATTGTTTATACACTCATTCAGGAAAGTGAAAAGGGTATATTGGTTACGTCCGTCTGGCAGTCCGTCCGTAAAACCATTTCGCCACTATAGAAGCTTGGGACGTGAAATTTGATATATATATTCATGTGTACACTCGTCTGATAGTGTCCAGATTTTAATGATACGCCCACTAGGGGCGTGGCAAATCGAAAAATGCATTACGAATTAAAATGCTAGAGCGTTGGGGTGAGGTATATATACTAGCTTTACAGTTAGTTGAAGCTACTACTTATATACATACGACAGAGTATTCTGCAGTCACTAACGCCCAACCATATACGTATACGTAATACATATGGACACCAGCCCACCCAGCCACCCACTGGCCGTGCTAACTGTATATGTGTAGGTGTTATGCCCACGCATTCTTTGCCGACACTTCAAAGCATTCGGAGCGCTATAATAAAATATATAGACGCGCAGCTACAACAGAATTATACGCTGCTTTCAACTTTTGCGCCTAATTCACACATTTTTTTCTCTTTCTCTGTGTGTGTATGTGTGTGTGTGAAAATTTTATGTATTGCCTTTAGCAGCATCATCAAAAAACAAAAAAAAAGAAGACATCAATATGAAATTTTTGTCACGTTTTCTAATGTGCCAAAGGAGCTGCCAACTATAGGAGGAGTAGACTCACGCTCACTCTCTTAAGCTCTCCGTCTCCCTCTCTCTCTCTTTGCTTTGTTTCTGAAGCTAGAGCAACTGCCGCGGGCAGCGGCGCTTGAGCGGGGGCTTGACATGGGCTGCGTTTGTCATGTGGAAGTGTGAAATTGAAATTCATTTAGAGGCGATGTGACAAGCATTATAAACATGAAACATATACATGTTTAGGAATGTATATACATACCTATACAATATTAGTCCACTCTTAAAGTCTGCATTTGGGTTTTGCATTTAAAGCACATCCATGCTGTAAAGCCCCTCTGCTAGCTACGCCTCTGCACACTCACTGGGGAGACTGGGCCAACTGAGTTGCTCTTTATCATTCGCAGCCATCAATGTTTTTATATGTTATGTTATGCCATGTGCTATTACTTTAGCATTGGCAACGCCCCACATATAAACATAGCACATTACTCCCGCCCAGGCACCTCCGCTGTCACCCGACGACCATTAACATGGCCTCACACACACACACACACACATGTATACATATATATGTGTACACAGATTACCCACATAGCTATGCTTCGACTATAAAGCATATTTTAGCATGTCAAGCGTTGCGCATCCGCTTTGATGTTTATTTGACAGTTTTTATAGCGGCTTTTATCTGCCAACTACTTGGCTAAGGCAACGCCCCCTACAGCCGCCGCCCCTGCCTGCTGGCCTGCCTGGCTGCCTGACTGCCTAGCTGTGCGTGCAGCTTCCTCTTTAAGTTAGCTATTCGCATTGGGTCGTCTTCCCATTATTGCCAAAATAAAACAAAAACAGAACAGAACAAACAACAACAACAGCAACGAATGGCCCAAAATGCTTTGAAGATTTATAATTTGTTTTTGTTTTTTCTTTTTGGCTTTGACTTTGAGAGCACAAATGCGTCACACGCATAAATTGCTCATTCATTTGCCAAAGAGAGCGACAGCAACAACAACAAACAGCAAACAACTAAATTGCCCACGCAGACAGCTCATTCAGTTTAGCTCTTGTTGTTGTTGTTGCTGTCCGTCAGCTTAAATGCAACTCAAGTGCATTGCGGCTGGCGCTCTTCCGCTTCCCACTCCCCTTTCTACTGAAGAGAGAAATAACCTCACTCACTCACTCACTCACTCAGTTGTTCCCTCTCTGCCCCCAGTAGAAAATCGACTAGCGATTTACTTAGCAATTATGTGATTGAAATAAATAAATGTGTGTATTAAATTCGTGCTTGAGCTACTTTCTTATCAGCATACATAGCATACAAGTTGACGTTTGAGTTTTAATAATTATTGAGTACATATTTTAACTACATTTAAATATAGATTTTTACTCTTTGCATATTTCCAATAGGGCTACTAGCAAAAAACACCACAAGATAATTACCCCAAACAAACAAATTTCCCAGAATGGTAAGTTTTTTGCTATGGTACTTTTCTCTTCTTCCTTCTCGCCATTAGGGATTTGTTTGTGCAATTACCTCAAGTACACAAACAAATGCTGCAATGCAAATTGACACGGCGCACAATTTTGCGCAAACGACGTCAAATTAAATTGTTGGCCATTGGCATCCGAAATGGCAGGGAGCCGTAAAGAGAACCTGCCAACCATTTGGCTAAATATTTTATGAAAATATGCGTAGTCTTGCCCCGTTACTGAATCCCTGTTTGTGTTTATGTTTCCCATTGTCTTTGGCTCTGGCGTTGTCTTTGCTTTTGGCCAAATTGCAATTACATTAGCAATCGCAGCAGTTGCTTACTGCAATCTGGTGGCACGTTTATTATTCATGCGATGGCCGAGACGTTCGCCCGCCACGCCCCTTTCATTATTTTAAAATCAACAAGATTTGCATAAGCTGATTGCGTTTGTTACATTTGTTACACTTCCTTATTTCCATACATACTTAATTCCTTAAAGCACTTTCGCCGCCAACTTTTATTAAATAAACTTTTGCGCTGGCGGGGCAAAAACTTTGGACATAAAATAGTTTTATTGCCCCTGCTCCATTGTCGCTGTTTTTCCGTAAGCTACTTGCCTGTAATTAACTGTTTTCGACTCTGCCTGGGTCGAACGTGGACTGCAAGAGCAGTGGAGTGGGGAAGGCGAAGAGAGGAGGGAAATTGCGGGACAGTCAAGTAGAAGCTTGAGAAGTTACGTGTGTGCTCTGCACAAAGAGTTAATATGAAGTTTGTTTCTCTTGAAAAACTATGTGAAAAAGTACTCAGCGCAGTGGCGTGCGTATTCAAAGGGATTTAAAATGAGAGAAGTGTAAGAAAATGAGATTATAATTGTTAGAGCAAGTACTTTGAGCAATTGACACTAAAAATATAATTTTTAGCTCAAGCACATATGTATTTACTTTTCCCTTAATCAACATAATCTACGCCCCTGCCTTTCACATCAAACTACAACGGCAACTCCAACCCTCACTCACTCTCTCCCTCTCTTTATGCTAAATATAGATCCCAGAAGGTTCTAGCTGCAGCCTTACCTAAGGCGCTCGGCTTAAGCGCAACTTAGTTACTCCTATCCTCTCACCAAGCTACGCCACTGCACAGCACATTGTTACTCTCTCTGTGCCTCCCTTATGACCGCTCTTCGTCGCTCGCATGCGATTTGGTAGCCTTTTGGCTGTCGTTTGTTTACTTTTCATATGACAAAGTCAACCCACGACGCGTCGCCGTTGTCGGCAACTTCTTGGCAAAATTTTTATATTTCTTTGCCGTTTTCTTTTTTTTTGTATTTTTGAGGGTTTTTGTTGTTTTTTCTGTTTTTTTTGTTTTCAACAAATACTCAACACGCAGCACGTTCCCCAGTCGCACTCGCTGCACGTAGCGTATTTAAAAGGCCCCGAGATTTACGTACGAAACTTTGAAGCCAACCCGGAGGCACACACATGCGACAAGCTGTAGCTGCCTCGCGTCGCCTCGCCCAGCCACACACATGTGGGCCGTGCCAGGCAGTGGATCATGGAGCGCAAGAGACTCTGAGACTCTAAAAACTCTGACAACGGGGCTACTGTTTGGCAAGTAAAGCTTATTTTTTGTTTGTGGCTTGTCGGCAAAACCAGTAGCCAAGAGGCAGCCTCGCCTCGCCTCGCCCCGCCCAGCTGCTCCAAATGCCAGGCTCCACGCCACGTTGCACTCGAGTGCCGACCAACAGAATGTGTTTCAGGCCAAATACCCTTTAGTTAGGTTATAGGCTAACTTATGGGATTAACAATAAGACAGGGGAGCGAGTAGAGGAATAGGAGAGTGAGAGAATAGTTCAATGAAGCTGCAAAGCGAACTTTAAGGAGCTTAAAGCAAGTGAAGAAGAAGAAATATTCCATATTTCATAGTTCACTTTTCTTTTTGATCATCTAAGAGAGAACCCATTTAAACCTTTAATCAAGTGAAAGTCTAGAGTATAGAGAATCACGAATAATATAGTTCAACAATAGACTTTCGCCCATATTCCATATTATACTTTAAGATCTACCTTCTGTCATATATGTTTATATATATATAGTATATATCTATAAGATCAGATCTTGCTCTTTTAACACAATTGCCTAATGCATATTGACAGATATATATATACTATATAAAGGTATGTATATATACCCCTGCTCACTTGCTAGGGTATCTCTCAGTTGCTTCCACCCCACTTGCTGCGCTGTTGCATTCTCTGTTGATTTCTGTGCAAGTCGCTTTGTTGTTTGGGGCTGCTGTTGTTGTTTTTTTGGGGGAATTGTTGTGGCCTCCAATGGATTCAAAATGAAACTCGCTCGGGCTCGCTTGGCCCGCATTTGGGGCAGTCCGCAAAAAATATTTGTGGCCCGTCTGCAGCGGCTCCAGCTCCTGCTCCAGCTCCAGCTACGGCTTCAATTTGATTGCATTTTAACAAGGGGCAGCCAATTCTCAGTGCTCTGCGCTGTGCCGGAAAAACAATAAGCGAAGTTTGAAAATTCAATTGTTATTGCTCGTAGCTTTGCCATTATATATGGTGCTTCGGCTCGTTCGCTTTCCTTTTAGCCATTTTCCCGCTGTCCGAGTCGAAAATTGTTTTCCTTTATACGTATTTCTGACTCAGCAGAGTCGACGCCGGCAAGAGCCTCTTCATCAGCTTCGCTTCTTATGATTGCTCTGTCCAGCTGCCAGTGTCCCAGCCTCTCGAGTTGTTTTTCTGATTTGTCATTATATTTTCGCCCTTGCCCCCAGCTCCCAGCTCCCAGCTCCCAGTCCAGCTATGTCTGGATATTTATGAGTTATTGTTGTTGCTGGCCGCGTCCACAACATGATTTCCGTTTTAGGCAAAGGGTCGCCCGTCTTTCAACAGCGTTTACAATTACTGCTGCCCATCTCACTCACTCTCTCTCTGTCCGCATTTCCTTCTCCGTGGGCTAGCAATTAAGGCCCCGACAACAACTTCTTCTGGCGGAAGTCGTTTGGCTCTTCACGTTGACTCGAGAGTTTGTCTTGTAATTGATTTTCTTTCTGCAGTTAATTGCCCGACACAGACCGCAAAACACGTCGACCGCATGACGCGCCAAAGTGCTATGCAAATATATTCCCAGAGCAATAATCAATTTCGTATGCCCATAACTATCTAGCCATCTATCTCGCCATATTGGCCACACAACTTGACCCATTTACCAAAGCTGTTGCGCTCGCCTCATTATAAAACTTCCTCCCAACTGCAATGTTTATTGTTTGACTGTGGCTAGGGCCGGCAGAGCGAGCAGAACTTTATGCAAATCGCTGGCAGGCCGAGGCAATGGCTTAAAGCCTTTCTGTTCTTGACCAGAGTCATTAAATAGAACGTTTATAGTTTGCTTAAAAGGGTTTGTCATTGAGCAAATTGATAATCGAGGTATTCGGGCTGGCATGCCAGGCTGGGTTAGGTCACAGGACTAATAATAATTATATATAATAATATCTAATAATATATAAGTGATATATTAGAGCCCGAATATCTGCTGAGTCCGTTCAACTCTTTGATAGGGCTTTGCTAATGCCATCATTGGGCCATTGATCCTTAGGAAAAAATATCCTACCTCCGACATCCTACATAGCTACCTCTATTGGTAGCCAACTCAACTGCATTACAATTCATTTAGCATTATTTATAGCTAGGTTTACATAGTTCAATTCAATTCAGTTCATCTAGTTATAGGAGCATCTGCAGAAGAATTTGGTCTTTTATGAACTATGTCTTCAGTATGTACCACCTAGCCGTACCTACTACAAAGTTAACTAGGTTAACCCTCTCTATTCTTATTACGATTCACATTCTGTTTGCGCTTATGCCTTCTGTAAGCCACATCCAACATGCCAAGACGTTAACATGCATATATTGTCCCTCTTTATCCTCAAATTTATCATTAAAATTGTCTTTCATTTAGCCTTACCACTACAAAATGCTTTCAGCCTAACTCATATCCTAACTCATGTTCCTTATCCCTATTATTCATATTTTGTCATACTTTATAAGCAAACAAACATATAGACTTTTCCCATATAGACCCATCATATATCATGCACGCCCGCTTGAAGCTAGAGAAATCCTTTCGTAGATTGCTAGTTTGCTCATAGTTCGAGAGCTAAAATGAGCTATTTGCTTTGTCACCATGAGCGAACGTGACAAACCTAACAAATTGACACCCACTTAGCCACATTACTTGGCCATGGGCCATGGCCACGTTAAAGCAACTTGGCCAGCTTTAAACTTGATTGGGGGTTGGCTGGACTGCTGAGATGAGTGATAAGACCCTAGAGGCAGTCAGCCACGCTTCTATCTTCGACTGGGTCTTAAGTCCGCCAGGACGCGGGCGGGCGGGCGGTCGGTCGGGAGTCGGGCGTGGGACACGGTCAAACCGGCCACGACTTTCAGTCAAAAGTGCGGGCCAGCTTTGAACTTTTGCTCACAGAGCCCGGGGGCAGTCGGATACTCCCCCTGCTCCACAGCCCCAAGCACTTTTGCTTAGCTACTCTTTGTTGTTGCTGCCGCTGCTCGCTGGCATTGGCAACAAAGTTAACTTGATTGAACTTTGTTTGGCTTTGCCCTTAGCTGCTTTTCTCTCCCAATATTTTTACCATTTTTTTTTTTGCGCTCAACTTTTGTGTTTTGTAAATTTTTCTTTGTTGTTGTGCTGTTTGCGCTTTATAAAAAAAAAAAACTAAATGGAAAATAAATTTTGTTTGCACTTGGAAAAGAAAGCAAAAGGAAGTCGCAACTTGATAGAGTGTGAAAGGAAACTTTCGTAACATGTTTGGGGCGGGGGCAACACAAAGCAAATAAATATCTGTGACTGTGTGTGTGGGTGGGTGTGGGCGTTGCTTGAACTTAATTATGGCGCATTTCCTGAACCCTTTTGAAAAGTAAAACCAAAAAAGGCGACGCATTGCGTCATCAGCTCCAGCCTTAGTCCAAGCCCAACCCTCAGCTAGGACTCGCTGCAAGGCCACGCACTGCAGGGGGAGTTTCTCCATTCAACCCCCCCGTGTTTTTTTTTTCCCCTGCGTGGGTGGGTCGCCTTCCGTTGCAGCGCCGCCTGCACTGCCAGCGATAGCAAGTCCTCGCCTCTTCGTCATATTTCTCAACAGTCTGGCCGCATGGCAGTCGGCGTCTCTTCTAATTTGGGGACGTTTAAGCCGCTAAGGGTTGCTGGCTTTAAAAACACGTACGTGACTATTTTTCGGTGTGGCTTTTGTGGCTGAGCTGCCAAAAGTCACCCTCACAGATTTCCATTTCTCGAAAACCCAAAAAAAATATAAACTAAATAGGCAAAAGTGTCGACTGCGCTCAGCTCGACGTTTGCCTCAATCGATTTCGGTCATTTATCGCTTTAATGCGATTATAATGCTAAGAATATGCCTGAGCGCAGTTCGTTCATGCTGAGATTCCAGACGCCTTACACCACCAAAGGGCGGAAAGGCAAAGGGGCTGCACGACTTGAAGATGCCTACTGCGTACTTATATATAAAGACAAACCAATCCACCCATTTCAACCTCTGTTAGGGCATATGTTAAGGCGACCACCCGAGACATCTCTTTAAGGGTGGCCCAAATCACTTTCCCCAAACGGGGATAAAGCTTTAAGCCACTCTGGGTACACACCTGCAAGTAGAAGAAGCGGAGAGAAAGGGTTGCATTAGTTTTCAAGTGTGGAAAAAGGTTGAAGCATGACAACCGAATGAAGTCTTCAATCAGGCATGCCATCAATCAGTTTACTTAATCAGATAAAAGTACGGCGGAGCGAGGGTAACTATGGGAAAACTGAGAAAACAAAGGCAGAGCTGAGCTGAAGCTGAGACGTATTTAGGGCACATATGGTATATCATTACAGCTGATAGTTTGATGGGGATTGATAAGTGTAATGAGAAGTGTGATGGGGGCGAGCAAGGAGAGAGGGGAGGGAGGGAGAGTATAAAGTTAAAAGAAGATATAGAGAGAGAGAGAAGGGAGGATAAAGTTAAATGGAAATAGAAGATAGATAGAATTGGGGAAGGAGAGGGAGAGTGAGGAGGATAAAGTTAAGGGAGAGCGAGATAGAAGACAGAGAGAGAGAGAGAGAGAGAGAGAATAAGACAATCGAGGATAAAGTTTAAAGAAAATGGAAGTTAGAAGTTAGGGAAATGATGGAGAAGAAGAGAGTGAGAAAAGAGGAGAAATTAAGGGAGAAAGTGAGAAAAGAGGATAAATTTCAAAGAAAAGAAAAGAAAGTAAGAAAAAGAAAAAACTTTAAAGAAAATAGCAGAAAGGCAGAGTTGAGGAAGAAGAGGTAGGCAGAGAAAAGAGGATAAACTCAAAAGGAAATATATCCTAGAGGGAGACAGATAAAAGAGAATAAACGCACAAGGAAATATATCTTAGGAATTGTTTCGGGAAGGGAAAGAGAGAAAATAGAATAAAGTTAAAGAAAATTTTAAATAAAAAAACATTTTCTTGCTTTAACTTTATATTTTAGCTCAATTTAATATTTTTAACAAATATTTACTCAAATAACAACATAAATATCCTGACTTTAGCACACTCTCTCCCTGCCTCTCCCTCTCTCTGTCTCTCTCTCTCTCTCTCTCTCTCTCTCTCTCTCTCTCTCTCTCTCTCTCTCTCTCTCTCTCTCTCTCTCTCTCTCTCTCTCTCTCTCTCTCTCTCTCTCTCTCTCTCTCTCTCTCTCTCTCTATTTAGTGGTCCATCTGCCTGAGCCAACTTCTGATCACATCACAGCCCTGCAGAAATTCTGCTGTCAAAAGAACCTTAATAGCAATTTAGTCTCCATACATATCACTCTCCCTCTCTCCCACTCTCTCTGTATATGCGATTCGCTCTCATTTGGTATGGAGAACGCCGTATGTTATGCCCATTAGGCCTAATATGCGCTAATGCTATAAATAAAGCCTCGCCATACGATTATGGCATACTAACCAACTTCTGGAGGCATTCTGTGCTAAATGCGTGTATTCAATGTAATTTACAGTTGGACAATGGCGAGCTGCGACGAGCTCTTCAATGTCTTTAATCCAATTTCCAGAGACATGAGACCAAAAATGAATACAAATGTGCGTACGTGTTGAATTTAACCAATTAAATGGGTTGTTTCACAGTCCGACAACAATGTCTCGCTGACATAGTCCCATGGACAGAGAGAGAGAGCACTCCAGAGGAGCAGGCAGAGGCCAAACGGGGCCATTTGAGCCGAGCATTGGCCATTGAGCGCGTCTCCGTAATCGATATTCATGCTTATTTTGCTTGGGCCATTGACTTAATTTCTTTTCTTCAGCAGCGGAATAAATTATGCAATTCAAATTAATGTGAGCATTACACGACCCCGACGAGATTGAGAGACCAGAGCTGAAAGCAAACACAAACAGAGACGCAGATAGAGCCAGCAGCTGGAGGGCTCCAGTGCCCGCACTCTCTCCAGTTGCCAGATACAAAATGAAATTAATCCGAGTTGCCAAATGCCAGGCACGTATCGATGTGGCTGCGTTTCAATGTTATGTTTGTCTTTCTGACTTTGGATAGCTGCTCTCTCACTCACACTCCTCTCTCTCACTCTCTCTCTCTTTCTTAGTCTATCTTGGCAGCGCAGGAGCTGGCCGTGTGCTTTGAAATCGAATTAGGCAACAACACATGTGTTGCCTGTGCTTGGGCGTGATGTCTTCTATGCGATTCTCATTTCGGTCTTGCGTGGCATGGGTTAAATTTATGCTCAAGCGCACCCCTCACACGTAACCTGGTTGACAGCTGTTGCCTGGGGCGGCAGGATCCGGGCAGGATCCCGCCGCACAGCTAGATAACAGCAAAAAGCAAAATAAGCAAAACGAAAAACGAAAAACGTAAAACGCAAAGGCAAAAGAATGTGACAGGCGCTGCCCGTGTTTGGGAGGCTTTGCATTGTTAGCAGTTGGCAGTTACCTTTCCGATAGGTGGCATTTGGATACCCAGATATAAGGGCACGCGAAACTGCTAACCAAAATGGAGTAAGGCCCATAATTGGCTACATTGGCATTTCACTTTTGGCGCAACTGCCTGCTGCCGGCGCAGAAGAATAAACGTGCTGCTTAGTTAATGGTTGTTTGCCACAAAAATGGCATTAAATTGACCCAGTTTTGTCTTTGCGACACCCGACAAAAATGTCAAAAGAGATTTAGCAAAAGATATTTTGGAGTGAAGCAAAAATAATTAAATTGAAATTAAATTAAATGTAATGAAAATAATTTAAATAATGAAAAAAATTGTATTTAATAATTAATACTTAATAAAAATTAATAATCACAATAAAAAACATATTTAAAATTAATATAATCTAAATAAATTATATATAAATATTATTAAACAAATAAAGAAAAATTATTATTATATATTATATATTATTATATAAATATTATATATTATTATATCATAATTTAAAAGTATTTTAATAATTATAAATTTATATTAATGATTTAAATTATTTAAAATATTATAAAAAGGTAATATATTATATATTATAATTTAAAGGTATTTTAATTTATAAAAATTATTTTAAAATGTTATGCAAAATATAAATATATTATTATCTTATCTATTTTTTTATATATAGTCTACGAATAATTTATTATAATTTATAAATCAACCCTATATAATTCTCACTTGTTTATTTCTCTATTTATAGGCATTTCCAATGGCTCCCAAGAAACTGTTATTGATATCTTTGTCGCCTGGCATTGCCACTGCCATCCATTTCCCTGCCACTTAGCCAGCTGCATGCAGCTTAATAGATACACACAGTACGCATTTTCCGACAGCTATCTCTATAGCTTTTCGTTAGCGCCAAAATTGCTCGCCTCAAATTGGCCATGGCAGCCACGCAGCCACGCCTTCCCCCAGGAGCGGCGACATTTTTCTTAGCGGAAATCTCTTCAGTGGCACTTTTCACGCCGTGGCACAATCGGGAAGGACTTAACAATACCTTCATTACGAACGGCCAGGCATCGAAACGTGTAGGGACCACAAAACGGTTTGTGGCATGCGGCATGCGGCATATGGCTAACACTCGAATCCGCCTTCTTCTTTTTTTGTTATTTTATTTTATTGTTTTGTCAACGCTTAAAAGAAATGCTTTTCCATTTAGCTGCACACTTATGAGCATTGCCACGGGATATGTTTTTTCGATTTGCTGCTTCTGCTTTAAAAGAAAATGTCTCAAACTTGCCGATGTGTGTATGAGTGTGTGTGTGTGTGTGTGTGTGTGTGTTGTTTGCCCGGCGACTTTTCACACCACATCAAAAGACGGCGCTCCGAGTGCACTCAAGTGTATAAACAATGGCGTTAAGTGTTTAAGTGCACGGAAATATCAGAGCCATGGATTGGCCCCCTCTTGAAGCGCCCCCCCCCCCCTACCTCTTCAACTGTAAAAGCAGCTTTAATTTTATTTGATGGCAGTTTAAAAAAAAAAGAGAGAAATAGATGCAGACACAAAGTTTAATTGCCGAGCAACAGCTTGAAATAGTTACAGATACAGATACAACGACTGCAGATACAGATACGACTTTTCATTGGTGTCTGCCTGTGGTCCGCGTCCGCACGGCTATATGTATGATTTTATGGGCGCCATTTGGCGCCCAGTTGGACAGACCGGACGGACAGCCGCCTGGCGCCAGGGCCTGAGCAGAAGCTGCTTCTACCTGCCGTTAAATGCATAAAAACTAAGCTCTGGTCTAGTATTTACAGGTGAGCTGGGCGGGCGAGAGAGACAGGGAAAAAGATGCTTGGCTTAAAAGCAATGAAGCAATTGACTCGGTCTATTGCCCGATGTGAACGTCCGTTATCTTAATTCAATGAACCAACCGGCTTAATAGCCAAACTGGCATAAACTAAGCCTGCGCCTGTAGCTGTGGCTGTGCCTCTGGCTGCGACTTGAGCTAGACGCCCAGGCAATTAAAAGAGTTTTTTAAAGCAATTCCAATCAATCGGAATGAGCAGCAGCTATTTAATGGCAGCCTTTGAATGATAAATTGGAAAAAAAAAATTGGAAAATGGCAAAAAATGGGAAATGTTCACAGAGTCAAAGATTAATCTGGATTTGATGTGGAGCAGCGACAGCTGCGATGCCTTGATGGAGTCAGAAAACATTTCTGATTAGACAAACACTCGTAGCGCAATAAAACTGAGACTTTTCCACTGTGCTTTTCTGATTTTCTTTGCTACTTTTCTATCACTTTGTTGAACTGGAATACTACATATATATATATGCAATATTATAATCTATATCTAGAAGAGTTTGGGAGTTTATCAGAATAATAATCAGGGAATGAAAATGATTATTATTATTTTTAAGAATGGTAAGGAATATCTCAGACTTTTCAAGTAGCAAATTTTATTAAATTACTTAAATTTGACAGAAGAGCCTACATGTATTAATAAATAAAAAATAAATATAATATATAATAAAAAAAATTAATAAATATTAATAAATTAATTAGTTAATATAATAAAACTATTAATAAATAATAAAAAAGAAATGAATAACTTTTAATACATAAATTAGTTAATAAATAAAATTAAATAAATTAATATACAATGATAAATAAATTAAAAATTAATAAAATAATAAAAATTAAATAAAATAAATCAATAATAATACATAAATTAATAAATACTAGTTTATGTATTATTATTGATTTATTTTATTAAATTTGTTTTATATTATTAGTAAATAAAATAAAAATATTCTTACCTATATTAATTATTAATTATTTAATTAATAAATAGTAGTTAAATAATTAATAAATAATATATATAAGAATATTTTTATTTATTTCATGTATTTATTCCCATTAAATTATATAATTTATATTATATTATTCTTTTGAAGCATAAATTTAATAAAATATATTTTCGAAATAAATAAACAAATAATTACTTTATTCTTCACTACATATCATATATATATGTGATTCCTTCATGCCCCTTTAGACTTTTTCCTATTCAAACCCATCTAAAATAACTATAACTATTATACTAACTAATCAAATACGAACAGTTCATTAAAATGCTGACTGTAAATTTCTAGCAACCCGCAGCCAAAAGCCATTCAATTAACTACAAATATATATATTAAATATATATATAGTATATATATATATAAAATTTATGGCTGCCTTGGCCATTGGCATTGCAGCATCCTAATGGCTGACCGCGCAACGAAGCCGTATAGCAGCCGAAGTAACCGTTAATTGCATTTAACACCAGGGCACAGACAGACAGAGAGAGGGAAGAGGAAGAGTGCCAGCTACTCCATCGCCATCCGCCCAATCCCGCCTATCTCTATGGAGCAGTAAAGCACTCATGCTGCAGTAAATAGCTTTAAAGTTGAAGTTTATTTTTTTTAGCGCTGTTCCATAATTAGATGCATGACTTGGCAGCGCCTTTTAACGTGCGCCTGCTGCTCCTCCGTCCGGCTACTCAATTAGCCAGAAAAGACATTAAACTTTCGCCGGTGCCGCAGATGAACTGCTGCCTGCGGGTTAGTTCAAGAGTCTGCAGCAGCCTCCACGCCTAATGAAGTTAGTGCAACGCAAAAAAAGGGCGGAAAAAAAGAACGAAAATATTTGAGCGCCACTTTTTTTAAAGCAGCTGCTAAATTGAAAATCTAACAGCGTCTGTTGCGCCTCACCGCCCCGCCCCGCCCTGCACACGCTAAACGTTAGCCATAAATAAAATGCAAATTTTTGCCGGCAAACCAAATTGCAAGGATTGCCACAGGAGTAGCAGCGCAGGCAGGCAGGCAGGCAGGGCACTAGGAGTGCTCCCCGGTGCTGCTCTAGCTCCTGCCTGTGGTTTCTCTACGTGTTTTTGTTATCGCCAACATATTTTCAGTATCAAATTTTGTGGAAAATGCGCTCGCAGCGCGATGAAATTCTATTGGGAAATATTTTTGTTTAATATTTTACATAAATTACACTGGGCGAAAAGTCTGTTGACTTTTGTGTTGTAATTGAAATTCAAACATTTATTATGGGTTTGCTTTTCATATTATATATTATAGAAAATATTTTTTTAAAAATATATATATAATTTATTATATTATATTTATTATATATTTTTCAAATAATATATTTATATACATTATACATTTACATATTTTGTATATATTTAGAGAGCTCACATTTTATTTATATTACTTTTTTTGTATTATTATTTTATATTTATTATTTTATTATTATAATACAATTATATATTTTTTTATATATCTTAATATATTTATTAAACATTATTATATTTTATTTATATATATTTTATTATTTTAACTTAATTTAATTTTTTTACATAATTGATATATATTTTTTTGTTTTCATTATTTTAATATTTTTTATTTTTTTTGCTTTATTTTTTAGTATTTTTTTAAATATATTTATATATTTATTTAATATTTTTTTTTAACAATTTGAGTATTCTTTTTTAAGAAAAAATTTAAAAAACAATCAAATATTATGAAAATCATTTATGTAAATATTAATTAAAATTATCTTTGCTTCTAATTTCAATAAATTTTCCAGTTAGCTCAAATTTGACTCCAGAGCATTAATATTAGTTAGACGAAAAGCTGTTGTAACTTTTGCTCCGACTTTTTCATAAATAACAATTTACAAGCAATCTTTTTCATGAACGGCCTTGCTGAACTGGCTTAGGCAGCAAGAGTAAGGGCGCCGCTGCTGCTGGGATCATTAAAAATGATATGCCAACGCACATTTTAGGAACGAGAAGAGAAAAACTATTCGTAGGAAAGGTTGTTGTTGCCGTTGAAATAACAATGAGGCGAGCGAGCGACTACGATTAATAACTGAGCGGCGGAGAGGAAACTGCGGCCCAGCTGATGCGCTTCTAATACAATCATATAAATTACGCTGCCCGAGCAATCAATCAATGTCAAAGTCAGGCACAGGCACTGGTAGTGGTAGTGGCACTGGCGCAGTTCCATAGGCCCATTGGCTTTGGGTAGATTTGAGCTAAGCTGCCCCACGTACTTGGCCGCTCATCAATTTCAATAAACGCGAGCAGCGGCACGGCGGATCAGCTCCGTCGAACCACCAACGCCCCATTAGCACCTAGCTAAACGCAGCGGCATTTGTCAAAGTCCAACAGACGACACCAGAGCGGACCAGGCGCTGACAACAGAGCTGTAGTAGGAGCCGCTGGAGCCCGGCTCTTCATGTGTTTTGCATTTTAAATTGTGGCACAAATGAAATTGAAAATGGCAGCAAAAGATGTGCAGCTATGCGACGGCAATGTCTCAATGTCTGCTGTCTCACTGTGTGTGTGTGTCTGGTGTCAACAATGGCAAACGCTTTGGGTGGCATTTCATTGACAAGAAGTCATAAATTCTACAAATGACAGCCAGCAAGTGGCGAGCGACACACAAGCAACAGCAACAGCAACAGCAGCAGCGCAGGCAAAGCAACTGTCAGTAACAGTCACTTTAGCAAGTGTCCACTGTATATGCAAAGCGCTGCAATCACAGCTAACAAGCCAAAGCAAATTGAAAGAGGGTTCAAAGCTCCCCAAAGTAGTTCAAAGGTCTTACGTATGCAATGCAGCATAGATATATATACATAATAGTAGATATGTATCTAGAGATAAACATACATATGTATAGTGTATGCCAGATATGAGAAATATTATATACTATAAGGGGATGGACTATGATCAAATGATATGGATTTAACATAAGAAAGCTCTTAGCAATTAAGCAACTGCTAGCAGCTGCTCTGTTAAAGCCATTCACCAACATGTTAACATTCTGTTAAACTACTGTTTAACAGCATCTAAGCAGCTTAGCAAGAGTACTTAAGAGTTCATAGGCTAACAGAAAAATAATTAATTTTATATATATATAACGTTATGGATTTACCATCTGCTAAGCAGCTGCTATGTTAAACATTATATCAACATTCTGTTAAATTGATGTATTCTGTTAAACAAAAGTACATAAGAGTTGCGCTGAAACGTTCATAGACTAACATAGACAAATAATTCTATTTTATTTGGATTTAACATTGTGGCTCAAAGATCTGCTAAGCAGCTGCTATGTTAAAGTCATTCGCTAACATTTCAGCATTCTGTTAAACTAATGTATTCTGTTGGGCTGAAAAGTTCATAGGCTAACATAGAAAAATAAATATTTTTTATCAAATTTGATTTTGTTATTCAATAAAAATGAGTTCTAGAATGATATAATTTATAATAATATAATAAATAATAATTTTCAGAGTTCCATTTTCATGGTATTCTCAGTTGAGCCTATTCTCATGCCCACTCATTAGCTATTTATTCTCTTGAGGTATATCAGTTATATATTAAAACAAAATTAGATTTCAACTACTCTTCATCTTTAATGACTCCTCAGTTCCTGCTCTCGTTAAGCCTGCACAATATTTCTCCATAAATCTGTCTTTCATCTTCAGCTGACCACACACAGACAGAGCCAGAGACAGAGACGAGTTCATCAAATCAATCAAACGACATTAAAGCATTGTGATTGTACATCAAAGCAACCAATTATCTGTCCCTTGCGAGCAAAGCAATTTCGGTAAATCCATTCTGCTGCCTGCTGGCTGGCAAATCAGCTTAATAAGAACTTTACAGCGTTGCCCGGACCAGCATTTGAGTTTCGGGGCAATTGAAATTTAGTTTGGCTTATGAAATGCTGGCAGCCAAAACTGAAACAGAAACAGAAACAAAACTCAAGCAGCGACCACACCCAAAGCGTTTCCTCGAATTGCCAAAGCCGGCGCACTACGGAGTCTACAGAGTCCGGGCGACCACAGCCAGCCGGCATAACGGACAACACCTGCCTATCAGGTGGCCCTGATGTGGATTGGGAGCGGAACTGCGGCTCCAGCAGTTCTCGTTCATATCAAAGGCACTGCTAATGGATGGGGCTTAGAGAGAGACAGCCAGAGAGAGCGAGAGAGCGAGAGGGAGAGAGAGCCAAAGAGGAGCCGCAGCATTTGGAGCAGCTGTGCATGCGGTTTATGAGCTATGCAGGCGGAAGTTTTAACTGCTCGGCACACACACACACACACACACAAATCAATTGCAGTGCAGTGGCACAGTCGAGGGGTCGGATTCTTAATACCCCCTGCCAACAGCTGAAGTGAGACACACACGACGCTGCTGCCATCACTTCGTCTTACCCATCATTAGCTATGTCGCCAACGAAGTCGCGTCGCTCTGTTGCATGCTGTTTTTGTTGCCACGAAAATCCCGAAAAACCAAACTGAAAGATTGCCCGCCATGTGTCCTGCGCCTCTCTTCTATATCTCCTGTCTGTCCGTCCTAGCTGCCTGGCTGCCTGGCTGCCTGGCTGCCTGCTGACGTTTTTATAGCTGCTAACAATGTGTCAGATTTTCTTAGAACTCACGATGAGACTTTGCCTCAGCCGAGCCTTGTGGCATGAATATCCGTATCGCGCTGCAGCCGAAAAGGCGACTCATCCCGGGGTTGATAATTAGGCGCAGTTGTCTTGAGAACAACAAAAACTACACACACATATAGAGCGAGAGAGAGGGAGAGAGAGCGAGAGCTACCCATAAATATTGCTACAGTGTGCAGTGGCTATAAGGGCAGAACTATTCAATGAATTGGTTTGGTTGCTAAAATGCTGCAAATGGAATCTGATATAGAATTCTAGAAAGTATTAGGATTGTATAAATATTGATGAATAGTGAGATTGTCAACTAAATATATAAAATTCTAGAAATATATATGATATGCATCCTGATATGATGAAATAATATCAATTTAACAATTTGTAAATATATAGATATGGAACGATAGATAGTTGGATATGGACAGAAAGATTGATCAATAAATAGATCGATAGCTAAGACGATAGGTATATAGAAGGATATATAGATACAGTCAGATAGAACATACAACAGATAGATAAAGATATGGATAAATAGATATGGAATAAAATTTAAATTCTTCTGAAAGATACATATTTATCTTAATTAGATGGAAAGAGTGGATAGATAGACATAGATATTACTAGAGGTAATATATATAGATATAGATAATACTATAGATAATATAGATTGCATAGATATATATATGTAGATACTATAGATGCTATATGTAGCAAGATACTGTAGATGTATAGACAGATAGATGTACAGATATACATAGATCGATTATCTATACTAATAGTATATATATGTAGTATAGTATATAGTATATTGTACATACCAGTATATAGTATAAATAGATAAAATATGTGTATATACCATAGATAGTAGATAAATAGATCAAAAAATATGATCGCTAAACCTTTCCATTCATTTCAATCAGCACACATCAAACAACCCATTGAAACTATTCTAATATTCCTCAAAAACTAGTTCCGATCATATCTACAGGTATTATCCAACTCTGCAACCCCCATTCATAAGAGTTCTGTGTTTAGAGCCCATTTAGCTAGTGCTTGGGCATTACTTCACCACTGATGAGCTCTCAGCTGCATCCGCTCTATCAGCTACTCGCTGCTCGCCTTTTATAGCACCTCAGGCAAGCATTTTCAGTTTTCCTTCCCATTTTCTTGTGGAGCGAACACAAATTGCATGCGAGTTGGAATAAATACATATTTTTGGTCTGCCCCATAGACTATTTTTGTGTTGCCTTGCCCGACTGAGGGCCGCACAAATTATGCGTAAATATGTGATATTTTTTCGCCCAGCTCCGCCCCCGCGCCCCCTCACCCCACACTCAGCGCAGCGCAATAATTCTCGTTTATCGTTTTGCGAAAAGTCAATTTTTATAACGCACCGAGCGACGAACGACGAACGACGCGTCATATAACCCGCTGAATATACGCAAAAAATATATGATTTGTGGTTGGCTGAAATTGGCGCAAACCCCCAGTGGGTGTGGGGGCCGGCGTGGGGCGGCGCGGGGTGGCGCGGGGCAGCCATGCGTGCGAGCTGCGACTTCCTACGCGCAAGAATATGTAACAAATTTTTGTAATTTGAACGCCACAAATCATAATTTTACATAATGATCAATTCATATACGTCAAGAAGGCAAAATGTTGCCGTTGCCGTTGCCCCTCGCAATCGGCAATCGTAAAGCGAATGAATAATGTGGCCCGTCGCGGCAATTTCGTAGAATTTTCCCTCATTTTCCGACAGCCGAGACGATTGGCCCCCGTCCGAACTGAGTTTTGAGTGACTAAACAATTTCAGACCGGAAGCACATAGGACATAATGCAGACATATACAACCTTATATACGTATGGAGCGTGAGGGCGTTTGAAGCTTTCTACGAAAACTAATTAAACAAATTACATTTTGTGTGTTTGTTTGTAAAGTTAGTGCAATGCACTCACAGATCTGATTACAGGGGTTGCCACAACAGTTATGGGAAGCAAGCCAAAAGAGAGAAGAGATATATAACAGTGCCAGAGCAACTGCTGTTAGTTAACAGCTTGCATTAAAAGAGCTCTGTTAAGTGGCGAGCAGGCAAAATGTTAAAGCACAACTCTAACAGCTTGCTCTATAACACCACTGTTAACTTAACAGACAACAGGCTGTTAGCCATGCCAGTTCAGCTGTTATTAACAACATCTTCATTGGCAGCCTGATGGAGTAATATTTTAGTATGACAGCCATTAGGTCTAGTGTTTGCCAGCAATTTATCAGGCGGCCCTCTGTGGCTAAACGCCATCTAGCGTCCAACTTGGGCCGCAACTACGAACTGACAGATGGCGATGGCTCCTACAGCCTGCAGCATATCAAATTAACACAGACACGAAGCGAAGGGGTGCAGGGCGCCGCTGCTGAGGCAAAACTTGGGGAGATGCTGTTTGGTGCCCATTAACTGTGGCACTTTTGGGGGCAGCGCGCCGCAATTTGTTGGTCAGGTTTGCAGCAGGCAGCAGGCAGCGGGCAGCGGGCTGACTTGGGCGAAGGCTGGCAAAAGGCAGCCAACATGGCTGGGCTTTATGCTCGCATGTATGTTATTTTTGTTTTCTTGCTTTTTAATGAGCATCGCATCGCATCGCATCGGTTCGGTTCGGAGTCAGACTCGGAGTCGGAGTCGGAGCTGGCAAATTGCAGGTTCTTCTTTCGCTCTGCCACAAAGTGTTGCACTCATATTTTGCCGGTGTGCGCCTTAATTATATGGCCGCCGACAGAAATTCAAGTGAAAACCATTCGGTTTCGGGCCCAGCACACACTGGGCCTAAGCCTATTTCGAGCCGCTCTTTAAAGCATGAAAATTTAATGCCAGCTTAGCCCACAACACACTCACACACACACGCACACACACCAACACAATGGCGTTGAAAAAAACGTCGATTCAGCTCAGCTCAGCTCAGCTCAGTTCAGTTCAGTTCAGTTTGCTTGGGCTCGACTGGGCTGGGTTCGGTTCGAGTGAGTGACGAGTTTTTGAGTTTTCGGTATTCAGAGAATCTTTCATGGCGCATTTCCGTTTAGCTCGAAGCCGCTTAACTGCCCAACTTCTCACTTTCTTCTCGGCTCGCTCAAGTATTAATTATGCACGCATAAAATATATTTTCAACCTTTTTCTCTCAGCCTCTTTCAACATATTTTCTGTGAATGAGCGGGCGCGACATCAATGGGATGCAAATTAACTGTACAAACATAAATAACACTCAAAATTCTTGGAAAATGTCCGAGACCCTCGCGCATTTGTCAAAGTAATAAAAATTGTTGGGCTTCTGTTGTTTGGGGACCCTTTTCTCTCCACTCTCTTGATAAGCATTCTTATCATAGTTGGCCCGGGGAGTTGGCATCTTTGTTGCCTTTTGCCGCACTGACCTGTGACCGGTTTTATGATATACCCTTTAATGAATTCAAAGGCACGAGCTGCCATTCCTCTCTCTCTCTCTCCCCCTCTCTCCGCCCCCAACGACCCAATGCTGTGCGCGTGCTCATTACCCTGGTTACGGAATATGGTGCGAATACTTTGTGTGCTGACTGTGGCTGACCCGCTTTCATTTCGCACTTGTTGCCCCAAACCAGCGGCAGATATATATCTGAAACTGAAATTGAAATTGGCAAGAGATGTTGACTCTATGATACCCTTGACACATTGAGCTGGCTGGGAGTTTAAGTGCTGTGAAAGTGTGGTAAAGAGATGATAACATTTGGGAAGGGAAGTGAAACTGATAAGCTATATTAACATAAACTAAATCTAAATGCAGGAGGAAATGGAAATGGAGTCAAGCGCTAAAATGTTAACGAGTTAACATTAAGTTTACATTATAAGACATAAAAGTTAATATGTTAACTAGTTGACATTAAGTTAAAGCTGAAATGTTAATATTAAGTTAACATTATAAGACATAAAAGCTAAAATGTTAACGAGTTAACATTAAGTTAACATTATAACACATAAAAGCTGAAATGTTAATATTAATTTAACATTATAACACATAAAAGCTAAAATGTTAATGAGTTAACATTAAGTTAACATTATAGGACATAAAAGTCTTTATAGCATTGCAAGGCAGGGTATTTGCCAGTCGAGCACTGCCGCCTAGAGCACTTTTTGTACTTTTAAATGTATCTGCAAGATACGCCATCAATTATTTAATATACTACACTGTGATGCATTAAAAAGTTTTACGCCCCTGGAGACTGCCTTCAATACATACAGACATATATGTATATATATATATATATGTATATACCTACAAAAATGATTAATTGGCGCTACAAATTTATGACGTCGTTGGATTTTTCACGCCGATAGCGAGTTGAATGTATGATAAAGCCCATTGATGGAGTTTTACTCTATGCCACAATTGAAGCTCGAAGCGATTAAAACTTTTCATCAGACCCAAAAGCAGCTTCAACTTCATGTAATGCAGCCTGTATGAATGTGTATGTGTATGTGTGCGTATGTCATTATGATGATTGTTATTGTTGTTGTTGTGCAATAAATTATATGCCATAATAATTATTTATGAAAGTCGCGTAGGGTTTGGCGCTACGGGCCCTATTGCGTAATATATGGCGCTGCTTTTATTGGTAAGGCTGCGGGCTGTTCTCATACTATGCTCCTCAGCACATCAATAGAGCCAACTCAAGGGTAATCTTAAGCGTAGCTGTAAATGATTCGATATATATAGAAATTTAGATAGAGTTCAGGCTGGGAAAGAGAGGGCTATAAAGCTGGCACTTCATTGCCTGGCAAGTGCTTTAAAAGCACATTAAAGCTTAATGCTGAAGCTTTAGCTTTATGCCAGCTGCAATTGGTTACAAAAAGCTAAACATATGCTTGGCTATGGAATTTTTACTTTGCAAAGTATATCAAATCTAGCCTTTTTCTGGCTAAAATGCGATCTTTAATCTAAATATCAGCTTTAAAAGCATACGTCAGCTGCAAATTCTTAAGTTCAGCCTTAAAACAGCTAAAACTCTATTAAATCCAGCTGGAGGCATAACAATTCACGGAATTGCTATATAATATTATATCTCGCCCAATTTCTTTTACAATAGCTGCCATAATTGTATTAATTTTTTTATCTCTCTTTTTATTTGCCAATTTGTAGAGAATTTCAATTTTGAATATTGATTATTCATTTCCTGAAGCGACGGCGGCGCACCTATAACGAATTCGGATGCGGATGTTGATGCGATTGCGAATGGTAATGGGTAAATGGGGACGGGGGACGGGGGACGGAGGACTGGGGAGCTCTGGGTCTGGGTATGTCGATTGCTTCGCTTGCGCCTTTGGCTCCACTGGAGACGGCGAAGACGACGACGACGTCGCCATCATCATTGAAATGGCAAATTGGACTGCAGAATTTTTTATATTGGAATTGCTTTGCTGTTGTAGTTGCCATTCGCTATTATTATTGTGGGTTTCCCTCCACACACACACACGCTCTCTTCCTCTCCCTCTCTCTCCCTCTCTCTCTTTCTCTGTGTAATCATAACGGCTCGCTTGTTAACATGCTACATTAAATTTTTATCAAGAGCCATGGCAATAGAGCAGAGCAGCGACCAGCCACAGGAACCCGCCTCAGCATACATAAATACATAAATATCTAAAATAATGATGTTGTTGTTGTTGTTGTTGTTGTTTCTTATGATTATTGTGGCATGGCTGCAATGTAGCATGATTAACACGGGACACAGCAGAAAAACAATAAACCGCTCGAAGAGCAAATGCTAAAAGCATTGAACAATGCTGCCCACACACACACACACACACACACACACACACACACAAAATAATTCACATACATTACAAATAATCATAATAACAATGAAGGACCTCGTTACGCATACGCCACATGGCTTGGTCGCGGCATGAATATATATAGATAAAGAATATATAAAGAAGGCGCAGTAGCTGGGCGTGGCTGGATGGCTTTAACTGAGGCGAGTATCTATTGAACGGTGCATATTTTGATATGCTTAAGGTAATACTTATACTCACTAATAGTCTAATACCTCATGGCAGACCTACTCAGCCCAGGCTGCTATCAATTATCCAGCCATTGATCTCTCGGCTTATGCATTAAATCTTGTCTGGATTTCAGCAAATTTCTGGTTTCAATTGCACTTCCCACTCCCCTACTCCCCTCACTCCCCCTCCCTTCCATTATCTGTTTGCCCAAAAAAGCATTCAGCATCAACTTGGCCAGTTTTGCATTTTATAACATTGCACGCCACACACACACACACACACACACACACTGACAGCTGGCAACACGTTTTATCATTTAACTCGCTGGCTCTGGAATGCCACCAGCCAGCCGGCCAACCACCCACTCAGCCAGGGGACATCAACAGCGTGGGAATTAATATCAATGTCGTCGTCGACGTTGCTGTCGTTGCTGTCTGTGTCACTTGATGCGTTTGCTATCAGCTGCATGGCCACCACGGCGTATGTGTAATGCCTTTTTCTATGGGTTGATTTTTTGTTCAGCTGCTTTTATTTCTCTCTTCTTTTTTCTTTTTTTTTTTGCTTTTTATCAATTAAAAGCCACTTCAAAAGCGGAAAGTGTCTGTGTGCCGTTGACACACACACACACAAAGGCGTACTGAAAACAGACAAGCGCCCAAATAGCACACAAACAAAAGCCCAAACACACACACACACACCCGCACACACACACACACCCGCACACACACACACTCAGTCATAGTACGCTTTTGTTGTCGTCGGTTTGGTTTGTTGGACGCTTTTAGTTTTATCTCTCTGGCGAATACTTTTGGTGCCACATTTTAAGCTGCGTACAAATACAAATATGTTTGCAATGAATACCCTGTAAAAGGGATTATGTTTATGTGCATGTATATATATATATATATATGTAGGTGGATATTACTATATACAAATTAAAGCTAGTAAAATTTGTATAAGAGTTTGACATTTTTAAATGAATATTAATATATATTATAATATCATATAGATATATGTTTTACAGAGAAAAATTCCTACATATTATAATTGTAATTATTATTATTTCTCTATTTTTATTACCATTTTATTTTATTTTTTGTTAATTTTTAATTTTTTTTAAATTATTATTTATTCAGTTTTAATTTTTTAATGTTTTTATTTCCATTATAATTAAACATTATAACAAAACAAAAGACAGAGTTTTAGGCCCAGATATGTTCAAGAAATGTTAAATTTAATAGACGGGAATTTATTAATAGTTTTTAGAATAATAAAAGAAAGTATAAGAAAAGAAAAAAGAAATAAAAATATAATAAAAAATAAGAATTTAAATAATATTATAAAACAATACAAAAATAATAATTTAAAAAAATTATATTTAAAATTATTTAAAAAAAAATAATAATATAGAAAAATTATAATATAAAAACAATATAAAAACAACGTTTTGTTTTTATATTATAATTAGAAAAATTATAATATAAATATATATATATATATATTTTTTTTAATAATTTTAAATATTATTATTTTTTTTAAATTATTATTTTTGTATTGTTTTATAATATTATTTTAATTCTTTTACAAAAAATAATTTATTATTATATTTTTATTTATTTTTTGTTTTCTTACACTTTCTTTTATTAATCTAAAAATGATTAATGAATTCCCGTCTATTAAATTTAACATTTAGCTTGGCCTAAAACTCTCTTTCGTTCTCTCACTTATCCCGCGTTATTTTTCCAGGGTATTCAATCAAACAAACTCTATCCGCTGCCCACTTTTTGCAGTTTGGCTTTGCATTACAATAGTGCACAGCTTTTAGCTGGGGCTGACAGATCCACCCAAAGCATTCTCTACTTTACTCTTTCTCTCTCCCACTCTCTCTCTCCCACTCAGTCAATCTCTTTCTCTAGCCAAATGTGTTTTTGGCGGCTTTTCGCTTTGACACAATCAACGGACCCCCAAAACGACGATCCCCAAATGCGGCGACGGCGTCCACTCAAAGCTAATGACCGACAAAGCGTTTTGTATTATTTTCAATTTCATTTTCACTATGTGCGCTCCTCAAGACACACACACACACACAGGGGCACACGCACACTTGGACACACTCCATTTGGAGCGGCCTGGCCTGGCCTGGCCATGCATTAAATATTATTTAGATAAGGCGAAGCGCGCTTATCAATCAGACGTCAGACGCACCGACACCGCGCGCAATTTGCAGAGACGAGGTGGGCGGGGGGCGGGTTGGGGGTTTCCATTTAACAGTTGACTGAGTGACATGATTTTTCCATCATATTCATTGAAAGTAACTAAAAGAAGTTAGCCGACAGTGGTTCATGTTTAAACTAACAATTTACATATAGGCTATATATTAAGAGTCTTTCTCTCTCTCTCTCTCTCTCGCTCTCTCTTTCTCACTCTCTCTCTACGTCTGGTTGTTTGCGCATTGAACTCTGGCGGCACATTTCCAAGAAGCCAATTGCTAAATCAACAAAAACACAAACAAACTCTGACGAGCAAAACAAAAACCTCGAAAAGTCATTACATATATCTTCTGATTGAGGCACTCGTACCGATCCCCCCGCGCTCCCTCTCCCTCTCTCGCCCCATTGCCGGCCCCTCTGCAAAATGCAGAAGCTACAAGCTAACAGCTTTTTATCTCTGCCACAGGCGGCATTGTTTTTGGCGGCCCAGGCCAAAAGAGTTACCAAAATGCAGAAGGAATATCAAAAGGCACAAAAAACCAGTTGGAACTGGTGTCCAGTCCGCTCGGCTAGGGTTGCTCCAGCCAAGCCTTATAAGGTCGCTGGCATGCCAAGCGCTGGCACAGGCGAACGGCAAAGACAAAAGCAAAGGCAACGGCAACGGCAACGCCAACTTCCTGGCTAATATTACGAAAATTGCTTAAAGAGAGTTTCGCTCTGTAGGATCAGCCCGAAAAAAAAAACCGAAATAAAACTGCACCACGGCGCGAAGACTGAAGCTTGAGCCTGTCAAGCGTCTGCCTGCTCGACTGGCTGGCTGGTCGGCTGCTGCAGCCGCTGCCTCAGCCACTGCCTCTGCCTGGCTGCCATTGGAATCGCCTGTTGCCTTCTACCGTAATTCACAACAACGATAATAACAACAACAACAACAACTCTGAGCCAGAGCTAAGGCAACAGTTGCGAAACTCGCACCGCAGGCACAGTGGTTACAAGCTTAACAATATTAATTCAAAATTTATAATGAATAAAAAATATATTAAATTAATTATAATTTGTAACTCTTTTAAAATGTGAAAAATATTGCTTAAATTTTACAACTACATTTAAAAATATATAAACTATTCTCAACTATTTTTTTGTGGTTGCCAAAAAAAATAGTAATAATATTATTTCTTTATTTTGAAAAGACATTCTTTACTTGATAAGAACTTTATTATGTTTGTCCGATAAAATCAATGAATTATTATTTAATATAATCAGTACTAATGTGGAAAAGCTTATAGCTGTAGAAATATTATTAAATAATAAAATAGCTATAATAATTTTATTTTAACTACAATATTTTCCACATTAACAATAATACTATTATTAAACAATAAATAATTATTAAATAATTATTATATTATTATTTAATAAATATTATTAAATTATAAATATAATATATAATAATAATATATAAAAACATTGTTATTATCTGAGAAAAATAATATATTTCTTTTCTAATATATTATATTATAATATAATTATTTCTGTATTTTAAAAAGTTTTTCTTTACTTTACAGAAAAAAAAATATTATTGCTATGTTTCAAAAAAGTGTTTAAATATATATATGTATATGTATATACGTATAAATAATAAAATTGACAAATGTCAATTTAATATTTAAATATTATTTTATTTTATTTTTATAAAAATCTATATATATATATATATATATATATATATATATATATAAATTTTAAATTTTAAATTCAATTCCATTCAGCTATAGAGATTTTATATATTTAAGAAGTATATCATATTTTTAACAATTTAATATTATTTTCTCAGCTTAAACCTCAGTTTTATTCACCCATTATTTAACGCCCCAAACACTAACATTTGCCCCACTGTGCCACAGTGCACGGCCTCTGTGAGTTGCCGAACTTCAAGCAAAAAGCGCATCTTTTGAACAGTGCGCAAAGCGCAGCTTGTCCCGCGGCTCAACTCGGGCCCAGGCACACACACACACACACAGTCGCGCGTGTTGTGTGTATCTGAAAGATACAAAAAAAACAACGTACGCTCGTTTGTCTGTCTGTCTGTTTATCTGTCTCTCCGTCCGTCCGTCTGTCGATCGTCGGCTCTAAACCGCTTTTGTGTATGGCCGCCAAGATGTTTGGCATAGTTGGAAGCGCGGAACTGGTTGGAGCTGCGGCTGCGGCTGCGGCTGAAGATGGAGCTGCGAGCCGTGAGCTGCCGCGAGCTCTGTAGATGGAGGAGTTTTTGCCGCTGCCTTGCAACGCGCCGACGCCGACGTTTGCCGCTCTCAGTTATTATTATTTTTGTTTGTGGCGGCGACTCCACAACAACAGCAACAACAACAACAACAACAACAACGGCAACCCACTGTTGTTGTTGTTTATCAACGTGAGGGCTTTAAAAGGTTTTTGTGGCATAGCAGCTGCCCGTGTGCCGCGGCCAGCGCTCTACCTGCAACAGGTAAGAAATTTTCGCTCGCTCGTTCGGCATTTCAATGTGTTTTGCTGCTCCGCTCTTTGGGCTGTTTTATTTGATTCTTTTTTTTTTCGTGTTGTTTTTCTTTTCAGTTCACTTTTGCTGTTGTTGTTGTTGTTGTTTTTGTTGTTGCTGCTGCTGCTTTCTTTGAAGTTGTTGCATGCTTCGGCGTGCCTTTGGGTTTCCTTTGAATTGCCTCTGTCTCCCTCTCTCCCTCTCGCTCTCGCTCGCCCTCACTGTCCTTTGCCTCTGCCAGCAATTAGTGTATTGGGCACTCTCTCGAGCCTTGGCCAAGGGTTCAAAGTGTTGCCCTGGCATTTAATTGATGCAGTAATTGTAACCACCAGCCCCTGGCTGCCCCCTCTGTCCCCAACCACAATCAGCTGCAGCTAAACGTTTCCCTCGAACTGCCACAAAAACGCAGCTTGATTGATTGATTGATGTGTCGCGACGTTTTGTTTGTGCAGAAAGGTCGCTTGCAGCTTGTATTTATTTACAATTATGATACTCTACGCTTGGGCTCTCTCAGCTACGATCAGGCTGCAGCAGCAGCTGCTGTGCTACACCTCTCTCCCTCCCGCCCGCTCTCTCCCTCTCTCGCTCTCTGTAGCTGGCCACTTGGTCGGTGCTCTTTGGTTTTTCCATTTTCTATTTATTTTTCGTGCGTCGTTTTCTTTTGATGTTTTGTGAGTTGCTGCTGTTGTTGTTGTTGTTGTATTTGGATTTTCTACGTTCTATTTTTGTGTGCGTCTTTTCTCTCCGCTTCTGCCTCCTCTTCCTCTTCTTCTTCTTCGACCACAAGCGAACGCCGCCCTGTTCTGTGTATCTTGCAGATAAAGAACGCAACGTCGATTGCCTACAATTTTCTTGCGTTTTCTTTACTTTTCCATTTGTGCGAGAGTGTGTGTGTGTGTAATTATTGGAAAAGGATGTGGGAGAAGCCCTTGACTGAATGAATCTTCAAATTTATAACTGAGTGCCGCCGCAGCACTAGGTTATATATGTATATATATAGATCTATCTCGATCGAGCTGCTGCTGCTGCTGCTGCTGCTGCTGCTGCATTCCATTGCCAGACATATGGAGCTCTAACTAATATGGATTGTCCAAATATATATATAGATATATGCGGCTGATGCTTGGCCAAACATCTTTTCGTGTTAATTAATATTTATAGTGTGAATAAAGCAAGATCGAAATGCTTTGATGCCGATCGTTAAGCGGAATATGCGGGATTTTTACTTAAAATAATTAGAGAACAAATCTAGACGAAAATTGAATTGTTTTTTAGCAACAGCAATTATAAGACTAAAATTGGTTGCTTTTCTAAGAAATTCGAAATTTATAATTAAGATAAATTTAGAGAGATAATTAGAAGTGTTTTGAATAACAATTGTGGCAACGACAGCTGTGTGGAGACTGCATGTGCGTGTGTATAAGACATGTGTATAAGACACGCATGTAGATATTATAAGAGCTATGTGAGCCTATGTCCATTTGTATAAGACAACAGCTTACAGCCTACATATGTGTAGGAGAGTAATATAAATGTGATAGGAGTATATTTAAGCTTATAAATATTTGTATAAGACAAGTTGTATAAGTTGTCTTCATAATAATTATATATATGTAGCTATGTATATCGTTTAACAGATATTAGAACTTATGCAGATGCATATAAGACTCAAGTATAAGAGCAAACTAGAGCTCATACTGAGTCTATGCAGATGTGTATAAGACGTTGGCATATAAGATCATATTAGAGATGGCACAGCGGTGTGTAAAGCGCAGTTATATAAGAGCTAAAGCAAATGAGTATAAGACTATTATATATAAGTAAGAAAGTTAGAACTCATACAGAGTTTATGCAGAGGTGTATAAGACCCATTTAAGTGCGTGCAGATGAGCAAATGAGTATAAGACGCTTGTGTATAAGAGCAAATTAGAGCTCATGCAGAGTTTATGCAGGAGTGTATAAGACGCATATGCACACAACACATATATGAGCATTTTAGAGCTGAGCGAGATTTAAGAAATGTGCAAATGAGTATAAGACACTTGTGTATAAGAGCAACTCATACAAAACTTATGCAGAAGTGTATAAGATGAATACTTATAAACGCATATGAGAGCTGACACACAGGTATATAAGACACAGCTACAGAGGGGCATGTTTGAGCGTATAAAAATGTGTATAAGACTCATGTAGACTGTAGTGGAGCTTATATATATGTATATAAGACATGCAAAGTAGTACATTGCAGCTTATAAATATATATAGAAGACATGTATAAGACAGCATTAGAACTCGGTGCAGCTTTTTAAAAAGTTGAAGTCCTAAGAATAGGGTAATTTCCGCCTAATGAAGATTTTCTTAAATATTTAAATATATAAAATATTTAAAATATATTTAAAAAATATATATGAAATATTTAAAACACTTTTGCAAGTGTTTTTTTAAGCTGCAATAAATTTTTAATATACTTTATATATAGTATATATACCTATAGGTATATACATATACATAAAATATATTTAACATTTGTCTGACATATATTTAACATTTTTGTAACATTTAAATAACATATATATATTTATATATCTTTTATAGATCAAACTACATATGTTCTGTCGCCTGTTTACAGTTATAGCTACACGATTCCTCAAGTTTCATAGCTCTGCAATTTGGGCTTACCTGAGAATTGTTTATAGCCGCCGAGTATTTTGTGCTTCCACCATTTGACAATATTGCCCGCCATCTCAGCTGCTTTATTTATTTATTTTGCTCTGCTTCTTCTTCTTCTTCTGCTTATGCTTCTTCTTCTTGCTTCTTGCTTTTTGCAACTAGAATTGCTGTTGGCTTTATTTGGGTTGCGCTTTGTTTTGCTTTGTTCTGCTGGCTATTTACGAGCCGTGTGTAGCGACTGTAACTGTAAATGTTGCTTTGGCCAAAATGTTTTACGGCCTTTGTGGGTGGGCGGGTTATCCTCGTTGATGCTGCCGCTAAGACTAATACACTTGCTCTCAGGTGCCACAGCGCAACGTAGGTGGCGACCTTAATTTGTATCTGGCATTATTTTGGGGCGGGGGAGGGGGGTGCTTGGCGTTAAGGTTGGATCGTAAAACTTTTTACAGCCTTGATATGCTGCATTTTAGTTGAATTTTGCGCATATTGTGCGACCTGTTCCCTCTCGCTCGCACAGTCACCCACTCTCTCTCTCCCTCTCTCTCCCACTCCTGCGCTTACTTTTGGCGTGCGTATGTTTTGGGTGTGTGTATCTTGCAGATACTTTTTGACGTAGCGCGCGTAATTTTAATTGTAAATTTTTGTTGTTGTTGCTCGCGCGACGCGACGTAAATAACTTGGCGAATGAACAACAACAAGAACAACAACAACAGCGGGCAACAACAATAACTGCAAAATGCTAAAGCGCAAAACACGATTTGTATTTCCAAATGCGAACAGCGACGCTGACTGAGACGGCGACGACGGCAGCGACTGCGACTGCGACAGCGGCGGCAACTTTTTGGGGTGTAACTGTTGTTGTTTATGTGGTTGTTTTTGTTAGCGGGGCGGTTTTGTATTTAACGGCACTTGCTTCTACGCTGCACACAATGCACACGAAATAAATTTCCAATATTTGTTGTTGCTGTTGTTGTTGTTTAACTCAACTCGTAAACACTTTCCATACCGGTTTTCATTCACTTGGCACACAAATTTTCAGTCAATTGTTGTGTTTATTTATGATTTCTTAAGGACGCACGTTTGCCCGCGTATTTTCCAGAAGAGTCACACAGAACGCGATACGTATGCGAGTCTCAAGCGATGCACACGTCCAACTCGATTGGCGTACAGAAACGAACTGAACATGCGAAACACACAACGTTGCCGCTCGACTTGTACCAAAAAGTGGCTTGTGTACGAATGAAAGAGAGAGAGAAACGCTAAAGTATTGCCGCTCTTCGGCTGTTAAGCGATTTAAGAGTGCAACGGCTGGAAACGGAACGTGGCGCTCTGTAGTCTAGTAACAGCAGTCGCTGCTGCTGTTGTTGTTGGTGTCATAGAGCAAGCGTAGCTTCGACTGCTGTTAAGCGGGTCAAGCATGTAATGCTGATGTTAACACATGCATAAAGACAACAGTCAATTGACATTTATTTGCGTAAGAGCTGCACTTGCTCTTTAGCGCTGCTAGGGTATTGGAAGTAAAGTATATTGGGTGTAAGATACCCAGTATATAGACATTTATGTAATTTTACATATGTACATTTTAACTGCCCGTTTTATTGCTTATAATTGTACTTCTGTTAGGTCTATATGTATGTCCAAATGCGAAATTTGATTGTTTTTTAATTTGAAGGCTCAGCGGTCAGGCTTTCAGTTTTCGGGCTTCTGCGTAGAGCAGCTCTGATGTTGTTGTTGTTGTTAATATCGCCGCCTGCTGTGCTCGACATCGGGGCAATTACCCAGCAGCAGAAGCCGCCAAAACCTGGCCCCAGCTCCAAGACGCGAGGCCCGACGATAATAACAGAGCAACCAGAATCCTGAATTACGCTGCAAAAACTGAAAAGAAATAAAAACAAATGAGAGAGAGAGGAAAAAAAGGGGTTCTGCCTGGCAAGTGGAGGAGCTGCCGTCGCGTCGTCGGCAACGGCGGCTTTGAGCGCGTCCAGAGGCCTCAATCCTAAGGCCTGCGGCTGCGGCACCAGCTTCGACACCGTAAACGTTCCGCATTCGTATAATGGCGCTGTAATTGAAGAAGAACACGCGATCGCAGCGGGACCCGCAAAAGGAGTAGACGCCCTCTACCTCCCTCCCTCCCTCTCTCTCTCCTTCTCTCTCTCTAACAGGCATAAAGCAGCGGAAGGGTTTCTGGCTGTGGGTTCTTTGGCTCTTTGGTATTGGTTTACTTTCCTGCAGCGCCTTTGTTCTGGCTTCTTTCATCATCATCATCAGTGATGATTATCATTATGTTGCTCATCATCGGCATCATCAATGATCCGTCTTAATTTCATGTATTTTCCTTTGTATAATTTCTGCTGCTACTTCAACCCTCTGTCCATCTCACCTCTCTCCATCCTTTCTCCCTCTATCACCTCTGGGCATGCGGGCAATTTCGATTGTTCCCCTGCGCTCATTTAACCTACTGCAGCCTTTTGATTGATGTCGGTGCGATGGCTGTCCTGCCGTGGCCCAAACCCTGCCCCGTTATTGATTTATGTTTTATGTTTTCTGTTCAATTTCGCACAATTTTCGCAATGCGTTTGACAACAGTTGATGAACATTCTGTCCTCGCTGTCATATGTCGCCACTGGCCGCCGCCTCGGCAGCCTCACAAATGTAATTACCCAAAACGGGCGCAAAAAGTGGGCGTGTCTGAGTGGATGTGCAGCTGCATGGAGGTTTAGCACTCCCTACACCCTACATCGAGGCTGGCCCTGGCAACTGTCACTCTAATTGACATGGGCTGTGCGTAGGGCTGGCAGGGCTTTCGACTGTCACACATGCGTTGCCGTGGATGAGCCACTGGCCGGTCGGCCGGGCGGCCGGCTTACTTGTTGATGGCACTTCATTAGGCTAAATGACATTTTATAATTAGTTTTCGAAAGAAAATTTGCTTGCAGGAAAACCGATAAGAATTAAGTATTAATTAATGTGAATATTAAATGGAGAGTTTACTGAATAGATATATAGATAAATGTGTAGATAAATGTATACTGAAGGGAAAGAGGCAACGAACTGAAGTATTCGGAAGGAAAAAGGATATCTTATATACACATATATAAAGAATAAAGGTTTCTTGCTTTAAGTTTGAGCAGCTTAGTTAATTTAAGCATTATGAGAATTGCATAGAAAGGCGTTAGAGGTGAGAGAGAGACTGAAAGTAGCATATTAAAGGGAGAAAAGGATAGACTCAGAATCAGAATGAAGAAGACTTTAATAAAAGTAGAAGAGAGAGAGGTAGAGGGAGATGAAGAATTAGAAAAGTAAAAGATTCTGTTAGAAAGGCAGAGAGAGTGAGAGAGAGAGAGAGAGAGAGAGAGAGAAACAGAGAGAGTGAGGGCGAGTATAGCAAAAATCAGAAAAAGACAGCAAGAGAGCGGGCGGGATATAGAAAGATATGGCGAATAAAATAATTTGAAATAAGGCTATAAAAGAGGTAGAATATTGAAGCTGCTACAACTATTTCTCATATAAACTGTACTTAACACTATGAAAAGCGCATAGAAAGGCAATTAGCAACTAAAACCTAAAACTCATTTTCATAGTCCCATTTAGTATATATAGACAAAATCAGAAGTCTTTCCAACAACTTCTAAGAACTCCTAATGAAACTCAAGCAAAGGCAGCTGAATTGATTCCTCTAGCATAATTAGAGAATTCGCCTTGATTTAATGGTTGCTTGTTAAAAAATATCTCCACGAACATCAAAATTATTTAGTATCCACTTAAATAGTATCTACTCTCCACTGCTAGACGATGGCCCTCTCACAGATGTCGTACACTGCGAGGCTCTAATGATGCACATTCGGGTGTTTGGGGATTTTTTATGACGGCTCTTCGAGCCGTTGCCAGGGTTCAATTAGTTTACAAAAAATGAGCCCTGTGAGCTGTGCAGCTTAAGTATCGAATTAGCTTCTCGAGAAGAAGCAGAATGAACAGAGAAAAAACTGTCTTGTCTTGTTTTCAATACTCGGGCTGGCTTATCGGGCCGGCATCGTGTTTTTTTCTCCGTTTTTGGCATCGTTAATCTCGCCATAAACTTGCCGAGCCGCAATTTTGAAGGCCCTAATCGTTTGATGATAAACCTCTGGACACGAAACTCTCTTGTAACTTGTAGCCGAGCATCGTAAAATCAAAGAAAGGCGGCCAAAAATCAGCCCAAAATAAAAAGCTCATAAAATGCGCTAGCAAATCGAATGGCTTCATTTCGTAGACAGTTGTCGATATATGGTGAGGGCTGTGTGAGTGTGAGTCGGCCTCTTCCTGTCTCTCTCTTTCTGTCTCTCTCTTTCTCTTTATAGATTTTTAACGATTGCGCCCTAATAAGCAACAATTGGTCGTTGTTGCATAGTTGATAGAAAAGAACAACTCGAAGCATAATTTATTTTTTTATTTAAATTTTTTTTTTTTTTTTTTTTTGAGTAGGAGTTGCACTTTGGGCGCGTTTATCAAAATTAATTGGAAATTTTTGTTGAGTTGATATTTAACGACTTCTGCGTAAAAGTCATTTTGGAAAATGAGGCAAAGGCAACAAAAACGAGCCACGAGTTGCACATGTTCAGCCCGCTGCCTCACCCGCTCCCTCCCTCCGCTCCGTCACACTTTTTGGATATATTTTGAATGGTTCTTCGGCTCGGCTGTCACTTTAATGATCTTACAATATAATTTCCTGTCAAGTGCCAGCCGGATGACCCCAAACAGACAATTCATAATTGTTTTTCATCAGGCGCCCCCCTCAGGGCCTCCCCTCAGCGCCCCTTCCCTAGCGCCAACGACAAGTTGATTTGAATTTTTTATGACAGCCGCATAAATATTTATGAGCAGCACTTACAACAAAGTTAATTTATTTAATAGTTGCACTGGGCACAATGTTTCGACTCAGCATTTTTACGAGTATCAAATATATATATTTATATTTTTTTTATAATTTTATTTCGAGTCTCTTCCTCCAACAGTTTTTAATGAGCAACGCACACAGAGACAGGCCGAGTCTATGGCGCAATCGACATCTATATCTAATTTATGCCCCGCTCATAATTTATTGAAAATATTTTGTGCTTTTTAAGTTTTCTTGCTTTTATTTGTTAAATTTGTTGTACCACTCGCTCGGCTGCACCCTTCGAAATATATAAATAAAATGCACGAATTGTTGCTCATTGGAAATATGAAAAGAAAACAAAAAGCAAAAAGCAACAAAAAATAGAAACAAAACAAAAATTAACGAGAATTCTGTTCGCTTGGGCAGGAAACCAATGAAGTGTGCAGCTGATTGGGAATTTTATTTAGATTTTCAATCGCGCATAAACATTAAATCTGGGAATTGATAATATTTTCAAGGCAATAAACGAAGCATTTGTGGCCCAAAGAAATATGAATATGTGTACAAAAGAAATAAAGTTGTTTTTAAATAAATAAAAAGCAATTCATGCGTAAAATAATTATTTATTTACGTGCTGGGAAATGAATAAATCTGAATCTGTTGCTAGCTGTAATTGCCCGGCGTTGCACGGCGAAGAGCTGAGAGGGTCTGTACTGTTTCCTTGAGGCAAAGCTTAGACTATATATTATTATATTTTATATTACTTCTCAGTTTCTCTCTCTCTCTCTCTCTCTCTCTCTCTCATCCTCTTTCTCCCTCTCAGTAAATATCTTTCTAGACAATTTTTTATGCAATTATATAGCATATATACCTTATTCGTGACTCTCTGCCTCCATCTATGTATCTATCTTTCTGTATGTCGATCTCTACCTCTAGCTATACATACATATCTCTCTCTCTCTCTCGCTCTCTCTCTCTCTATTTCTCTCTCTCTCTCTCTCTCTCTCTCTCTCCCTTTCTCTCTCTCTCTCTTCTTTCTTCTCCCTTCTCAAACACACCTCAAGTCTTATATACCTAAAAGTCTACTTTCTAATTTCAAAATCTTAACTTTTCTAACATAACAATTAAGTAGAGTACTCCACTCAGTCTCTATAGCCACAAACATATTTCTACATTTTCATTATAGAGCTGGAAGCACATGCGCTCAACTAAATATATATTACATTTGCGCTATAAATTATAGGGAGGGAGAGAGGCGCCCGTTTGGGGCACGGCCAAAATGTAAAGAAAAATAAAAATCATTTTTTAAAGTGCGGGCACAAAACACTGCAAGGCGTTGCCACAGTCACAGCCGGGCAGCCAGTCAGTCGGCCAGCCAGCCAGTCCGTCAGTCAGGCAGGCAGCCAGAGTGGCCCAACCCAAAGCCAAACCGAAACTCCAATCCAGACTCAAGACTTCAAAACCGTGGCCCGCAGCCTCCAGTCGCCGGGGCATTATCAGACTGTCATGGATAATGATCAACCGTTGGCCACCGCCTTTGCCTTTTAATTAAACGCTGAAGCCGCAGCCGCAGCCGCTGCCGAAGCGGGAGTCGGACCAGGCTACGGCCTACGACGAGTCTTCCAATCGAGTCGGTGCTGAGTCGTGCAGCGCGTCGTCGGCGCTGACTCTTTGACGCTTTTCATTTCGGTGTCATACAAACCGAGCGAGCGAGGCAGGGATGATAAAGCGGGGCACAGACTCATGCCGCTGGCCGCCGCTCATTCAGTCATTGCCTCATTGTCCATGCGCACATCACTCAGCGGACACGCAGCAGAGAACCCCCCAGTTGAGTGTGTGTGAGTGTTTATGAGTGTGCCTGTGTCTATGTGTGCTTCTCCATAGCCAGCCCATCCATATTCATCTATCCAACCATCTGTCTAGCTGTCCATGCCCAAAGTCTTGAAAATCAATTTTCTGTTGCGTTTCAAAAGTTTTTCTTTGTGGCACATCTTTCGTCATTTTATTATGAAAAACGAAAAAAAGAGAAACCAAAAAAAAAACGCAAATGAATAAAAAAATGTTAAATTTTTAAACGTAAAAAATTGATTTGTTGTGCAATGCGAGACAATCGGACGGACGGACGGACGGACAGAAACTGCGAGACAATGCCGACACTTATATGACCATTCCCCACATCTGACCCCACATTGGCTTATTCGTAATATTTCGTGGAGACCCTCTTTTGAATAAGTGCTAATGAATAATGAATAACATTGAATGTGTTCGCAATATCCCAAGCATGGAATATAGCTAGATATAAAGGCGTTAAGTTCAATATTTTATTAATTTATGAATGTGCAGGAGTTGGATTAATAAATAAATAAATATAAAATAAAATTTTTTTTTAATTAAAAAATAATTATTATAAAATATATAATAGAATGAAATGTCATATTATAAATTTTGGATTTATATTTTTTATATATTTACCTTTGTAGAAAATGTTATTCTGGAGTTTGTCTTGAAAATCTAGTGCTTCAAATAAGAGAGCATGTAATATATTATTTATTTTTTATTATTATTTATATAAATTTAATCCAAATAAGAGATCATGTAATATATTATTTTTTATTATTATATATTTTATATAATATTTTATTTATATAATATTTGTTTATATCATATTTTATTCATTTTTGTATTTTTATTTTTTACTTATATATTTGATTGAGTTTATTTGTTTAATTTTATTTATATCATTATGTTTTTTTGTGTTGACGTATTTATTTTATTTTCTTTTAATTATTTTATTTATTTATTATATTAATTTTATTTATATTATTTATTTTTATTTTTATATTTATTTATTTGATTTGTTTTATTTATTTTATTATTATTATTTATTTTTTATTATTTTTTATTATTATTTATTATTTATGTAGTATTTAATACTTAATTATTCTATAAAATAAATACATATGTACATATATGTATATACTCTATACAATTTACTCAAGTGCAAGTCTCTGCAATCTATAAAAATCTATATTTTCTCATATCAATTAAATTCACATTACTTCTTAATTGCTTTAACTACACACTTAGTAGCAACTGCTGAGATGAATCATTATCATATATATATGTAACAGATATCATATATAATGAATCAGATATCACATATCACTTACTTCCTTTCATATCTACTTCAGAAACCCCCTTGACCCCCCTGAATATACTGCTTTTAGGCAGCCGCCTCTGCTCGCCTCTACACTTCGACTTTTGTGTTTTTGTATTAATTTTTTTTTCGGTCTTTTGACTGGGCGTTAATGACTTTTGCGGCTGGCCGTGTTTTTTATTCATCTCGGCGAAACCAGACAGTTTTTTTTCTCCTTGCCGACAGCAGAAAGAAGACAAAGCTCGCTTTTTGTTTTACGCGCTGGAAAAAAAGTAAAAAAAAAGGTGGATATAAATAAAACGCGCTGTGGGGCTAGCCCCAAGATGTTTTTTAATACGTTTTAATAGCCGTTGCTACAGTTTGACTAATTTCAATTGTCCAAAAATTAATTGAGCTAGCCCAAGATGACAGAGGGCAAGTCAACAGAGTCTGAAACTCGACTCGACTCAATTGCAATTATTTGTCTTTGCTGTAAATCTTAACTTCGTACACCCACGACCTGGGTCTCCATATGCCACACACTGTCCCTGTCCCTGCCCCTGGCTCATATGTTAATAGCCTTATGCGTCACTTGCATCCTGGCGCACTGCAATCCGCCAGACGTTCTCCTTGTCTCTGCGTGGGCGTTTCCCCCTGGCTGGCCTGACGGCTCGCCTGGCCTGACTCTCGCCTTGCGGCTTTCTGATTTATAACATTGTTTACACGGCACGCCAAAAATTTGATTTACTAGCCTTCGGTGCCGGCCACACATGGGCCCATTTGATTGTCATAACTCAAGACTCACGCATGCGCAGTGCCCCAACTGCAGGCTGATGATGAATAATGAAGACATACGCATGCAGCTGAACGTATCAAGAGGTGTTTAATGTACGCTAAATATGTTTTATGTGCAGCCATATCACGATGTCTATAAGACTGAGTATAACTAACTGATCAGTAATAGAAATTGAGTCTATAACGATTGGTAAGTGTGGCTTTGCCTAGGTAAGTTTATATATCAAATTCAGTTAAGATCAGGAAACTTTGTCTAGATGTTGCCCTTTCATATATCATTTACTAAGTTTTCAGGCTGTCATAGTTATTATCTAATTCATTATCAAATCAAACTTGTTGCACTCGCAACTTGCAACTTTTTCTACCTGCTCTCTGAGCGCACAGGTCAAACACAACCGATCGCCGCTGGTTCCAGAATGTTATTATTCTGTTAAGTTTTAACATAAATGGGCAACATAGTGAGAGGGGAGAGTGGAGAGTGGACACTTGAGAGTGCCAAGTGGAGAGTGCGCTAATAGCTGCCCGCTCTGACAAATTCATAATTTACTCAAATACTAATGCAGCTCTTAATGAGAATTTACTCAATGCGAAAATTGCTTTAAAATTTAATTTAAATTAATTTTAAATTAACTCATTTCAGAATACGTTTTTTTGCTTGGGCTAAAAGCTATATAGTACCCAATTCCCATGGGATCTGGGAATTGAGAATTGGGAAGAATCAAACTAAATTTAGGCGATCTCAACTATGATCCAAACATGCTTGCAAAACTACAACTGTAATAGAAAAAGTAGAAAGTTCAGAGCTAATCTATAATATATTTCTATATAATATGTATATCTCTAATATTTCTATATAATATATATATCATAACAAATATATCATAAATTATTATTCTTATATTATATTAGCTTTAAATACTTCAAGAATAACAATCCTAGGAGTAATCCTAAGTTAATCCACACCAACACAGAATTTTTAACTATCAAAAAGTAGTTAATATAGAACAAATGTGAAGAGTTGACAACATTATCAACTGCCAACACAATTACATACTTCAAACTTGCCTTTTGGGCCAACTGGCTGACCAACATGAAAGCCTTTTTCCTGCTCTTGCATTTCCCTACACCCACAGACACACACTTTCCACAGAGTTGTTTTGCTTAACGAAGGAAGGTTTTTGCCGTTGTTTGGCTGAGTGGAAAAGCAACTTGAAAGCTCACTCGAACAGCTATCGTTAGCTGAAGCAGAGCAGGAAATGTACGAGTTTCCGCAAGGAGCGCTGTGTGTGTGTGAGTGTGAGTGAGGAGTGCCGGCAGAGCAGCTGTGTTGCTTGCATCCGTTGCAGCTCACACACACATAGAGTGAAAGAGCCCGCACCCAGTTGCCGACTGCTAGATGCAGATAACAGGCATATACGTTGTCAAGAATTGCTTTGATGTCTTTTTCATGTACCGACTGAATCGAAGCGAACCCGAACCCGAACCCCGAGCCGAAGCAACGGCCGAGGGGCGGCTCGCTTTTTGGGTGCGGCTGCTTTTCGTGTCCATCTCTGTGTGGGCTGACAACAATTAAAAAGTGACGGCCTGCAGTATGAGTGAGCGAGCGGAGCGAGGCAGTGTAACGGAACTTAAGTAGGCAGCAAATACATTTATGCACAACAACAACAGCAACAACAGCTAGCATAAGCTTGGCAAATCTCTTACGCTCTCTCTCTCTCTCCCACTCTCTTCGCCAATTGCCTTTGCTGTTGAGCAAGAAATGCTCCCCCGCCCCTCCTCTCTGTTCAAATGCTTTGAAGTCGACAGCGTCTCTCTAACTGTACATTTATCTGTGGCTCTCGCTGTCTCTGCTATATTTTTGAACCAATTTTATTAGCAAAGGGTTGGCCGAACGAACGCCCGCTTTGAAGTTCAAGTATAGCGACTGAGCATTAATATTTCGATATACCTACATATATATATATATATATATATTTATATATATTTATTTGTATATATATAAATACGCACATCAAACATGAATACACGAAGCGTCGTCAAGCGTCACAAATTGAAATATCACATAAATTTGCCATGCGGCCGTCGCGCTTTGTAATAAAAGTAAATAATAATTTAATAAAAGCCGCAAAAAGCATTTAACGCTCGACGGCAAAGAACAAAGGCAAACAGCGAACAGGCAACAACTAAGGCCAAAAGGCCGCCGACAACAGCTGGCGATTGGCGGATGGCGGCTGGCGGCTGGCGGATGGAGATGCCAATGCCGATGTAGATGGAGATTCAGATACACAGTGCAGCCAGGCACCTCATGCCTTCACATTCGAGGAGCGTGCGAGCGCCCTCTATGTGTCAGTCATTCAAGTGGCCGCCGCCGCCGCGCATGCGCTCTGCTCTGCTCTGCTCGGCTGGCTGTGTGTGTGGTGGCGGTGGCTGGGGACCGCTTCAAATTGATTTGAACGAGCGCAAAAGCTTTGGACAGTTGATAAGAGCAAGCCGACAGCAAAGTTTTCGCACGGGTGGCGCGGACATCCAGAGAGAGACGCTGACCAGTCAGCTAGCTGGATGGCGGCACATCAAAAGCTGCAGACCAGAGACGCCTTCGGGCCAAGCTAAAATGAGCACATGCACATGAAACTGCTAGCAGAGGAGGCGGGGCACACACACACAGAGACTCTCTAGTGCGGGCGATCGAGCGATTCAGTGCGTCCAGCTGCTGGGCTAATCAAGCCAGCTCATCGCAGAGCCATGGCAATGGCTTTAACAGTTAGCCGCGCGGACACGTGGCAAATGGACATTTGATTGGCCCAAGGTATGCGCAGAGTAAATAATTAATAATCAATTACAATTGAATACATTTTTGCTATTTCATCGCGTTGATTAGGCATTTGAATAAATACCAAATGCATGTTTGCTGGCTGCTAATGAGTTTGGCAATGGCAGGAAATGGATTTATGGAAAGTTCACTAAGAGTGGGAAGCAAGAGATATGGGATTACTGGATATGGATAAAAGACTGTTTAGAGTTATAATATGCACTATCACTAGGTATATAATTTCCTATATAATATAACATAATATTATATGCTAGGTACTATATATTAATCTGTATGTTATATACATTATACATATTATATAAATCAGAAAATCATATATAATATATACTCAAATACAATTTATTGGCACACTGAACAGCTATGACTACTACTGGACTTTATGAGAATCGCAAAGATGGGCAATAATAAAAATTTTTTTTTTCATTTTCAGGATATTCATTTCATATTTATTTATACAAAAAAATAAAAATATATATTTATAATATACTTATAAATATTATAAAATATATTAAAATATATTTGTTTATATATATATTATAAAATATATAAAAAATATATATTTTTTATTTAGATTTTTTTTATTTAAATTTTAGAATACCAAAAAAACCATAGAGCTTTAAATTTAATTGATCACAAATTAAATTCAAAGTACTCAAAGCTCTTCAATCGATCATATATCAATTCAACCCAATTCAATTTAAATATCTGCTTGAAAAAATGAATAAAAATCATATAACATAATAAATTTATAGACTAGAAACTTTTCTGCTTCTTAAATAATTAAGTTTATTATATAATAAAATTAATTTCATTAAGATGGGAGTTTTTCTTAAAGATATCTGACTTTTCAAACTAGCTGTACAGCCTGCTGTTAAATTACATTCTGCATTAACTCTATTGGGCTCTTATATGTTAAATCCATGAGAATCACATAGTAAGGCGCTCTTAAGGCATACATTTTATTAATTTGCAGAAAAGTTTTTATATAGCTCCAGCAGACTTTGTTTATATTTACTAAAAGAGAATTTAATGGGGTTTCAGTAGGGAGTATACGACTAGGCAGTACCCTGTAGCTAAACTCAAGCTGCCAAAGCAAGCAGTCTAGGTAACTTTGATATAGATAGATATAGATATAGATAGATATAGAAAGAAATAGATAGATATAGATAGACATATATACAGATATAGGGATATACACAAACAACTGCAACCTTTTCCAGGGTACCTTCAGCTCAACCCCTTCGATTCGCTTTCAGTTTGACTTCTCACATGTCCTCTGACTTTTTGCTACATGTTTTATTTTTGTCTGCTGCAGCAACGGCAGCAGCAGCTGCTGCTGTTTTGTATGTATTTTAATTCCGAATTTTTTTTTGTGTAAACTGTGAACATTTATGCAAATTTTGTTGTTGTTTTTGTGTGTCAACAAAAATCTGGGGAGCTCGCTGTGGGCAGCGATCGATAATGCAAATGGGGGACAACAGCTGGCGATGTTTTTTTTTTGCTTTTTTGACTGGGAGACAGAGGGACAGCAACAGAGCTCAAATTTTATGCAACATGAACTTTAAATTTGTGTATTAAGAATTTTAAACCGGCTGAAGCTGTGACTGCCTGCCACATGCTGCAGTGTCTGTCCAGGTCCAGGACGTGGTCCTGTAAGCCCCGTTTCGGCCAACTTTGTGCCGTTTGCTTGTTGCGTAACTCAAAAGTAATTAAATTGCAAACTGCACACAATGGAGCCAACACACACACACACACACACAGAGGGAGAGAGAGAGATTTGCAGCATGTGCGTGGGATTTGGCCAGGCAAAAGTCAAGTGCTGAAAGGGAATGAAGCGCACAGAGCAACTGGCAACATGTTGACAGCATTCCCCCTTGGCTGCCTGGCCATGTCCGTGTCTGGGGCAAAAAGTTATAGTTATGATGATTGTTGATTTACAGTTTAAAGTTCTAGTTGCCGTTGCCGTTGCCGTTGCAGTTGCCATGTTCCCTTTGTGGCCGCATGTAGCCTGCAATTAATTTTGTAGCTTGCACTTCAAAGGCGCCACAAGCCGCTACGCATATTGCAGCCGAAAACGGGCAGCTGCAGCGAGGGGGCCGCTGTCAATGGGTCTTTGATGCCGGCAGCGCAGCCCTCTTCAATGGCATTTGTCGCCCGCCGCTGACAGGCGCGCTAATGGTCGGAGTTGGCCCCAAGTTTTCGATCTCTGTTCCCAGCGGTAATCCGAGAACTTTGCTATGTCTGCCTCATGCCTCAATGCATTTGCCGCTGTCAAAGCCAAAGACTTGACTTGGTTTCGTTTCTTTTGCTCGACTGCGGTTGACAGCGCTGACAGCCCTGCCGCAGGCTGAGCTCCTGGCAGCCCACCTGGCTAGGTGCGCTGCGACCTTCATTGCCACAGCTATGAATCTTAGTCAGATTTATGTTACTCCGTCTAGTAATGAGCTATGCGGTTGCCCCCCACCTCACCTGAATATCAAATTCCCGCACAGATCTAACCAAAAATATGCGCATAAAAAGGCTTCGGGACTCTGAGAGCTGAATGGCAGTTGAAAAGTCAGTGGCAAGCGCTGGCTTTGGCTTTGCCTATGCCACATGAGCGTGCAGCATAATTACACTTTTATTAACATGCAACAAGAAGGAAGCCAACTGAATAATTGCCCCAGCTCTGGGCGCTTCAGCTTCAGCCTCAGCTGCGCCACCCAAATCCCTAACGTACCGCCAAAACCCACCCCCACCCGCCGCCCACAGCTCTATGCATGGCTTGAATGTTGAATGCAAACAGGTGCCAAGGCAGCAGCGCCTCCTCCTCCCACTGCTGTTGCAGCTCCTCCTTTAGCACCCCGGGCCCAGCTAGTCCCAGCTGCATCCGTCGCAACGCATCGCATGGCATTCACATCCTTTAGAGACACTTGAGGCGCACTCGGCTTAAATGAAGTGCACACGCCGTCATGCACATCAAAGCGCGCCGACAGACGACGCCGCCGCTGGGGCAGCTAATTAGACACGCCTCCATTGGCATCGCCGCCCGTAATTAACATTAACTGTTACTTACACTTGAATGCTACCCAAAAAAAAAAAGTATATATAAATTAATATTGCTTTTTGTCTTTTATAATAATATCCGCTGGCTGTTTCTTTATGCTTTGTTGCACAAGCGAAAATCAAAATAAATAAAAGCGAAGCGATCGAAAATAATGTTCATTTCGATTTATACGCTACGCTAAATTAAGGTGCTACCAGACAAAGTTGATCATTAATTTTAATACCCTGTACTCTAAGCGAAAGAGGGAGTTTACGTTTATAGCGTAAATTATTATTATTCCTATTATAATATAATATAGTATAGTATAGTGGCTAGCTGAAGACAACAATTACTTTCCTCTGCTCTCATAGTTTGTGCCAAGAAAATAAATAAATATAGTAAATAATATTCCGATATCTATCAGTTTCTGTCCTAAGAACTAATACAATAAATTAATAAATATAAAAATAATAATAATAATAATAATAATAATAATAATAATAATAATAATAATAATAACAATTTCCTTATTGCTCAGTTTTGATAGTAATTTTTCATGTGTCGGCAAGGCTCAAACTTTTATTTTTCCTCGAAAGTTAAATAATGTTATGTCTCATAAATTAAACTTTTTTATAAGAACGTAAATTTTGCAGCATACACAACAAATTTCGTAGCTCTAGTTGCTAAACTGACTGAGGTATTCACAATTTAATTTGGCTGCGCTCTACTGATGATAGCAGACAGACAATAATTGTTTAGATACTTTTTTCAAAACATTTTCAAAAATATTTCCTGAATTGTTACAGACTTCAGTTGAATTTTATTTTAAGCAGAACCAAACAAAGTCTAACAGAAAAAAAATGTAGGACTGTAGCTCAAGTATTATAGAAAATATTCAATATGCACATGGGGAAAGTGAAGGCTGCGATATTCTGATGACTTTTAACAACTGCCTGCTGTAAGCATGTTTTGGAAAATTTTTTAAAAGTACTTCTAAAAATTATACAAAGCCGAACGAAAGCCGAACTTTGTTTTATTTTATGAAGAATTAAACAAAATTTAATAGAAAACAAATTTTAGCACTATAGCTAGAATGGTATAGAAAATATACAACATTAACGGAGAACATGAAGGGCGAGCTATGCTGTTGGGGCGCAATATGCGCCATATAGTATATGGCAGATGAATATGGCACCTGAATATGGCAGCGGTATATGGGAGCTGTATATGACAGCTGTATATGGGAGCTGTATATGGCAGCTTTAGCTGTAATCTAAAGCTCTTAAACTTTAAATTAAAAATAGTCTATGTCAGCTTGCCAGCTCTTACTTATGTTCAATCAATCAACGCTGATCAATCGAAATAGTCATTTAAAAAAAACTCTCCCAAAACAATCATTTCACTTGCAAATATACATATAATATTTTCTTGAAGCCTTAAATCTTAAACATTGAGACTAAAAAATATACAAATCAGACAAACTAAATACAATAACTGCAATATTTAAATGAATTTTCTTACAAACACTCGATTTCGTTAAACGAAGTTGACAATAAACAAAGATACAAAGATACAAATATATATATATATATATATATAGCAACCTAAGCTATGTCTTGGTTGTTCTATACCTGCGGACAATGCACGTAATATCGTAACAACTACACACAATATCATTTCTGCACTCGTATCACGACTTCTGACTACATTTAAATATAAAATAACAGAAAACATACACATTTTCTGGGTGCACAACCCAACACAGATACATAAAAATCATGCTTAAATCGTGTAGATATATAAGAGATATTAGATACGACTAAATAAATATCGCGCCTATACATATATGCTTGTATAGCGATAAGGTTTGAAATCTAGAGATATATCGTTATGCCATGCCAATAGCTATTCCTATGGCTATAAAAACGCGTGCTCCATCTTCTCGTCGAGCGCTGCTTTCCGTGTCGTATAAACTCCCTGATTCACGTACAGATCCAGAGCGGGCGCTGCAGCAGTCGGTGGTGGCGGTGTCAGATCGAGCGGAGTTGTCGAGTTGCTAGACGGCGTTGTCGGTGTTGTCGAACTGAAGCTCGAACAGCTGGAGCGAGCCGACAGCGATTGGGCCGAACGTGTTCGTCTCAGTGGCTCTGTTGAACGGGCACTCGTACAGCTGCTCGGATCCCCATAGCTGTGCACGCGACCCACTGTCTTGAGCACGGTGCGATACGGCTGCTGTTGCAGATCCTGTGCTGCTTGGCTGTAGTACGATCGACGCAGTATACACCAGGTGACCACAAATGGCACTGTCAGAATCCCACAAATGCCCAGCGCTATAATCAGGAGCACATCCAAGCCCTCGGAGCGCCAAAAGTTGAGCGAATTTGCATGACTCTTTAGGAAATTCGCACCACCTGTGCTCAGTATCAGCTCAATGTGGTTAATCGCTCTCGCCGAAGCTTCCGAATTGGAAACACTCAGACGCTGCTTCAAGTGACCCAAATGCTGAGCATAACTTTCATTCAGCGTTAGCTGTCGTATGCTATGAAGCAGTGCATCATAGGCCAGCGCATCGTAGGGCACTGTTAGCGCGGCGCCTTTCTGCTGCAGTCGCTTGGCCAGCACCTCCTGCTCGGCCAGTATGGGTATGGCAAGTATGGGCGTATCACCCGCAATGGACTCCCAAACGCTCAGCTGGCCGCAGCTGCTAATAAACACCTTGACCTGCTGATGAGCTGGAAGGTGAACATGTGTGAGTATGACAAGAAGAGGGTATACTCAGCTAGAACATACCTAGTATAGCTTGCTGTGGCCACCAGCTGTTGATCATTATGTTTTCTGGTAGCGGCTGTATAAACTCTTCCACTTCCCATTTGATAAGAAAATGAAATTCCTTTAGATGCGTAAATACATCCAGCAATGTGGACAGCTTTTCGCTGGGCAGCTGAGCTGTTTGCACTTCGGCGCCAAGACTCATGTAAATCACGCCACTTGATGCAGCCTCCATAAACGAAAGCACATGCTAAATAAAGAACGAAAACTTTAATTAGTTTCCGAGTTGCAATTAGTACAAATTAACTAACATTTGGCACTTGCAGCTGTTGTGGCTCTAGCAAATGTAGACCGCCCACTTCCAGCATATTAGGCAAATAGGCGCGAGGATAATCCATGGCGGGATGCGAGTTGATCAGAGCAAGGCTCAAGTTCTTGCTCAGATCTCGATAATTGGGTAGCTCACGCACCAGCAGCTCAAAATGATTTGAGTAAACAGATTGCTGTGAGATCAGGTGGAAAAAGCTAGAAAACATAATCAGTCAGTCGAGCTATATATATATATATATATATAATTGAAATTCTGTCTCTCACTCACTTGTAGGTCAAGCGCTCAAAGGTGCTCATTAGCATGTTAGCAATGCGTTGCTTTGTGTTCATGCGCTCCGTGTAGGGTAAAAAGTTACTCGGATCGAGAGCAGCCGACTGAGGATTGCCAAACATGTTGTTGAGCCATGAGTTGGCACCGGTGGGACTGATTGCAACGGTGGGCACACCATAGTAATAAGCAAAACTAAAAGAGAATAACAATTTTTGACTCTCTCAACGTATCACTCTCTCCTCTCTACTTACCCAAGTAATGCGTCGCTTAGAAACAAATCCACAATTAATAAATCAAATTTTTCGCCGCTGGTTAAGAGTTTTTGCACCTGTGCATCCGAGAGCAGCAAATCCACATTTGTGGTGCCCGCATATATCATGCGCGTGAAGCGTTCCATTACGCTCTGAGCGTGCATCTGTTCCGCCTCGAAGCTCATGCCCATGTCCAGCCAGTTCTGCTTGAGGTCCTGATCCTCAATGCGAATCTCGCGTATTCGGTAGAGTGCCGCGCCCGCCTCTGTTTCGGCCAAGGCATGAGGGCTTATCAGCGTCACCGAATGATTCTGTGGACTGGCCACCAGTTGCTGCAGCAGCCGACGTCCAAAGAGATAATGCGACCTCCAGACGCTGGGCAGCACCGCCAGGATGTTGGCTCCGGTTGCATGGCTGCAGAGCAGCCACAGCGACAGCAGTTGCAACAGACGCATCACGCAGTGCAATGAACCTCGACGTGTCCTCGGCTACGGACCAGTTTTAATTTTCCGGTTTTATTCCCTCAGCCTACGTCAAGCCGCTGCGGCCTTTCTATTATTATCTTCTGCTATTGTTGCTGGTGCTGCAACAAGACTTCATGGTCGCTACAGTTGCACCTTAAGCTTGCACAATCCTACATAGCGCTCAGGCGCTTTGTTAATTAATGTAAATTAGCTAAAAATACGCGAAATTTGTGTACGAAATGCGCAACGAAAGTGAAAAGAATGGCAACAACAATAGAAACACGATTGCGCCAGGGCTGCAGAGACTCATGCGTGCGCCGCTGCTGAATGACAAATGCGTGTGCTATCGATGAGTAATCGGCTAGAAATGTATCGATTGCATGAGAGTACGAATGGAATGTTTACCTGCTGCAGTTTATGACAAATGCTGAAGAGGGTAGTAAAAGGTAGTTGTAGCTGTATGTGATATGTGTTAGTAAATCACAACAGCAACTGTGCAACCGTGCAACTGTGCAAAGAGTTTAATCAGCATAAAGTAAATAAAAGTTTTCTTTAGTGTAAAGGTATGCATTTCGTTGCACTCATTCTGTGACAATAACAATGGATACAAATTAGTAATACAATTCAGCTGATGAATTAAATACTTATAACATTAGTCGGTATATCAATATTCTCAATGACCGTTATTATTTAAACCATGATTTTACGCACTTTACACTATCGTATTTTATCTTTTATCGATAGTTATCCGCCTTGTCGGATTATCGTTGGATAAAAACAAATAAAAAATAAGAGTAAAAAAGAATGATGCGAATTACGTATAAGTAGAATGCAATAAGACTGATTACTGTGTGTATGAGTGAGTGTGTGTGTTAATTTAAAGATATATATGTATATATCAAGTTTGTCAATTACCCCATTGTTAAATCACCAACAGATGTGCGAAACTCGCGAGCAGCCGGCGGGGCGTCTACAACAACAATTCTATTGGAACTGCGCCAGCAGCGAAGAAAAAAAGCAGAAAAGCTGCAGCATTGAACCGAATTGAACGGCAGCAGAATTCAGCTGAGAACGAAACACCTGCTCGCAACTTATCAGAGTCAACGGGACTGGGCCCTAAGTACACAGCCAACTCAAGTGCAATTGTAAGCAAGTGGCGTGCGGATAGGATTGAAGCGCAAATTGGGGCAATAAATCACGCATATTGCAAAGCAGCGACGCCGACAGCGAAACTTTACGTAATCGCAAATAACGGACCGCAGTTCAAAATTCCAAGAACATGTCGTCGGGCCAATGTGAGTTGTCTCTCTCTCTGAGAAAATGTTCAATAATAAACAGAATCTCATCTCGCAGCGCTTGTCGATGTGGAGAAACTGTTCAATTTGAACACGTTTGCGGACCGCTTTCAGTACTATGCCTGGATGACGGATCCGCGCACGGTGCTGGTCTCCAGCGATCGTCTGCTGCAGGCCAAGCAAATCGTGGACAATTATCGGACGGGCGATCAGACGCCCAAGCTAGCGCCAGCTGATGTCAAGTACAATCTGAAGCTATATAGCTCGGCATTCCATCCGGATTCCGGCGAGCTGCAGAACTTTGCCGGTCGCATGAGCTTTCAGGCAAGTCGCGTGACAGTCAGCTGCCGCCGTGCCAACTGCTGTCGTCATTAGCATAGACTCACTTGCCAAATAATGTTTCGCATTGTTTCTTTGTTTAGGTGCCTGGGGGCATGTTGATTACGGGCGGAATGCTGGCCTTCTACCGCACCGTGCCCGCCGTGGTGCTCTGGCAGTTCCTCAATCAGTCCTTCAATGCGGTCGTCAACTATACAAACCGCAACGCCAATTCGCCCACCAGTGTTACGCAGCTGGGTCTGTCCTTCGTTACGGCAACGAGTGCAGCCCTAGTTGCCGCAATTGGCTGCAAGAACTACTGGGCGAAGAGGGCGACGCCATTGTTGCAACGCTATGTGCCCTTTGCGGCCGTGGCAGCTGCGAACTGTGTCAACATTCCGTTTATGCGGCAGAACGAGATAGTCAATGGCATTGACGTGAAGAATGCCGATGGCGAGATTGTGGGTCAGAGTCGCTTGGCTGCCGTTAAAGGCATCACCGAGGTGGTTATATCGAGAATCACCATGGCCGCACCGGGCATGCTGCTGCTGCCCGTCGTCATGGAGCGACTGGAGAAACTGCCAGCCTACAGGCGCATCAAATGGATAAACGCGCCCTTCCAAACGCTTATGGTGGGCTGCTTGTGAGTAGCATGCAGCAGAGTTTTACTTAATTTAGTGACTGTTACTAATTTGCCTTTGCTATTTGCAGCCTCTGTTTCATGGTGCCCACGGCCTGTGCGATCTTCCCGCAGCAGTGCACCCTGGACAGCAAGACAATGAGCACCTTCGAGCCGGAACTCTACAAGGACATGGTCAAGCGCACTGGTGGCAATGTGCCTGAGCGTGTCTACTTCAACAAGGGTCTATAAAGAGCCTGGATTCGTCTGCTAGACACTTAGACAATAAACGTGTTAATTGTTGCTTCGGCATTTATAGAGACAAGCGCGCAATGTAATTGTTCCTCGTTCCTGGTCACATCAGAGTAGTCAATGATGTCATAATATTTGTGTTTACTGTGAATCTGTTTGTAATATCTAATGTGTGTGGATCTGTAAGCTAAAGTGGAATATCATTTTATATTAAATTTAATTTAACGGCATCTATTCTCTAGCAAAAATTGTAAGCTAAGTTAAGCACAGTTTCTCAGTTGACTCAGAACACCTTAAGTTCTTCGAGCATGTTCTTCTGTTGCTAACTTATTTAATGCGTGTCACTAGGGCAACACCTAAACTAAATATCCACAAAAATAAATTAACATAAATTGTATTGCGGGCTTATAAACGGTTTTATTAGGTATATGGTTGTATCTTGTATATATGTATATATATATTATATATACCCATATATATATATATTTTGTAATTAGCAAATGTTTGCGGAATTTCGTCATTGGATTGTGTTGTAAAATTTACAAAATGTGCAAAACACAACTAGTTCGATTATTTGTTCACTTTAAATCTTGGTTAATTACGTGGAGACTTTCGTATTTATTGTACGACTATTTATCGGGCATTTAAACATAGTTTTGTGCTCTTGTACTACAACAAATTATCGCATTTATCTTTGCGTATTTTTTTTTAATTTTTGGACATTTTTTAAGGTACAATTTGAATTGATTTCTTTTTGTTTTTGTTTTTAGTTATTTGTTAAAAATGTTGGCACTGTCGCAAAATACTAAACATTGATGAAAAAATTCAACACTCAGATGTACAATATGTAAAATTGTGTGTTTCGCTTAAATTTAAAAACTAATCGAAGCCCTCGGCTCGGCTGCGAGGGCCGCTTCAATAACATTTGATCGCTGCCTGGCAGCCAATTTCGATTTCAATATTTGTTGCTTTGTGTAGTGCCGTGGAATCAGCAAACGTTTAATTAATTAATTATATTTATTAATAATTAATAAGTTTTGCAAAACTCTCGAGACACACAAACACATACATTTGTGGAACATTTAAAAATTGTATTTTTAAAATTAGTTTTCGTTTTTGTTTTTTAATTTATTTACTGACTGAGGCATTCAACAATTAAATCGCTTGGATTGCGCGTACAAATTATTGCAAATTGCATTATTCAATTTGGTATATGGATTTATTTATTTACTCTCTCCATATTCAACTTTTGACCCAATAGATATATGGTTTTGGTATACGTCCAATTGTGTGCACTCTCTCTATCTCTCTCTCTCGACTTGCAATGGAGGAACTCTTTCCGTTTTAGCTGCCTTTACAAACATTGCACTAAAAATTCATTTAAATTTCAGACTGTTTTAGTCAAGAAATGAATCTGCCATAAAAATAATGGAATTTCAATCGTTGCCTAGCTGCCGTGATATATTTTTATAATTTTTTTGAATTATTTCAATTTCTTTTTACAATATTGCGTATACGCCTTGGCCTTAGCGCTGTCAGTAGCTTAACAGCGCCCTAACAGCCACAGCAGACAGTTAACAGCGTCGCATTGTATTGGAGAGTTGTGCTTAACATAATGTTAGGGCATGTCTGCAGCTGCTATTTAACATAAGCTTTGTTTACTGGCAGATTCTGGCTAAATCTCTTTCTCTTTTTTGTATACCCTTCAACTCACCCTCACTTTTGCTGCTGCACTTTTCTCTAAGATTTTCTGTACAAACTTTATATATGACTTTTCTTTCAGCATTTTCGAAAAGCATACAAAACTTGACTCGCTCTCTTTGTCTGTTGTACACAAGCTTAAAGTTTTCATTTTCAATTCGTTTTTTGCTTAGTTTAATGCATTTTATAATTTCCTTTAAGAACCTTTTAAGCTTGTTTTGTGTCTTGAGTTTTGTTAATATATTTTTTATTTTGCGCACAGCCTTTTTTTTCTCAAAATTTTTTCTGGTTTTCTTTGTTTGTGTGATTCATATGTATTGTATATTTATTGTTCAAATATATGTTCATATATATATTTATATTTTGTAGTTTTTTTTTATATATTTTTTGTAAACCGTTTTTCGTGTTGACGACACCTGATCATTTTTTGTACCAACTTTGCCTGACTGACATACATATATCTAGCTATATATATACGTTCATGTACATAAGATATATATATATATTACTTCAAGCCCTCTCGCCTTGAAGTGCCTTTAAAACTTTGCACATTTCAGCGTTTTTAGAATATCATTTTCAAATTGTATTTTCAGTTTTCTTTTCTTTTTTATTTTTTTTTTTGGTAAAAACTCTTAAAAACTATGCCAAAAATGAAAAAAGAGTGGGCGTGCCTCTCAATTGTTTTTGGATTTCCATTTCCCAGCGCTTCTAAAACCTTAGAAAAATAGCCAAACCCTGTTCTTGCTATGTTTTTTCGTTTCTTTCTTTCTTCTTTCTTTGTTCTTTGTATTCGTGATTCAAATAGAAAATAAATAATAATCGTAATTCTTTTCTTTTAGTTTATTTCTCATTTTAGTGTTTAATATTTCGCTTTCGTGGAAAATCTGCTTTTCTTTTACATTTAGATGACTTGGCTTCAGTAGTTCGTATCATAGAATATATATTTTATAAATTGAATTCTTAATTACGTGTATATAACAATTATACATTTAAAATTTATAAACGTTGTTTTTTAGTAAAATTAAAAAAGCCATGCGCATAAAAACAGATTTCTCATTTTTTGTTTTTGTTTTTTAAGTTTAAACTTTATAAATAACGCGTTTCGTGTTTTCTGTATTTTTATTAATATTAATTTTGTTTTTGTTTTCATTTTCAAGTTGTTTTGACTTGGCTTACGAAGTAAATACAAACATGTACATAAGGTTCATTCATATAAGTATGTATACATTATATATAAATATATTTTATATATATATTTCATTTTCATTCCAATTCATTTAGTTGTGTGAAATTTCAAATATTATTTCCATTTTTCATTCCCTTCGTATCTATATCTTCCTCTGTGTTAGACTTACAATTAACTAGAAATTATATTTTATTATTATAATTATATTATATTATATGCTTTATATGTATGTATATGTATGTGTGTGTGTGTGTGTGCTTGTCTGTGTGTGTGTATTCGACAACCAAAGTAGGAAAAGGAGTTTTGTCTTCTGCATAGTTCCCAGTTACTACGGCTGCTCGCTGGCCGCCTCCACCGCGTTGGCTGGCACCAGCTCAACCACCGAGACAGCCTCGGCCGTGGTCGTTGTTGAGGTGGATGAGCTGGTGGTGCTGGCTGGCGACATGTTGTCAGCATTGCTGCACGCCAGCCCCATCGGTGGCGGCGAGCTGGTCGCTGTTGCCGTTGCTGCTGCGGCTGCTGTCGATTCCTGACTCTGACTGGGGGGCAGCACAAAACTCTTTCCCACACACTGATCTCATTTAAGGCCCGTGTCCGACGATGGCGTCCAGCGATCGAACTCAATGCCCGAATCGGGTGAGACGCCAGTTGCCTTGGCCAGATGCGCGGCCATAAACCCGCCCGTCTGCATACACTTGCAGTCGGGGGCGATGCAGTTGCATGAGAATTTGGAGCCGCGACCGCAGCGCGCCACCAGGCTGGGATTGCCCGCGAGCACCGTGGCCGAGGAGCAGCCGGCTGTGGGTCCAATGATATTAACGCTGCCGCCCTCATCCATGGCCTGCCCGTCGCAGGGACTCAAACGGAGTTGGCTCTCAAAGGACTGCAGCTGCTGCATGAAATGGAAATTGGGCGAGACATCCGATTTGCGAGCGCGCACCAGCATGAAGGCATCATTCAGGCTGAGCGCCCGTGTGTGCATCAAATAGGCCAACGTCACCGTGACGGAGCGTGAGACGCCTGCCAGACAGTGGACCAGCACCGCCGAGTTAGCAGAGCGCGCCTCCTCTGCAGAGCGAAAAGGGAGTAAACCAGTTGAGAATTATAAGCGAAATGAGAATAATTTTAGCACACTCACCTATAAAGTGTATGGCAGCTGGAAAATGCATCGCCAGATCCTGGGAATAATGATCGGTAATGGGAATTTGCAGATATTTGATAATGCCCAACTTCTCAAACTCATTTGGCAAATCGGGTGTCACGTTCAACACGTACTAAAATGGATAAATAAACAAGTTTAGATCATATAGTAAGAGAATGGTGCTAATATGCCTCACCTTAATGTTGTACTTTTGCAGAGCATTCAAGTCGCTGCTGTGCGTGGAATTGCCCAGGAACAGGCCGGGCACTATCTCAACGGGCGCCTCATTGAAATTATGATGATGGTGATGATGATGGTGTGTGGAGCTCTCGCAGTCCGAGGACTCAGCGGAACTGCTGCACGCCGAATCGGAATGTGGCGTGGAAATGCGTAGCGATCTGTAAGATAAATGTAAAGTTTACCAAGTGAAACTCATGGCTTCTGAATGGATTATGACTAAAAACTAGCTACATACTATAATGGGTGTATATTATATGAAGAAATGAAAATAAATTTGATTATAGCACTTTCTATATTACATATCTATATATATAGCACAGTCTATATCTTTGAATTGACTTAGTTTCTCCCTCTCTGTTTCTCTCCTTCTCTTTCTCTCTATACTCGCTCTGTTATATATATGTTAGTTATATGTTATCCCTCTGTTATCTCTATGTTATCTCTATTTCTATCTCTGTTTCTCTCTCTCTATCCCTCTCAGTATTCTCTTTCTCGCTCTGTTAGCTCTCTGTTAACTCTCTGCAATATATCTGTTATAGCTCTGTTCTCTCTCTCCCTCTCTCTCTGTTTCTCTCCTTCTCTCTCTCTCTCTCTCTCTGTTTCTCTCATTCTCTCTCTCTATCTGTTTCTCTCCTTTTCTCTCTCTCTCTCTCTCTCTCTCTCTCTCATTCTCTGTTTCTCTCATTCTCTGTTTCTCTCCTTCTCTCTTTTCTCATTCTCATTCTCTATCTCTTTCTCTGTTATTTATCTGTTATCTCTCTGTTAATTCTCTGTAATATCTCTGTTATAGCTCTGTTGTCTCTCTGCTTCTCTCCTTCTCTCAACTCCTAATCAAATTAATGAACATCGCTTCAATTTAGTACACATATAGTTAAAATACTATTAAATGTAATCACAGTTAGTTTTATGCAAATTCAGCTCCACAAATGGTTTCGGTTTACTCACTTTAGACCCATTAGCTGATCGGCCTGTGCATTGCGACTAGATTCCATTTCTTTGCTGTGCGCCTGGTTATCATCCTCGCACCACTCCGGAAATGCTTGGCGAAAACTGGAGAAGCCATCTGAAACCAAACAGAAAGAGAGAGGGAGACATTATAAATATGAAACTTTAGATACATATGCAAACTATAGATACAGATACAGATACAGATATAAAAAAAAATCAACTTTTAAGTATGCTTTTGAACTATGCGCGTGTTTTGCTTGGCTTTTGTACGCTTGAAAAATATTTCGTTATGCTTAGCCAAGTGTGTCCTGTTGGTCTATGGGTAAGACAACACCTATCCACACACTGAGCGAGCGACAGCTTAGCCCAGCCACGCCCCTGGCCACAACAACAGCCAGCACTTGCCCCATCTGCCGGTGCGCTGAAGCGTGCGTGAAATTCTTGCCGTTTGCGTGGCTCATTCATAAAATACGACTTTCGTCGTTGTCGTTGCCGCTGTCGTAGATTCCAATTAGAAACGGAAGTGGCTGCCATACGAGACGCGACTCGCAGCGCAAAGGAAAATGGGGCACGAACGGAAATGCTCTTTCTATATTTATGCACGAGTTTGCAAGCCGGCAACCGGGTTGGCCTGGGCGGAGCTGACCTGGGCGAAGGGGGGGGCCACAATATTATGATGACTGCGTTCGCTCGCTGCGAATTGTCATAACACAAAACGGAAGCATACAATTTCCTACATGGCGCATTATAAATGCGATTCCGCATTTGAAATTGAACACCAACAACAACAGCAGCAGCAGCACCACCGGCACCACCACCAGCAGCAGCAGTAACTCAGCTATCAGCCAGTGGGCCAACGGGTTGTATGCGCTATCAAGAAGCCAGCGTTGCCTTTAAAAATAGTCAGTTTAAAAGCCAATAGAAACACCCGCAGCACAATCAGCCAAATTAGCCCAAGTGGCAGCAGCAGGCGAGGCCGCAGCAATGGCTAAACTCAAAACTGCATTTGATAGCAATTTCCGTTGCAAAGAGAAGATATATATGTATAGAAACTGAAGAATTCAACGGAATACACAACACCTAAGCCAATAACAATGATTCACTGAGATATCTCAAAGTATATAAAAGTTTCTCATATATGAACTAAACTTTAGCACAATCATTTCTATGGCAGCTATAAGAAGTAGTAGTCGGATGTTAACCATATTTTATACATATTTCAGAAACTTTTCAAAACTAATGCACAGCGAGTTTCATAAAGCTATCTCCAAAGTTAAAAAAGTTCGTCATATAAGAACTAAATTTAGAGCTAACATTTCTATGACAGCTATGAGATATAGAAGTCGGCTGTTAACCAAATTTTATACATATTTCAAGAACATTTTAAAACTAATGCCTAGCGAATTTCATAAAGCTAACTCCAAAGTTTAAAAAGTTCTTCATATAAGAACTAAATTTAGAGCTAGCATTTATATGGCAGCTATAAGATATTGAAGTCGGATGTTAACTAAATTTTACACATATTACAGAATCTTTTCAAAACTAATGCATAGCGAATTTCATAAAGCTATCTCACAAGTTAAAAAAGTTCTTCCTGTAAGAACTTAATTTGAGAGCTAACATTTCTATGACAGCTATGTGTCATAGTAACCCAACAAATTCAATGAAATTAATGAGAAACCCAGACGACAACTCCAATGCTGTGATATTAGTCAGCATAGAATAGTCACACGACAGATAGTCTGAGGAATATCTCTATATAGACACTGATCATGCATAAAGAATTTATTATAAACTCGCACTCTATACACACAAAGCAAACAGAACAAAAGTCTATATTTGGCCCGACAGGAAATTGCAGGCTGCTCCAACTTTTCGCATAAAACTCTCGAAAGGTTAAACCAAAATCGATTTCAATTTTCTCAAAATTAAAATCTAGCTGAGAGACTTGCAAACTTTTGCTATATAAATGTGTGTATGTGTGTGTGTGTGTGTGTGTCCGCTGTCATGTGTATTTCTCTCTTTCACTTTGGCCGTCTTGAAGTGCTTTCTACCCACTTCACATAAAATATATGCTGACAATAGGAATTTTATAAATAGAAATTTATTTGATATTCAATTGTTTCTTCATTGTTGTTTGTTGTTTGTCGTTTTTCCATATTTTGCGCGTGTTGCGCTTCCTGTTTTTGGCTCCATGAGAGTCGCCACGAACGAACGAACGAACGAACGGACGGACGTACATACGTGTCCGGTGGCACGGTTCAACGGATTGGCGTTCCACTAAAGGGCACACTTTAAGTGCAGTGCGTCATCATCCGCCCGGGATGAGGGCGCAACGGGCGCAAAACCCAACCGCAGCGCCAATTGCGAGCCAAATTAATTAGCCTAGCGCCCAAATTGTGTATAAGCGACCCAAAAGGGTAGTCCACTAGCGATTCAAACTGGAAACCACCAAGTCGACCGCTTGTCTAACTGTTTACGCGACAAAAGCTCGCCTACGTCATTTCCGCTCGAACAGCAGCAGAAAGGGGTGCGTGTGAGGGCGGGGGGATGAGCGGGCGCGGGCATTGGGGAGTAATAACTAGGTAAATGTGAATGAAATGAATACAGCTCCAATGAATACGTGGGCGGGTATGTGTGTGTGTATGACAGCGTGTGCGCGACAATGTGTGTGTGTTTGTGTTTGTGTATCTCAAGTCAAAGCGGCGGCTATGTTAGCAAAAAGTTACTTAACTCACGTTTTTATACCCTACAAAGGGGGTTTAAAAAGGGTGTGCTCAACTAGAGACCATTAGAACTATTTTTACATATTTTGTATATGTTCTAAAGAACAAAACTTATTAAACTCAATCAAAAATATACATATATCAAAACTTTTTAAATAAATATAAAAACATAAATTTATATTTTTATGTTTTAAAATAAGTATGAAAATATATTTTTTTAATAAGATTTATATAAAATATATTAATAGTTTTTAAATAAAACTAAAAATCATTTATTATTTGTGTTTAAAAATCCATCAAATATTAAAATTTAAATAGAAAAATATTTATTTTATATAAAAAATTAAGTTTTCAAATATATTTATATTTTTATTATTTAACAAATATTTTTGTATATTAAAAATAATAATATAAATAAAATATTTATTTTTTTAATTTAATTTAATTTAATGTATTTAATATTTTACATCTTTCGACACACAAATTTAATTTTATATATCTGTTTTCACTACTTAATTTTAAAACACCCCCTTACAGGGTATTTCGTAGTCATTACGCAAGGCTTTTGCTCAATTTTTTATATATTTATTTTATAACTCACGCTCATAGCACACGACGGACGGTCAAACAAACAAACAAATGAAGAGAGACGCGCGGTAGATAAGCCCCAGCAGGGCAAAAGACAAAACAAACAAATAAAATTAAATATAAAATAAAAGTAATAAAATTATAAAAAAATGCAATTTGTGGCGAACAAAAAAAACAATGAATGAACAACAGAAAGGCAAAGCAAAAAGAAAGTGCACGACTGGCAGATACCCAAGATATATAAGCAAGCTTAACCAGCTAAGTCGGGCATACCCTATAGGGTATTCTTTTCGCTGTCACCCGCCAGTTGTAAAAACTTGCATGCATTATTTATAATGTTATTTCGGCTTTGTTGTTATTGCCTTAATAAATAAATAATCCAAATATTGCGCTTAGCATGACAAGCACATCCCGTGGGCGGTGGCTGCAAATATTCCAAAATAACAATCGCCATGGGTGGGTGTCTATATATATATATATATATATATATATATATATATATATGTGTATATATATGTATATCTACGTGTGTAGAACCAGGTGTTTGACAGAGCGGGAGAGTTGTAAGCGCAGACAATTGAGGGGGTTGGCGCTGCTCTAAGCTTTAGTTCAAATCCGGTTTTAAAGACCACAAAAGGAACGAGACAATAAATAGGCAATCTGTATGTATTTTAAGTAGTTTCAGCTCACAAATTGTTAGTGTTATTTATTTTTTTGTTATTGTGTTATTTGTCGCTGTTTTTATGGTTTTTTTTTTTTTTTTTTTTAAGTTTACATTTTTCACGTTTTGAAGGTCGTTTCCACTGTGCGCGAATCTTGTCATTGTTGTCGTTGTTGTTGCTGCTGTGATTATTGTGTGAACTCATCAATGAAACAATACAAAATTGTAGACAAATACACACACACACGCACACACACACGCACTTACACTCTGCTGTGTATATAAAGGCTATGCACAGGTGTGTGCTGGATGTGATAAGCGCAGAGTATATCTGTCATATAGTATATATTATACATATATATATATATATATATATATATATATATATATATATATATATATATATATATATATATATATATATATATATATATATATATATATATATATATATATATATTATGTATATATATACTAAGCATCTAGACAAAAGATATGAATGGTCGGCATTCGAGACAATTGCGAGGAGCGATAAGAGATAACGACCTTTGAGTTATTCGCAACAGTTACGTTTGAGCTACTGTGAACACTCGAAAATGGAACTAGTTTGTTTACTTAAACTTATGAAAAGCGCATAGAAAGGCCAAATTGAGCAGAGTAACTGAAAAAACTGACGAGCTGACGAGCTGATAAGAAGCTAAAGTTTTATGAATAGCTTTAAAATATAATATATCTATGTACACATATATATTAAAATAATAATTGCCTTTCTATGCAATTCTCAAAATATGTATAACAGAGCCAGACACAGAGCTAAATCATATTTGCTTGATATGAAGACTATATATATATATATATATATATATATATGATTAGCATATATGAGAATCACATAGAAGTCACTTTCATTTAAAAATAATTTACTCAGAGCGCCTGCAGCTGCTGCCCTTTAACATTTCTATATATATATCTATTATGCTCTAAGAGCAGTTCCCACATCATCGCCTCTCCACACGGCTCTCCATAACTCAATTTTAAGTTACAAATTTCCAGGAGACTTAAAACACTTGTAAAACAAAAGAAAGCAGACGATGCTCGAGGCCTGGCAATGGGTCACGGTTGACATTTCGCTCCGTGGGCAGTGCGGCTCGTGTTCGCGCTCAATCAATCATGTTGTAATCAATCAATCAACTCGAGCCCGAGTTGCGCGAGTATTTAAAATGTCAACCCGACTGGCGGCTGGCGGCTGGCGGCTGACTGCTCTGTGGGCTCTTTGCATAATGGCAATTTCTTGCGACATTATTTCGAACGAGAACCTTTTCAAACTAAAGCCCTCGAAAAGTTTCTTGTGCAATGCATTAAATAATTTCCCCATCAAAAGCGGAAGTGGCAGTCATTAATATTTTCGCCTTTTAGCTGGCACTCATTTCCATTTGCCCCCAGCACTTTATTTGTTCTCGTTTTTTGTTTTTTTATTATTGCTTCCCCACAATTTTTCCTCTCGCACTTTGTTTATGCGAGCAGCTAAAAAAATGTTGCTCCAAAAATAAAGCGAAGGCAAAACTGGAAAATTTGGGGCGTCTGTGGAAATGTAAACAAAATGGGGCCACATCGGGTTGGGATGGTTCTTTTTATTTCACTTTTTTATATATTTTGATTCTTTCTCTTTTTTTTTTTTTGTCTTGCTTTCTTTCGTAACTCACACATACTACATGTGGGGCTGGCTTCTTTATATGTATATGTATTTATATAATGTCTGCCATTCTGTCAGAGTCTGACTCATTGACAAATAGCATTGAACTGCAGGCGATGTGCTCAGCGTTGTCTTTTCATTCATGGAGCTGGCTAGCCAGACGTGCTATATACCCAGTTATATATAAATATATATATACCCCGTATTTATAGTACGCCATTGTGAAACACATGGTGGACTGCATTTCTAAAATGGTGGCGGTGGCAGCCAGGAGGGGGTGGGGGTGAGTGCTGCTGTTAGACATGGCCACACACATGGCGTATGCGTAATATGAAATTCTCTCCTTGTTTTATTTGAATGCCGCACACAGCACACAAATCCTTCTGGCAAACACGTGAAATCCGCAGCACTTTGGAAATACCAAAACAAAACAAAACAAAAAATAAAAACCATTTGGAATGTTATTTGAAATTTATTTAAGCGGAATTCGTGGCATGCGCACGGTTTTATACACAAAGTATGCGCCAGCTAAATCCTAACCGAATTCCACGTAAGGAAACCCATTTTAAATTTAATTTATATGAGGGGGAGAGCAAATTAAGGGAAATTAATGATTAAGTTCTTTATGATCATTATTTTTTAATATAATATTATTTTATTTTATTTAATATTATTTAACTGAATTTAATTTAATATTATTTAATTAATTTTTAATTGTATTTCATAATTAACATTTTTAAGCCCTTTTGATTTTATGCACGTTAGCATCTGTTTTGCACCACTGTGCAACGGTTGAGCACTTGACGTCCACAACGCAGTTACAACGGCAGCTCGCAGAAGCTGCCGACAACAGCATCGCCCACGCCGACAACAACAGCAACAGTAAAGAGAACAAGCATCGCCGCTTAAACCACCTACGGACATAAAACCAAAAATGAACGTTGCTTAAAATGAATGCAACAACAACAACAATAACAGCAACAACAGTAAACCAAAATTCTAAATAAACCAACGCCCGCGCGCACTAAGTATTTTGTATCGAGTAAAGGGAAGAGAGAGACAAAGAGAGAGAGCGAGACAAAGGGACAATACAAGCTGAGAGCTGAGCTCGGAATTTGAGCAAAATGTTAGCGTAGACAAGAACCGGCTCACAGCTTTTTATGCTGCGGCTGCCGTTGCAGTTATTGGACTTTGGGGCGTGTACACCTGTTATACACACACACACACACACAAACACAAATAATTGCAAAAATGAAAGAAAGAGTTTGCCTTTACATAAGCCGCTCCGCTTGCCTTCAAAGTTGGGCGCCCAAAACGCCAAATGCTTTTTATGAATGAATGCGCCGCGAAAGTAGAAAAACTATGCGCACATGGTGAAAGAAGGAAAGAATGAAAACCACTAAAAAAGAGAGAAAGACAAAGACAGCGCGAGTGGGAGAGAGATAAAGAGCGCTGGCAATGGTACATAGAGTCAGCGCTTAGCACGCAACTATTTGTTAAACAGCAATTTCGCATTGAAAACGTGACGAGCACACACACAGACACTACTATAGAGTAACAAGCGAAATACATAGCTGTAATAAACAAGTAAGAGATTTGCAAAGGCACGACTAAGAAATACTCTAGAGTAGAAGAGTTGATCTTAAAGAGAGAGATTTTAATAGAATATATATGGCGACATATATAAATATTAATGCATATTTTTATAAATGGTTGCAAATATATATAATTATACATATAAAAATACATATTTATTCAGACTTTTCTACGACCTACTCAAACCCATCATACCCTTTCTTTTGCCTCTGCCGTATTGAGCAATTCTTTCATTCCATTTCCATTCCGTTTCAATTCCACTCCATTCATGCATTGAATTAAATACGTTTTTAGTCAATTTGATGCAATTTGCACAACAGCAAGTCTGTTGAGCGCATTGCCATGAGAATGGGAATGGAATGGGGAAGGGGTCGATGTGAGGGACGTGCGACATAATTTTTAGCTCATACTTTGTTGCTGCATCCATCTTCCGCATAGCCAAGTGAAGCGCTCGTTCCACATTAATGCATATGCTAAGTGGGCAAGTGTGAGTGAGGAACGAGTGAGCGAACATTAAATAAACTCATTGAGTAGAACAACATTGTTTGAGGTATGTAGCTGGAACCACTGTTAAGGGAGCGGACACAGTGGTAGTTAACATAAATAAGAACTTTAGACTTTTTAAGTCGCGTTGCTGTCGTTGCGGCTTTTCCTCCTTTTCCTGTCAAACTGTGTAAGCCAATTCAATCAAAATGTAAATAGGCACAGGCTCTATGAGCCGTGGATCTCTCTGTCTGCCCAGCTATAAATAACAAGAAGCCGGGCCGCAGCTTTCAAGGTATTAGCCAAGGCATCCCGAGGCATCCTTTTTGCCTTTTTTCGTTGTTGTTACTGTTGTGCCTAAAAGCTGCCGCACATTATTAATTAATTATGTATAATTTTGCCAAGCTACGCAATTACATGAAATTCGGCAACGTTGTTTGCGGCCCGCCCTCTAACCCCAACAGAAAAAGGGAGATAAAAAGAATACACTAGACATTTTACAGTGGCTGTTAAAATTACAGATAAATTGGAGAGAAGAGGCGCGGAGTGGAGAGAGTGGAGAAATTGCGTGTAATTGAAATTGCGCTAGCTGAGAGCACTGTAACTGTATCTACAGCTGTACAACTGTTGAATATACATACAGACATATCTGTATCATAGCAGTAAATCTGTATGTGCAACATTTTGAGCATATTTTCGGCAGCGGCGGCGGCGGCACGTTTCCTCCCCTTTGACCGGGGAAGTTTTCGCAAATGGGGTCAAGTTTAATGTGCAGCTTCCTGTTGCTGCTGCGCCAGTAATTGCAGATGGATTTGCTCTCGGCTGCGGAGCAAGCAACAAGTGCAGCAACTGAGCTGACAAAGAGAAACAGTGAGAGTGTGTGTGTGTGAGAGAGAGAGGGAGGGAGAGAGGTTGCTGCAGAGTTGGAGTTACATTTTATATCAGATTTATTGATTTTCTGTTTGCATGGGACGCACTTGGACACTTCCGTTGCAGAGAGAGCGCCACGCGCAACAAGAAATCATATAAGAAGCGGAGCAATTGTCAACTATGAGATACCCTATGTTGAATAAAGATTGGACTTGCATAAATACATTAAAAAATACTAAAAAATATGTTTTTTTTTAATTACATAATAATATGAATATAAACAATTTATATTATTTATATAATTATTAAATTTGTATTATTTTCTTTTTTCATTTAATTATTAAATCAAATTTTAACCTTTAGTTTTCTTATTTTAACTATTAACAAAATTTATTTTTGAGCAAAAGAAAATTTTATAAACTTCTTATTACACTAAGTGCTGGGCAACAAAAGTCGTATTGTTTACAGCTATAGCAGGATAATGGTCAATACATAACAAAGGCCAACAACAACATCCAAACAGTAGCAGCTCCCCCTCCCATAACATTTAATCAGAATGCGCCGCCATTGGACAACGTGCTCAGAATTTCATTTCGAAATGAAATGCCACAAAAGACAGGTAACAAGAAGAGGGGCGGGCTGGGGCGGGGCGGTGCCATGGCGCTGGGTAAGGGCATTTATAAATATTGCATGCAAGAAAGATGAAAAAGCACGAGAAACGGAAAAGCGAATGTGCAACAACAAAGGACCTCACAGCAGCAGCAGCGAAAAGAAAATTTCATCAGTAACAAAAAATTGCTCAAATAAATATCAATTGCGTTATTGAATTTCCAATTATGATAATTATGAAACGCTCGTGCAAATCGTAAGTAATTGTGATTAAATGTTGCCTTGGACATAAAACATTAATTTTGTTTGATTTGATTTTTTTTTTTTTTCTCTTTTTGTTTCTCTTTGAAGTTTGACTTTAATCTTCAAATTCTGAAACATTTCGTTTTTCTGCTCTGCTCTTCTGCTCTGCACACTGTTTTACATACATATTTCTATCTCTTTCTCACTTGATTCTAGTTGCCGTTATATTTCTCACCCAGCGAACTTGCCTATTATTTCATTCATTTTATGTAGCGCAAACAACAGCTCAAAACTGCATTCATCGCTGGCTGCTTGAGTGAAGACACGAACCTCACACACACATGCTTGCATAGAAAAACTGACGGAATTATTGTAGGAATTCGAGCTCTTCTCTTGCGTTCACTCTGTCTCTCTCTGTCAGTCTCTGCTTGTCCGTTCTTCTTGCGCGCTGTCCGTTTGTCTGTCTGCCTGCCTGCTGCTTCTGGTAGCCGCTGCTAATTTGCACTTTGATGAAATGCGTTCATGTTGTTGTTGTTGCTATTACTGTAGATTTATGCATGCAGGCGCGCAACGCGGACGTCGACAGCAGCCTTTAGCTCCATTTCATTTCGTTGCGGCCTTTGCTTATACACACATACACATATGTATATATGTATGTGTGTGTGCATGTGTACATATCTCTTATTCCTTTTCGCCTCACGGAATCAAAGCAAAAAATTCAATCGTTGTCTTCGTTTCTCTACTTCTTTTTTTGCTTTGTCGCTGTTTGATGTTGTTTTTGTTGTTGCCGTTGTTTGCTAATTCCAAGAATACAACAATTTACGCGTTCAGCTCCCCCGCCAAGGCAGGCGGCAAAAGAAGGGAGCTGAGTATAAGACGGGAGCAGAGAGCAGAAACGACAGCAGAGTATAAGACGTCGTTTGTATTTCGCAATGCGCCACTGATTCTTCGACTCTTTGACTCTTTCCAGCCGTCTTGCGCTTTTATGTTTATGTTTGGTGCAGCAACACACACGCCCTGGAAACTTCCGTTGAATTCATGTGAGGAACGCCGAGGTATGCGGCATAGAAAGACCCACGAAACGAAACGCCCTCGCAGCGCGCTTTGACCGGAAGTCGCTTGTCGTCTTTATCATTTTTTTATTCTCTTTTGTTGTCGATCATCAATGCTTGCAAATATTTGCGCCATGTGTGTGTGCGCCTGTGTTGGTGTGTGCTGGTCTCAGCCTCCGCCATTGCAGGTGGCTCGAGACAGAGATTCAATGTGGGTCTCGCGCCGTTAGGCGGCTGTTTAATTAAAGCCCACACAAACTTTGACCCAAATCCGGCGACAACAACAACAGCAGCAGAAAAATGTTTGTCTCTGTTTTCGAGCGCAGCCGTAGGCCGCGTCTAATTCGACCAGCCAACTGTTCCAATCCAACTGTCCAACGTGTGTCTCCAAAAACGTTGTCAAATGCTTGCCGGCCTGCATCTGTTTCTGTGTGTGTGTGATTGCTTAATAAGACGCCAACGTAGCAAAGCTGTCTGTCGTTTCGTCCGTCTATTGCCGTCTGGACACATCCATTTTGCACGTGGGCAGTGTTTTTTGTGGTTTGGTGTCAACACTAAACAACAAATACCGAGCCGCACAGTGTGACAATTGAGCAAACCCATTAGCAATTTTTAAAGATTTAAAAATTAGAAGAATAGTTATGTTATGTTACTGCTATGTCTACATATATGTACATAAGTATGTTATGCATGGATGTCTACAAGTTTACAGCTTCAGATAATTCAACTGTTATGTATGTACGTGTACATAAGTATGTTATGTACATATGTATGTATGTATGTATTCATGCATGTAAGTATTGCCGCTGCAAGTTTACAGCTTTAAAAAATCCCAACAGCCACAGCCACAGGCACAGGCACAGGCGCAGCTGCTGCTGCTTTGCTGGCAATTTTTCGGTGAAGGCAGACCAGTCGAAAGCTGTTGTTGGAAGGAGAAGCAGAAGCAGAGGAAGGCGAAGGAGCTGTCGAATTTGCTGGAAGGAAGGCGGCAGCGCAGTTTCTGCTGATGAACTATCATCAAATTGTAATGAGGCAGGCGACGGCCTTGGAAATGAATACGTAGAAGAGTATGTGTGTGTGTAACTGTGTGTGTGCGTTGAGCTGTGAAATGCCACGTGTTGTTGTATGTATGTTTGTATGTGGGAAAGTAAGTAGAAAACTTGTGAAAATTGCTTAGGCCCAAAAACAAAATTAAAGCAACTTGTCCACAAATGAGGCAAACAACTCTCCAATGAGCAGCGAAATACATATACATACATGCATCTATGTATGTATGTGTGCATTCCTATGGATATGTAAGTATGTTTGTATGCATGCATGCATGCAGTGGGGAAAATGCGAATGCGACGATGACGACGACGACGCGTGGAAATGCATACCACAGAGTTGTTTTTATGGCAACGACGCGACGTCGCTGCCGCGCATGCGCAGCAGCCGAGTTCAATTTCTATAAAAGGGTCGACGCAGCAGCAGCAGACAGAGAGAAGCAGCAGCCGACTAGGCAGACTGACGCTGAACAGTGGAGCAGCTTTGTATCCGCATGGCTATAAAAAATCCAAGCAGCAAGAAGAAGACTCAGACAAGTTCTGTCTATAATTTTAACTCAACTTCCAACTCCCCAATAAAAGTGGCGGCGGCGTCAGCGTCGGTGGCTGCGAAGACGACCGCAACGCATCGTTCGTTGACTCTAGGGCCAGGGCGAGATAGAGAGAGCGAGAGAGCACAGAAGAACGAGCGCAAAAGGAGCGTAAATGATGTTTGGGTTTGAAACTTTGCTAAATATAATTGAATTAAATTTCATGCAACGGAAGCGCTTAGTTGACGAAACTTGCACAAATTGCGTTCTCTCTCCCACATACACGCACACATAGACAAGCATTGGCTCTCTTCTCTGACACTTGGCCCCTATCTTAATTGTTTTAATTCCGAGAAATGCATACAAAGTGGCATTTAATTAAAATGAATTTCGCAGCAGCACTGCATCCGGCTGCCATAATGAACTCGCTCCTGTCAAAACGCAGGAGAGAGAGTGCGAGCGCGCCGCATAATAGCCCGATTTAATTGCATTTCAAGGTCAATTAGCGGCGTGAACTTTAAGGGCAACTAAACAATCGGTTTATTCCCCCCGCTAGGCAAACAGGACGCTAAACTGTTTGCTAACTTGGTCGCAACTCAAAAGCGTCTATTGTCGTTCGTTGCTATGCTGCCGGATGTGTGCGACAGGGACAGCAAGCTGCAAAGTTGTAGGTTATGTAAATGGTCGTTGTTATATTAGTTTCCAGTTAGTGGAATGCATTAGGTTTTATTATTCCAGAAGATTATATAATTATAATAATATTTATTTAATACAATATAATAAAATAATATTTAAGTAATAATTTTTTTTTTTTTTAACAATATTTACTTTTCAAAGACCCATACTATGCGCTATATGCACTCACAAAATCTATATTATTTTAGCTAATCATACTGCCTCGATTATCTTTGAAACTGCGTCCCTTTCCGTTCCATCATTCCATTATCGCATCGCACTACATATATCCAATATAATCGAGCTCTAGCGGTATATATGCATACCATTTGCCATTTGCATGCACCACGGAAGGGGAACTCTCGAAGCCCCTGCAGATAAGATAAGGCCAACTGGAACTGGGCCAAGTGGCAGCGGGAATGATACTGGTTATATTATGGGAACGAAAAAGGTTTACAATACAAATCGCACTTATCTGAACACTAAAGCATGACAAAATGCACTGCCGACAGCCATTCAGCCATTCAAGAGAGGACCCGGAATTCAGTTAGCCTTTATTATTTAGTCGGGATCATTAGCAGCGCCCGACGACAATGGGCGACACTTGAGGTGTCCGAAAGGTGCTAGAATTTTACACAAAATTGTCAAATGAGGATTTTCCCGGTCTGAGGTATTTTCCAGTCGTAAAACTGATCTGCTGTAGAGAATTTACCTGCAGCGCACAGGTAGGCGCAGGATGAGCCACTGACGTCACGGCTGCCTCTGTCTCTGCCTCTTCTGCTTATCTTATGCTAATTTAGCAGCCGAGAGTGTTTCAAGTTCTATTTTCATGAAATGAAACGAATAAACAATGGCACCAAGAGCCAGACGGAGTTTTTTTCTTTCTTTCTTTCTTTTCGGGAGGAGACGAGGAGCGAGCGAGCGACCGGTCCATTTATTGACGCCCTATTGTCAATTTGCGATATTAGCACACGCTGAATGGAACGTGCGTACGTCAGAGAGAGTGAGTGGGAGAGGGAGAGAGAGAGGGGTACGAGGGAATTGGGAACATTGAGACAGATGGCAACGGAAGGAGAGCACACACACATACATTTGGGCGCTTGTAAGCGAACGGAAATTGAAGTGATAAAAATAAGTATGAAGCCAGAGTCAGTCAGAAGCAACAGCGACTAGTCAGATAATATATAAATCTATATGTATATATGTGTATGCATAAATAAAATATATATATGTATATATTCAGATTCTTTAGCAATTTAATTGTTTTTCTTAGAATTTGAATAAAACATTTAATCATTCAGTGATAACTGATAAAGTATATATATATACATATGCACAGTTAATGCTAATCAAGTCCAAATCAATCAAAAGTATCTGACATATAGCTTAGCCAGCCAAACAAGTTCAAAGCATCAACACACATCATATTATATAGGCGCCACATTAAGTATTTCAAAAAGCTATTTGGCAGATCATTTGAAACTATATATAGGTATATACACATACATATACATATATATATGTATATTCATACATTAATCTGACTGTCTGTTGAATCTATTCTTAGAAACGGCATTACGCTTATCAACATCGGAACACACCTTATAAAGACGATGCTATTATATATACATATATTCAATTCAAATATATATTTTGTAGATTTGAATATTTGGCTGCATAACGCTTAAATATGCAGTGTACAAATGGAAGAGAAGAGCATATTTGTTTTTAAGAGTTATAAAACACTTATATAGGAAATAAAATCCTTATACAAACCAGAATTTGGCTAAGAATTCCCATAAGTTCTGACTCAGTAATAAAAAAACAATTCATTAACTATTTAAACTCAGCTTTTACTTATTTACAGGGTATACCTCAGTCGAGCATTCATTTCTCTGTTATTTCTGTGCTTTCGTGCTAATAATAACATTTTTTAATAATACATAATGCCGAGCAGCAAATGTTTATTTATGGCTTGTTCTATGCATTATTATGATTTGTTTAATATTTATTTATGTTTTTCTTTTTTTTTTAGCTTTTGTTTTGATTTTGCGTTTGTTTTTCGTGCTAAAATAAAACAAATGAGTAAAAATATTTGTATATGTTTTCTTTTTCTTTTTTAAATACTTTTGCCTAGGCTGTGGAATGTGCAGCAGTAATTTATTTATTTTTATTTTTTTGATTTATTTATGATTGACTTGTGGAACTCACCTCGCAGCGAGAGCACGCGACAGCCGTCCTGCTTGAGGCGGCGATAGAGCACGTTGATCGTGGCATCATTGCCGTTTCCGTACATGGCGAAAGCTCCAGCCACATCTTGAGTCGGCTGCTGTTGTTGTTGTGGCGGCACGCCCACATCGTTGTAGAGTATGAAGGGGCTGAGCTTGTAGCCCGCCTGTATGCGCTCCTTGAGCTCCTGCGACTTGATCGTGGATGGCAAGTCGATCTTGCCAGCGGCCAGGCGGCGCAGCATTATGCTCGGTATGCTGAAGTTAACGGCGCTCCGTATGTGCGACTCGCTGTACTCCTGAGAGCCGCGACAGTCGAGTATGATCAGCTTTTTGGCTGGGTCGCAGCTGGCTCTCAGCTCCGATTGGAGCCACTCTTTGCTGCAGCACTCGTACTCCGTTTCCGGCATCTTGAAAAGCTCTTGCAAATGCACTCGCTCTCTTTCTCGCTCACACTCACACACTCTCAATAAAGCGTTTCTAGTTTGTTGTTTTGTTATTTTCTTTGCTTATTTCGTTTCTTTGCTTTTTTTCGATAACTTTTTCAGCAACTTTACAACAACAAAAAGTTTATATCATCTGCTGCTGCTGCCTGGCGCACATTTTTTTGTATTTCTGCTGCTTCTGCTTTCCTTTTTGTGTTGTGCTTCTCGCTCTCACAAAAAAAATACACACACATGCACACGCAACACAATCACATACGCGCGCACGCAAGCAAGCAACGAAACAAAAATTTTTTACAATGAAATCTTTTTCCAGCTACGTTTTGTGTAGAATTTTCCAAAACGCTTTTCTGTTGTTTCTTCTATTAATACTCAAATTGCAATTTGTTTTGTTTTGTTTTTAGTTGCTTGATATTTTTTTTACTCTTGTATCGCACTTCAATTCTTTTTCTTTTTTATTATGTTTTGTTGTAGGCCCCCATTCGCACGCACACACAAGCCCGCCAAATCACTACCGTGTATGTATTACTGTAACTGTATGTGTATGTCGAAGTTGAGTGTTGAGCAAATGAAATAAACAGAGCCTAAAAAACGCGCACTGACCGAACACCGAACCGAACCGTACGAGCGGGCTACAAGTGACAAGATACAGATACGCTGAAGGAATGAAAAAGTAAACGAAAAAATTGTTTACAGTTTGCCATTGCAGCAACCAGAATGTTAAGCATTCTGCTCACACGCTGTTAGGCAAATGTTGTGCTTCTGTTGCACTCTTCTGTACTGTTCGCTCACTCTCTCTCTCTCGTTGATTTCGTTGGTCATTTTGCCGCACATGTTAGCTCAGGTTGAACAAATGATTTCTCTAACTCTCTGCGAGGTGTTTTCTCTCAGCGTTCGACTGTTATCATACTGTTAAACTCAATTTTGTACTTGTCGAGTCTGTTAAACAACACTGAGCGCAAAAGCAGACCCAGCAGTTAGATTATGCACGAGAAATGTTCTGAAAATAACATGATAAGAGAATTTGATAGTCAATCAGTGATTTAGATTTGACCATTCTGCAAAATTATTGTTGAATGAAGTACTTATTTTAGCATTTTTAAATTGTAATTCAAAATTATTTAACTATATTTAGCTAAAATAACTAATACCAAATTTCTTACTGTGTTAACATAGCAGCATCGGCAAATGAGTGAACGATTGCAGTAGCAGCACCCACACACACATACACACAACGCAGAGAGCGAGCGTGACAGAGCGCTGCAGAAGGTGAGTTTGCACAGTGAGCCCGCTAGGAAATTGAATATGACTCTGGCAGGTTTTTGTAATAACTTCATTTAGTACAAATATAAATGAATATTTAATTAAATATTATATTTAATCTGCAGGAATTATATTTTTATTTATTGCTGTCTGCTATTATGCATTTGTAAATATTAAATAAGTGCTTATCAAATTTTCTACCTACCTTTTTACATGTTCGGTTTGCTGCTCTCCACTTATTTTACAGCCTCTGCCAACGTCTCTCTCGCTCTCACTTATTTTGATTGCCTCGCTCTTGCTCTGACTCTCCCACAACACTAACAGAAACCTCGCATGTGCGCATAGCACACGCTCATAAGTTTGTGTAAAGTTCATTGATATTTTTGTGCATTGGTATGCGTTGAATGCGTGTGTTGATTCATTGAGTTCGCAGCAACTAACTGCCTAATATATGGGCGCTGAGTATGCATTGCCGCTGTGTGTGTGAGTGATTGTATGTATGTGTGTCCGCATGCTGTGTTTGTTATATAGAAACAGTTTATATATGTATGTTTTATATGAATGTGCACAAGTATTTGGTATAAAATGTATTGAGTCTACACTCCAGCGAGTGCTTATGAATGCGAACCCATTGGAGCAGCAAAAGGTGGGGGTGGGGTGGGCTGGGATGGGGCGTAACTGGCTGAGTGAAGTGGAAGCTCAACTGCGTAAATGTTGAGCGGGGCGCTTAACAGACTTCAAGTGCCTGATAGACCAGATGAACAGATGAACAGTTGAAACAGCGCCCAAAACTCATCAATGAAGTTGAAATATTCAGCTAAGTCTCTCTCCCACACACACACACACAGAGGCACGCACATAATGTCCGCAAGGACATGGCTTGCCAACAGGGTCGTTTTTGGAGACTAGCAGAATGTTTAAATTTATAACCGTGACCCTGATATTTGCAAAACGGCAACAACAACAAGAAACACGGCACAAGCCTCAGTATATTTCAAGGATATGCCTATGCGCGTGCAGAAAATTTCTCCAAAAGCGGCCCCAAGCGACAGAGCCCCCAACTCAACAATCGAAGCGGCTAACAGTGCGCAGGCGCTGCCTTGCCCAAGGGAGGCAGAGCGGCAAAGCGGCCATGCGAACTTGTGGCCCAAGCTTATGTGTATATATTTATATGTATATGTATATACACACACTCACACACACACACACACTCACACACTCACACGTACATCTATAGCACAACGTGCTTTTTATGTACCCAACGGTAAAGGCAATGGCGACAGCTGCAAAAGTGTGACTCGAAGCAGATATTTTCATGAATGAAAATCCCACGCAAAAGGCAAATACTGCAAAAGCGCCCCAAACAAACCAGCCCCGCCCGCCCACTTGTGCTTGACAGCCCACGCGTTTTCTAAAGGGGGGCCTGGAAGTAGAAGCTGGGCAGGCAAGAAAACGCGTGGGACTTGGAAACAAGTTGAGAGAAAATTGAAAATTAGGTAAGCCCTGCGGTATAAATTACGCGACCTGGCAACATCAAAGTGCAGTCTATGTCATGGCCTTGACGCTCCAAAAAAAAGGAGAAAAAAGTTGAAATAACGCCCACAAGGTCAGCCCGTACAGGGGTGCGTCCCTGGACGCGCCCCAAAGTAGCTCAGCGAGCAGATAACGCCGATAGCTGCTTTTTGGCTAACTAGCTCTGAAATGTACCTGGCAATAGCTGACTAATGTTCGGCTGTGACTCACCTGCGCTGGCCACCTGAAAACTGAACTTTAATTGGGCGAAATATTGAAAATTGCGTATGTGCAAATTGATATGCAATGAGTGCATGGTTATGTCATAGCTGAACTATAACCAAATCGGTTTAGAACAATGCGAACTAGTTTATCAATGAACACGACTAAAACGCTAGTGTCATTGTCATTGTCATTGTCGTTGAGATAGTATTGCTGACTAAGCTCTTTCTGGCCCCTCGCTCGCTTCTAAGTCTTAGTCAGCCTCCTGCTATATAGTATAGAATCGGCCAATTATATTCGACAAAAGTTGAAGGTGATTCGTTTTGATTTACGCATTTTCTGCTCGGCCAATTAAATTCGGGGAACTCGAAATGCTTACAATAATTTTTCCTTGACTGAAGCAGTATGATCCCATCCATCTAAATATAGTTCCCAAGTCTGACAAGGAATTCTAGGAATATTAAAAAAAAAAAAATAGGGCAAATGCGTCTTAGCGTTAAACAATGAGAAGATGCTAAAAATAATGTGTTAAAAATCCATGAAATTTTAGATAATATAAAATATATGATATAATATCTGATATGAAGATATAATATGTATAAAATATATCGATTGGTTATATCATTTACATTGATTCGAATGCCTCAAGTTGAACTAATATATAGTCAAAAGTACTTAAGTAAGTGGGGAAAGGATTAACCAAATAAGAGTTCTGGTAGGTTAAAGATGGATATTCTTAAGGGACTTGTTTAATTGAGCAGTGAGTGAAGATCTGAGTTCGAATTTGAGCAGAAAATTAGAATTCTTCTAACGAATACTTTTTATTATATATTATATATATTATATTATTATATATTTATATTATATTATATTTATATATTAAAAAACAAATTATATAAAATTTATTTATTTTGATATATATATTTTGTAATTTTTAGTTTAATTTATTTTTTATTTTTACATAAAAAAATTTAATATTTAAAATTTTAAAACTTACGTTTATATATTTTCAGCATCATAAATACTATATTTTTATTTTAAGTTATTAAAAAAATCACTGCTAAAGTTATTTGATGATTAATTGAAGCAGCGATTATAGCAATCTATAAAAATAGTTTAATGTGCTCATCCTTGGCATTACATGAACACAATCTATATATATATATGTACGTATATTGATAAGTGTGCTCACAGTTAACTTTCAATTTCTCGAGTCTAAAATTAGTCATGGTATGAAGTGCGCTATCTGCCACAGCAATTCATTTGCCCCATGCGGCATTATCGCTCAAGTAACTGACCTAAAGTAACGTCAAAGGGATTAAGAACTTAAAACAAGTAAGAATGCTCTAGTCGAGACGGCTCGACTAGGAGATACTCTGAGCCCTGCGAAGTGCCGATACTTCAAATATTCTATGCTTAGTTTACATATACATATGTTGCCAGCAACACATACACACACACAGACACACGCGCAAGCACACGCTCTGCCAACTGCGCAGTTGACGTAGCGACAGCGCTTGGGCTGCAAGACTCCTACGCTATGGTAAATTAAATGTTTAATAACTTTTTTTCTAGCAGGACTTTTTGATTCAAACTTTCAGGGCATGATTATGTTATTCATATGTGTGTATGTGCCGAAGCACAAGTCTCTAGTATTTGAAATGCGTTTTTTGCAAATTTAGGGCGAAGGGGGCGTGGCATCCAAAATCCAAAAATTACAAAATGTCTGCATTCACAACAGGCATCTACACAGTAAATTTCATGTCTCTAGCTCTTACGGTACGTAAAAGAGACGAAAAGTTATCGAAATTTATCGATAAAAAGAGAACGGGAAGAGTTATCGAATTTTTGAAAAAAACTCGTATAGCGTATGGTATTCAGGAGTATACATGTCAAATTTCAGCTCTCTAGCTTCTGTGGTTTACGAGATCGCTGCGTTCACACAGACGGACGGACGGACGGACGGACGGACGGACGGACGGACGGACGGACGGACGGACGGACGGACGGACGGACGGACAGACGGACAGGGCTATTTCAACTCAGCTCATCGAGCTGATCAAGAATATATATACTTTGTATGGTCTGCTACGTCTCCTTCTGCCTGTTACATACATTTTCACAAAAACATTATACCCTGATTTCCCATTTTCAATGGGCTCAGGGTATAAAAAGCACAATATATGAGCTATATCCCTCTCTCTCTCTCTTAAGCTAGCATACTTCCGGTCTGATCTGCAGCATACCAGGCCATGTGTGTGTGTGGGGAGGCTGTCCAGCATTAGTGGTGTAGGTATATAATACTAAAACTGATTCATGCAGCGGATGTTTGTGGGCGCCAGTCGGCAATCGGCGATCAACGCTTTTGACGTTTTTTTTTCTTTTTCCAATTTTTGACCAGAGCCGGCTGCTCCAGCTGTGGGGGCTGCTCCGCGTTGCGGATTTGTTTAAAGTGTTGTTGTGTGAGCCAATGACGCCACAATTTGCTTGTCAGCCCCAACTGGCGATTGATATAAAGCAAACCTACACCTGGCCAACTAACTGACTGGCTGACTGCCTGACTGACTGAAACATTCTGGCTTCTTCAACTCGTTTCTATGTGTCTGTGTGTGTTTGTGTTCTTGTTGCCACAAGTCTCAGGGTGACTCAGTTTAACAAGTCAGTCGAACAATCGCAATCATCCAACAGCCCAACAGCCCAACAGCTTCTCCACGTGCTGTGCTCGAGACACCTACGCCAAAAATCCTTTTGACGTCATTCGGGGAGCTGTTCAAGACGTTCGCAGTATGTAAAAGGTTAATAATGTTGTGTATGATTTACTAAGCAGTTGAGTTAACCGCAAATATTGTTTGAATTGATTTGTAAATTTGAATGAAAACTGGTTTGTTATGTGTTATCGATACATTATGCGATTCGCATGGGAGATTAGTGATGAGAGTCACGCTGATATGTAAGTCTCGCTTGAAATATCGATAGCCAGTGATGATAGTCACACTACATATGTGATTCACGCTTGAAATATCGATATCTAGTGATGATGTTAGTTAGTTAGAATGTTAGCGATGTATGCAGTTGCCAGCTCCAGCTGCAATTTATCGACCAGCACATATCGATGATTGGCTTTAAATTGATATCTCTAAGTTTTGCAATATTTGATATCTCATTTTGTTGTTGTTTTTTTAAAAATAAATTCTATATGTTTTCTAGTCAGCAATTGGCCAAGCCAACCTCGCTGTATTCCTTGCCATTTTTTAAGGTTTTCTTTTACATTTCGGGTGTTGGCTGGCTGCTTTTCACTTGATGGGCATGTATTTTTAAACTAGAGCGTCGAGCAGAAAAATGTTGCTTTGCCTGCTTGGCTCAATTGGGCCGTAAGGGGCTAACGAAGGTTAATGCGGCTGTATTTGACCTTTGGGGTCAAGCTGGAGGCAAATTAATTGCGAGAATTGAGAGCGCGCAATGCTGAAATTCAGTTGATGACGACGATGACAACAATGACGATGATCAGTCTGTGTGTGTGTGTGTGTGTGTGCGTGGAGTTGCGCTTTGGGCTTCCTTTGAGTGTGTGTTGGTTGATAATTAAATGGCTTGAAGCCCGCATTGCCAATTGCAGCCAATTGAATCAATAAACCAAAATGTGAACTTTCCCAGTTAAGTTTTCAATTGGAAATTGCCGTTATTGTTGTTGTTGTTGCTTTCTGTCACTTCCGCTGCTCACTTCATTGGGCAGCGCCGCCATTCGCCGGCCCGTTAATTATGTTGACCCACGTAATTTGTAAAAATCAAATGTGGAGCGTGCGGACGTGTGGGCGTCATATAAAAGTGCGCCGTCATCAACGGACCAAAAAAAAAAACTTGCCACTTGGATATTGTAATTTGGCGCAGAGCGCAAGGCAGCGCGGCCCACGCAACGGCAGCCTCGCCCGTTGGCCTGGCCAAAACACACACACACACACACATAGTTACATATATACAAACAAACATCTGTATGTATATCTACCCCACCAAAGTGTGTACATTTTATTTTTGATAACGCGCTGCGGAATTGCACGCCCACGCACGCCAGGCACGCAAGCAGCGACGCTAGCGCCGCTGCCGGCGCTGCTTCCAGCACGCCATTCATTTCCACCCACACTGTGTGTGTGTGTGAGCAACAGCAGCGGCGACTGCGACGGCTGAATTTTACGCATTCCAATCAGCCAACAAAAATGCCAACGTGGGCGATTTCCATTTCCCTTTTTTATTGGCATGTTGCTTGTAAATGTGTATACATATGTAAATACAGTAACAGTTGTACATAAGCACGTGTATGTGTGAGTAGAGTGTGTAGTACAATGGCAAAAACTTATGAATGAAAAGCTGCCCGTGCTGCTGCTAACGCTGCGCGTGGGCAGGCAGAGCTTTTGCGCTTTGCAAGCTTTATGGCTGACTAATATTAATAAAAATGTACAAATAATATTAAAACTAATTATGTTATATATAAAAAATAAGCATTTGTTAATTGAAAAATATTTTTATTTCATCATAAATAATATAAATAATTAAATACATTTTTATATATAATAATTTTAATTAATTAAATCATTATCAAAGTCATAGCCCAGCTGTAAAGCTTTTACTCAGTTTTCGCACCAATTGCTGCATACTTGTTGAATGTTGTGCAGCCCTGGCATTGTGTGTGTGGCAGCACAAATATCACTTGATAGTCTATCGATAGACGGCAGCACTTCGATATTTTTCCATCACTAATGGGTTCATTAGCTTTTTGTCTTGTCTCTCTGCCTCCCACTTGCACAATCCCACTTTTTCCCCCAAAAAATCGTTTTCGACTGTATTTGTATTGTTTGCATTAAAACAAACGGCGTCGAACGCCGAGCGTCGAGGTCGTCTGCCTTGCTGATATATACTCGATATATATATATATTTTTTGGTGAAATATAGTCTGCGTCATTTCGCACGCGCCACCAACTGCAGCAAAAGAGTTGAAGTCGAAGATTTAATTCAAATTGCAACGATGGAATCGGATACGACGGAAATAGAAAGTACGGCGGTGGCGACGGCGGCGGAGTTGCAGACGCCGCTGCAAAGTGAAAGCGTTGTGGGCGGCAAGGGGGAAGAAGCTCAAGTTGAAGGCGACGCGACACCGCCGCCAAACAAGCGACAGAAAATCGTTGAGGATGAAGCAGGTGAGGATGAGGAGGCGGAGCAGGTGCCTCTGCTGGTTGCCGTAGAGCGGGCACAGAGCACGCAGAGCAGCTTGCGTAAGTTCAGTCGGATACCCGTCTTCATTGTGGACTACCACAACGACGTGCTGGAGTTCATTTACAGATGTCTGGCCACACGGCACCTGCCACTGGAGCGAAATGTCTTGGTGCACTTCGACTCGCATCCGGACCTAGTAGTGGCACGGGATATACCAGCCAGCGCCAGCTACGACAAGGATGTCATGCTCAACGAGCTGAGCATCGAGAACTGGATTATGCCCACCCTATATTCAGGTAAGACTCATATATTCCAATGAAAAATGGGCGCTCAATAATGAGAGATATCCCTTGCTTCATCCTTAGGTCACTTCAATCGCGTCGTCTGGCTGAAAAACTCGTGGTGCCAGCAGATACCCACAGGCAAGCACGAGTTCAAGATCGGGCACAAGGAGGATCGCATTGGCGTGGACTGTCCGCTGGACTATTTCATAGCCGAGGGCAACTATTGCACCAGCGACGAGCTGCAGGAGGCGCGGGACGTGGAGCTCCAAGTGCACGATGCAGACAGCGAATCGCTGGATCCCACACAGTTCCTGTCGGAGAAGGATGCGTCGGGTTTTATACTGGACATTGACTTGGACTTCTTTAGCACATCGAATCCGTTCCTGGAAATCTACAAGGATGCCAATTGCTATGCGCAGCTGACGGAGATCTTTCACTTTGACAGCGTGGAGCCGGCCAAGCAGGCGGGCACAGCCACCATTGCCGGCTATTGTGCCACGGCGGAGACGCGGCAAAAGCAGCTGGACGCACTGAAGCGTATCTTTTGGCATCTGGAGGAGCAGCGCAGCTTCGAGGGTCTGGAGCAACCGGATGAGTCTGTCATCACACCACAAATCTATGCCAAAATACTCCAACTGGCCGAGCAGCTGCAGGCGAAGTATCCGGATGACGAGATCGATTGGCTGCTCATCTTCGACTCGGGCAGCACCACGGACAACAATGGACTGCCCCATCACATAAGCACCACCAAGGAGCTGGAGGATTACTTTGCGCACTTTAAGCGCTTCCTGCAACGGCTGCCCGTGCCGCCAGTGGCCATAACGATGGCGCACTCCGCACAGGACGACTACTGCCCACAGGACCAGGTAGCGTTCATCGAGGAACAGGTGCTGCGGTTGCTGCGCGAAGTCTTCGGCGACAAACTGCACGAGAAGGCCATCTTACACTACATGGACGATCCGTGGGATGTGATGAAGCTCTAAGCATACTATCTGGATTACTGGATTACAAAAAATCAATGAAAGATCAACACCAAGTCGCAGCATACGGAGCAGAAGAAGAACAAAGACTGGACTGCATCCTTTTCTTTCCTTTTTTTACTCAATGACTGACGCTTGCAACGAAACTTCTAAGTGATTCCACACAACTGCAGCAAGAAAGATGAACTAACTAACTACTAAAAAATTACTTATTTTTTATATTCATAATGATAAACATACGTAACGTATTTATTATATACAGAAAACGCAAACGAAACAGTTACAATACATATGCTACATTTATACGAGGTCCTTTAAGCGTGATTATAAATTAAACGCAATAAAATCAAAGACAATTACATTTGCAATGGGCCTGGAGGCTAAGTGGCTGGTAAAGTTCATGGCAAAGCGAGCTGAGAGCAATTTCTTTTTGGGTAAATCTAGATTAAGGAACTTTTTATTAAAGATTTCATATGATAAGTTACAAGAGATCTGGAATGATGAGTAGATGCACACTCTAAAAGCTCAAGAAATATTTTATCTTACAGATCTTTCATTTAAGTTTTTCAAAAAATTTTTAAATGAATTTTAACTTAATTTTAAAATTTACTATACAAAAGTTTTTAGAATCTAGAAATAGAAAAAACTTAAAGTTATATAAACTTGGAATCATTCAGATCTTTTTAAAGAAATATAAATTTAGATACATTTAAAACCTATATAAAAAACTTTTAGCTTATTTCTAAACTACAATTTCTTAGGGATTTCCTAATAGTTTAACTTCATGTTATGCTCTTTAACACGTTACAACGTATAAACGTAACTAATATGTAGACACTATTTTGGCTAACTGCCCCCCACAGGGCGATTGCCACCCTTTAGTCAAGGGCTGCAAATGGAAATGCCTTTGCCAATCGATAGTGGGTCAGTTACATTTGGCGTTTCAGTCAGCTCGGAAGTGTACGGAATACAGAGCGTAAGTTTGCTAGCTTAACTATAAAGACTTTGTTCACTTAGTGGCTAGGCTTAGGATTATTTTAAATCTCGTTGCGACTACAACTCCTGCTTGTCGCCCTTGGGCTTGCGCTGCTTACCCTTGGGCTTGGGCTGTGTCAGCTGCTCCTTGAGGCACTCGCGCTCCTCAGCGCGCTTCAGCACATGCTCCTCGCACAGGTGCTGCTGCAGTGACTTCTGCTGCTGCTCCTTGAAGTACCAATCGCTGATGGCATCCTCGTACTCCTCGAGCATGTTTTCGCACTGGTTCTTCATTTGGGTGACCTCGACGGGCGGCTTGTCCCACAGCTCGTAGGGTATGCCCAGATCGACCTTGACACCCTTGTCCACCAGGCCGTGCAGCGTCTGGAAGGTCTGCGACATGCCCTTGGCGAACCGTGTGCTGTCCGTGCGCTCCTTGTGCAAATTGTACTCCAGCACACGCTCGCACACATTCTCCAACGATTCGAGCAAACGCAGCTCGCTGCGTCTGTATTCGGTGCGCTTCTTGGGACGCACATCGTCCACGGAGTAGCCGATTTCAATGACATCGTGCGATTTGCCGGTTTCGCCCAAGCGAGCTTCCAATTCGGCGGCTAGAATTTTGCAGGCCTCGCAGCGATTGGCGTAGCGCACGCCCTGCTCCTCCTCAGGTGTTTGCTCACCGTTTGAGTCCTTTAGAAGGACCAATAATACAAGTACCAACAATTGGCGCAACATTTCCAGCAGCTGCTAGTCGTGTAATCAAAGAAACTGACGTGTGATAATTGATTGCAAGTAGAAGTATTTATCTGCGCTCTTCTTCAGTCATTTTTGCCATTCACACAGAAAATTGCAATTCTTGTTATCGATTATTATCCCCAACACTTATCGTCGGCTAGGCGCAATATTTAAAATTTACTTCGGTACCCTTGGCAACGCGCTAACAGTCAAAACAAATAGAAATCAGCCCCAAAACCCCAACCATTGGATACAAAATGCTTGTGAAAATTCTGACACTTAATAAAAGCACAAATTACGATGCCCACCAAGAGATACTATATGCGTCTAGTGCTGCATCTACATGCGGTTTGTACACTTACCCTGGCAAAACTTAATGTTAATTGGCTAATTTACACTAGGTAACTTGTCCGGGCGTCTGGCTGTGCTCCCACGGCAGCTTGGAGGCCACTATCAAGACGCTGGGCTACTATTTTCGCACTGGTGCCATGGAACCGCGTTTTCCCATGCTCTGCCACGACGAGTTCATCATGGAAGGTTACTTTAAGAGTGTTGGCTCTCTGGGTCAGATGCGGGACATGCTGAACTCCGAGCAACTGGAGATAACCATGTGGCAGAATGGACGTCGGTTGGCCTACTACGTGGGCAGACTCTCGGACCTGATGCAGCCATCTGTGCCCCCACTCACTTGTGCACACGGAACCAACGTCCAGCTGCTGATGAAGGCCACCTCTGCCTTTCCGGGCATACTCGCGCCCAAAGTGGAGATCTCAACGGAGCTGATTACGCGGGACAAACATCGAAAATTCTGCAAAGTGAATCTGCAGCGTGAGATAAGCAATCGCCATGCGGAGAGCCGTTGCCTGAGCCGCTTGGAGCCGACACGCAAACAGCGAACCGTGTGCCACTCAAAGGAATCGCACTGCAACTCCTACGACAGCAGCCTCGTATGCACAGCGAGCAGCCAACTCGTGTATGAGCACCAGCCACGTCGGCTCTCCACCTGTTCGACCACCTCTCAGCAGAGCTCTCACTCACTCACGAGCCTGAGTACAATTTCCGGCTCGACTCAGGGCAGCCACTGCCAGTTCCGCACTCTCTCTCACTCCCAGGCCAAGCCGAAGTGCCATTCCCACTCACCGCCGCACGGCCACTACCTGGTCAATCCAGTTGTGCATGAGACCACTTGCCACATCTGCCAGGCCTACAGCAAGTTCTACGGGAGTTCTTAAGAGACTATAAATACATTAGCTTATATTTTGAATGAATTGGAAATGGTTTCCCTGCTTAGAGGTAGACCTCAAAGTCCGTTTGGGCAAAGCACAGAACAATCAACGTAATTATGAGATTATAGGGCGCAGCTCGCTCCAGTTCGTGCGGCTGCAGCTGATTACGCAGCAGCACACAGGATCGTCCTATGTATCGCAAGGTGCTAAACACGTGCGGCTCCAGCGGTAGATGCAGGCAGACAAGGTTGGCATACAGCCAGCGCGCTAGCCAATCATCGTGCAATAGATCTATGGGTTTCGTGGCGTTGGCGGAGGTGCATGGCTCCTCTGATTCAAGCGACGTCGGATTCGGCTCCTGCAGCCACTTGCTGAGCAGCTCCAGCAACAGCTCCAAATCGCTTTGGCTGAGCCGCAGCAAGGTGCTCAGCAGCGGCTGCTGTGTGCGACAGAATTCCTGCCATTTCTCCACGTCCGTAGTCAGTGGCGGCTCAATGTTCTGATCGTATTGATGTGATTTCAGTTCCAGCCGCAGTGCAGCAACGCGTTCGCGCGCTTTGTTGAAGTTTTTCACTTGGACTTCGCGCCACTCGGGCGTGGGCAGCAGGCATCTGTGAGGCGGCAAGGGTGGCTGCAATGGTTACTTAACTAGTTAAAGACTTGTATTAACTTCGAAATAGTCTAATACTTACGCTGCTTAGCATTTCACAGCCATTGCCTGTGATATTATTTCTGATTTTCGTGGAACGTTTGGTGACCACGGCGGGGCAACGTTTCCGCTCGTACAGCATGTGTGTCAGGTACTCCTCGCCAGATTCTGGCGGCTTCTGCGGATCGAAGCTTTCGTCAGGCTCGCGTATCTCCAGAGCCTGCATTTGAAATGTCTCCTCATCCGTAGGCTTTTGCATTTTGATGCTTTGTGTTACAGTTGGCCAATTTATTTAGCCGGCAAAAAGCGTTTTATCGAATCAAGATGTTAGAGATGAGCAGCAGAAACGTAGTGGAAACTCGTGAGTCACTGTTTCTGATATATATATTAAATGTAAATAAATATATAAATGAATTATTAATATTAAGTATATAGTTATATTATAGTATTTATAATATATTTATTTAGTATTAGACATTTAATATGATCATTTTCTTTAATATTTCATAATATTACTGCCAACTTTGCTCCTTTTGGGTGTAAAAGGTATCGATAGCTATTGTTGATGCGATATTTTGAGTAGGCTACAGACCGCCAAATAAAGTTATCGATTAGCTGTTTTAAAATATTACAGAATGAATTTTCAATGTTTTTTCTTTGGCAATTGAAAAATTTCTAAATCAAACGGTAATTAATATATATTATGTATATAATATTTAATAATTTAAAAAACTAATAAATAAATTAAAAACATTTAATATGAGAATCATTTTTGATTATAAATTTCAAAATAAAATCAATTCATATATATATATGCACGTTTTATCCTTTATATACAACTCACTAAATTCCCATTTCCTGCTTCACTTATCGATTTTTTCTGCTCACTTGCATATTCCTTGGCATTTCATTTATGTTTTATATATAAACTCGCAAAATTTGCGTACGCTACAGGAAGGCACTTGTGATATTGTCAAGCATAAAAATGCTGTCAGTTGGCTCGGCGCAGTTCGGCTCGGCTCCCTTTATGCCTGTGCGCCCGTTACAAACGCAATCACAATACCCCACTTGGGGAAAGCTAATAATAGGATATAAAAAGGTCATTTCATAATTGTCTTACGACGACGACGGCGGAAGGCTCAGGTGCCGACAAGGACCCCTTCATGTCCATGCGGACAGAGCCTTTTGTGTGCCGACCATAAAATAGTCGTAAGAACGAGAGTTGGTCCCAATTAGCTGTCAAGCGCAGAGCTGGGCAACCTGTAGATTGGCGACTATTCAAATATGCGAGGGCGGACTCCTCGCCATTGAATCAGAAGCAGAAGCAGAAGCAGCTGCCAGCCAGCCAATGTAGTTACATATCAAAATTGTTTATTAAATTATTCGTACGAAGCTACAACTGCCAACTTAAGTGAAATTTAAAATTCATTAAAAACAAAAACAAAGGCGAAAACACCTCCAGACATTAGCCAAGGGGCAGAAACGAACGAAAACAATAACAAAATTCAGTGCACGAAATGCACGTAAATACTTGAACTAAAAAAAAATCAAATTTAAAATGCAAATTGCAAATTAGTTGACTAAAAAATAAATAAAACGGGAAACAAAATATGGTAATTTGATTATGAAATATATTTTATTAGATAAATAAGATATATAGATTTGATTATAAAATATTCAACTATATTGAAATATAATGACATAAATGTATATAAAATAAATTTATTTTGTTCTTATATACATAAAATAATAATGTTATAATTTTTAAAATTATTTGTATATATTATTATTATTTATTATTTATTATATTTAAGCAAATTTAATGCTTTAACTTGTAATCAAAAATATTCTTTTTCATATGTATTCTTTCTTCCTAATATTAAACAGTTTTATTCGACTTTCTGCTGCCTCACTTTCTCTGCTCTCTTTAGGCAAAATGGAGCTGAGACAGTCGTCAGCATGTGGCAGACTTTGTGTCGCTTTCTCTCTCCGCAATGCGTCTACTTGTCACACCCCTCTACGAATACATATGAATGCTTGAGTTGCCTGACAATTGTCTTGCTGCTGGGTTAACTAAAATGCTCAAATATATGTAACAGCTATTGAATATATTAAAAATAATAAATAAATAAAAAATAATAAAAAAAATAATACAAAGTAAAAATATTAAAATAAAATTATGAAAAATAAAATTTAATTAAATTATGAAAAATAAAATAAAGGAAATGAGTGCAAAATATAAAAAGAAAATAAAATAAAATTTAATTTAATTTAAAAAATATTAAAAAATAAAATGAGTAATCTCATAAGATATCAAATAAAAATAAAATTAAATAAAAAAATTATAAAATATTTAATAATAATAAAATCAATAACAGTTATTGAATATTTAAAAAATAATAATAATATGAAACACAAAATAAAAAGTAAAATTAAATTTGTCAAACATAGTAATAAAAAATAATACAAAATAAATAATAAAAAACAAAAATAATAAATAGTAATAATAAATAATAATAATAAATAGTAATAATAAATAATAACAAATAAATAGATCTCAGTTCTTGATCAGCGCTATGAGCTACAATGATCTCACTCTCTCTCTTTCTGTCTACCTGTCTAGCCGTGTGCCTGTGTGGGTGGGAAGAGTCAGCAGAAGCGCCAATTTCATTTGAGTGACAAAATTGGCCCAGCCAGAGAGTTGAGTTGAGCTCAATTTTGGGTGGGAGTTTCGCCCTATATAAAGGCGCGCCTGCAGCCCCGCTGCTTCAGTTGCTGCCCGGAGTTCTAGGCGATCGGTCGTGCTGTGCAGTGGTTCCCCTCTTCCTCTTCTGTGGATCTGGTAAGTATATAAATATAGTTATTAATTTTGGTATTGTATTAAGTATGTTAAGCAGAATTGTATTAGTTATGTTAAGCAGAATTGTATTAGTTATAAATGTTTAGCTTTAAGGAATTGTTTAATAATAATGTTAATGTTAAGGTAATGATCGTTATTGTAATGATCATTATGCTAATGATCATTATTCTAATGATCATTGTACTTGGTTAATTAAGCGTATGTAATAAGAGCGGCATTTGGAGTCGTATTTGTAAGGCCGTTTTCTGATGCCTGACGCTCGACTCTCCTGATTCTCATTTGATGCCGCTGCTCGATTCTCCTGATGCCCAACTCTCCTGATGCTCAACTCTCCTGACTCCTCTGATGCTTAACTCTGCTGCAGCTCAACTCTCCTGATGCTCGAGTCTTTTCCGCTGGCCAACTCTGCCCCTGTCCAACTCTCCTGATACTCGACGCAGCCGCTGCCCAACTCTCCTGATGCCCAACTCTCCTGATGCCCAACTCTCCTGATGCCCAACTCTCCTGATGCTCAACTCTCCTGACTCTTCTGATGCTTAACTCTGCTTCAGCTCAACTCTCCTGATGCTCGAGTCTTTTCCGCTGGCCAACTCTGCCCCTGTCCAACTCTCCTGATACTCGACGCAGCCGCTGCCCAACTCTCCTGATGCCCAACTCTCCTAACTATTCTGATGCATAACTCTGCTGCAGCTCAACTCTCCTGATGCTCGAGTCTTTTCCGCTGGCCAACTCTGCCCCTGTCCAACTCTCCTGATACTCGACGCAGCCGCTGCCCAACTCTTCTGATGTTCCTTCTCTGATCCAGATGTCGCTGTCGCTGCCGCTGCTTGAATCTGCTGCTGCTTGAATCTGCTGCTGCTCGACGATACTTATGTATAGAAGATAACTAGAATTCGAAACAGTCCAAGGTACAACTTAACTAACTAACTTTTATATTAGGATCTCTGCTCGTCGGTCACTGCAGACTCAAGTGCTCCCGTTTTTGTTGCACTGTTGCACGAGTTTTGGCTTATTTTTTTGAGGTATGTTTTATGGTTCGCAGCATGCATATTTCAGCAGTTAAAATGTATGAAACGAACTAATTTCCATGGCTGCAGGAGGCAGTTTTGTTGCTGTGTCAACGCATGCATAAAAATATGAGTGTGAGTGGATTTGTGGGTGTGCGTGTGCTTGTACATGTGTCTCTGAGGCCCAAAAACATGCACACACACACCCACACCCACACAAGCAGACAAAGTTATTTGCCCGCAACATTTTGTGCTGCGTGGCTCTTTTTAACCTTTTTGCTGTGTATCTTTAATCAATTTTAATTGAATTGCGTAAGGTTTAAGGGTCAAGGGTTAAGGTTCATGAAAAGCACAAGATGTTGGTTATATAGATAAATGGAGTTAGTCATGGGGTTGGTATCATTTAAATTCATTTGAATTTTTAACAATTTCTTTTAAAGAAATATATTCATATTTATATATATATATATCTATATTAATATTTTTGAAAATTTATTTATTTGTAAATTAAATATTATTATTATTATTATTATTAAATATAATAAATAGATATTTATATTTATTAAATTTTAATTTTTTAAATATTTAGTTTTAAAATATTTATTTCTTTAAATTTTATTTCAAATTTTTTTTTTTATATTTTTAATTTTTTTTAAATATTTATTTATTTCAATATTGATTTTTAAGTATATATTTTTTTATAATATTTATTTTATTATATAGTTTTTCATAATTATTTTTAGATATTAAAAAAAAATATTTATTCATTTAAATATTTATTAATTGTATATAAAGCTTTGACCTTCCCGACTTTCTATACTATTCTCAACTATTACAAATTGATCAAAAATTCTTCCACACAAAGACAGCCTTTAGATTGCATTCATTTTGGGCAGGAATTTCCATATCTGCGTGCTTCACTTTGGCCTCGCCAAAACAGGCCCAAAATTGCGATATATTTTTGTCTACGTAGATGCAGCGCGCAGTCTTGGTCGCTCGACAATTTTTCAATTTTTCAAGGCTCGCAATACTCAAGGACACATGCTCAGAGTCAAGGTTGATTCGAGTGCAGAGTCCGTTTGGCAACAAGTTTCGCAAAAAAATCAAGCAACACCTGCGACGCGGCTGTATTTGCTTTGCTCTCAAGGCGCTGCATATGTGTGTGAGTGAGTGTGTTTGTGTGTGTTTAACCTACGTCGTTGCCCGCCGCTTAACTGCTTGCCTGCCCACTTTTCAAATCATCCACATCCGCAATCGCATCCGTCGCTGTTTCAACCTTGAGAGCTAAAAATATGGCCCGGCCCGAGCCATATCAAAAGGCAAAAATGTTGAGCATTTTTAATGCAAGTGCCGCGTCGGCTAACACAAACGGAGCGACCGCATAAAATGGACATTTATATTACACTCACATATGTAGATATTTACATACGGTCTGGGGGCATTCCCAGAAACACATTTGCATTGCGAACAGAAAAAGGTTATTGTTTAACTAAGAAATTATAGTGTTTTAATTGTTAGTTATTTGCTTAGCTTGTGGTCGCTTTCGTTGTAGATTGACTTTAATGTAGTGGCTGGGCCTTTTAGTTAACCAATTTTCCATTAGGCCTAAGCTGCTATTAAGCATACGAAATGTTTAGCTAATTCTGAAAATATTTTAATATTTTAATAATATTTAATAATATTTTATTTAGCAAAAAAATTTGCATGAATTGTTTGAAATAATTAATAAATATTTTAACTGCAGTCCTTTAACTTAAAAATAAAAATAATAATACAATTAAAAAAATAAAATAAAATTATATTTTTTATGCATTAAATTTTCTATATTTTAAATAAAAATTGAGCCAAGCTCTGGTTGGATTAAGGTTAAGGAGCAGCAGCTGTAACTGGTCAGCTGAATGTAAACCAAAATCAGATTTAATTTCTGTTAAAAGTATTGAAAAAATAATTTTAAAAAATTTGTAATATAAAAAAAAATAAATATATATACCTATTTAATATAAATTAAAGTAAAACAAAATAGTTATTTCTCGGAAAAACTGTTTTCAGGAACAGCATCAACGTTCATTTCTTTAGAGCTTTTGCGAAAAACATCGATATTCGTATTATACACGTGTTCGTGTGAGTCAATATAGTAGCGTTTATGTAGGGCTATATATATATATGTGTGTGTAAGTGACTGTATGTGTGTGCATGTGTGCATACGTATATGTGTTCACACGTACACTACTATTATATTCCGCAAAAGTCTCGTTTCCGGCCAGAGTATTGCCATTGAAATGTTGCCTCTGTGCTTGCTGCATTTTAGCTCTATGGATATTTCCTTTGCTTTTCTTTTCTTTTCTCTCTGTTTTTTTTTTTCATGCGCCTTTAATTATGCACTAGACTCGCACAAAAGCCAAAAATGGCACCGCAGAGGACAGGCAAACACAAGCGGCAGTTATTTTTATGCTTTTGATATGCTAAGAATATGCTGAGCTGAGCGGTCGCCATTCAAGCGGCGGAAATAAATTGAATGTTTGCCTTTGTCAGTTGTCTAGCCTTGATAGATGTCTGCTAGGTGTGCATATATGTATATGATATATATATTATATATAGCAGCTAGTCTGTGTAGTAACAATTGCAATCCGTTTCCGCTTGCTGTCTTTCAACTTAATTTCATTTGCAAGGGAATCAAATCAACACACAGAGCACAGCTTCCATGTCGTCGCCAGCTCACAACATATGTGAGTTCTGTGACTGTCTAATTTTCTGACACATCTAATTGAGTTTGTTTAATTATTTAGATTACGATTTGAGCAGGAAATGTGCTTTGGCAAGGACGAGCAATTTATCAGAGAAATCGTATTAAGCTGCTCAGCAAGCAGAGACAGATAAGCATAATAGATGAGAATTGTTTGAGCTAAAGTTACAGCTGAGATTGCATGCTCAGATTGTGCACATATGTAGACACATACCTACATACACATATGTATATGTGGCTGTCTGTTCTTGCCATTGAGTTAAATCTTTTCTGTTTATATATGGCACCGCAAAATTTGCCAATTGCAATTTAAACTTTTCATTCTCGATTGAAATCGATTTTATATACATATATATAAACAAAGTGTGCAGAAGTTGTTATGCAAATGAGCATGCCCAGCTGTGATACCCTGGATATGCAGCGCTCCGGCTGGCAGCTGTGGCTACAATCAAATTATAGTCAGTTATATAATATATAGTTTAACTATTTTTATATATTTTTTATACTGTGTTTTATTATTTTTTAACTCCAGGATATTTTCATAGTCAACTCCTCCATTTTATAAATTTATTTTAAACTGTTTCAGTTCAACAATTTATTAACGTCGAAATGTCATTTGAATTAAGTGTATAATAATTTATAATTTACACTTCAGTAAATACTTACGGCCGCTCATATATATATGTATATGAATTGGCATTTACTAACGATTTTAATTGTCTGCAAAATAATCTCTTGGCGTGCCTCAATTAGTGTTTTCCTTTGGGTACATTTTCCATTGTGCTCGCTGTGCCATTCAGTTGATTAATTATCATTAATTACCATTCATCATTATCTTTCCAGTGTGCATAAATAAATATTTAACGTTTTTTTTTAAAGATAATCTGCACTGCGAAAATACTAAATTTTCAATATTATACAGACAAAACTTTAAACATTTTTTAAAAATCTCTTCTATAAAAGAAATATTTTTAAATTTTCTGAAAGATATTTTTATATATTTAAATTTTATGTTCCTTAAAGAATTTTTTAAAAGATAAAATTTTAAGAATTTAAAAAAAAATTTCCTCAAAGAAATTTTAAAAAGCGTTAAAAAATTAAAACTAAATTTGCCTGAAAAATAAACTTTTATAAAATATGTAAAAAATAATTAATAAATAGATTTAGTTTGGTTTTTTTGAAAATATTTATTGTTGCACGTTTCAAACTTACTTCAGTTACAGTTGTTGCGGCTAATTAATTTTAAATTAATGTAATTTGAATTAATTTATTCTTTTGGTTGCTTGGGCTTTGGCTTTGGCTGCTGCGGCAGCTCGCTATCGTGGACATTTAATATTTATTTGCATTTACATATTTGCCATAAATATTTAGTTATGCCAGCAGCCCAAACGCGAGGCCTTAATTAAACATGAATTAACGCGAGCTTTTGCAACAAGTATTTCATTTCATTCCGTTTCTTAATTATGCTACGTTTCCACTCATTATACAAATATTTTATGCATATATTATATATATATAAAAAGGAGAAAAAAACTTAATTATACGCCAGCATTTAAATATGTATAGAATATTTTTTGTTGCAATTTAAACATTTAATTTAACATTTTGTTTTTTATTCTTTTTTTTGGTATTTTACTTTTCTATAAAACATTTGCGTAACATTTAAGCCAAGCTCATAGAAAGTGGAAAGTGGAAAAACGCTCTGAGAGTTTGAGAGGTGTGTGCTTTAATTTAATTTATTTTTTTTTTTTTGGTAAGTTTCCTTTTTTCTTCTTTTTGTGTACTCTTTTTTTTTTGTAAAATTGTTAGGAAAGTAAGGCAGCAAGTTATAAATGAATCTCGAGTTGGGTTTGTCATTTGGATAGAGTAAGGCAGCAAGTTAAGATTAGAGAGAGTTTTTGTTTCCATCTGTATTTCAGCAAGTGCTTTGTCACAATTAAGCCGCTTAGGTATACAGTTATAAACATTCATATGCACTAGATATATTTGTCTTTTGTATACACATACATATATATTAATTTACATATATATATATTTAAATATTTCTGTATATAGCTATATAAATAACTACAATATTTATTGAAATTTTATATGCCTTGCGCGGTTTTATTTTAATTAATTTAATTAAGTATATTTAGCCATCTATCAACTCAGTACAAATTTTGAATAGCCTTTATATGCACATCTAATTTTATTTCATTTAATATAATATAATTTCTATATCATTATATGCTTAATACTAAAATAATTGGATTTAGGGCTTCGAATCGGCTGCTCAAATTGGAAGGGATTTTTTCCATTAAATACAGAGAAAAGAATATAAAAATATATATTTTGATTGAAAATAAAAAGAAAAATTTATTTTATACATATGAGCAAAGAAATCAAATAATTTTAATATATATCAATATAACAATTTTGTAAATGTTTTTAAAATATATAAATTATATATGATATGAAAAGAATACTTAAAAAAATATGATTTGCTAAAGGAATACTTTTGAAATATATTTTTGTATGTTATATAAATTATATATGATATGATATTATATCTATATATGATTTAAATATTTAATAAATTAAATATGATTTGAAATATATATTTTTAAATGTATTATATTTTTAAAAATATTTTCTAAACATTTTTCAAATTATATATAAACTTTGTATGATATGCGGTGATATTTTATAAATTGAAATATTTATATTCCAAAATTGAATTTGATATTCCCTTCCAACTGCCAAACACTTTAATATGTAGAGCATTAAAAAACATTTGTAGCTATAACACAATCTCTAAATTATTTGAAATAGAAATTTAAAAGTTTATTAGAATTTTGTTTCGACTAGAAAAGTTGACTAATTGAACCTGCTGCCAATTAAAAAATGGGATTTTGCTAAGTATTAAATTCGTATTTGAAATAAAAAAATACATTTGATAGCTCAACAGTTAGTTAGTTAGGCACTTTAAATAATGAAATGAATTTGCTAGCTATAAAAGTAGTTTTGCTACGCGAGAAGAAACACGCGCGTTTTGCTAGTGATTTTTGGGATGCGCGCGTTTTGCTAGCGATTTTTGCGATGCACGCGGTTTGCTAGCGATTTTTGCGATGCGCGCGGTTTGCTTGTAGCGAGCTGAAGCTTTTACAATTTGATATTGTTATACAAAAGATTGAAATGTAAAATGCTTAACTATGATTATGCTATTTATTTATTACTGCAATTGAAACTCTTGCAAGCGATTAACCTTTACTAGTTTTAAGCCTTGATGTCTGTGTTTGTGTGTGTGTGTGGAAATTTGTTTGTCATCTGAAAAGTTTATCACAAATTTTTCGTTACTGCATTTTACAATTTCCGTCTGACTGCTACTACTCGAAGTCAAAGTCAAAGTCGAAGTCTGCCTGCTTGAGGCCCAACTGGCTCCTGAACCCCGACAAATGTTTGCCCAGACTGCGGCCCGCCGTTGACGTGGACAACAGGAACGTGGTGGAGGCATCCACCTCGTCCCTGGTGGTCGTCTGATATGTGACGGAGAAGTCTGGCGTCGGGGCCAGGAGCAAACCTCACGTGCGCACAAATTTGTACACTATGAGAAAGACCATGAAGGAGATGGCGACCAGGACGACAGCGGTAACAACCTTTGCGCACGTATTCAAGCCCGATTCGTGCGGATTTAGCGGCCTGGAACTGGTGTGCGTAGCCGATCTCCGGCGCTTGGTGGCCAGACCGCGCGCCAGCGCTGGAAATGCCAGCGACTGTGTGAAGGTCAGTTTGTGTATGGACTCGCTGAGCGAGTAGGGACCCACAGAGCCGCGCGCCGCCGCCCGGAGCAGCACGTACTCCAGATCGAGTGCATCGAAGAGCGAATAGCGGGCGGTCATTGTCGATGAACGCCGTCGGCCGTCGTGTTGGTGGCCGTGTCGCGAGTCACGATCGGATTGTGGCTGCAGCCAGGGATCGGAGACTCGCTGCTGTGCGCCCGCCGCGCCGACAGCATAAGCGGAGGAGGAGCAGGCGCCGCTGCTGGCGGTGGCAATGCCGCCACTGCTGCCACCACCACTGCCGCCCCCACTGCAACCGGCCACTGCCACACCCCCGCCCAGGCTGACCGCTGCCACGGATGTCAGCGACGACGTCGTCGACGACGAGGCAGAGCACAAACGCATATTGGTGGCCAGCCCGTTATCATGAAACTCATTCGCATCCTCAATCGATGTCTGATCCGGCGATGTCTGCGCCCGCTCCAATGCAGCCGCATGCTTCATCCTCAGCGCAAACAGCCGAGCATGATCCGGATGCAGCAGCGCACTTGATTTCCGTCTATAATTGGCCGCACCGCCGCTGGGCACCACACAGATGCTGTTTCGCATGTGACGGCGACCCAGCGATAGGTTCGGCGAGCCCTGGGTGGGCGTGGTCGTGGGCGACACATGACATGACCTGCCGCCGGAATGCCCGCCGGGCAGGCCGTGTACGCCCGGAGGCGCAATGAATGCATTGGGCGAGGGCGATGCCTGTACTGAGTCAATGCCAGAGTCGCCGGCGTGCAGGGTATCACAGTACAGGGAGCTGCGGCGCTCCGTTCTCAGTGTCAGGTGATTGTTGCTGCGTCTGGCGCTGATGGAGTTGTTGCTGTCGTTGTTGTCATTGTTGCTGCTGCTGCTGGTGGACGCCACATTGGTGCTGCCGACGCTCGTCTCCACAATGGCGGGAAAGATGAAGGATTGGCCATCCGCCTCGCCGCGCGGTGAGTCCTGCAAATGGCAAAAGAGTTGAGCCAAGCGACAAATGAAATTTGCTCCTTGAGGTGCACTGGATGGATTTCGGGGATTCTTAAGCCATTTGTGCGGGGAGCAGCTGTGGGAGGCAGTTCTCTGCTTCGTTTTTTATTTATTTGAGTGTATTCAACAATTGTTAATGGTTCTTTACGTGTTTTATATTAGTTTATATATATATATACAGGGTGTCTATTTATTAAGCTTTAAGTCTTCAGTTAAGCTTAGACTGTTTATGTGCCAGGTTACAAAAATACATCAGTTTTATTCAGTGATTGAAATCAAATGAAAATAAATAAATAATTTATTAAAAAATTAATTAATTAAAAACAAACTAAAATTAAATAAATTTGGGTTCACATGAATTTTGAAATTATAATTTGTCTGGCAATAAATTTTCTATTTAAAATTGTGTTTTATGGAATGAAATTAGATTATATTAAAAAAATATATATATAGTTTTTTCAATTAAATTAAATTATTAGAGTAAACTTAATTTTTATTTTTAAAATAAATTTTATTTAAAAATATATACACTTTGGTAGTTGTGATTTTGATTGATTCAATTAAAAACTTGTCGTGGAAATGAATTGAATAAACATAAAATGTGTTGCGTCAATAAAGCGAACCAAAATATGTTGTATTTGATGCTGACAGAGAATAAATTGCGAAAATCAACAGAACTTGTTGATTTGGCAAAGGCATCGACGCATAAATAATTTAAATAAAGTGGAAATAAATAGTTTTGCCATAAATTAATTGTCTTTTAGAGCTTTTAAAAATCTAGAAAATTCTAATAAAAATATTTGAACAGAGTATCAAGAAAAATAATAAAGTGTTTTCATTTCTTATTTATTTTTAATATAATTTAAATAATGATTTTTATTTATATATTTTTTTTTATAATTTAAATTTTTGTTTTATGAAGAAAAATAATATGAAAAATAATTAATAGCTAATGATTTTTATTTTTTATTATTTTTGTATATATTTTTTGCTTTAACAAAATAAAGAAATAATACAAATAAAAAAAAATATATATAATAATAAAAACTACTTAACAAATAAAGATTAAAACCTTAGTTTGAATAAAATATTTTTGTTTAAATAGTTAAAAACATGCATTTAAATAAAAAAAAAAAAAAACAAAAAAAAAACAAATTTCAAAATAATTTATAAAGATTTTATAATATATTTTATATAATTAAAATATATACTATATATGTACATAAACGCCTCTCTAATATCAAAAATCAACTCAAGCTATATACAAAAATGTTATTTTGAAAAAATCCCCTATTGTTAGTGCATGGAAATAGTTAGAAAAAAAAGTAATTCGACAAAAAAGGGTCACTAAAAAAACGTAGTCTATTTAACAAACGTGTTTTAAATACGCAAAAAACCTCAGGTAATATGGATGGGTTTATATAATTATAAAATATATATAATTATTTTTTATTACTTTTTTTTGTACACAATTTGGTCAATATATTTGGGGTTTTGGGGCGAGCGAGGAGCTCGTTGCTTTTTGAATATTTATATATGTTAATCGAGGCATGCAAAAAAATCTACGATTTTAATTGTAGGATTGGAGTAAACGTATTAGTAATAGTTAGTATTAAAAACAGACTAGAGCGAGAGGCAGAGAGAAAGAGAGAGAAAGAGAGATGGTGTGTGTGTGAGAGAGAGAGAGATAGAGACTTGATGTATTATAGGAACGAAAGCATACCCGCTGACCCTCAGGGCCACTGTTACGGCGCAACTGTACGAAGCCCTCCTGTCGCAAAAGCGGCTACCAAACCAGAAACAAACCAGCAAAACCAGGAATCAAAACCAAACCAAACACGCAACGCACACACAGAAACATATTGTATAGTTTTTGTTGCACAAGTGGCACATTGGCGGTGGGTGGGGCCGAGGGGGTTAGGTAAAAGAGAAAAGTTTGAAAACAAATTAACACAAAACGCACAACATAACCTCGATAGGAAAATGAAAAACAAAAAAAGAGAACAAATAACAAAAAGAAGAAAAAACCAAATGTGAAACAGAAATCATTTTTTTTTGTTATCCGAACTGACATTTTTACAGTTCACACACACACACACACACACACACACTTGCACACACGCAAACAGATAGAAGCGACAACAGCGAGTGTGTGTGTTGGTTGTGCCTACCTGGCTGGGCCACACCTGCAGCAGCGGCAGCGAACAGGATGGCTTGTTGCTGCTGCTGCCCGATGCCCCATTGGCGGCTGCTGCCGCCGCCGCCGTCGTCGAGGACGAGGTGGTGCCCGACCCCTGGGAGAGGCTCGTGTAGTGCAGATGATTGAAACGCTGTGCATCGCTGCTGGCTGGCTTCGTCCTCGTCGGACTCTCATAGCCCGTGGATTCCTCCGATGATGTTGTTTTTGGCGAGCGCCAGAATCGCTTCAAGCGCAATTCGCGCCTTTTTTCTTGTTTCTGCAACAACAGAATATAAAAAGAGCAAAATAAATAATTTCGAAATCGATTCACACGTAGCCTAATCGATTAGATTCATGTTGTTAGTGCCGCGAACAAGACGAATGGATGAATGTAGTTGTTATCTAGAGCGTTGTGCAAGCGGGTATTCAAGCTAGCAAATAATAACTTGAGCTATTCTAACTTGGGACCGATAAATAACGATTATTTAGATGAATCGCTCATTTATATTTATTATTTAAATATATTATATAGATAAGATTTTTAAAATTAATCTATCTATTATATATCTATTTTTATTATATAAAAATTGGCTTGAAATATTCTTTTTATGCATCGATAATTATCGATAACTTTCCAAATATACATATATATTTTAAATATATATGCTATTTATTTAATGCTCATTTATTAACATTTAATCTGACATCTGATGACATTAATTAAGTCTCAACGACAGCTTTTATATAAATTAAATCTGAATATTCCTTATCCTGTGTAATTGTTTGTTCAAGTGTGACCTTGTGCGTGTTAAAGTGTGACCGTGTACATGTTAAACAAACCAAAATGCATTTGCGCTCAGCGCCAATAAATATTTGCGTTAGCCCTGTTGCACATATACACACACACATACATACACCTTCACATGTGTATGTGCACACCTGTCTGCACTTTTTCATTTGGGATTTCGTTCGGTCTTTTTCGCTGTGTGTGTTATTATTTTCACTTTATAGCCCGCTGTATTATTTCGTTTACTCAACTTCTTATTGCAATTTATGCGCGTGGCGTTTACGCAAAGCCACTCACTGTGGAATTACAGCAACAAAAATGTAAGAAATACATTTTTAAAATATTAATTTTTCTTTAAATGAATGTTAAAGTAGTCAAGCTACGGCAGTGAGAGTTGCGGCAGCAATATATAAAAATTTAAATTTAATAATAGTAATTTATGCATATTTTTTAAAAAGAATTTTTCAATGAAAGAAAATTGCTTTTTTAAGGTACAGAAAATATTTATATATTTTTTAAATTTAATTTTGTATATACATAATTTTTTATATGTATAAATTTGTATATATATACATTTTTATATATATATATAATTTTTACATATATAAAATTTTATATATATAATTTGCTTTTTTAAAGTACAGAAAATATTTATATATTTTTAAAATTTAATTTTTTATTTATATAAGTTTTTATATGTATAAATTTTTATAGATATACATTTTTATATATATAATTTTTTATGTATATAATTTGTATATATATTAACTTGTTTTTTTTTTTAATATATATTATTTTATATATTTCATTTTCTATGTTTTCTAAACTCATTAATATTTTATTTATTTTTATTTCTTATATACCTACTCTCGCTAGCTTAATTCATATATGATTATATATTTCACTCTCGCTGTTTTCAGTATTAATTAGCAAACTAATTAATTAAAGAACGACTTGTCGGCACATGCAAATAGTTCATGGCTAAAGCATGGCACGTATCCTCTGCAGGCACATATATATATATTTATATATAAAAGAAGAAGAATAGTAAACAAGTCATTTGAAACGTTGCTTGTTAAAAAAAGAAGAAACAGAAAACTGTATAATTATTATGCCCCAGTGCAGCAACGCGCATTAAGGTCTTAAAATAACTTTGGCTCCCTTCAGTATAAAATGACGTGCAAAGTTTAATTGCGGTTGATTACAGTAAATGCAATTTAAGGGGAGAAATGTGAGATGTGAGATATGTATATATATTAATATATATATATTTTTTTTATATATCTTATATATATATATATATATATATATATATATATATTACCAGAGTTCTTAGACACTAAAAGTAAACCCAAGTAGAGTTTCTTCAGTTACTACAACTCCTGCATCATGGCATTCCCTGTCTGCCCTCATATTCGATACCAAACCACATTGCACCAAATAACTCTATTTGTTTCTTGTTTTGCTTGTGTTTTACCAATGCTGATTGCTGCACATATTTTACCTGCATATTTTGTTAATATCAAATCCGTTTCATATGTTTGGTTTTTCATCCCCAGTCTGTTGTTGGCGCAAGATGAAAATCGATGGAAAGCTGCACAGGCATAAATTCTGAAAAGGAAACCGTAGAGAAAAATGAGATGAGCGTTAAGCAAGCGAGTGAGCAGGCAAAAAGTAAAAAAAAAAAAAACAAGTCAACGTCATTTGTCTGTAGCCATTGGCAGCATCATGTTGTCTCCTAGGAGCTGAGCTACACAAGCCATCCAAATGGAATGCATGCAACACACTCACACACTCTCACACACATACACACCCATACATGCAGCCATGATGAAATACATTTCAATTACTCGCCAGAATACAAGCAAACTTTGACATGTTTTATTCGATTTGAGCAACTAGCATGGGGCATAAATGGAAAGGAGCTCGTCGACGTCATTATTGCCGTTGCAGGAAGTGCGCCTTGACTGTGCCACATTAACACATGGCACAAGGACAATGGAGAGCGGAGAATGGAAAATGGCGACGATGCCATTAGGGCTTGACAAGGACATTTGAGTCAAACGAAATGCAAACGCACGACCATAGACTTATGTGTATCCCCAGCCCCATTTGCCAAGCGACCAGCCAGCCAGCCAGCCAGCCAGGCAGTCAGCCTTCTAGTTAGCCATTGGTCAAGTTGAAGGACATCGTCTGCAACATGGATGAACGCTTCGGCAATGACAGAAAAAAATAAATCAGCCCCAGCTGCTCCAACAGCGTGTGGCTTATGGGACTTGGCCAGGGCTTTGCCTTCGATTGGTCTGATTAGTGGCCGAGCTCGTACTTGCAGCTTATTATTAGTTTGCCAAATGCGTAGGCACTGTGTCCTTCGGATCGAATGCAGCTCTGGCTAATTGAAATCGGCAGTGGAAAATGCCACATCAAAGCCCCGATGCGTGTGTAAATATTGAGAGGTTACCAAGGGCAGCTATCAGACCTTGGCAAACTTTTAAATAAGTTTCAACTTTTTGTTAGGTAATTAAAATTGTAGAAACTTTTGGTCTTGTTACTTTATGAAGAAGAAGCGATGAGTATCAAAAATATATGAATTAAGTTTGTAGACTTTAACTTCAAACAAAAAATAATTTCTTTTAAGAGTGATTGACTGGGAGATATCCTTTATATGAATATGTTTTATAATCGGATAGAAGCTCAATATATGGTAAACTCATTAAAATGTATGAGAATTGCATAGAAAGGCTAGTATAATTAGACTGCTAGAGGGAGCAAGAAACTGGGAAAATAAGAGATGGTGAGGGCGAGAGAAAGGTAGAGCAGGAGAGCGACAGAGAAAGAAGGGGGGAGAAAGATAGACAAGAAAAGAAATAATTATTGAAATAATGATGGTTATAAATAATTAGAGAGACAGAGCAGAAAAAAGAGGCAGAAAGAATAGAGGGAGAAAAATAAAGAGGGAAATTTAGAGAGAGTAGCCTATAAAGAAAGTGACAGAGATATAATATAATATAACAAAAGACAAGTAGATATCTAGAGAGCAAGATTGACAGATAGGTAGAGAGGAGATAGGAGATAGAGAGAGAAAGAGAAATAGAAAAAGCTTAAAATGCATATAAACTTATATTTATTTCTCATTTCTTTAGATTCTCTTAGGTTATTGAAATATCAGACAAGACAAGTCTATCAATCAAACCTAACTGCTGCGATCATACACACACAGATATCAAATATTCTCAAGGAAGTCTAATCAAATCCAATCAACTTTAATCAACTCAATCTAGTGCAAAACCCCACACACTTGGTGACAAAATAATTAGATTCACTTCAAGGGTATATTTGAAATTCAAATAAATTCTATTCCAGCTGCGGCTCGTGGGCTGCTTGGCCTGGCCCCCATGCAAATGGCGACGATAGCCACAACAAACCAAGTTGACAGTTCCCACACACCTGAGTGGGCCCCGTGCGCGGCTCGGTTCGTAGCCAGTCAGTGGCTGGCAGCGATTGTTTGTTGCATTTCATGCCGATTGAAGGACAACACGTGGCTCTCCCCCATAGCCTTAACCTCGACCCCGAGCCCCTCCCCGGATATAAAAACATGCACGTTTTTGCGCTCGTTGATAGCTAGTCGCGGCCAGAGTCGGACTTGAGGGGTCCTTCATTGTGCGCGCCATTGTATTGTGCGCCATGTCAATCGATGTCAACAAGCGTTTGCAGTGCCATGGTCAAGGATTCGTCTGCAGGAGTTTTGCTGTATGTGGCCTGGCCTGCCTGGCCTGGCCTGGACGGCATATCAATGATGTACAGCCATAAATCGTGGATATACTTTCAATTACGGCAGCGCCGCGGCTAGCGCCATAAACTTTTTAGCCCAATGCCTGTCACGATAATGTCCTTTTCTTTAGCGGCGCGTCCTTGGAGCGTGTCGTGGCATAAACTAAACTAAATGTCTGATCCAGCCAGCTGTCTCCCGGCTCGCTCTCTTCCTTAAGCCCAGGCACGACAGCAATTATACAAATGGCCACGCCCCCGCACCGTCTGTTAGCAGTCGAAGACTAGGTGGGAACTGGGAGAGGAGGGAGGGGGGGTGGGCATTAAGGGGGTTCGAGCTTTTAACTCGCTTTTTGTGCTGCGCGTGACGAATATTTTTAAATTGAAATAAATTTTCTGTGTTCCTTGTTGTGTGTGCGCGCCTCGTCGCCTGTTGTCCTCGTTGTCCTTGCTGTCCTTGTTGCGCACCACCACAGACAAGCACACACACACACACATATATTCATATCTAACTATGTATATAGTATCGTTATCGTGTTTGCTTAACGTGTTTTTCTTGCCGGTCTCGTCATACATCTTTTTTAATTTGCTTTCTCTTATTTTTTATTTGCTGTTTGTGTTTTATGCATTTGTGTTTGTTGCTTGTTCTTCTCCTTGTTCTTGTTCTTCGTTTTTTCGGCATGTTTTTGAATTATAAGCAAATTTGTTGCCCGAGGCCAATACAGTTCTGGTTACGGTTCCACAGTTGGCTAATGTCAAAGGTCAGGGCCATGGCTAAGGCAAGTGTGAGTGCAAGGACATCACGTTGTCCTGTTACTCCGGCACACACGTCTTCACCATATTGACAACATCGTCCTTGTCTGTCGGAATTCCCAAATTATATTTAATAAGCAGCAATTATGAATAATTTGCATGTGGATGAGGACATTTGCCTCGATTGCTTGTCGGAACGTTGCTTCCTAATTGAATGGCACACGTGATAAGGCTTTGACTATTTTCTGTTGGTGCTTGCAGCCCTAGGAAGGACCCAAACAAAAGCCAACCAGACAAAGCAATTGAAATTTTATTACACGCCATTTAGTCAAAGTGCCCACAACAAATACACACACATCGAGGCAGACACACACAGGGACAGATAGTCAGGACTGGCGCACACGTGTTAAGGTAAATTATTTATGTGGCTCGTGTGGGCAAAATGCGCTTTAAATACCCAATGTGCGCAGCTATATGTGAGGTATATGCAGCTTGTATAAAGGGGAACGATTTATGTCCAAGTTGGGTCTGGTTTGATGTGGCATAGATTATTTTTTAAATATCCTTAAACTCTTTACGGAGTGACCAAGCAAGAGTAATACTATTTGTGATAGCCCTATGTTAGCAACTGTTTGAGCAATTGACAGCAAGTAGTTGCTGAGATATTTAATATTTTCTGCCATTTAATTATGCAAAGTCTGCAGCCTGTTGAATATATAGAACTTATAAAAAATTCTACTGAAATGCCTGCTCAGTTGGTTTTATTTGACAAGAGAGACAATGCTGAAAGTGATGAAGCTTGCTATTCTTTGATTGTTAATAAGCTTTCAGTTTATACTACTAAAAAATAGATTTTTAATTAATTTTAAAGTATAAAAATATTTATTTCTAATATTTTATATTATTTTAATATATATTATTATATTATATATATTTAAAATTTAATAATACTTAAGTATATATATATATATATATATATATATATATATTCCCATACATATATATATATATATATATATATATATATATATATATATATATATATATATATATATTTTAATATATTTAATATATATAATTACATCCACTCTAGAGTATCCTCTCACCTATCATTCCCTTTTCATTCCTTCTACGCACTGGCGCACTGCGTTTTCATGTGTAAATTATTGTTGCATACTTTGGCGGGCTGGCAGAATTGTTTACCTGCCATTAAATAGTTGACGGTTCGTTTGTTCGCTAAGAAAGTGTGTGTACTGTACGCCACATACTTGCATGCTATTGTTATAGGGAAAGTTCAGCAAAGGCGTACACTGAACCTGCTAATAAATTTGAGTCGGCCATTAAAGTCTCCCCTGGGAGTCCGTTTGTTGGCCTGCTCCTACCCTAATTTGTCAAATTAAGTTGGGTAAACCTAATCAAATCGTACGTTGACCCAAGTGTGTAGTTTCGCCTGGTCTAAGAGCTCCCAATTGATGTCCTATTAGTTAGCATAATCCGACCCAGACTCCAGCAAATTTGTCAACCCAAACCACAAATTAATTCAACACTTTTAAGACTCTCAAATCCGTTAAAGTGACCCCACACACCCACACACACATCAACATTCTCACACACTCGTTTGTAAAACGTCCAGTGGAAACCGCTTATTTGCGGAGACATTTTAAAAGCACTTAAATATGTTTGTCTTTGCTCTGCTTTGCTCTGCTCTGGCTTGAGCTCGTTCCGGTCTGTCAGCGAAAGCTGAGACATCAAACAGATTAGTCGCTGATTAGCCGGTATAAGTATGGCAAACCCTTTTCTGTGCATTACCTAATCTCTAATTATGTTCAATTATCAGGCTTTTACCTTGTGCCGGGATAATACACAATATCAGATGAGTGCCTCGAGGCAGGGAAAATCTGCTCGAATATCAAGTTAAATCTGGCACGCTTTAAGCTAGCTCAATGCGTCTCAGTTTCAGGTGCCCACTAGAAGGCACTTTCGAAAGGACTTCACCTGCCAGCTTCTGCTCTCTGCTGGCTTCGACTGCATTTCATCTTTTACGCGAGCCGTGCAAATCAGCCAATGGAAATATTTTTTCCGCACAATTGAGCGCCAATTCAACTGGCAGCAGCAGTAGCGCCGAGCAGAGTTTTTCTTTTCTTTTCTTTTTGCATTTTTCTTTTTCTTTTTATTTTCTTTTCTTTTGCTTATTATATTTTTCACCTTCCCACTTGCTTCGACTTCGGACTGGCAAATGGCGCAGCTGCTTTTTGACGGCTGCTTTATGCAAAAGCAATTAAGTTAACTTTTTTTTCCTTCTTTTGCAGCCTGGCCATTGCCCACCTTTGGCGCCGCGTTCACCTTATGGCAGAAAAGCTTTCACTTACAAGTAGCTAAGAACTCAATATAAAGGCACATTTTTGCAGGCTTAAAATTTGCATGCCGCTCGGGAAACGGAGGCTTCGTCACGGACCAGCTTAAAGGTAAAAGAATGAAAGGAGGACAACCAATACAAGTAGTTGACCCGTTTGCGGCTTTTGTGAGTTTCCATTTTCATTTTTAGGGTTTCTGCGGTTGCCCTTCTTGCTGTTCTTGCTGTAGCCGCTGTGTCCTGTGTCCTGTTGTCCTGTATTAACATTTTAACACATTTTATGGCCGAAACGTGACATTTGTTGCAACTGGCCGGAACGTTCTCTCTTGGTCAGCAAGCGATTCTGAATACAAACGTGTCGAATGCTGCACGCAGGGTATTTCATTGTGTTTGTGCCCAGGCAAAGAATAGAGCATTTTTATAGAATAAATATTCAATCAATTTAAAATATTTTTTGTAAGACTTAACGCATAAATCAAAGCTTGAAGAAATGCAGAATTCGCTGCTTGAAATATATTTTAATATTTTCACTTTCAGTAAAAGCTAATAAATCTAAATTAAATAAATAATATTTAATTAATATTTATATATATAAAAATTCTTCTTCTTCCATTATTGTATTATTAAAAAAATAAAATATAAAATCTTTTAATATCAGCAATTATCAGTTCTAATTTACAAAAAGCCTAAAAGTATACTACAGTTTTTTGTTATACATCAAGTACTTCATATAATAGCTCACTATGCCCCACTTCAAGCAATTTATTGTCTCAAATGAAGCCAAATCACTTTAAGCAGATATCTTAGGCAAAGTTTAGCGCTTTAAAGTTTGAAATGCCGTTGACAAAGTTTTTGCCATGCAGTTTTTACGACGGGTCAGAGTATTATTGTGTCGCGTTCAGCTTTTGTTACTCAAATTTCCTGTGGCACAAACACGTGCAGCATTTGTGGCACTCGGCAGCTGGCTGCTGCTATTGTTCGTGTTGTTGCTCTTGTTGTTGTTGTTGTTGTTGTAGTCCACGCGGCAAACTTCCGTCCAGTGTTGCCGCCAGTTGCTGGCAGCGCCACAACTCATTCGGCTGGCGGCTGCGTCAACCGGAAACGCCAAACACTTTCCGGTCACGCAGTTTGGCGACTCAGCCGCCACCGCCGCCTCCATCTAGCCACAGCCTCAGTTGTTGCTGCCGCTATTGTGTGCGCTCTCCAAAAGTCTCGAGCAGTCACTTAAACTTAAGTGTTGTTGTGTGCCAACCATTTTGTGGCCACAGCACTAACAACAACGCCTTCAATTGGGGCCAACTCAATTTCTATGCGTGGCACGACGCGCCTCTTTGAGCTCTGCCCAACAGCCGAACTTATGCTCACAACAACAGCTAAATAACTAATACAACAAATGCCGCCTGTTGCCAGACAAAAAGTTGCTCCTTGCTGACTTTTGGGCTTTTGACGGTTCAGTTTTGCATGCCAAATGCGATAAATTGTCTTTTAATTGATAATGCAGAGCTGAAAGCCAAAAGGGCTTATCAGACGGCTTATCGATAATCGAAGCATATTAAATTTATGGCCTAGTTCATTTGCCCATTAGCCTTTGGCCCTGTCTTTAGCTGCCCGTAAAAGCCGTCAGACCGTATCTTAATAAGCCAAATGTCAACGTGTTAAAGTTGCCACGACTACGCGCAGCCGAGGAAGGGGCTAACCCGAAGGAAGCCAGACGCCGTTTGACAGTCTCGTGTGGAAAGGTAATAAAAACAAAGGCCAAATTCTTGGCCAGGCTGTCAACAGTTGGCGAGGGTTGCCCATAAAAATCACTATCATAAATCAAATCAATAAAACCTTTAAAATTTTGCCTAAATTTGACAAAAGTTTTCAAATTTCTGTGTCTGTTTGCTTTGCATAAAATGCGTGTAAATAAATTTAAATATATTTATGTATTTTTTTTTGTTTTTTATAATATTTGTAAATGCTAATATTTACTTACCCAAAAATTCATATACACACACTATTATTTGATGGCCATCTACGGAAGTTCCTTAACTGAAATGAACAGAAAAGAGTAGAAAGGGAGTAAGAGAGAGTTGGAGATAGTAGGAGATAGGCAGAGAATGTGTAAGAGAGAGAAGTAGATAGACTGACAGAGAGTATATAAATTGTTTCCCAACTGTATAAAATGGATTCTTGAACATAGAGCTAAGCTGCGTTTGGAATAAGCAAAAAAATTCGTTAATTATATATATATATATTATATATATATATATATATATATATATATATATATATATATATATATATTTATTTATTTTTTAAAATTTTTATTATCCAATGTTATATGTATATATATAATAAAAAATACATACATCCATGTATATATGTACCAAGCATATCGCCTCATGATTGCCCTGTGTTCCCTTAGCTCTAGCTCATCTCCTCATTCCCTTTAGATTAATTAGATTAACTTAAGCTAAACTGTTGTCAACCGAAGATTTGCTAAACAAATTCATGTAATATATATCACAGTCACATAAAGATATCATATCTAATCACATATTACCACAAGAGTGTATACAAATTTGAGAAATCATAAAGCTCCCTGCCCTGGCGGCCGCCATAAAAAGTTAAAATGAATTCAATGTCAAGTTACAAAGTTGTACGCACAACTTTCTCTAGTGAAAATTTGGTTTGGCTGTGAATGCGAGTGCCTTGGGGTTTCTCTTAGCTATAACCGAGGCGGATCATAAGGCAAGCCACCCGCGCACCCATCCTGCTGCACTTGTCTACAGACATTTGGCTTAAGGTTTTGCTGGCGCTTTCGTTCTCGTTATCGTTTTATGCCATGTCTATGGCACAATGGCACAAACAATGGCCAAAAGTTGATTTAAGTTGATGTCATTTTGACACGCTAATATGGCGTGGTAACCAGGTCATAATCTAAGCTCAAGCACACACACACACATACACATACATATACACTCGTACGCCCACACAGACACAATTCATTTGGCATATTGTTGAGCTCAGCGCCTTGCACTTGACTGCGTTTTGGCCTCATCCTGAAACATCATTTGACATTCAATTCAATTAAGTGAGTTTAACTTGTTTGAGCGTGTGTCTGTGTGTGCTTGCCTTGAATATCTAGCTGCCAGCTCGAATTGTTTTCATCAACGTCTGCTTGATTTTCTCCTCCATTTTGTCGTTTTGCTCAGATTCACAAATGCAATAGGAAAAGCTTGAGCGTGTGTGTGTGTGTGTTCGAGTCCTCGAGCAAGCGGCAACACTTTAAGTGTAAAATTCCACGCCTAAGGTTAATTGGAAATAGCAGTTTATGTGGTCGCATCGCTTGCTCAACATTTTCACCCGTTTCCTGCTGCTGCCGCCTCCAATGAGGGGAAATTCAATTTGCGCATACTTAGCTGGCAGTGTCACAATCAGCCTGAATGCCCATGCATGCCACGGACGCCCGACAGTCTGAAGCTAGCTACAATGTCGCTTACATGGTCATGACATAGCCACAGCCACAGCCAGTGCTCGAGAGGAGCTCTCCCAACAGCTTTGTGCATTACACTGCATTCATTTGCCTTTTCATTTAAGCCAATAAAAGCAATGGAAAGTGCATGTGATAAATAAAATACTGTATAAATACTGTATATGTATCTGATAGGATTTAAAAAAATATATTTCGTGGGCAAATACAGTTAAATAAAATTTGATATATACAAAATTCATTAAATGTTAATTAAATAATTTAAATTTAAATAAAAATATAATTAAATAATAAAAAAATATAAATTAAAAAAATAGAGAAAAAAATATTAAATAAAAAAAAAATTAGGAAATAATATAATACAAATACTTATATTTATTTTATTTTAAATAAGAAAAAAAGAATACAAATATTTATATTTATTTTATATATATAAATATATTTATTTTTCAGATTATCAAAAAATAGTTCCTGATTCAGTTTACTTTCTTTCCTGCCAAGAGGTTGGCTTTGTTCATCTAAATAATTCCTTCCCAAATTCAATTCTAAAATCCATTTAGAATTTAATTCCCTATCGAACTATGTATTAATTATATTGATAAAATTCCTATTACTATGGTCAGCAGCTGCAATTGACATGTATTTATTTCCATTCGACTATTGTTGCTCGGCAACAGTTGCCGCTCAACGGCAATGCGAGTTCACGGTTTAAGTCAACTGTCATCCGGTTGCCTTTGCATTATTAATGCAATTGCAGTTGTCAGCGTCGATGCGGCATTTGCACCGCAAATTAATTGTGTACCAAAAAGGAGGTTGCAAAGAGCACAGGAGGACGGGCAACAAATGCGGCTGTTGTGTGGCTTTAATTTACTTAAACAGGCAATTAATATGCGCGGCAACGCTGTAAACAAAGCGCACGGGAAACAGCCATTTGTGAGCTGCTCCTGCTGAGATCCCGAGCATCAGCCATTCATTAAGCTAATGACGTGAGCATAAACACATTTTTCTTGTCATTTGTTTGTCTTTTAAGTTTTTCGGCCACATGCGTAACAGTCATGACGTTGCGTATACGCCGCGTAGCCTCGCCCACTCCTGCAATGTCGCCCCAACGTCCACTTTGCATTATTTTCAAAATTAATTAAATTACTTTTCGTTAGCGTAGTTACGAAATTTCATCGCACACGTGTGCTCAGCTGAAATTGTTGCGGTTGCTGCCCGTCAGGATAATTATATGCCAAGCTAAATTGTTTTCGAAAAGTTTTATAATGAAATAAAATTAGTAAAAAAATATAGATGGGGTGATAGTGATATAGAGATAGTGTGGTAAAGTGTGCTCCATTAAAGTAAATTTCACTGAATTTGCACTTTGTATTTTAATGCATTTTTTATGGGCAACTGGCTCAGGTTTCCTGCTGCTGGAAGAAATTTTAGCTGTAGAAAATTCATGCACAAAAATTGATCAATTACGAAGCTTGCCTCATGCATGGTTCGCGCATAAATGAAAGCACAGTTAATTATTAAATAAAATGGCTTCTTTGCTTTTCCATATATGCTCTTTATATATCAATATCGTTTGGAAATATGCAAAGCGAACTGTTTAAGGACTTCAACAGCCTTTTGAGATGCTGAAAATGTTGCTGCTGTATTTTAGTTTTAATTTTTAAAATATTATTAGCATCCATATCAGGGGGATAGTTAAAAAATTTGAACTGTTCAGTGCTCAACAACTCGTATTTGAAGTTTGTTATTGGCATTAGTATCAGCATAAATGCAGCTGCCTTTATAAACTGAAAAGCAAGTAATATGGCTAACTCAATTTGCTCCTAAAGAATGAAGCCTACAAAGTGAAAAGAAGCTAAAAGATTAATTTTTAGTTCACAGTATTTCAAAGAACTTCAGTTAAGATTTTATGACATTTTATTAGAGTCAAAAGAGTGCAGCCTTTATTGTTTATTAAATGCCTAATAAATATTTTATGTTGTAATACCTAAGACCATTTTGTTTCATAAAGAAAGTTAATAAATTAAATAAATTAATTTTATTAATATTAAAAATTATAAATAAATGATTTGATCTGTTTTTTTTTTATATTTATTATGTTTATTATTATTATTATTTTGTATTATTGTTTTAACATTTTTCTTTATATTCTCTCTCTTCCTCTCTTTCTATAATAAAACAGAAAGTTTCTGCTTTAGGCAGACATTGTAAAAACGTATCTGGACTTTATTGAAATCAACTTCCAATAGGTAAGAATTTTAAATATATAATATATATATCATCACGATTATCAGTGTAAAATAGTATGCTGTAGCTCAATCATTATGTGAATTTTTATATTTTGTTCATTGTCCATATTCTTGTTATTACAACTCTATTATAGCACATATATCGTATTTTCCTCAGTCAACTAGCAACAGCAGCTCTCATTTACGGCAAAACAGCATACTCAATTTCACATAAAAAACAGCTTACAAAATCAAGTTGCAAATTAATATATGCATACAGCATATAGTGGAATAAGTACTTCGCTGATTGTCGAAGTCATAAATTGTGGCAGGTTGTGTCTATATGGTTCGCATATGCCAGTGTGTTGATTGTGCGCACTTATATAATCTATAGAATACATATATATCTTTATATATATTGCAGCTCCCTTTTAAAGCTGGTGGCAAAAACGTTTTATGCGCTTATTGCATTTTAATGGGTTTCATGAAGCGCTGAGCAGCAGCCAGAGATGCAGCTACATATATGCAGCAACCACATGCACTAACACAGGCTCGCTCACTCACACACACCCACACTCAGTCAGGCAGCATTAGTTTAAGCGCTTGCCACTTTATTTTGCCATCGTCTGTTTATCTTTGTCGCTGCTGCTCCTGCTCACCTTGGAGGCGAGTTGCCAGCTGCGCGCTGCCGCCTGTTCGCACACGGTGTGGCATGTCAGTGAGCACTTACACTAATTTCCAGTTATTTGCATGCAAAATTACCCAGCAGCAAGCCAAGCTAACAGCGCAAATACAAACACAGTCAACATTGAGCTGCTCGTCGCATGGCGGGCAATTATAAAGGCAAATTATGTTAATTTTCGTTTTTGCTCTCTCCTCGTGTTAACTTGGTTAGAGAAAGAGGCCTCGCTGCTTGACCGCAATTGCCGGCCAATATCATTTATCATTTGACCCCGATTACAGGGCACAGTTGCGCACCAGCTAAATCCCGGCACATACTAACTCAACGCGACACAGCTCACGTGGCCATTGGAACGTGGGCGCCAACACATGGCCAACACACACACCCACACACACCCACCCACATACGCCCACACAGGCGCCCACACTGCTGCAAGGCGTTCATAATGTCTGTCTTCTGGCTAAGTGCATTAAATATTTATTTATATTTATATCAGGACATTTTGATCAATTATTTCCTTTGACATTATCGCACGTGGACGAACCGGCTGCGAAGCTTTATTAATCACAGGACTAAAGCAGCTGTCGCTGAAACAAACCTGACGCCTACTCCAATTGGTTAGTAAGAGCTCCTAATTATGATGAAGTCAGTGGATAAATAGAGCCATTAACATAGCTGACTAGATTAAGCATGAACATATGTGTGTGCAGGTGTCAGTGTGTGTGAGATAGAGGGCGAGAGTGTTAATGTATGAACTATGTAAATATGAAAGTCTGCATATATGTACATGTGTCATGCATTCATGCATACATCATACATGCATACATATATACATAAGTGTAGGCAGCAATTAATATATTCATACATATAGCATATACATATACATATGTACATATAGCTATATGTATGTATTACTTTATGTATGTAAAATATGTATATAAAATAGTTATAATATATCTATGTACATCATTTATCAAATAGATAATGTAAATATGAAAGTCTGCATATATGTACATGTGTCATGCATTCATGCATACATGCATAAATATATACATAAGTGTAGGCAGCAATTAATATATTCATACATATATATATATATATATATATATATATGTATATATGTGATATTTGCTTATTATATATAATTTTATGCATGTGTACATGCATGTATGCGTATATAGCTATATGTATGTATTACTTTATGTATGTAAAATATGTATATAAAATATTTATAATCTATCTATGTACATCATTTATCAAATAGATAATGTATATATGAAAGTATGCATATATGCTTGCATGCATGTTATCTAAATCTGCATGTATGTGTCTAATATAAATGAATGTGCCTATTTATGAATATACACATGCATGCATGTATGTATACATATGTCACTTTTTTGCTAACATACATATGTCAACATGTTTCTATGCATATATTCGCATGCATATGTAGCTTCGCATGTAAGAATCTATATATGCACTCTCTGGCCAAATGCACACTAAATTTTAATCAATTTTCGAAAAACGTTGCCCGCAGCTATGCAAATTCAAATTGAAAAACTAAGTATTCTTTTACAGTGCTCTACTCTGCGATTCTCATAAATGTAAGTAAGCGCTGCGGGTTATTTTCTTTTGGAATGTTGTGTTTTTTTTTTCTGTGCAGTGCTACATCAGTGAAATGTATTTTGCATCTAAGAATGTAGATATGTTGGAATATGCATAAGTATGTATGTGTACATATGTGTGTATATGTGCTTTGCATATAGGCAGCAAATTTGATTTAGCTTTTTAAAGTGCTCTCCTCTGCAATTCTCATAAATTCAGGTTAGCCTTGGCTCTGGCCTAACTGTGTTAATTATAATTGAAAAGTTTTAATTTCTTTTTTGATTTGCCAATATCTAATTAATTGCATGCAAATATTTTAGACTTGTGCATGTGAGAATGCAGGTATGCATGCGCATATATTGTTCGTATAAAATTGAAAAATATATTTTAAAATGCAGTGAGCAGAGAGTGAGAGTTGCAGCTGGCTGTATTTTGCAACAGAGAAAGCGCTGCGAGTCAGAACATATATTGATTGGTTTACATATAAAGTAGGCGAATGAAGTATACTGGAATAAGGATATATATGTTGCGTGTGTATGTCTGCATAAATTGCTCGAAGGAACGATACTTTAATTCACAGCCAATGTGTAGTCAATAGTAAATATTTAATATGGTTCCACTGGATCGAGTAACTCGCCTGCCTCGAGGGCTACTCAATTGCAAGTTAAACAACTCAATTTACCCACGGGGCAGACGGCAAACAAATCGCAGCAATTGCACGACAACCTAACTGGGTGTATGTATGTATGTGTTTCAGCTACAGCTAAGGCAGCACAGAGACAGGCAATCAGTGCGTTTTCCTGTGCATTGTCACTGCCACAAAATAAAGGAGGGCGAGAGAGAGAGATAGAGAGAGAAAAAAACAATTTAATTAAAAATTTATGAGCGTGTCGTTGTCGTTGCTGTTGGGCTGGCAAACAGATAAGCAAGACAACAAACTGTTGCTGCACTCCTCCCCCACACGCAGCCGTAAAGCGAGCACTCTGACGCCCCCTGGCGACTGCTGCGCGCACACATGCCTACCGGAAATGGCCTGCTGCCATTGTTGTTCCCCTTTCATTGTTCGGCTGTGGCAATGGCCGCCCATGGCGAAACCCCCTTGGCGCGTTATTGTTATGTTGGCTTTGGCTCATTTGTTTTGAGTTTTTGCTGGCTTTGCTTAGACTTTTGCCAGCTAATTGCCAATGAGCTCTTTCGCCTGCCATCTCTTTCTGAGTCAACAGGGAGAGAGTGCGGCGGCTTAATTATCAAAGTTTGTGAAACAGCCGCCGCAAAAAGTTTGCCCACAGCGACATAATTGAAATGTTTTCTTTTTTGCTTGCTTCGACTCTCAAGGTGACTGTGTGTGTGTGTGTGTGTTTACTTTGTGTTGTGCCTGCAAAGTTCTTCATTTATTTCAATTAATTTGCAATTTTTGGTCATAATTTCATACATTCAATTTGGTGAGGCCTACGCCACAGAGAAGTTTATACAACTTCCGGCAGTTGATACCCTGTAACCCCATAAAGGAAAGCGTAAAAACGCGAGCCGTAAACTTTTACGAATGTAAGCAGAAAGTGTGAGCTCAGCAAAAGTACTTCGTGATTTGTCTTAAAAGTTAAGTCTGGGCAACTTTTAACAAGATTATGGCAGAAGTTGGGCACGAGAATATATTGTTGGTTTTTCCAATTTTCCAATTTCCCAATTGCTTTTGCTCTATCAAATGACTACTTAGTGTCTCTCTTTACACACACAGAGCATCGAGTTTCTATACAGGATATCATCCTGTCGCGTCCTCTCTCGCTCGCTGCTATTGTGCTTTCATCTGCTTTGTAATCTGCATTCCAAATATACACCTAACTAATTACCGATTCGCCTTCCCATTTTCCCGCTTTTCCTCCACGGCTGGCTGCGTAATTTATGAAGCTGCTTATCTATTAAGCAGCAACGCTTCAAGTGTTGGCTATTTATAAGCATGAGAGCTCCCTGGCTAGGCCTTTGTTTAACTGCCAGCGCGAACAAAAGGATGCGTTGAGCCAGGCACGTGCGTGACATTGAATAACCGAAAGACAGTTTGGCCAGCTCAGCGAATTCGGTTTATGGCCGATTTGCGGCGCATCCGCCACAATGTGTGTCCTCAGCACAATGAAAGGACAACAACGTGGCCTGGCGCAAACTGCTTCAAAAGTGGGCTAAAGCCAAGGCGCATAAATCATTTGCATAGAGCAGCAAATGAAGCGTGGAAAATGTCTTTAAGGAAAAATTATACAAAATTAGAAAAAAATATATATAATATGTAAAAAAATATTTATATAAATATTATATAAAATATTTAAAAATAGGCAAAAATTTATTTAAAGAATTTATAAAAATTAAAAAAAAAAAATGATAAAATTATAAAATAAAATTGGAAATTAATATTTAAAAATTAATAAATTAGCTGGTAAAAAACTATTTTAAAAATACTAAAAATATAAAATTCAATATATATAAAATATTCAAAGATTATTTAAAAAAAGAATAACAAAATATTAAAAGCAAGAAAAGAAATTATAAATAAACTATAAAAAAAACTTAAAATTAAGCTAAATTAAAAAAAAATTTTTTTTAAATTTAGAAAGCTCTTTAAAACCCAATTTCAAATTGAATTTCTAAAATATCTCGAAGTCAATCACTTTTCACGGCTGCGGGACAAAGTTTTTAGCGTGGGCAAAACTTTCGGGGGGACGGCAAAATGTTTGGAAAATTGTTGATTGCAACTTTTTGTTTTCATTCGATTGAGTTTCATTTTGGCTGCTGATATTACTTTTTAAATTGTGATTTGTGATTTGTGATTTGTCAATAGCGGAAATTCATTCGAATGACTGCAACTGGTGGCTCGAGCAGCGGGAAATGAGTGAAATTTGATAAGATCTCGTCAAGCAGAAGAAGTTTTCGCTGGCAAACTTTCAGCTCAACTTACGGAAATTCAAGCAATGTTATTTGCATATTGTCAAAGGCAGTTTTTCGCTTTGCTGGCAAACAACGTAAGAGATTTCTCGCACACTGTATGCTAAGATGCTGTCAGATGTATGCCTGGGCAATTCAATACCGCAAATCCGTTTCCTTTTTATATATGGCCATCGCATAAGCACCGCCCACAGCAGCTTGGGCTGCCCATTGTTGTTGCCGCCCACAAGTTGATCTGTGCTTGGCTCATATGATATGCGCTCTTTGCGCTTTATTTGTTGCACGCGTCTCGCTGTTGCCCACGCACAAAAGCGAAACCAAAGTGCGATTACTTCATATGAAATGTGGTGTGTGTGTGTGTGTGAGTGTGTGTGTGAGTGAGTGTGTGGGTGTGCGTAGCATACGCTTTGGTGTCTGGCGCCAAATAAAAGTATTAAGACGGGCTGTTTGCCTCTGTTGTTGGCTTATGAAACGGGTAGCTCAAGGGGTCTTAAAAGCTTTTTCAATTGTTGAATATTTTACAATTTTTTTATTAGCTTTGTGCTGGCGATTACCGCAATTTTATCCCTTTAACATTTCAAGTGATGCCTGCTGGCAATACGCTCTGGTTGTTGTTGTTGTTGTTATGGCTGTCAGTGTTGCTGCGAACATTTCTTTTTTATGTTTATTTCTCATTAACAACAAGCGAGCTGCGCATTTTGTTGGCCCCGTTTTAATGGCCCACGGACCGTTGATTTTAACGTCTCGTGCCAGTTGGCGTTGCCGTCGCCGTCGCTGTTGCTATAGTTGTTGCCATAGTTGATTTTTTTTTCACAAATTAGTCGCACGAACATTTTTGCTGTGGTGGCACTAAATGGCAGGAAAAAGTCGACCGCGACAGCCAGGCGAGCCCGGCGCAGCGGCGGCAAATTGTTTGCAACATGCAAAGTGAAGGCTCGCAAATAGGCCGAACAGAGAGAGGGAGAGAGAGAGAGAGAAGCACTCAAACCCCAGCCAATGGCAACTGACACCGAGCCAGGCTCCAGTTCTTGCGGCTAAGCAAACATGCTGGCACACACACACACACACACACACACACACAGCAGAGGCAGTCAGACACAGTTGCTTATCTGCTGCTCAGCCAGCGTTGTCCTTTCTGTGCGCACAGAGGGTGAGAGAGGGGAAGAGAGTGAGCGTATCTGCACCTGATTTTGCCACTGCCTTTGGCAGTCGTGTGCACTGCTGCTACTGTTCCATCCACTCTGTCCTTTTCCGTAGCATACTTACGTGCGCAGGCACGAAATGAATATGGATTTGCTGTTAATTACTGACTGGGCACAAAAACAACAATAATGAAACCATTTTTTGCCAAATTCTTTACTGCGTGCTAATTTCAGTCGAAAAGGCTTCAATTCATAGTGATTGAGGCATAAGACATAATTTATTTATGCTTTTGTTTAAGCCTTATTTTGTTTACTTTCGCAACATATTTTTTGTGTCATGTTTAAAAGCATTTCAGCGTAGCTGTCTGTCATGTCGGCTGTGGCACATGTCTTCAATTAGTGTGTGGGTGTGTGTGTGTGATCCCAGTGGAGGCCCCTTTTTTATCGAGTCGTAAGGATATTGGCTGTCGTTGCTGTCGAATCAGGTCAAGTCGGGCCCAACCCAAAACCTGGGCACGGCTCATACTCAGCGCGCTTCAACGCAAAGTCTTTCACACAGACACACACACAGGCTGGCTTTATGTAAAAAATGCGCCTAAAAGGCATGCAGCACTTACCTGCCTGCCACACACACACACACACACATACAGTGAAGATAAAAGCGCTGCCCGCTGGCGCTGCAAATTTTCGCTGCTGCCTCTTGCTCTTCATCTGCTTCTTCTGCTGCAGCATGTGTAAATGTTTAAATATGTATTGGGCTGCATATTTAATAAGCTACACGTGCTTTCAGCCTACCTGCACACACACACACACACACACACACACATATGTTTGTCAGCCTGCTTACTAAAGTGGGCGTGTCCATCACGTTTGCTTCGCCTTACTTTAATTATGTGCGCCAGTTGGGGTCAGGATACTTACCCATTTAATATGCCATACGCCCTAATCCTTTGTCTGCATACATTATTTAGGCACAGGCGTTAAAAAGCGCGCGCGGTTTTTTCAGCTGCACACACAAAAAACGCGCGCGCGCGAGGTGAGCTGAGCGGAGCTGAGCTCTGTTGTGTGTGTTTGTTTGCGTCTGCCGTTTGACAAATTACACGCGTGTGCCTTTCGTGTTATTACAATTGTTGTTGTTGTTGTTGTTTTTCACACATTTTGTAGCACACTTCTGGGATGCTGATAAATTGCTCTTCTGCTGAGCATTTTATATGCATGTGTATGTGGCACGCAAAAGATGATGTGATTTTTCTTGCATTAGATGAATATTTAATATTTCAATTTCATTACGTGACAGCGACAAGCAGACAGCGTGAGACACAGAGAGACAGAGATAGAGAGAGAGAGGGGGAGAAAGGTAGGTAAGTTAGAGACGAGTTGCAGGTCTCGCATGTCCATTTAATTGTTGCCCCTCACTCAGCCCTGCTCATTATCAGCTTGGCTAGCACTAACATACGCCGCCGCTGTTGCCCCTGTCCGCGTCCGTGTCTCGAGTGCGTCATTAGGCGTTTGTTAATGGCTTTTCAGTGTCGCCATTTGCCAGCAGCGGCAGCGGCAGCGGCAGCGGCAGCTCACATGCCTGAAAGTATGCAGTGCAGCGCGCGTGTAAACTCATTTAATATGCTTTATGACGTCATTCATTCGCTCTACTGGCCTGCATGGGCTGCCTTAACAATTTACCAACTCGCCCCGACCCCAGCCCTGTCCCAGTCCCAGCCCAGTCCCAGCCCCAGCCCCAGCCCCAGCCCCCAGCAGTGCGACAATTCTTCTGTTTTCTTTTTTGGTGGGCTCTTCTGTTGTTGCCTTTTTTTCGCCACTATTGTTGCTGCCGTTGGACACGCCTCTTTTGTTTACTTTTGCCTTCATTGTGGCGCAAGCGTTGGCCATTTCAAATGCACATAGCCTTGGCTCACGAGCCCAGCGTATCCCCGGGCAATACGCTTAAAACGCGTACGAGCCTAGACATGAAATATATCACGCGAATATATTCTATATACTCGGCACGATAACTAGCTACAGCTCGCAGCTAATATGTGAACAGGTAACTAACTAGCAATGTCCTTCATTGTTAGCCTAACAAATTAGATTTTTGTGATTAAAATGAATATGAATATGCATTTAATAGTTATAATTATTTGATATTTATATTTATTGAATTTTTATATTTATTTAATATTTATATTTATATTTCTTAAATATTATTATTATTTTTTGCATTTTTAAAAAATATAATATTTATATTTATATTTTATTTTTAAATTGTTATTTATTTAATATTTAGATTTTTTGTAATATTATTAACTTTTTTAAAAGTTATATATATTTTTTAATATTTCATATTATATTTATTTAAAATTAATATTTATTTATTTAAATATATTCATTTATATTTATTTAATTTTTTAAATATTTATATTTTCTTTATATTATTTAACTTTATTATTTTTTTTTAATATTCATATTTATTTTTAAAAATTTTTATATTTATTTAAAACTAATTTTTATTTATTTAAATATATTCATTTATGTTTATTTCATTTTAGCCAACTCTAATTCCTAATTCATTTGCGCTTTTTCTACTTTCACTTAACAAACTTTAATTTCCAAGAATTCTTGCATTATGAAAATTTCATTTACATTACATACTCTTCTCTCTTCTCTCAGCTCTCCTCTACTTTGTCTTTTGATGTCCTGCCATGCAGAATTCAATCTGGTTTTAAGCCCATCTAAGCCCTGACCGCAGCCAAAATCTAAAGCAGAGAGCCGTGCTCAACTGGGCGCAGGTCAGTTCGGCGCTGACCTTGTGCGCCTGCTGACATGCCCTAATATGAGCCTAAACTTAGTCACGATATATAGGATATGCGCTGGCCGAAATTGTGTTGATGGCCCCGTTGATTACATGTCTCAGCTGGTGACTGTCACTGCCTGACGCTAGTCAGCCACTTAGCAATTGGTTAACACGATTTTGGCCAACTCAGAAAGCCTACTTAGTACTCAGCACGGGCCGACTGAAGTCACGTTTTAGCTGCTTGTTTACCTAACCGTTTGGGAAAACTCAGCTAAGGCCTGGCCAAACAGCTGACCGCAAGCAGGCTAGGCAATTTCGTGTGTTAAGGCAAATGTAGTTTGAAAATTAAATATATAAGTTTTCCAATTTAAAACTTAAAACTTCGAAGGATAAACTCAAAAAGATTTGATAAAAAATCGAAATTGATGAAGAATTCTTTTTTTAGAGTTTACATTTTCAGGATTTCCTTTATAAAGTTTCTTAGCTCACGCTCTTTCTCTCTTCTCTCTCTCTCTCTCTCTCTCTCTCTCTCTTTCTTTCTCTTTAATTTTCTCAAAAATGTTTAAGTCTCTTTTTGGCTTAAAACTTATATCCCCTGAACGATCGAAGTCTTTGGCTACCTCGCACTTTAGTTAACTTTGTTTAACTTCACTTTACTTCACGCAACTGAAATTCCAAGAAACTCCATTTTATTTGCACTGTTGTTGTTGCTTTGTTTTCTCTGTTTCTTAATTTTCTTTTTGTTGTTTTAGTTTGCTAACTGCCAGTCTCGTCCTGTCCCGTCCCGTCCCGTCCCGGCCCGTGCCGTGCCGTCTCGGCTCGTCTCGTCTCGTATCGTCTCGTTCCGCGACTGACCGTTGCTTAAAGAGCTGACGAAGCGGTAAACGGAAATGGAAACATGAACTGAAACGAAACGAATACCGTTACTCTGTCTGCATCGGCTCCGTTTGGTTTGGACGTCCGTTGGCGTTCAGGCTAAGCAACAAACTGTTGTCGCCAGCTCGAATTCAAGTGCGTGTTCGAGGCTCGTGCAAAGCTTCGTCGCTGGCGAGGAGCTCGTGTTTGTGTTTGTTGTGCTTTCACACACACACACACACTCGCAGCTGGCACGTGCTAAGCTTGAGCTTTCTCTTTGCCTGGCGTAGCACGTGAGGCCGAGACAATTCAATTGGTTTTCTCAACAAGTGGAAAGCTTTCAATGCGCCATCAATTAGCAGCACAGGCGCTAATTGAATTTTCATGGCTACCGAAAGGAAGAAAAAAAGCTCGCTACAAACGTTTCTACCTCAACCTGTTGACCAGCACTACACAGCGGCGCTGCGACGCGAGGGGCACAGGACATGAGGAGACGGAAGCTTTTATTGCATGCTGGCTTTTGTCCTTACAGTTTGCAAATAGTTTTCTGCCACATCAAGGACTCTGCCTTGCTCTTGAAACTGGCAACTAGCTAGAGCCAGAGCGGCTGAAATATTTATGCACACATAAGGTCATCGAAGCAATTTGTCCGCTCCGCTCAGCTGGCACTAAAACTACTTATATATATACATTCACACTGTATGTGTTCGAGCTTGAGTTCTTGTCGGCAAGTACGTACGTATAGTATATAGAGATATATACATATATACACACATTTGGCAGGCTGTATAATTTTATGTTTTAATACTTTGCCAAGGACAAGGTGGCTGCCATCAAACTTTGCAAAAAGTCTATAATTGAAATTTAATTGAAGTATAATTGAATGCGGCAAGGAGCCATAAGAGATACTGCTGCATTATGCATGAGCTGCAGGAGCACCAAATTATGGCTATTTTGCCATGAGTATTTCCATGATGAGTATTTTCAGCGGGGCTATCATTACTTTAAGCCGTTAACCGAGCTTTGCTTATTAGCGCCATCTATCGCGTTTTTAGTGCAGCTGCTGGGCACAGCTTTTGTTATAATTCAAAATGGAAATAAATTTGAGTTTTTTAGTTCATTATAAACGAGGTTATATTTAAGCACTTGTTTTATATATACACACATATATATATTTACCATGGGTAAATTTATGCATTTTTCGATAAGTGTATCAGTATTTATTTATAATTCATCAGCGCTGCGACAAGGCCAGGTCTGCTTGATCTTGAGCGCTGTAAGAGCTGAGCTGGGGCAGCGAGAAATTTATTTTCAATTTGTGTTTGATTGAAGATTCTAGACTTAATCTGCAATGCGTATACTTAATCTTGGCAACAGGTGTCCAATATACTCTTGATGAAGCTTGCCCAGGACGATGGGAAAAACTCATTAGCAATTCAGTTAAGTTTACAGCAATGCTAATCTGAGGTGTTTGTGTTTATGTACAAACACTTGTATTCCAGATAAAATATTTACACTATCGATTTGCGGCTGCGTTGCAGACAAAGCAAACAGAATCGACCACAAGACAACAAAGCATCCTGGTACGGACTAGTACTTTACTTTTCATTTGCATATATATATAGAGATAAATGTACAGCATGACAAAGCACACAAGTGCCTCAAGGAGTCATTTGGAGTTAAACGCTTTTTGTTTCAAGTTAATTGCATGAGGTTTTTCGTTTTTGTAGGTGTTCTGCCGAAACAGTTTATCACACGCGGTTAGGAGCAAACGTAAACTGGTTTCACGATTGACGTAAATTTCTACAAAATCGAAGCGGAAACCGGGCAAACCTAAACAAAATTTATCCATATAATATATTATTTCATATGCATGCTTATGTGTTTTATATATGTATATATGTAAATCCGACTGCTGCTCAACTTAGTTGCAAATGTCAAGTGTGGAAAAAAAAAAATAATAAAAAAAAGAAGCAAATAAATATATAAGAAACACAAAGAAGCAGAAGAAGAAAAAACTTAGCGACTCGAAATAGACAATGACAGCTCAGAAAGGTCTCGACTCGACTCGTATGCGAATGACAAGCAGCAGAAAAAAAAAAAATAAGAGAAAAAAAAACACTTTGGCACACTTTAAAGTTGAGGCGACGACGTTGGCAGTTCGTCACGCCTTTAGACGCCTCTCTGTCATTTAGCAACCGCCGTCTATGGACCATTATTGTTTTTAATTTGGCTTTAAACTGATCAAGGTCGCCGTGACAAAAAGCGGATTTAAATTGGAACGACAAGATGCCAGACACGATAGTTGGCCATATGGAAGGAAATGCCACCATTGGCTGGCCACTCGGCCACTCGGCTACCTGGCAATAAATACCTGCACTTAACAATTTGATTCGCCTGGGCATTGTTTGTTGCTGAAGTACTTATCACGATGGGTTTACCATTCAGCCAAACCAGTTTCCACCGAAATTTTATAAAAATGCAATAAAAATCAACTTTGAATTCAATATAAATAAGTGAGCAGCGTTTCTAGCGGCTCCAGAGTTGACCAAAATACATTTTATTACTCAAGTTTTTCTCCATAAATTATTTTCAAATATATTTTGAATTAATTTATGGAAATCAATTTAAAATTAAAATACAATGCATAATAATTCTATATAAATTATTTTAAATTTATTTTGAATCTAGAAACTGCTTTGAAATAAATTAAAGATAAAAAGATAAAGATTATAGATAAAGATATTAATATAGAAAAATATGTATACACATTTATTTATATTTCAAATTTATTTGTTACTTTTATTGTTTCAAAATATCAATTTTTTAAACATGTTTTTAGGAAAATACATTTAATATTTATTTGGAATCTGTAAATGGATTTTTAAAAATTTTAAATAATTTTTAAAGAAAAATATGCATAGCAAAATTAATTTTGTAAGTGCCAACAAAACCAGCAAAATTTAAAAATTTACTTTTGAAGCAATTTAAATACTTAAGGCCAAGTAAATTAAATCTATCTAACTTTACTTCAAAAGACCTCTCCCCTCAATACATTCAAATAACTCTTAACCTTTGTTATTATAGTATTCCAACTTCAATAGCCCCAGAGTAACGGTTAATTATGGTTGTTGTTTATGTACGTATGCATAATGTACGTATACTTATTTTAATGAGGGTACGCCCAGATTTGAGTTTCTGGAATTTGCCAGCGAAGCGCTAAAAAAGCTTAAGACATAAAGCCAAGAATTGTTGAATTTAGCAGCCGCAAGTGGGCAGCAGCAGCGGCAGCGGCAGCGGCAGCGAATGCCATCCACACAGAAAAATGCAGTCCACAGCGGTGCGGCTGACACGCTGCAGGTGTTACTCACCACGGCCAGCGCACGGGCAGCGCGGCAACCAATACCAAGCCACCGCTGCCATTTTGCATATAAAAGAGTGTCGCGTACGTGCCGCACTTCTCTCTTTCTGGGCGACAGTCAAGTCACGAGCGTATTTCGAACGGCACTTGTGCAACCGAGCAACGAAAGTCGTCGAAAAAGCTCACAGCCAGACTCTGTGTGTGTGTGCGTGTGTGTGAGCGTGTGCGTGGTTGTGGAACGTATTGCTGCCCCTGCGACCATTGTGTTGAATCAAAGCTTGCGCACGAACTTTCCAAAACTCACCACGGCGCCAACGGCTACAGATCGACGGCCAGAGAGTCGGCGACGTCGCCGCGTGTAATAAAAGAAGCAAATTTGAGTTGGTTTTTGGGCTTTGGCGTCGGCTTCGAGAAATTGTGCGCGACAACGTAGCAAACAGTGTAAATGGAGCTTTGATAGCGAACGGAAGGACAAAACTCTGCTGCCGCTGCTCAAAGCCGATCTCGACTCGAGTGTTTCTCTAACATTGTGTGTTTGAACAATCAGAAAGACAAATATATAGAAGTAATAAAGTTAAAGAAAAACCTGTGCGCGTGCTAACATCTGTAGAGGGTATACAGAATGGCAAAACTCTTTGTTGTTTTTGCCGTTTTGGCTTTGGCGGCCATTGGCTCAGGTAAGCAAGCATTTAGCAAATATTTCCAAGCAATCCTAAGCTACTCTTAAGCACATATATTAAAAAATAATAATAGCAGGTTATAGTGTGGGCTTCATTTTTAATTGCGCCGTCTGGCAATTTGCATTTGTGCAGCGGAAGTTGTCAATCAATTAAATAAAATTAAAAAAAAAAACGACTGGCCTTCAAAAAATGAGAAAAAAATGCTTATTGAAAGCTGCCTTCAGCCTGTTTGTAACCTTGATTATGCAAAAAGGACGCGTAACCAACTGATTGGCAACAACAACAACAACAATCACTTGTTGCACTGGCAAAACAACTTTCATTTCTGTAGGGTTCCACAGCGGATCCTGAGATTCAGCTTAACCTAAAAATGCTACTTGAGCTCGAAATCAGATTGAAGTCGACTCGAGTCGACTCGCGCTGGTCTTTTGACATTTGTGGAATGCATTTGTTTGACTCTTGACAGGCCATCGATCATTGATTGGTGTTAATAAAGTACATTATATGCTGCCTTGCCTTGCTGCCTCGATTAACCGTTAGCCAGTGAACAGTTATGCAAATATGGCAACTGTTTCTCTTTCACTGTTGCCAACTGTGACTGCAAAATGTCAAAGTTATAGCCAAGCGCAACAAGTATTTCATTATTGTTGCCGTTATTTTTGGATTGCGGGTTCTTTTGCATTGGTATTGGTGACATCGTATTTCATAATGGCAAACGTGTTTCCATTTGGCCAACCCCAAGAGGCCCAACCAGCTAGACGACATGCCGTTAGCCCCAGTCTGCATCAACATATGTCTGTGTCTATAGTCATGTCGGTATTCAGTTTTGTTGTTATCTATATTATATGTGTGCATATATATAGATATATTGCTGCTATATATATATAGCAGGAAGTGCCAGCCAAACGTCGCTAAACCAACCCACATTTGCAATACCAAAATCCATGGCAATATCAAACTATCAAAATTCTTCCGGTTTTGCAACAACACTTATCCAAAGCAAAGAGTAAAACGTTCAACTTTTTTGACGAAATTCTGCGAATTTTAAATAAATAAACAAATGTTTTTAAACTTGATAATATATAAATATATATTTAATATAATTCTTATACATATACATATTTATTTTTTAATATTTAAAGAAGTTTGTAATATATTTTAAAAACCGAAATAATAAAATACATTTTTTTAAACTGTTAATTTTTTTTAAATCTAAAAATTAATAAAAAAAATTGTGTATTTAATTAAAAAATTGTAAAATTTTAGACAATTTTATTATTAATTTTTTTTATATGTTTTATATGATTTTTTAAATATTTTCTTTTATTTTATTTTTAACATATATTTAAAAGATAAAGCAATTTAATTATTTTAAATAAGTATTTTTTTAAATTTTTGTTTAATTTATATTAATTTATTTTATAGTTATTCTTAGTTTTTCCATAATTTTCTTTACCTATTTTTCTTCAATTTCCCTAAATAAATTTTCTCTTATTTTCCTTGCAGCCAATGCCGCTGAGGCGCGTGTCAAGCGTCAGGCCACCACCGAGGAGCCCAAGAAGGAGGAATCCTTTGAAAAGGAGCTGTGCAAGGACAAAGATGCCGGCGAATGGTTTCGCCTGGTAGCTGGCGAGGGCGACAACTGTCGCGATGTCATCCAGTGCACCTCATCGGTAGGCATCCCTCAACTAGCCCCCACTTGCTCTCAATATAGCAACTAATATTTTATGGCTTTTGCTTTGATTTGCGCCTTTGATTTGCAGGGCCTGCAAGCTATTCGCTGCCCCGCTGGCCTGTACTTCGACATTGAGAAGCAGACCTGCGACTGGAAGGAGTCGGTGAAGAACTGCAAGAGCAAGAACAAGGAGCGCCGTGTGAAGCCACTGCTGCACACTGACGAGCCACTCTGCCAGGACGGCTTCCTCGCCTGCGGCGATGGCAACTGCATTGAGCGCGGCCTGTTCTGCAACGGCGAGAAGGATTGCTCAGATGGCTCCGATGAGAACACCTGCGGTAAGCTCACCTTTGAACAAATCTTTAATTGCCCCAAGAAAAAACTGTAATTTATTGCCTCATAAATTATATATAATTCCCTTTTTATGCGAATGCCAATGAGAGTGAAAGGCTTTGCAGATATCTCGTGTTAGCATAGAAAACAGAGAAACAACAACTCTTGAGCGCACAAATGCTAAGTGTTTTTAATGAGGCCGGTGCCACGGTGCCACATGCAGATTGACTGCTGAATGATTCAGCAAGAGTCGAGCAATGAGCTTACATAGGATTGGCTGCAAATCCGATATTACCCCATCATCAGAAAAAGAAAAAACAACAACATCAACAACAACATTTCTAGTGGCTTACATTTGTGTGCCGCGTCAATTTCTTTGAGCTGTGCGCTGGCTGTTGGCTTTAAGCCTGCCCCAGTCAGAGTCGCAGTCGCACCTTAAAACCGGTCGACGGCATTTAACATTATTTTTGGAGTTGCTCGGTCTTTGGAACAGCTCTCAAAATCTTTGAATATAAAGAGATACAACAGCAACAGCAACAACAACAGCTATGCAACACACAAGTGTCTGACAGGTGAGGGATGGGGGCCGGCGGCCGCCTACGTGCTATGCAGGTGTTGCAGCAAGCTTAGACCGGTTTCGTAAGGCCCTTCAGAGCCCATAGAAAACTGCTGGGATTTTAGTACAACTTTTTTTCTTATATATATATATATTTATATATATATATATATATATATATAGATAATTATTTAATTTGGGTGGAAATGTCAAGTGTGAAATGGTAGCTGAAATGCCAAAAGACTGGGTTGGGCCTAGCCACTTGCATCATCTGGCTATCTACAATAACTGAATTAATAATTTATCGTAGTCAACTGTTGAGCCATGCTTAAGTCACACAGATCTCGCATGCAATATCTAAATGTTAAATAAATCAATAATTAATTTTAACCTTGGACTTAAAAGAAATAAAACCAAAGCAAGCGCTAGCCCCCGTCTACGGCTGCCGAAAGGCGTCTCGAAGCCCGTTCGATTCATGTGTAAATTAGCCTTACATAATCAGCTTAAAGCGCTGTATTTTTAGCAATTGCAAAAAGCCGACTAACCAAAAAAAAAAAAAACGTATATATATAAAGTAAATAATAGCAACAAAAGAGCCAGCAAACTTGTTATTTATTATTATTATTTTTTTTTTATTGGCAACCGCAACTAATTTGAAGTAACAACAATGTTGGCGTCTTTCTTTTGTGGCTTTCAGCTTCAGCTTCACTTTTTTTACTTTGATTTGATTTTCATTTCGCTTTGGCCGGGTTTACTTTAACAATTTGCAAAACACGCCGCGGGCATTTCTCAAGAGGCGCCCGCATATAAATGCGCATTAATGAGCGAATCAAATGCCAAACAATAGTCGAGAAATAAATGGCCATTGCCAGTTCTAAGACCTCTAACTCCTTAGATCATAGACTGTAGATCGCAGCGCGCTGATCGTGTCTTGGCTAATGCGATTCAGCCGCGGGCTCTGGCTACATTTCAAATGCTCAGCGAGCCAGCAAGCTGTAAACAATTGTATTTAAAATTGAATAATGCACGTCGAAGGCAATAAGGAAGCCACACGCTTTTCAGCCACTCAGTCTTGGCCAACTCAACCTGAAGCCAGCTTAGCTGGGCTGCAATTTAAAAGCCACAAATCATTAATGTGCAGCAAAGCGTCGAAGCGCAGGTAATTAGGTGTATAAAGTGACGATTGTTACGCTTAGATAGAGAGCTCAGCGAAAAGAGCCGGGCTGAGCAGTGCTCAACAAATTTATTGTAGACAAAAAGTAGATTTATATGATTGATGATTCAGCTGCAAATTAACAAGCCGAACATAGTTGGAGAGCCATAAAAAATATATATCAATATATATATTGTATATATACAAGTTTTGATAAATTACTAGACTTTGAAGCCTTATATATATCATTTCTAATTATAGTTTATAGTGCTGAAATATTTAGTACATTAATAAGTCTATATATATATATTATAAATATATATATAGCTAACTTCTTAAAACAGGGTAAATTAATCTTCAATATTTTCTATAAAGGAAAGGTATAAATGTTAAAAAATTCATAATAAAAATATTAAACAAATTTAAAAAATATTAAAAAAATATTTTTAAATTCATAAAAAATTAAAAAAAAATATAAACAAATTTTTAAATATTTAAAAATGCATTAAACAAATGTTAAAAATATAAAACAACATTTTTATTAATAATATATATAATATAATAATTCAATAATATATTTATCTTGACTGTATTCTATGGCTGAAAATTTAAATTATTTTTAAAATTTGATACAAAAGTTTAAATCAAAATTTCATAAAAAAACATATATATAATTTGGCATAGACATATATATATATATTTTTTTTTAATTATACAGAAGTTTAAGTTTTAAGTATTTCACTGCTTTGATGAAGTCCCATAAATTCATTGAATTAAAAAAGCCAGAATGCTCTTAAATCTGTCTGCTGCATCCCATGCTTATGTAAGCCAAGTGACTCACATGGCAGTAGAATCCTTTACTCTTATTATCTCAACTCTTACATCGCCATCGATTTCATAACTGAACACTACAGCAACAGATCCGTGATGGCTCACTTGTAATTCCATATGGCACTTTGGTTGACTTATCACGTAATCGGCACATCCTCTCGAAGCTGAACAAAAAGTAAAACAGCAACAAGAAGTAAGACAATCAGTAAGCCAGCTCGCATTTAGCTCACAGTTGGCCAAAAACAAAGTGGGTACACAAATAGCTGGGCAGGGCGAGGGGCGGACAAAGAAATGGCATGCGAGCTGAAAGACAAACCCTAAAGTCGTTTAAATGCCAGGGAATATTCAGAGGCTGAGCTGCACAACCGGTTCGATGCTCGATGACATAACACTTGGCTATAACGACAGATTATTGGCAACAAGAAATGCCAACAGCTGGCATGCCAAGTGAAAGAGGGAGATAGAGAAAGAGAGAGAGAGAGAGGAGGAGATTGAATGACAGACAAAGTGATAAAAGGTCAAGCGGAGACAAAAGCCGGCTGCGACCTACTTGCAGCAACTGACTCGACAACAGAAAAAAAGCTAAAAGTGAAAAAAAAAAAAAAACAGAAAAGTGTACAGAAATACAAGTGTTTTCTTTTTCTTTTACTATTATTTGATTTGCTTGGCCTTTGCGTGCCTCGCTGGCATTTCACTTTGGCAAGTGCCAAAGCAACAGCAACAACAACAACAACAATCAAATTACGTCAAAGAGTTTCTTTTATTGCAAACTTTCGCAGCTGATTTATGATGATGAGCACCAAATGCTCCATGATCCATGCGCCGTGCAAGTGCAAGGCTTACAAATGACGCTGGCAAATAACGTAAACACACACACACACACACACACACACACATACATATATCATTTGCATATGACCGCTAATGAATGGCAAACACGTGGGCGTGTACTGAGGCTGACCGAAAGCCAAAGATAGCGACGCATAGCTCAGCGGCCCTCTGCCCCGGCCCTGCTGAACGTTGACTGCATGCCAAAGCAGCTACCAAGCCGGGCTCTTCGCTTGATTGACGAAGACCCAGCTTAAAAAGTAGATTCCAAATATTGTAAAAAAAAACTTGTATGTATATATGAGATACTGAAATTGTGCAGACATTTTCCATTCACTTTGCGTTTTGGCGACGGCGGTTTTCCCGACGCCCGGCTGATTTGTGATTGCTTTTCCAGCGCCCGATGCAGTTCATTGAACCGCCGCCCGGCCGCCCATGTACAGTTAGCTAATTGTTTGAAATCATTTTCCATAAAGTTGAGTGAACTTTATTGTAACGCCCCGCACAGAATACAAATGATACAACAATAAAGGTAGGCGTCGATTGTGCCTGGTGTCTTAAGTATATCAGGTGAAATAATCACGCTACAGACTGCAAGGCTTTTAACATTCTAGAATTCAAGCTGTAGGCTAACAGTGAAATGTTATTAGCATTAGCTGATTATGTTAAGCAGCATTCTAGTAGTCCAAGCTGTGGGCTAACAGTGAAATGTTATTAGCATAAGCTGATTATGTTAAGCAGCATTCTAGGACTCCAGCTGTGGCTTCACAGTGAGCTGTTTCTGTTAAGTAGCTGAGCTTAAGCATGGCTTTAACAGCTTTATGTTATGTTGCTAGAATTCTGTTCTATTTCTGTTCTATTACCAAGTCCAATTAAATTCTATATATACTATATATTTTATTTAATATTTTCTTTTTTATTTCTTTCATTTGCAGACATTGATAACGATCCCAATCGCGCGCCTCCTTGCGATCCCGCTGTTTGCGTGCTGCCCGATTGCTTCTGCTCAGAGGATGGCACCTCGATTCCCGGCGATCTGCCCGCCAAGGATGTGCCCATGATGATCACCATCACCTTCGACGATGCCATCAACAACAACAACATCGAGCTGTACAAGGAGATGTTCAAGGGCCGCAAGAACCCCAACGGCTGCGACATCAAGGCCACCTACTTCGTCTCCCACAAGTACACCAACTACTCGGCCGTGCAGGAGACTTCGCGTAAGGGTCATGAAATCGCCGTGCACTCGATCACCCACAATGACGAGGAGCGTTTCTGGTCGAACGCCACAGTCGACGACTGGGCCAAGGAGATGGCCGGCATGAGAATCATCATTGAGAAATACGCCAACATTACGGACAACTCGGTTGTGGGTGTGCGTGCCCCTTATCTGCGCGTGGGCGGCAACAATCAGTTCACCATGATGGAGGAGCAGGCATTCCTGTACGACTCCACCATCACGGCGCCCCTCTCCAATCCTCCACTATGGCCGTACACCATGTACTTCCGCATGCCCCATCGTTGCCACGGCAATCTGCAGAGTTGCCCCACCAGATCCCATGCCGTGTGGGAGATGGTCATGAATGAGCTGGATCGCCGTGAGGATCCCGCCAATGATGAGTACCTGCCTGGCTGCGCTATGGTCGACTCCTGCTCGAACATTCTGACCGGCGATCAGTTCTACAATTTCCTGAATCACAATTTCGATCGCCATTACGATCAGAACCGTGCTCCACTTGGCCTGTACTTCCACGCTGCCTGGCTGAAGAACAATCCCGAGTTCCTCGACGCCTTCCTCTACTGGATCGATGAGATCCTGGCCAACCACAATGATGTCTACTTCGTGACCATGACACAGGTGATACAGTGGATGCAGAATCCACGCACCGTCAGCGAGGTCAAGAACTTCGAGCCCTGGAGGGAGAAGTGCGTTGTCGAGGGCAAGCCCGCCTGCTGGGTGCCCAACACCTGCAAGCTCACCTCCAAGGAGGTTCCCGGGGAGACTATCAATCTGCAGACCTGCGTCCGCTGCCCCAACAACTACCCATGGGTCAACGATCCCACCGGCGATGGTTTCTTCTAAGTCAGAGTGAGAGAGAGAGAGTGAGAGCGAGAGAGCGAAAGAGTTAGTGCGTTAGCATTCAAGCAGCCCCAATCCAAATTCCTACAGTCACCCAAACAACTCGACTTTTAATATTTCAATATACTCAAGACTTTTTTATATATTGTACATTTTATTTTGACTGTGCCGCGTTTTCTCAAAACGCTAACGAAACGCGCACGGCTAAGTCTGCTGTGTTACGTTATTAAAAGAAAAGAAAAGAAAAAGAAAACAACAAACAAAAAGAACAACAAAAATTGACAGAAAGACAACACAACAAAATAAGCAAAACTTGTGTTTTTTCTATATACTCATTTTTGTAGTTTTACGTTAATTTGTATGTGTATATTTAAAAAACAAAAAATTACCTAATAAAAAATAAAGTAAAACAAAATAAAAAAATAAAAAAAAAAAATACAAAAACAAATTTAAAACGAAACAAATGAAAAGTATATTTCATCATTTTGATTATTGTGATGCTAATCTTGGCTAGGCAGCAGCCATAAAAATGCTATTATAATGCACGAGATGAGTTTGGCAAGAGTAGAGTTTCTGCTACCTGGCAACAGAGAGCGGCTCAATGGCTATGGCTACGGCTATGGCTACGGCTATATATCTGCATATGGCCAACAAACAACCCAATTTGTGTACGCTACCCACTGACTTACTAACCAGTTTTTCGTATTATCCCAGCAACAAAATTTGAATAACAAAACGCGTTTCTGATTTCGGTTTTCAGTTTCGATTTCAGTTTCATATGTAAATTTTCCCTCTTTTTTTTTTCTTTCTTTGATTAGCGTATCTTTCGAGTGTTTCCTAGACTGGTTTGGGCCAACCGGTCTAGAATTAGGCATACTTAGCATATAGTATATATATATTTATATGCATAATATGAATATTAAGCTTAAGCTTATTAAAGATACTCTGCTTATTTCATATTAATTAAATTTTTTTTGCACTTTGTGTGCCGGCTAGTGTTGTGCGGTTTTTATTATATTTTGGCAACAGGTTCTAAACTCACATAGGGAATCTGGGGACTGGCCCCGCCGGCGCTTTGCGCAATCACAACAAATCACCGAGTCGATAATTAATTTCAGGCATTGCGAATTTCGACTCTTGTCATGGAAATACCAAAGTTATATGCGTGTCCGCACAAATTTATGTGGCTTACAAATGTTGCTAAATTGACTTTATGCGGTTATACATATATATATATATATATATATAAATATATTATATATATTTGCGGTTATTTTTGTGTGATCTGTGATGCATGCATAAGTTTTATCAGCAGCCAAGGTGAGCCGCTTGCAGGCGCCGAAAAGCCAACTCCGAAGATGAGCAATTTTTTTGACGTGCCAATAAAATATATATTGAAGATACAGATACAGATGCACATATGCATAATACAGGTCTTCAGCTGGCATATGGCATCATATTTGCAATTACTTTACGCTGTGATAATCCTTAGATATTCCATCAACGTTTTGTCAGCGAAAACAAGTTCCCTCAGCTTACAAATGTGTATGTGTGTGTGTGAGCGTGTGTGTGTGTGTGTGTGTGTGTGAGCGTGTGTGTGTTCGCAAACTTTTACTCTTGTTAAGGTGAACTAGTTGTAAAGTGGAAGATTTGCATAAATCGTGCATGAAAAGCGAGCGCACAGTGGGCCCAAATATAACATAATTGCTCGAAATGTAAAAGCTAAATTTGAATTCAACTGAAATGATCAGTGATAATATACAAATTGAATAATATAAACAAAATAATTAGTAATAAAATATGTGCACAGTGGGTCAATGGGTAAGATTGAGGCACCAATTTTAATTGAACTGGAATGATTAGTGTCAATATTTAAATTTAATAATATATACAGTAATAATATTAAAGTAAATAATATATGCAAAATAATACCTATTAAAACCAGCGAACAGTGGGTCAACATATCAGATTTTCGCCTGGATATATAAAAGGCAAATTTTAATGGTCTCTGATAATATCTAAGCTATTTATATATTCCAAATAATGTGTGTCAATATACAGTGCACAGTGGGCCCAAGTATAATATTACTGCTTTTAATCAAAGTATTCCTCATTTCTTCTAATAATCTAACACAAAACTAGAGTAAGCTTACGCCATAATGAATATATAAACAAAATGATTATGTTTAGCTTGAAAAGCGAATAGGAAATTCCTCATAATATGAATTTTTTTTAGTATAAATTAGCATTTTATTTGTTAGACTCGCACATAAATCAATCTTTTCAAATAATTATTCAATGCATTTGCATTGGCTTTCAATCACTGTGCGTCCGCCTGCGATTGACGTATGCGCCCTTGTCTTGGCACACAGATTCTTCGAATCTGCTTCCTACTTCTGGGACTGAGAGATTCGAGCTGGTCAACCGGTCATCAAGTCGACGTATGTCAGATGCCAGGCATCCAGTTAACTGGATTTTTATAATTTTTTTTTAGCAGCCAGACATGTTTTTTTTTTTTATCCGGAGTGTGTGTTTAAGTGCCAATTTGAATGTTATGCATATTAAAAATTCGTAAAAAATAACACAAATCGGAAATTAGAGTTGACAATCTATATATTGACAATTAATACAGAAAGTTCAACGATTGCATAACAATGAGCGCGAGCACTTTGTAGATCAAAGCAGCTGCACAAATGGCCAGCGAATGGAAATTGAAAAATAAACATTTAAAACATATTAAAGCATCGGCAACAGAAAGCGCCCGCTGATCGCCTATAGGGCCTTCGCTGCTCTCCCTCTTGCCATAAATTAAACCAAGTCTTTTGGGGAGAGCAACAGGGTGAAAGGGAGACCAACTTATGCAACTCTCCAGTGTGTGTGTGTGTGTTTATGGTTATGCATTTCTTTTAGAGTCTACAGTCTACAGTCTTCAGTCTTCAGTCCACAGTTTACAGTTTACAGCTCACAGCTTACTGTTTACTGTTTACTGTTTACAGGCTCATCTTCATCTGGTCGAACATTTCCTTCATTAGCAATTCCGTTTTTGTTCAGTTTTCTTGATTCCAAATTTCTCTTTTGCTCATTTTCTCTCGCCCGGCTTGATGATCTTCGAACTTTCGACCAGCTTTGTTCGTAATTGGTACTCTTTTATCAACTTCACTGTTTAATTAACTAATAAACAAAAATGAAATTAAAATCATCTGCGAGCTTTGCTAAATTTTTGATAAATTCACAAATCAATTTATATATGCAACTTGCCCAAACCCAATCGAGGGCAATCGCGACTACTCAGAAATAATTATGTAAATCCGTAAAAAAAAAGGTTTTCACTCATCGAAAAAAAAATTAATTTCAATGCCGAACGAACGCTGGAGGTGCCATCATCAACATTTTCACTCTAATTGAAAAACCAGTTTAGCAGTTGATTAAAAAGAGTAATAATAATAATAATCAGCTCGCATATGCGGGCGATTATATCACCAAAGTTGAAAAACCGTTGATTGTAACTATCAAAAGCGAAAACTGCAATCAACATTTGCCAAAGAAGGTAAACAAGTTTTTTACTGTGGCATCCTCCACTCACGGCATATATATATAATATATATATCTAGATTGAATCATGGCTGTCGCACCCTTCTCTGCTCTCGAACGTTAATTGACAATGGCAATTAAAATGCAATTGAAATGTAGCGCAATCTCAAGAATAATCCAGCCACAAATCACGCATACGCCATGTTCGCCCGGCGTACATTTATTTTATAAGTCTACCATGTTCTAGTACAAGACAAACTTGTTTTCAAGTTCAGGAAATAGCTATGCAGCAAGGTACAAACTTATACGTATATATATACATACATATAGCCATTCTTTTCTAGATCAAGCCCGAGGCGAGCACATTTACAGGTTGTTCTAGAACAGAAAGGTATTCAGGAAAAATTACAGGTTGAGCGAAGAAAAAAAATAACTTAAATTAATTATATAATGTATAAATATTCTGTTTTTTTTTATGGACAACTATAATTCAATTCATTTGATTTGGTCAATCGATCAAAGCGCTGCTCGTCAGTTTTTACTTCTTTTGTTTTTTCGTTTTCATCTTGGGATTTGCAAGTCAAATTCATGAATTCAAATATTTGCTGAATGCCAAAGTGTATGCCAGCAGAATCCAGTATGCAGATATTTGGCTTGCCTTACTTACTTAAGAAATGCGAAAGCAAATGGAATCAATATTTGCAACAAATATGTGTTTTCGACAGAGAATTCAGGTGTTTACTAATTGCCTCTGGAAGAAAAACAGAAAAAAGCTAAATTAAACAAAAATCTTTTGTTATGCGCGTTTGAGCAATGCAAATATGAGATCATGCAAATTAAGTGGACTAAAAATTCTTCTTTTAATGTATGCCAAAAGTGCATAAATCAACAAATATGAATGAAAATGTATAAAGTATAAAAGGAAAAATAAATTAAACATAAATTAAATTGTTTAAGATATTTAACTAACAAAAATCCAACCAAACAGGAGTTTAAAATATATAATATGAATTTTTTAGGAAACCAGAACTATAATATATAAAATTTTAATTAATTTTCTATCAAATAGGTTTACTCTAGTTTGTTTAGAATAATTTTAAAAGTATTTAAATTGAAAAATGCAAAGTAAAATAAAATTAAACAAAAATAATATAATTTAATAAAGTAATAAAATATATAAAATTAATTTTTTAAAATATAATTTAAATACAGAATTAATTTTCTTGAATATAAAATTTGTCTAATTTGCTGAAAATAATCAATAAATCCAAAAATATAATATCATAATATACAAATAAATAAATAAAAATAACATATATATAATTTATAATTTAAATTTAGATTTAATTTTCTTCAATCTAAGTTTATTCTAGTTTTGTTTAAATAATTTATAAATAGTATTTATTCAAGGCATTAAATTTCAGCGCAATCTTTGCACTCGATCGCAACAATTTCATATCCGCAAACATGCTCCGTTTAGTTTATTTATATATGTATATATATATATATATATATATATATATGCACAAACAGCGGGCCAGAGCATATCATCATTATCTCTTGTACGAGCTCTTAACTTATTGAATAACAGGCTGGTTCCAGCCAGCCAGCCAGCCAGCACACTTGGCCCTTTGCATGTCCGTTTGCCCGGCTGCATAGCTTTACATAACCTGGCGGGACTGCAAAACTGAACGAGCGCATAATCAATTTGCCATTAATTAAAAATTTCGTGATCGCCAGCGAGAGAAAAAGAAATAAAAAGTAAATAAATAAATGAAAACAAACAGGGAAAAAAAAAACTATTTAAAGGTAAGTCGCAGGCGCGTGAGTCAGCGACAGTTAAAGTGTCTCCACTTAGTGCTGGAAGTTGCTGGACGGACGGAGGAGTCAACAGGCGGTTTATTAACCTTTTTTCTCTCTTGTCTTCATTACTGTGTCCGCCCGCTGTCTTAGCCACGTTAACAAGAATTTAATGTGCTGTTTGTGAGCCGAATGCGCAATTCATGGGGCAACGCGGCTCAGGCGAGCCGTTAAAATGCAGATGGTGTGACACTGTCTAACCACTTGCCATGCCACACGAGTGTGGGTGAAAATAAAAAGTAACTCAGCCAGCGGCATCAACAAAACGCACGTCCAAAGCGAGGCCATTAAGAACACAGCTGTCGGCTCCCAGTTGCTCTGTGCCTAGATAAGCCAAAGATCAAGATTGTTCCTTTGACATTTAATAGGAATAACAAGAATCTATAAAATTTATTAAGTCCAAGTGGATTTAGATATTCGGTTTTGCATGCCAATATGCCCCGCTCACTTGCGCTTGCAGAGTATGCAAAACAGTTACGAAATCGCGACTTCTTAGAATCACAAGATGACAGCGCAGCCAAAGGCACAATTTCAGGGTCAGTCTATGATGGATGTGATTGCTGTGATTGATTTGATTTATGCAGCTGAGTTGGCAGCCCAACACGCATAGGTGTAAAGGTGCAGCAGACACTGCTGGCACCCACATATGCCGCACCAAAAGCAGCTCACACCTGCGCCCAAGCTAATTAACCTTTCTTCAAATAAACACACACACACACACGCACGCATGCAGTGCGACGGCGGCAGCGCTTAAGCTGCCTTGGCATTTTCGAAATGGATTCCACAAACTCAGCCGTTTTTACCCCTGCGAAAGCTTTGCGAGCGGCTGCGCCGGCGCCGTTGTCGTCGCCGTCGTCGGCCCGAAACTCACCACACCGCCTAAAATGGCGACACACACCACAGCTTAATAAATAGAACTCGTTGCGCGTGGACAACACCTAGTGTAAGCGTGGCTGTGTATTGGAAGAGTGCCCTCTGTTCACTCGACTACCTCAGGCCAACGTCGATTCAATATTTGCTGAGCACTAAAAGTAATAATAAAAGTTACCAAGCCATCGCCATCTACCATCCACCACCTCACCCTACACAATAATAATTATTCAAGTGCCCATTTGAAGTGTGTTTTTTGCTAATTTCTGGTTTCTGTTCGATTTCTTCGATTTGCAGCCAGCGCTGGTCTCCGAACATGGCGCGTTGGTGGCCATTTGTGACCATTTTGCTCGTCTGCTATGTAGCTGGTAAGTAGCCAAGATCTCTCTTTACTTATCATACATAAATATATATAGCTATATACTTAAGTTAGAGTTGGCCACGTTGGCATGGCCGCCCACTTGACCTTTACCAGCTGAATGAGCAGCAAAAACAGTTTTTTTTAATTCGCAACCAAGACGACAAACAAAAGAAAAATTTGCCAGCCTCGGTCGTTGGCCAAGGCAAATAAACTTGAAAAAAGTGTTAACCATTAGCCACATGCAATGGCCAGCAGCAGAGGATTGTGGATCAGCCACAGTCATTTCCTGAGTGCAAAAGAAGAAAACCAGAAATGAAACACAAAATGTAAAAGAAAAGAAACTGTGGCAAGAGACCACGAGCTGTGGCTGAAGCCGGAGCTTGCCATAAAAAATTAGCATAGGCAACTTTTGATACGATCGCGTTTGGTTTCGTTTTTGTTATTTTTGTTTTTTGGAGGCGACAACTCCACGGTGTTGTTTATGCAATACCTTTTTTAAGCTGAACTGCAAACGTGTTTTCGCCTGCTCCTACAGCAGCAGCAGCAGCAGCAGCAGCAGCCGCAAAAGCCATTAGCCAATACATAAACCAGTTTTACGACAGCAGCAGCAGCAGCAGCTACACCTTACGATGTAAACAACAGGCTCCATTAGTGGACGTCACTCACTTACACTCGCGGCTATCACCATTTCGCTTGCCCTTTCGTTGGCGCGCCGAGAGATAGATCTAAAAAACTAGCTAAGCGAATGAAAAACGAGAGTTGTTTGACTTTTAGAAGTCGTTGAGACTAAACCGGTTAGCCGGAGACTCGAAAAAAAGGAAAGAAAACGAATACAAGTGCGAACAGACCATAAATGCTAGCTGTAATTATGCGCATAATTAAATAATGACAAGATAACAGCTGCCCAATTAAAAGAGCAAAAGCAACGAAAATACATAGAATTACCAAGAAAGCTTTGAGTAGAACTCAACACGAAATTAACATATTGAAATCAATTAAACTAGAAATTCTGAGAATTTATATTACTTTATTTTACTTGCAAAAATCAAAATTAATTTGAAGATTTTAAATAAAATGATTAAATTACACTCAAAATATATTTTTAAAAATTTAATTTAAATTTGAATAATTTATTAAAAGCTAAAAATAATTTTTACAAAATTATTAAATCAAATTTTAGTATTTTTCGATTTTCTTTCAAATGAATAATTTATTAAAAGCAAAAATAATTTTTACAAAATTATTAAATAAAATTTTAGTATTTTTCGATTTTCTTTCAACTTCAATTCATTTTAAAAGCCTTTTAAAATGTTTTAATTATTTATTTAGAATAAATATAAATATAAAATAAATTCTAGATTTAAATAAATAAAAAAAAGATGTAAGGAAATAATTATTTAAAAATAATAAAATATAAATAAATAAAATTAAATTAAACTAAAATTAAATTAAATTAAAAACAATTCAAAAATATTAAATTTCTATATAAAAAACATAATTATCATATAATTAAACATTTAATAACATATTGTTATCTTTCTTTCGCCCATTTAGCACAAGACGATAATATTGATGTAGAGAGGGAGTGTACCGATCGTCCCGCTGATGAATACTTCCGCCTGAACACGGAAGGCGATTGCCGTGAGGTCTACAGGTAAGCATTTGGATTCTAAGATTCTCAAGAATGAAACATGTTGTTAAACAGTCTTTCACGTTGATTGATATTTTGTTTGGGGATATTGTTTTGTTTTCAAATCAACAAAATTTCCAAAAATACATATGAATTCATAATAAATATATAAAAATAAATAAAAGGTGCGATAATGGCCGCGAAGATGGCAGCAAACGCTTGGCACCGATCCGCTGTGCCGCCGGCTTGGCGTTCGATGTGTTGCGTCAGCTCTGCGATTGGAAGTCGAATGTTAAGAATTGCGATGTCAAAGAAAGTAAGTGGGGTGTGTCCGCGCCAGCCATTGAGCCCAGTGCCCAAAAGTATACTTCAAAGAGCTCGCCTCTGTGCCACCCAAAAACTCTCTCCTACACACTCTCTAACACTCTGTTCTGTATCTGTCTCTCTGCCTCTCTATCTATCTATGTGTGTTGCGCAGCTCATTTTGTGTGTCTCTCTGTAACTAAAACAGCCAAACCCCAATCGTTGTCATTGCATTGATCAACCCAAAAAATAAACAACAATCCCCAATCCAAGCCCCACTCAAAAAGAAAAAGATATCAAATCATTGCCAAAGTTCTGTTAGCTAGCCGAAAAGGGCAAATCAGTTGAGGGAATTGCAAAACAAAGAACATCGAGAATCGAGAATCGAGAATCAAGAACCAAAACCCAACTTTATTTTTTAGATGTACTAAGTCGGGCCTAAAAGAAATTCAGTGCCCCTCCGGCTTGGCCTTTGATTTGTATAAGCAGACCTGCGACTGGAAGGCCAAGGTGACTAACTGCGATGAGAAAGAGAGTAAGTGTCCTGACACAAAGCCAAACAACACAATTGTATATAGCACTTGGACAGCAACATGCCTATAAATATATATATGTATGCAGTTTGTGTGTATATGTATATGTAGATGTAGCGAACTTTGGAACAACAATAATAACAACAAGCCTAACCTCCCTCACACACAGTCACGTACATACTTCTCACTTCAAAATTTAGACATTTGTTGTCACTAACACGCCTGAACACCACACAAGATCGTTGCTTTAAGCCAAGCTCTAACACTGAACTCTGATTTGCTTAGGGCCACGCAAGGCGAAGCCCATCCTGAAGACCGATGAGCCCATCTGCCCCGATGGCAAGCTGTCCTGCGGCGATGGCGAGTGCCTCGACAAGGAGCTCTTCTGCAACGGCAAGCCCGACTGCAAGGATGAGTCCGATGAGAACGCTTGCTGTAAGTGTCCCAGAGCCCATGCGCACTCACATGAATTCCCGGCTAACTGACCTCCTCTCCACAGCTGTCGATGAGGACCCCAACCGTGCGCCCGAGTGCGATCCCACACAGTGCGCCCTGCCCGATTGCTTCTGCTCTGCTGATGGCACACGCATTCCCGGCGGCATTGAGCCCCAGCAGGTGCCTCAGATGATCACGATCACGTTCAACGGTGCCGTCAATGTGGACAACATTGACTTGTACGAGGACATCTTCAATGGCCAGCACCAGAACCCCAACGGCTGCTCCATCAAGGGCACCTTCTTCATCTCGCACAAGTACACGAACTACTCGGCTGTCCAGGACCTGCACCGTCGCGGTCACGAGATCTCCGTCTTCTCGCTAACGCACAAGGATGATCCCAACTACTGGTCCAGCGGCACCTACGACGATTGGCTGGCCGAGATGGCCGGCTCCCGTCTGATCGTGGAACGCTTCGCCAACATCACCGATGGCTCCATCATTGGCATGCGTGCGCCCTACCTGCGCGTGGGTGGCAACAAGCAGTTCGAGATGATGGCTGACCAGTTCTTTGTCTACGATGCCTCCATTACCGCCTCCCTGGGCCGCGTGCCCATCTGGCCATACACCCTGTATTTCCGCATGCCCCACAAGTGCAACGGCAACGCCCACAACTGCCCATCCCGTAGCCATCCCGTCTGGGAGATGGTCATGAACGAGCTGGATCGACGCGATGACCCCACATTCGACGAGTCTCTGCCCGGTTGCCACATGGTTGACTCCTGCTCGAACATCGCCTCCGGCGAGCAGTTCGCGCGTCTGCTGCGCCACAACTTCAATCGCCACTACAACAGCAACCGCGCCCCACTCGGCCTGCACTTCCACGCCTCGTGGCTGAAGTCGAAGAAGGAGTATCGCGATGAGCTGATCAAGTTCATCGAGGAGATGCTGGGACGCAACGATGTGTTCTTTGTGACCAATCTGCAGGTCATCCAATGGATGCAGAACCCCACAGAGCTCAACTCGCTGCGCGACTTCCAGGAATGGAAGGAGAAGTGCGACGTCAAGGGCCAGCCCTACTGCTCCCTGCCCAACGCCTGCCCGCTGACCACCCGCGAGCTGCCCGGCGAGACTCTGCGCCTCTTCACGTGCATGGAGTGCCCCAACAACTATCCCTGGATCCTCGATCCCACTGGCGATGGCTTCTCTGTTTAAACTACAGCCAGAGCTTCTCTCACTTTCTAATTTCCTTCCCCCAAAAAAACAAAAACAAAACCAACAAGAGAACAACGCATTAGTAGTTCAACCGAGAGTCTGATAAACTAAACACAAAAACCTACACAACAAGCAATAAATTTATCTATCTGCCTATCTCTCTCTCTCCCACTGGCCCCCCCTCTTGGCCACAATCTCAACTCTCTCACTCTCTATCTGCCTCTCCTTTATTTATGCAAATCATCTTTCTCTTTATTGCTTCTATATTCTTGTGTATTTCTTTTGACTTTTCGACCTTTCTCCCCAAACTTTCTCTCTCCACTTTCATTGCTCAACTTTTCGTTTCATCTTTCTATTGATTATGTTGAATGATAAAGTGAATTGTTTTTAATTAACTGCAAAACATGAAAACATAAAAAGCCTACAAAATGAGCAACAACAGCGAACGCTGCTACTTTGTTATATTAAAATGAAAAATGAAAAACAAAAACAATTTTCACAAAAAACCGCGCCAAAAACTCGCAGCAGCTAAAATTCTTTGTAATTATATAAGTATTTTTTATAAGAAAAATATAAAAAATATATTAAAAAAAAAAACAATTAAATATATGTTTGTAGTTTTTATTGAAGTTTAGAAAAGTAATATAAGAGAAAGCAGGAATTGAGTTTAAGCTGGAGTAAAAGAGACTCGACTGCTGCTTTCTCTCTCTTTCCCTCTCTTCACTCAATCAAATAGCTTTACTTATTAAAACATAACTCCTACATCTTTGTAGCTAGAGTGTTCAAATTTTGCATTTAGTTTTATTTTTATTTTATACAATTTTGATTTTTTTATATATTGCATATGATGGAAAATACAAATATGGCGGGCTTCCGGGCATGTGCTAGTCGAGCCCTGCCGACTGAAACCTTTTTGTATAAAGATAAAAAAATCTTCTCATAAAAGAATTTGTTGATTAATCGCGCTGGCTTTGTAAAATATTTTATTTAAAATAAAATTCCCATAATAATATGTTTTTAATGGAAATACACACGAGTTGGAGACGCTTTACACACTTAGGAAACACATTTAACTCTTACACTTGATTAGAGCTGCAAAGATGCACAGCCGAAATTTGTATTGTTTCTTATTGTTTAGCTTATTGGTAAGTATGCTAATATTAAGATATATCTTTATCTTGATCCTCATCTTTGTCTCTATCCATAGATTTTCAATATACCCTCACTGGCTTCTGAGCTGTTGCCATTGGGCTCCACTGTGACGCCGGGCGTCCATCAGCTCTTTAAGAATAAAACACTGTTGTTCTTTACGAATCCTCAGGCTGCTGTTCGGGAACAGAAGAAGCCTGGGGAGAAGCCAACGGAAGCCTCTGGCGGGGCGCCCACAGAGGACACCATTAAATTGCCAAAGCTAACCAAGGATCATCGTGGCTATTGGGTATATAATCCTTGGCCGGTTACATTCGGTAATCGGATACTGGACACTAGATTCACCAAGAGCCAGCCGTATCAGCACATGAACGTTGTCTCCAATCCCAAACGCTTCTATGATCCCAAAACCCAGTTGAGCACCGTTTGCATGGGCTCCACCATTCCGTACGGCGACTTCAAGGTGATGCGCTGGCTGGATCGACATATCTATACGTTCAGGCAATCCAGTCAAGCTTTCTTCATGGAATTGCGGCGCGATCTGTACGTCAAGGGCAAGTCGGAGATGTGCCACGCCAAAGAGTATGGCAAGTGGATTGTCTATCATGAATGCGCGCTGCGGCGCAATCAGCGCTTGGAGTCGTACATACCTCAATATCCATTGCACCAAGTTGTCAAGAAATAGGGGCGAGAGCAGGGAGAGTGTCGTATCTATCAGAATTTTTCTAAGTATTTTCTAAACTGTTCAAACTAATTAAATTAAAACTCTATAGATTAGGTAATTATCTCTTCCATGCACTTTATTCTCAATATTATGAGGGTATTAAGCTGCTACAAAGCTATTTTTGTTTTGTTTTGGTTGTTGATAATAATAATGCTAATAAACTATGCATATTAAACCAAGCGTGGAGCAGCAGGGATCCTGCTGCAATTAGAGCCATAGACGCACTTGTTGATCCCAGCTGGTCGAGGCTAGGCACATGCCGTTGGGGCACAGGCTGATGCAAGTGATGCGATTCTCATGCCCAGACAGCGTACCTGACGAGAGAGAGGGAGAGAGAGAGAGAGAGAACAAAAATCAATACGAGTCGGAAAAGCATTGAAGCCATCGACGTTCGGCCACCTACCCGTGTGCCGCTGCTTCATGGCATCCCACGAGTGAACGTTGCCCTCAATGCCGGCGCACAATAAGTAGCGACCGCTGGTCGATAGAGCTAATGGGCACAAAATCAGATTAAAAATCGTCTAAAGTCAAGGCGACGCCAGCGAAGGCGAAAGAGAACACTAAGAAAAGAAGCAAAGGCATACGCACCGCACGACGTGAAGCCCGTGTTCTTCTGGGGCGGCTCATAGAGTCCGATTTGTTGGTCGGCACGCAAGTCGTACATGCGCGCTGTCTGATCCTCCGAGCAGGAGGTGAAGCCAAAGCCACTTGGATGATACTGAAATGATGCGAAGCTAATCGAAGGGGCATACAGATCTAGGCAAGCAGAGCATCACTTACGCAAACGGACGACACGTCCATGTCGTGGCCGAAGAACATTTGCTTGTGTCCCTGCTCGCGTACGTCCCACAGCTTGGCAGTTTTGTCCACTGAACCGGTTATGTACGTATTCATGTCGGGCGACAACGAGAGGCCAGCAATATCGCCAGCATGTCCATTGAAGTCCATTGTCTTGACACCCTTCTCCAAGTCCCAGTGACAACTATCATCAATGAGTAATTGGGTTAATGATGAGCTACATAATTGATATCGTGTCAGCTTACATTTTCATATCACCCGATCCTGTGATCAAGTGCCCATCATCCAGAAAGCGACAGGAGCTCAGAAAGCCTTCGTAGCCAATTAGCTCTCGCACCATCTTGGCCACTCCGGATGCATCGCGATTGTTCACATCGTAGACTGTACACTGATTGTCCATGCCGCCGCAGGCCACAAAGTTGCCCGAGGGCGAAAACGCCACAGTCATTACCCAGGCCGAGCGCAAAGGTATAATCTGCACTTTGTTGGCTGTCCAGGTGTCCCATATAATCAATTTGCCATCCAAAGAGCCAGTGACGCAGTGGCGAGAGTCCCCAGCAAAGTGCACCGAGTTGACCTTGTTGATGTGACCTTTCAATATCTTTTTCGAAGAGAAACGTATTTTGGGCACATCGCTCATGTCACCGCATTTCTCCCCCAATGTGCAGTCCGCCTTCGACTTTTGATCATCCTGTCGAAATTTGAGATATTAACTAATTATATATATATATTTTTTTATATTAGTTCAACCTTAAACTTTTGTATCATGCCATTGATCTCGTCGTAAAGCGCTTGGGTTTCTGGATCAATTTTCGGCATGATTGCGCATTAAATTTCAAATAACCGCTACAGCAAAAAGTTTCAAAAACCCGTTAAAACACAGTCGACCAATCAGGCACGCGTCGCGATGCAAACTGATGTCGAAATAAATATTTAGCTTACACTATTATGATGATTTCATTGCATTGCTTGAGACGGTAATGCAATTAACTAATTGGATTAGTTGGTAAGGCGAAAGCAAACACAAATTTTTAGTAAATATCCAAATGTTGCGCGCGTATTACAAACACACACTCGCGCATGCCCATTGAGCAGAGCTGCCAACTGTTGGCACTTTGCAGCACTGCAGACTGTTTTTAACAGAATTGCTCCTAACTGCTCAATTGTAAATGTTACATTGCCATTAGTGTGGCTGCTCTGCTATTAACATTTACAGAATTCTTATACCAACATTTTCCCTATGCGATATATATCGATAGAAAATCGACATCAACACACAGATGTTAAGCGTGCCATTTAACAGCTGTTTAGTCACAAAAAGATCTTGGGACCACAAGGATTTGGTTTTATAGTTAACAATTAATGTAACTCCCGCCATTCGCCAAAAATGGAGCAGAGGCACAGGCACTAAGATTGATGCGCATTATGGAAACACTACCATGTGCCAGCGAAGTGGCGCATATGACGGAACAACAACAAACTGAATCCCTTGTAAACATAAAACGCATTTCGGTGCCCTTTGGAAGTCAAAGTTTGATGGACACAGAAATGGCCAAAGCCGAGGATGTGACTCAAATGTTAAAACAAAAGCCGCAGCACACGGAGACTCTTGTTAGCGTCGCAACACAGGCGCAGCTAGCAACTCTCAGCAGCATCGACAGCTTCTGCGAGAGTGTGGTCGACATACCCAAAGAACTGATTCTCATCTCGATGGTGGCCCAGGAGCAGGCACTCTACAATCCCAAGAATCCGCTCTATCGCAGTACAAAGAGCAAGAATGAGAAATGGAGCGAAATTGGTAATCATGTCGGCTGGACAGGTGAGTAATCAATTAAATCACATCTGAATCAAAATCAAGTTAAATTTGTCCACGAACAGATGTGCAATGCAAGGCCAAGTGGAAGGCGATGAGGGATCAATATTGCCGCGAGCTAAAACGCGCCAAAGCTAATACCAAAGGCACCGTCAAGTGGAAGTACTTTGAGGAGCTCAACTTCTTGCGTCCCTACGCGCTGTCACGCAAGTAAAATGAGCTAATTTTCGTATTTATTTATATATTTTATCTATTTCAATCTCTGCATTCCAGCTATCGCTCTAGTAGCGCGCATAATGGCAATGGCAATGGCATTTTGAGGACCATAACGCTGCCAAATATTACCACGACAGCAACAATCACGAACAGCAGCAGCAGCAACAACAACAACAGCGCCAATAACAATTCATTTAGCAACAGCAGCAGCAGCAGTCAAAATCTAAATTTGTCCGCAGAGCCAACCAAGTTTACCAGCATCAAAATCGAGGATAGAAACAGCTCGCTCCTGGAGACGTGCAGCTTTGTGCCAACGACAACTGCGACGGTGACAACAGCAGCAACCAATGGAGTCACCCTCGACAAGAAGACAGATACAACGCGTGGCCTGAGCGCATTTATAGCCAGCCATATCATACAACACCAGCAGCAGCAGCCACAGCAGCAGGATACCAATTGGAACTATTTGACCAATGCCAGTGGCAGTGGCGTTGGCTCAGCCACATCCATTACGGTCACCTGCGAGACACCGAATCAATCGGCCAGCGACACGCTGTACAATGAATTTGTAGACTGTGTGAATGCTGGCAGAGTGGTGAGTCAACCGTCCACGCACACTCATCAAACGAATGCGGATGAGGAGGACGATGATCCCATACACACATTTCTCAACATCGAGAGCTACTTTGAGAAGGAGCTAATCATGCTGATACAGCAGGAGGATATGATCTACAACTATAGCAATCAAAACTATCGCAATGTCAAGCTAAAGCTGGAGGTCTGGGACGAGATAGCACGCAAGCTTAAAAAGCCAGGTGAGCCAAACGACTATATATATATATATATATCCTAATCCATATATATAAATATTTATTTCAGTCAAGCAATGTCGGGGGAAGTGGAAGGCTTTGCGGGACCAATATGCACGGGAGTACAAGCGTCTGAAAACACAGCTGAATGTGGACGTCACATCACGATGGAAGCACTACGATTCACTAAGTTTTCTGCAGAAATACATACAACAGAAGTCACTGTAAGTAGCTGAGATATATTTGAAGTCTTCCTCGACAATAATTAATGCATTTCGCAGCGATGGAGACACATTGAATATGCTGCTACCCAAACATGATGCTGTTGCTGAGCTGAAGGAGCACATAGCCGAATCGCCATTGCCGCATGCCGAGCCACAGTCGAGCAACTTGGACACGTCGCCAGGCAGTTCAGCTCAGCTAACTATGTCTACACTGCCAACGCTGACGGGTCCACACAAAGCCGAGCTGTCCGTCACAATGGAGCAGCAGCAGCAGCAACAACAGCAGCAGCAGCAACAGCAGCAACAGCAGCAGCAGCAGCAGCAACAACAGCAGCAGCAGCAGCAGCAGGAAGTGCAGCAGCCCAGTGAGCTGTGCGTGGCCAGCTATGATGAAATGGATATAGAAAACTATATAAACGGCGATGTGGTGCATGATGAGGACGATGAGAACGACACTGAGGATATGGACACGACAACATCTGAACAGCAAACACAGCAGCAGCAACAACAACAGCAGCAGCACCATGTAGTCAGCTATGAGAATGATGAGGATTCGGTTTATATGACCGTCGAAAGCGTGCGAGACGCGCTATCCAAATCGGAGCAACTGAACGAAACGGGCAGCAGCTTGGAGCCGCAGCAGCTGCAGCAGCAATTACAAACGGCTAGCGACTATACACAAAAGCTGGAGGTACTTACGCCCACATCCTCCAGCACACGATATCAGAATACAGCCAATACACCATCAACATCTAGTCAGGCTGTCTTTCCGCTCGGCTGCTCTATGGCCGCGGAGGAGGACGAAATCGGGGCCTTCTTCAAGGCCGTTGCCATGAAAATACGCAGTGCTCAACTGGAGCCGGTGGCCTTTACCGACCTGCAAATCGACATACTGCGGGTCATCAACGAAGCGCTGCGAAATCACTGATTAGTGATGGATGGAATGAGACACAAATATCTCGATCTCGATGGACCCCCTAAAATGGTTTCAATGCGTTGCGCGTTATTAGCTCTTAAGTGTTATTTGAAGCATGTTTTTTCTGAATTATTAACTTGATTTATGATTTATCCTTGTCATTTCTAAATTGGCCACACCCCCATACCCACACACACACACACACTTATACCAACAACGAAAGAGGTTTTTTTTTGTACATAGAAAATTAGTAAAGTTTTTAAGCTTTAGTGTGCTTCCAGCAAATCGAACTGGAACTAAAATACAAAATTGTTAAAAGTCCCAAATAACGAAGAAGAGAAAACTACATTATGTGTACAATACGAAATGGAACAACAATATAGTGAACGAAGAATATATGTATATATTTTTCAAAAAAACAAGTTTTTATAATTAAAATTTATTAATTTGGAAATATGATTGGAAAACTTAATGAAAAGAAAAGCTACTAAATCAGATCTAATTGCTATATATATTTATATATATATATATCTATGCCCATAGAGAACTACTTTCTCAGTAATGAACTCAGCTACCTCTCTGCAGCTCCATTCGCCAGGGTATCAAAAATCAATGCAGCTGACACTCAGCAGTTGATGTACCCTCTTGCAGCCAGCTTTGAGCGTGGGCGCCGCCTGTGCGCCCGCCCGTCTTTGGTCTCTGTTTGCAGCATCTGAAACATCACAAACATTTGGACAACTGCTGAGCAGCGCAGCGAACTGGAGTTGCCGCCCAAGTGGAGCACTTGCGCAGACCACCCAAACCCGCTCTGTTTATGTGGCCCACGTCGTATGTGCTACATAAGCCACAACAGTTGCTGCTCTTATTTGGCCGGCCGCACAGCTGGCACTGAAACATGGCTGCTGCTTGGCATTGGCCAACGGCTTGCGAAACGGGCACAAACCGGTTTAGCTGCTGCGCCCAATCAGCTGGCAGTGCGAGCGAGACGACACTACACTACCCACGCAGTACATAGCGCGCACTGGGGGCGGGGCCAGCGCCATATGGCGGCGCATTGGGTGTGGTTACTCAACCAGCAGCGGGCGCAGCTGCTGCCGCTGCTGCTGCTACTCAAATGTGAAAATGTATGTAAAAGTGAAAATTTTTAATAAACATTTTCATTTTCAGGCGGAAGTTCGAAGCCATTGAAAGCTAATCAAACGGAGAGCAACGGAGCTCGATAAACGGAACCTCTCGAACAGGGCGGCCAATGAGCGCCAATTGGGGGCCACGCCTGATTGATTCGCTTTAGTTATTTGTTTTTGCAATTCATTTGCATTTCAGTTCTCAACGGTTGAGTGCGCGAGTTTTAATTAAATCAAATAAGGGAGTGGGCGTGGGCGTGGGCGTGGGCGTGTGGGCCTACAGGTACCGCAAAATTATGGGCTAATCATAAATTGGAGATATTTCGATTTTGAATTGCAAATGACATTCGTATGTTTGACAACAATGCTATGAAGGTTCATATTAGGGTAATAATAGTGGGAACAGCTTTGATTGGAGACGAGTTGTTACTCGGAGTATAAAATAAATGATGGAATAGAAATGGTAGAATTGTCTATATATATATGATATGAGATGAGTTATGAGGTAAAACTGAAATGTTTTTTATGCATTTTAGGCTTAAAGATATAATCTTATAGATCTTAGAGTTAGGATATCTGCTGAGTTCAGCTTGGTCTACATATGCATCTAATAAAATATGATATTTTGTATTTTTATTTTGGAGAATACTTAGAATAAATGTGTGGGATGGATGTTGAGTTCATGTTAATATAAATATTATATATATGATTGCATTTATGTATATATTTATTTAGCATTTTATTGCGTAGACTCTTAGAATGTAGATGCCTTAAAGATTGGGCGTGTTCATTTTATCTAAGACTAAATATTCTTCGAAAAACATGAATATTCTTTTAGCTTGTAAAATTTTCAGAATTTACCTTGAAATACTTTTAGATATTTGAATTGGCTTTAATATATATAATAATAATATATTCTTATATACTTTATATGCTAGAGGAATCAATTTAAAGCACTATATATATTAATGTATGTACTTAAAATGAAGGTTTGTTGAAGATATCTGTTAGGTTCAGCTTACTCAAGATATTCATCATATTCAGAAAAGACATTAAAACTTTTCCTACTGCAAAAATACTTAAGACTAAAATATATGTAGAGTATTTATCTCAGCCTTTCAAGTCCCAGTTATGGTTGGCTTATTTATATTGGCCTAATTCAAAAAATAAGTCTTTAAAATTAGATATTTAAAGATTTTAGAGATATTTAAGCATCAAACCTTCTGAATTATTAAGGTGGATGAATATATATATCAAATTATATATATAAAACATCTAAGTTCCTACAAATACTGAGCCAAGCTTTTTCAAAATGCCTATTAAATATACTTAATATACCAAATAAAAATTAAATACATTAAAAAATATTTCTTATTATTATTATTAAAAACTTAAATACTAAATATATTTAAAAATGTTCCTTTAACTTTCTAATTTAGTTCATTGACTACTGAAAGCAGCATGTTAAAGTTTAGCTGACCTCACATACTATTTTCTCATATTAACTTACATATTTCTTTAATATCAATACAAATATTATAAAATATTATATAAAAACTGATATCTCTTTAGCCTATCTACTCCCGCCCATATTGCCAGCCTCTGCTTAACGCCGTTTTCCACTTACAGCTCAATCTGCTGAACAGCTCAAATGAAAACTCCGAGCAATTTCCAAGACGTAGCGACGGAAACTATTTTCGCGGCTCATTTAACGGGCTCAGCCCAGCAGGCAAATAACTAGAAAAAATCATAAAAAATATAAAATATAAATAAATATTTTTGATGGCCTGCGGGCGAGCGCGTTACACGGTTACTGCTGCCACACTTAAACCAATTTGCCAGCTACCCCGCATTGGCGTCGATTGCGAACGCGCCTCACTGCATCCACGCCCACAAATGGTGTGCCGCATATCCTGCAGGCTATCCTTGAAGAGATGGCAAAGATGCTGCTTATAGCTGAGCCGTTTGACGAGGGCAATGCACGCTTAATGGACAAACTCTGCTGCTGCTGTGATTATATGCTATATATATATATATATACAGATATACAGATTTACGTATTTAAGAGTCGCACTTTTCACTTGCAGAAATTGATTTAGCCTGCAATGAAAGCCTCCAGCTTTGGGTCGCCAAGCTCAACGGCGAAAGTCGGCGACAAAATGCTGACAAACTGCGACTGTTCAGGACTGGGACTGTGTGTGGAAACCGCTTGGCTGTTATCATAAATAAAGAGCGCCAAATGTCAAACGTTGTCCGGGTTATAATATCATAAACTAAATGCAAGTGGCGCAGAAATCAAACATGCAACATTTCGAGCATTCGAACAATTCACGATTTATTGGCCATGTTCATAATGTTGCGACTGCCAGCTAGCCAGCCAGCAGTGGACAGCAGCGGGCCTGCACTTTTTAAACTGAATTGTTTCCGGGAACTGTTGCTCCAACACCAACAACAATGGCAGCAGCAACAACAGCAACAACAACAACAAAAGCGAAGCGCTGAAAAGCTTGTAAAACATTTGTAGCAACTGCTGCTGCTGCGGCTGCTGTTGCTGCCGGCAGTTGCAGCCGCAGTTCGCAGTTCGATTCAATTGCGATGCCAAGGCGGCTGCTATAGCTGCTACTGTGGACCACGTTCACCCGGCCAAAATGTTTTATTCATAAAGCAACAGCGACGGCAGCAGCAGCAGCGACAAGATCATCGCCGTTTGTTGCCGCTGAGTGTCCGCTGGCTGCTCACTGCTCGCTGCTGGCCACATCCAGTTGCAGCTCCTGTTCCTGTTGCCGTTGTCGGCCTATGCTAATTTCCAAGCAAACTTATCAGACGGCGCGCATCTTGCCCAGCCTTTGGCTGTTTGTTAGATTGCCCCACATGACCAACTCACAAAGGGGTGCTAATCGCCAAATTTACAACTTGATGCTAACGCTCAAACAACAAACAACAAACAACAGACACACAACACACACACGCTCAATACTTGAGCAAAACGCAAATGGTCCAGAAAACAAAACGACCGCAACACACTGTGGGTTTAGTATCTGCAACTGTTTTGCTAGACAAAACTATAAAAATCAACACAGCGCATAGAGTTACAATGATAGCCACACACACACACACACACACACACACACATGCATTACATACATCTATATCCACACAACTCGCAAGCTGCCCCCTCGCTTCAAAGTTGCTGCCAACGACTTTCACTCGCCGCCCCGCTAAGCATGCTACGAAAAGCGTTACATTTGAAAAATGTACTTTTTTCACACTGCCAACAACCTCCCTCAGCCCCCCTCTTGGCAAGCTGTGGTGACACTGACTGGCTGGCGCACAGTGGTGCGGAGCATTGAGAAAAGTTTAACGAAGCAACCTTGAATTTAATGTAAGTATATTTGATGGAATTTCTTTTATATATTTGTATATAATTTATATAATAAATTAAGAAAGTTGGCTGTTGCACAGTGGTACAAAGTATGTGCAAAATTAAAAAAAAGTCGAATATAAATATATTATATAAATAAAATGCATAGAAAGAATTATAAAATTATTATAAATATATTATTACAAAAAGTCTTTGGCACACAGAGTTTGAATGCTTAAAGTGGCACAGACTATGTCGAAAAGTTGAACGAAAACTCCTAAAACTTGGTAGAAATATGATTTATATCACTAAAAGTAAATAGAAACTTAAATTTTATAAATCAAGAATTTCATAAATTTTAAATAAAATCAATAAAAATAAAAGATATGTCAGTAAGCAAATTTTTAAAATTTTTAAATAATTTATAATTAATTTTTCTATAATTATAAATAAATATAGAATGAAGTTCCCATAAAATTATTTACAATTTGATTATTAAAATCTAATTTCTATATATACATATAATTTTATAATAAATCAAGCCAAATATTAATTTTTCCAATTTTTCAGCATTGTCGCCCCACTGTGCCAGCTAGGTGTGTGTGCGTGGCTTGGTGGTTTAGTGGTGTGCGTCGAAAGGGTATTTTTTACGGCCACATTGTGTTAGTTAGAGAAGGCACATAACACTTTGTTATGTGCGCTTGACAAAGTTGTGGCGGTCTAAAAGTGCTTAGTGCCTTAGTTTAAAGCAATTTTTACTCTGCTTTTCTGCTTTTTTTATGCACATTTCTTTTACCTCCCTCCCTCTCCCTCTCTCTCTCCCTCTCTCTGGATAACAGATAAACGCACATAGCTGGGAATCGGAATTGGGTGCTAATATGGTCAAAGCGCTGCGCTTGACTGGCTGGGCAGCTGGTGTGGGCTGAGGCGGAAGCAGCAGGCGCATTCTTTTCAGTCTCTTTTTTTAAATTTAAAGATTTGCACATGCTGATAGGCACAATAAATAAATCTCGTATAAAGGAAACGGATAACGGATATTTGCGGAATTTAGAGACACGTGTGGGCATGGGAGCTTTATGCGGCGGATGAAACAAATGGCTTTGGCGGAAGGCATTTGGCGCGCCCTGCATAGGGTGACTGCTGCGTCGCATATGTTAGGCGACGCCCAGCTGCAAGCTGATAACTGGGCAAGGAAAGTGCCAAAATGCCAGGCGCGACAAGTTCAACACCTTTGGCAAGGCAAGCCGAGGCGAGGCGAGGCGAGGCGAGGCGATCATGATCCACTCGGCCAGACGCGAAAAAAAGAGAAGAGTTGAGCATATATAGGCAGCAGCAATAACAGCGGCAGGCTGTTTGGGCCTGGCTGAATGTCAACTTTATTAAAAGAAATTATAAATTGGTATGCCAGTCAGTTGGTCGGCACCGAGACGCGGCACCAAGCACCACTGGCCGCCACTTCAGAGGCACCGCGCGCAAAATTCCAGGCTCACACATCATTAAACGAGCAAGAAACTGCGCAGCGCTGGCAAACAGTCTGGAGTTGAAGTGGTTGGCCAGGCTTTCAGCCATTACAATTACTGACAAAAAGCATCAAGCTAATAATAAAAACAAAAGATATCCTACAGCGAGGGCAGGGCGAGAAGTCTTGAAGAACTGCAGGACAACAAATGACTCATAGAAGACTCAACTTCAACTAAAGCTAAATAAAAATATAATTTAAGTAACTATCTTAGGTCACTTTTAATATATCTAAAGTCTGCAATGCTCAGCCACAACTCATCTTACCACCTTCGCTGCCAAAACTCTTTAGGAATTCTGGACTTAACAAAAAAAGCCAAGAATAACTTGAAGAAAAGCAGCCATCGCCTCGCATTGCTTAGCGCGCTGAGACAAAAGGCACCAAGCTCATGTCAAGACTTTTAGAATTATGATAGAGTTTTGATGTTGTCATAAAAAAATTTAATTGAAATACCAAAAATGGCAATGAATACCGCCAGAGGGCCCAGATGAAGACGTCAATGTGGCTGCCGCTGCGACTGCAGCTCGGCCACTGCCGCGGGACTTTGGCTTTTAATGTGTATATTTTTGGTAAGCATTAAGTATTTATTGCAGACAATGTCCGCCATGTATCACTCACTTGTGCAGAGCCGCCACAGCTGCCCATGGGCCCAAGTCCCAGTCCAGCAAGTTACCGACTTGAAGCAAGATGTCAAAATGAGGCCACTTAGGCGCGACTTTTGGAAATCAACTCACGAATCGGCAAAAAAAAAAAAAACGGAGTCAATGATGATGCTGCCGATGATGATGATGATGATGAGGACAACAAGTTGTAGACCGCTTGCTGTGCCGCGAGTCAAGGCGAGTGGTTAACTCTTTAAGGTGTCGCCAAGACAAACAAGTTGCGAGCGAGCGAATCTGCCGAGGTTTTGGTCCAGTTCCCTGTTCTCTGGCTACATTTCAATTACTTTGTGGGGCAGCCATTTAAATGAAAATGCCACACATTTCGCCCAGGCACAAGCCACACGGCGGCCGGGCACAGCAGGTAGCTCCAGCTCCTGCTCCTGCTCCTGCTCTCCTCCCCCCTCCACCCAGCACACATGTGACGACAGGCGAGGCCAGAGGTGCGCTGGCAAGTAATCATAATCTTAAGGTAATAACAGGCACATTACATGTCACATTAATAAGCGGCGGCCCGGGCCGAAGCGTTTAAATTAATATCATAATTCATATTGCAATAATTTAGCATGTTAGCAACGCACATGCAGGTTGCCAGGACGCGCTCGTCCTTGCTTATTAATTTTATGTGACTTTATTTTTCTACATCTCCTCGAAGTATTTTTTCCGTTTCGGCAAGGGTGTGCATGTCCTGCGGTTTTCCGCCTCCTCGTGTGAGTGTGTGCAAAAAAGAAAGCCAGCGAAGCTCGCACATAATGAGAGTGCGACATAGGCAAACATTTACAGTCAAGTCCTTTAAGCCTGATAAATGAGTGGGCCAGTTGAGCATGCGGGCAAACAGGCAGTGGTTGCCAACTGCCTAACTAAATCGGCTCATGTGGCGTATGCTTAATTTTCTGTGGCCATCGATGCGGGCAAGGACAGCTATTAACTGTAGTTTCTGCTGATGCCAGGTTAGTTGTGTGCATTTTATAAAACACATTTTAAATTTGAAGTAGTTAAAATGTTGGTGCTAAGAATTTATATTTAATTTCGAGTCAATAAATATTATTATCAATATATAATAAAATAGTGTTTGAGAGTTCTTTAATTTAAAATTAATATTTTAATATATACAAAAAAATATATATAAAATATTATAAATATTTTTGAGAGTTCTTTGATTAAAAATAAATATTTGAATATATAATAAATATTAATATATATTAAAATATATTTTTGCTGAGCTTTAGAATATATAAAAATAATTTTTTATTTTGTTATAAAAATTAATATATATTAAAATATTTTATTTTGAGAGTTTTTTAATATAATATAAAATAAATAAAATATTAGTTATAAGTTATATATTAAAATTATTAGTTTTTAGAGTTCTTTAATATTAAATAAATATTTAATTATATAATGTATTAATTATATTATTAATGTATTAAAATAAATAAATATTTTATTATTTAATAAATATAAATATATGTTAAAAATAATTATAGAGAATTGCATTACTTTTACTGATTATTAAATTAATTTATAACAATTTATTTATATACATATTTGTAGTAAATTTATATATTATAATAAAATTAGTTTTAGACATATCTCTCCCTACCTCTCCCTCTCTGCTCTGCTACCTGACTGCTTACTTTCTTATTCTCTGAGTTTATATGATAGTCAATTTTTATGAAGCCATAGCCTGAAGTATTGTATATCAAAAGACCTCCAGTTCCATCAATTGTAACGGAGCAGTTACTTACGCTCTTCAGCACTTGACTCCAGTTTACCTCCGACTATATCAAGCCACACACATTAAAATTTTAGAAAGTTACTTACCAAATTTCTTTTAGCTCTCAATGAGTTGTGTAATGAGCCCCGAAATGTAAATTAAATAATGATGCCCACTCCCCGCTGCCCACTGCACGGCAAGCAACAACTGTCAACACATAACTATCCTCATGTCAACATGAGATGCCAAAGGCTTTATAATGCCGATACTCGCAGCGCTGCATCGAAGACAGCAGCCAATATCCAGCAACTGCCGAACTCAGGTATTGAGTGACTGGCAGACTCAAGATTTTCTTGTCCTCATTTCATTTTCATTGGCAGCCACTGTACAAATGTCAAAAACAATTTAAAATGCCATTTTTACATGACGATTTATTTGTTGACATGTTTACAGGCCCATTCTCTCGCTCTCCCTCTCTCTCTCCCTCTCTGTCAGTTAGCTGAAGATTTTTACATTTGGAGGCGCACACAGCTGCAAAAAAGGCCGTTGACAATCGCCAGAGAATCAGAGATTGAAACGGGCAACGGCTGCCGGAGCTGCCGGAGCTGCTGCTGCTGAAGATGGACGCAGACAGATTGCGTGTTTTGCATAGTCAACTACAACTACGGCAACAACAAGGAGTAGTTGCTGCAACTACGACAAGCCGCTTAGCACTTGTCGCCCGGCTGCTACCAACTATAAATCTGACCAGAGCGCATTGTTCCAGCCATGCAGGGAGGATGCCCAGCGCTGACCAGCTCTCGCTCCGACCATGGTAGCTTCTTTTAAAACTCAATTTGCGCTAATAAATCGCCGAAAAAGCATTTTGACAGCTTATGATGCGCAATGGCGCGCGCATAAATCTTGCGACGCTCTTTTTTTTAGCCCAATGCATTTCCAGCGAAAATCGCGCGCGCGCGGCTTTTGGCCACAAACGACAAAGTGAAGGTGGGAGCTGGCCCAGGAGCTGGAGCTGGGAGCAGCAGACGCAGCCAGCTCGGAACTGGCGACGGCGATGTCGACGGCTACTGCTGGCATTCGTCATTATTTGTTCATTTTTAGCATTTAACATTCCGCCAAAGCGCAGCCAGGAGGCAGGGCGCAAAAGGTAGCAGGAGTCAGCTGGAAAGGATTGAGGCAAACGATGGGCCAATGTTGATGGTGGAATCAGTAGCTGTTGTTATAGAACGATATTATCAGTCATAGATATGTAGAGAATAGAAATATACTGAACCGAAACTGTAGCTGTGCTTAAAGATCGATATTTTTAATAATCGATAACGATAGTCGAAACAGCAGCTGATCGATAAGTGTTGGCTGCTATATATAGCTAAGGTCTTATGATAAGACTGGTAAAAATCTGACGTAGCTGTAGGCATAGCTGTAGGCATTTTTAGCAGACATTTAATCTTTTAGCAGACATTTAATAAGACATTTAATCCAATTGGAACTGCATGGACTTGAAGCAAGTGCTGAGTGTATGGGCACATATCAATAGATATATATATATAATAGATATAGATATATATAGATATAGCTATAACATGCCACATTTGATTTTCTTTTAGCTAAGATATTTGGTATCCCTCGAAGGCCCTCTCAACTTGCTGCTTGATACTTAAATGGATACACATAAGGAGCACACTTGCCTTAAGGCAACTCTTGGTCAATTTACATAAATTTCCTAATTTCTAATTCTAATTCTATATTAATAACTTTCTTTGGCTAGCTGCAACTGTGCAGCCCATTGTCCAGCTCGACTCGCACGCACATTACGCGATTGGGCGCTCGACCGGTTCTTTTGAGCATCTTCTGAGCCTGGCATTGTATTCAATTCAAAATTTTGGTCAACAACAAGTTGGCCAGTGGCCGCTGTCGTCGCCGTGTCTGCCACAAATTTAGCTGGCTTATATGGGCTGGGGACTAGCGCTAAACGAGCGCCTGCCTCGCCCCAACTCTAATTAATTCCCCATGGGCGAAACACTTTTTCGGCTCAGCATTTGCATAGGATTTGTATGGCGAATACTCGCTGAGAGTAAAATCTGTATTTTATAGGCTTGGCTGGCGAGTTTCTCGGGAAATATGTATCTGGAAAAAGTATGAATGCGAGGACAACACACAGGTGTTCCGAAATACACAATTTTTCAAGATTGCAACAACTTTTTGCTGCACAGTAGCTTGAATAGCCCCAGAGCCTCAGTGTCTGGCTGTCTGGCTGGCTGGCTGCTGCTCCAGTTTTAGCTGCTGGACTGCTGGCCCCAGCAAAATCCAAGAATTCCAACTGTGCGCTCAATTGTTGAAGCGACCCGAGCTCAAAGATTCTTTATAAGCGCGCACAAAGTCAAAGACAATCAAAATATTTGCATATTACCAATTTTATATGCAAATACCCCGTGTCAGTCGTGAGCCGCCGCCGTCGTCGTCGTCGCAATGGCTAGCAGAGTTCGAGTCTGAGTCGGAGTCAGACTTGGCCTGGCGAGTCTTTTGGGGCCGCTTTGGCGGCTTGTAGCTGGCCTAATGCAAGCAACTTTACATTCCCCACTTTACACAGCAGCGCGGCAACAAAAAGAGCCAGACAAAGAGCCAGGCACCCAGCCCGCGGTGCGGCTGGGGCACTCGCACTGCCAGCAAGTGGTGTGACAATCGCACGTGAGAGTGCATTGGACCTTGGGCACAAGTTCCGAGTCCAAAAAAGAAGGAAATAAAACAAAAACAAGGAGACACAGTCAGCAGCCAATGGACGTGGCCGTTGGGGCGTTGAGTTCAAAGTGCTGCCAGAGCTGAAGGCGTTGAAGAGCAGCCAGCAAAGGGGGGCGGACGGACCAACACACAGTACGATTTATAGAAACAAAGTGCAGACAAACCATATGGACAATAAAATGTCTATTCGCGTATGCCCAAGATCTGTGGCAAGGCCTTAAATATCAATATTATGTGAGTAATTGATGCGAGGGGCTAAGGGTTGGGAGAGGCTGCAAGCGATACTCGAGCGACTATTAATAGCTTAGACTATAAATATATAATTAAATTTTAATTAAAGCAAATAAAATAAAGCAAAGCAACTTATAATATTTATATAAATTAATAATTTTAATTATTATTTATTTTAGTGGAAGTTAACTATAAATTATTAAGCTACGTAAAGATGAGCACCATAATATATATAATATTTGTATACGATGAGAATATGCTTATCATAAAAGCAAAGTCTGTTCAAAAAATTTATTAAATAATAAATGAATTAATTTTTGAACAGATTTTTGTAATATGCAATCGAATCGTGTAGGCATAGTCTCTATACATGCTATAAGAAGGCAGAACAGGAGGAAGGAGGAAGCTCAACAGGCAACTATTCACAGCGTTGTTCGTCTCATACCTTCCTTTGGCAAAGACCTGAACGAACTCTTTAATGTTGTTTAATCTGAACCTTTAAGATGCTCCATATACTGTGAATCACTGCTGTCAATTGAAGTGCCAGCAAACAAAGTCTATTACTAGATGCAGATGGATAAACGACTTCAACTCAAAAGACTTCAATAACTAAATAAATAAATGTCTTTCTTTAGCTTGCCCAAAATCTATACTATATCATATATATATATATACGAAATATTGCTATATGTATAAATACTTAACGCTAAATCACATCGGATCATAGAGCAGTAGTGCCTATAACTATAACCAAATTAACTTCTTTAGCCAGCCATCAAAGTCTCTCCAAATGACATTTGACTCATATAAACCTACTCCCCTGCACATTCCAGGGCATCTGGCAGTCGCCCAGGGCCAACTGGAGCACTGCTACTTATTCAATTTGCCTTTATGACTTGCGATCTTTTTTAATAAATTGCAAACAACATAAATCAGAATATGAACCGACCAGAAATGTCAGCGGCTTGCAGCCCATTACACGACTATGTTGGGCAGCCATTGCAATTGTTGTTGTTGCTGGACTGTTGTGTACAGCCATCAATCCATTTAATAAACACCATTTTTGGTTTGGCCAACCATTTTTTAAGCCATTTTTAATGCATCGGTCAAGTGTGGCCGTGGGCCATCGACAGCAGGGCAATTAAGAAGCGAATCAAACAAATCGAACAGCTGAGCTGAGCTGGGAGGTGGGAGTTGGGTGTTGCCAGAGGGTAGGCAGTAGCTGGATCTGTCAGCTCAACCGGCTTAATGCGATTTATACGAACTGAACGAACGGCTGTTTCTCTTAATTGGTCGGCTGGCCGCAGTCAAGAAAATAAAGTTGCTTGTTCGACATGGAAAGCGGAGTGCGCTCCGCTCCGACCAGGCCCGGCCCGGCCCGGCCCGGACTCTCGTTTAATGCCATTTTCATAGACAAGTCAAACAGTCGCACAAAAATGGCAAATAAATGATTAATTAAAAATCCAGCTGGCCCGCTCGGCCCGTTCTACTTGTGTTTGCTTAAATTTTTAACATAAATTGCACGTTTTTTAAATTTCAAACGCATTATTTCGAGTTCGTTAGGCTTACGAATACGAAATGCGCCCTGTTCCGTGTCTTGTGGCCCGCTCCGGCTGGCTGTCTGTGTTAGCCACAATGCAAATAGCATTGGTTAAAAAAACGTATATATATATATATATATATTCAGTGTAAATCAGCCTTGCCTCCCTCTGCAGATAAGTCGACGGCGCTGTCAAATCCGCAAAGTGCTTTGTTGACTCACTTAATTTGCAAGTGGCCAAGCTGGGCGTGAGCGAGACGGCGTGACTAGTGTGAGATAGCACTAGTGGGCGTCTGGCTGCACAATTTTTAATTTCCGCCGAATAATTCGACAGCTTCTCATGGCAAATTAACAAAACAAAAAATGGAAAAAGGACTTCAAAAGGAATCGCAGCCGTCTTGGAAAATAATTTAGCTTCTGGAAAACCTGCCACTTAATCAGCATAAAAAGAAGAAGCGTCTTAGCAGTCAAATTTAATTAAATTTAATGCTGCAACATTTGAGGCCACTTGCGCAATTAGCTGGCTGCTGTCCAGCGCTAAATGAGCAGCTAAGCGGCAAAGTGGCGACACCTGTGGGACTTTTTTTCCTTATCCTTGAGCGGGCAGAGGCGTCGGCAGCGGGGGCTATCTGAAGTTAATGTTTCGCTACATTTCTATATACACTTCGTTTCAGCCCCCTGGACTACAGCTGGTGCTGGGCGCGCATCAAACTTCAAAAAGAAATCAAATTAAATGTGTAAATCAGCGGAGATAAAAAAAAGAGAAAAGGAGAAAAAAATTGTAAATACCAAGCGAAAATGTGAGAAAAAAGGAAATGTGAAAGATACTTGTAAATACCAGAGAGAGAAAAAAGGTCAAAGCGCGTTAAATTTAGGGGATCTTTGCTCCTTTTTAGCGGGTGGGTTGGCGTTGGAAATTGACACTTGAAATTTAGCTGATGAGGCCAGCTGTGAGTGGGGCGGGCTGTTGGGTTGGCTACAATCAGGCAAAGCTGTCGCAACTGCAGCTCGAGCGGCTTTCCCCCATGACAAGGCTAATGGCAATATAACAATAACGGGGCAACATCATTGCAACAATATGACGGCCCAGCAGCCAACACGTTGGCCTCAGTGACATATCGCTAATGTTAATGGCTGGATTGCTGAATGTTGATTGCAGCTGCGATGCGCTTTGAAATGCCTTCATGGCTCATAAGCAGCCAGACAATCGCTGTCCAAGCGCAATCACAGCTCGATAACTAGGCGGAGGATGTATAATGAACATTGCAAGCTAGCGGCGAATGGGAATGCGCCGAAGGACTGCATTCTGAGAGCGAGCGAGGTATTTCTAGGTGTTTTACAAATGCTTAAATATGAGAAGGTTTTCCGTGTGTAGAGGAACTCTAGTTTATAGAGATGAGATAAGAATTTATATAAATAAAATTGTTTTTTACATATATTTATTTATTTATTTAAATATATAAATTATTAAAATATTATTAATATTATATTATTATTAAGTATTTAAAAAATATAAATGAAATGAAAAAAGTATATATATTAAAAAATATATTTAATAAATGTATAAATTGATACAAAAAATATATAAATTAATAAAAAGTATTTATAAAATATATATGTATTTTATAAATAAATAAAGTAATATATATATAAATAAATAAAAAATATTTATGAAATATATATGTATTTTATAAATAAATAAAATATATATAAATAAATAAAAATTATTTATGAAATATTTACATATATATGAATTTTATAAATAATTTTGTATTAATTTATATCTATTTTTTCATTTATATATTTTTAAAATATATTTTTTATTTATATCTTTTTTTTTGTATTAAGTATTAATATATTTCATATATATTTTAAATATTTTTTACAAAAATACAATTTTCATATAATTTTTGTTTCAAATGTAAACAAATTATTATATTTATTAAAGAATATGTTAAATGGATGAATCCAAACTTGGAAAAGGGAAATTATTGGCCTTCTGCATATGTATGACTAAGATATATATACATATATACTTCTTCAATATCCATTTCTCAACTTATACCTTAATCAACGTTATGCCTCTCTCTAGCTCTCTTTATGAGCTATCCCTTAGTCCTCTACGCAGTTCCATATTTGTTCTTTAGCTCAACTATAATATATTCTACTTATTTAACATATTCTCCTCTTCTGTTTATATTTTTTAAATATCTGCCCAAGTATTCCATACGCATACCTATGTAAATACTATTCGTAAGAGCTCTTCAACTATTTTAATGTTATAAAATTCAAGAGAAATAAACACAGAACTAAATGCCTCCGACACGCCATATGGAAAATGAACAAGCTGAGTGAAGAGTCTTCATAAACATCCAGCTCAACATATGCCATCTATCAACAAGTTGCAAACTGAGCAAAATACAAAGAGGAAAAACAAACTCAAAGGAGCAGTAAAAGCAAAATGCCAAATCATATTTCACTAATTTGCCCCTCGCTCAAGCGTGTGGGCAACCACGATCGAACAGCATAAACAAAATATACAAGCTTACAAATCGGAAATCAATTTCAACATTGAAAATTATAACTCACAAACAACAACAACAACAACAACAACAACAACAACAACAACACAACAATGGCTGGAGTGTAAACTAAACTGAATGCGGAGTGCTGCCATATGGTGCCACCTTTGGGCTGGGAAAAGCAGGGCGGAAAACCACACACAAGGGAGGAGAGGGGGGACAGGGCACAGAGGGCTGTGACTGAGGTCGAGGTCTGGACGCGCGTGGGCGTCAGACGGGGTCGTTCAAAAGATTAGTCAAGTTATATATGGGAATGTCTTAACCCCATCTAAACAAACAAATTGGCCGATGGCAGGCGATGCGACGGCTGCGTATGAAAAATATTTCAGCTATTTTCAACGTGCAAAGTCTGACAAGCAATAAAACGACAATTTAATTTCATGTCTGCTGCCACATGCCACAGATAGTCAGCAAGGAGCGGGGTCTTGGGGGCCAGGCAACAACTCAGCCGATTAGCGTAAATTTAATTTTCTGTGGCACACATTAAGCTGTGCTAGCTGCTGAGCAGCACCTCTCTCTCCCGGCCTAATTGCGCTCATTATTATTTGGTTGTAACAAGCGTTCGAACAGCAACCCCTTCGGCTGCTGCTCAGCCTCCCACTCTGGAGCAGCGGCTGGCGACTGTTTGCATTTGGCTTTTATGTTTATGTCGCCCGTTGAGTTCCTTTAAATTGGCGCACAACATAAAATTGTTGAATTTATTGTTGGAACTTTAATGCTCTGGCGCCGCATAAAAACAATTTGGCGTGAAATTGTTTAAGCCGGGCAAAATGCATTTCCCCAGGCAGCAGGCGTGGCAGATGCTTCAAGTGTTGAGCTAATTTTAATGCAATATATTTACGTCTGATGTTGGATTTAAAATAAATAAATATATATATTATATAAATATATATATATATATATATATAGAAATTAAAAATAAATAAATAAAAAAATAATAAATAAATAACTTTAATAAATAAAAAATTAATAAAAAAAATTAGACTTAATATTATAATATTATTATAAATTTATGTTCAAAGGTAATAAAAATTTAATCTATTTTTAGAAAAGCCAATAAAGTCTGAACGCCAATAAGTCAAGACCCAGTCCAGCAGCTCTTTGAGGTCTAAGTCAACTCCTAGTTCGAGTGCCTAGCAGAACTAGGCTAGCAGCACTTTGAGCTGCAGTACATAGGCTCCTGGCTAGATTGTTTGGTTGAGTATCTGATCTCTGGAGGTATCTGTAGCTGTATCTGATCTGCATTATTTTTCTGTTTAGTTAAACTGCACATAATGAGGGTACCTAAGTAAAGAGAGACTCTACTTTCATCAATTTATATGTGGCATTGCCTCGACTGTTTAGGAAAACTGGAATAGGAACTACCAAAAAAAGTCTTTTAGGCAAGCATAGCACTTGGTATTAATGCTCTTTGCTAACTGATATACATAACTGTCAAGACAACTCCTCAGCCTACTCCTGCTCGTTTGGTCCACAACAAACTCTTATATAATTTTCATATATTCCTCTACACATACACATATATTCCAGCACAAAAACAGTCTCCTAAAGAGCTACCAACAACGCTCCGAAACCCTTATTCAATCAGGCTGCCTCCAGCTACTTAGCAACCGCTGTGCTGTTCGTTGAACTTTTGACCACCAATTAATCAAAGCAAATTTGAACAAAATTCATTCGTGCAACATATGGCAACAACAATAGCAACAGCAACAACACTCACAGTAGACGAGTTTTTGTTCGACTGAGTGTTAAGCTCCCACACCCAACGAATGCGAATGAATAATTCACTTTTAATTAGGTTTTTACAAACGATTCGCAGCAGAACTTGGCTGCCATCGGTTTGGGGGGCGTGGCTTTCGGCCAACTCTGTGGCCATTATAAATAATTTTGTATAATTAGAGGCAGCAGTTGCTGCCCAGTTTGACATATGATCTGTAACTGCAGCGCCTCCCCCTGCTATTCTCCTCCTGCTCTGGTCTAGCTTGGAGCCCGCTCGCCCAGTCTTATCTTGTTGACTTGCGTGGCAAATCCTTTCGGCTTGGCTTAAGGTTTAGTCCGCTCGGTTTGTGGGGGTCGGACAAAGGCCTTTTGACTACTATCTGCTAAATTAGCCACAGAGGCTCATAAATTTGGGCAATGACAGCGTCGCATTGTTTGAGCCTTCAGCCCAGGCGGAGGTCACAGTCTGGCCACAACTATTGGCAAGTTATTTTAATGCACTAAGCCAATTAGTGGGCTGCCGGCCTGGTTCATTTGTGGTCTTCGGCTTACAGCGGGCAGCGGCCTTAACCACCAACGTCATCAGGCACACGTGTGTGCAGAAAGTGACAACAACTTGGCGCAAAAGTAGAAAAAAGTTCATCAAGCCCACTAGCACTAAACGTGTCAGAACTTTTATAATATAGTCGCTCATATATCTGCGAAACGCGTCCCCATAAATCCCCGCCGATGTCAGCGAGTCTCTCTCCCACAGCCAAAGTTTAAATTACTGCACAGGCTGTGACAACGGCCCGGCGTGAGCAGGGAACATGTGTGATGAATCTCCGGGACAGACAAGAGTTGGCTCCACGCGGCTGGAATTACTTATGATGATGCATGGGCCCCAGCTAGGGATGGACCAAAGCCACCAAGCTATGAAACCATCTTTAATGAGAAGTGATTTGGGAAAAGACTTAAACGGCGTGAAAAGATATAAGAGCGAAGATAGAAGATAAAAGATATAAGATGGAAGATAGAAGATAGAAGATAGCAGTCAAAAGATAGAAGATAGAAGATAAAACAGAGAACATAAAACAGAAAACATAGAAAATAGAACATAGAATATATAACATAGAATATATAATATAGAACATATAACATAGAACATAGAACATAGAACATAGAACATAGAATGTTGAACATAGAACATAGAACATAGAACATAGAACAAAGAATGTTGAACACACAACATAGAATATAGAAAGGAAAATATATAACATAGAACATATAATATAGAACATAGAACATAGAACATAGAACATAGAATATATAATATAGAACATATAACATAGAACATAGAACATAGAACATAGAACATAGAATGTTGAACATACAACATAGAACATAGAACATAGAACATAGAACATAGAACATAGAACATAGAACATAGAACATAGATCAGAGAACATAGAACATAGAATATAGAACATAGAACATAGAACATAGAACATAGAACATATAATATAGAACATAGAATATAGAACATAGAACATAGAACATACGAGGAAAGAGAAAGATGAGAGAAGAAAGCTGCCAAAAGAAAGAAGACAGAGAGAGAGAGAGAGAGAAAAAGAGACAAAGAGAAAGAGAGAACGATAAGCCATAATACAGATAAGACTCATGGCTCATGGCTATGATTTCAATGTAAGATCGTTTGTTTTACTAAATTATAGAAGAACATAAACATTTTTAGTGATATAATTAACACAGTTTGATTAGTCGTTATTTTAATTTCTTATATCAAAAATCTACATACATTTATATCATATAAATCAATCAATATCTCATGCACATCTCTTCAATAGTCACTTCCACATAAATGATCTCAAGTCCACTCTCACATATCTTTATAGAGCTACTTATGCACGCCCGCATCTCTAGCATGGCATCAAGTGCGCAACATGGTCTAATACAACTTTAATGGTCTTTGTGTTGCGTGTGCCCCTACCCCTAACCCGCTGTGTCGCCTGGCCTGTGCCCCAAAAAGCAGGCAACACAATAAGTTGGCAAGGCTCTAACGGTCATTGTCGCTGAGTGACCACAACAAATTGAGCTTATCATTGACGGATTAACACTAAACACACACGCATAAGCATGAGTGTGTGTGGGTGTGGGTCAGACTCTCTCTCTCACTCTCTCTCAGTCTGTAAGATGGGCCAGGCACTTGTTTTGTCCAGCTGGGCTGGACATAAATCTGCACGTAGCACTCGCCTCGATGGCTGACTAAAGCGAAAATTAGCGGCGCCCGGCAAAAGCATATTGATGAAGCGTTAAGACCGCAGCTGACCCGAGACCCCAACTTTGGTATGGGAATTTGGCCCGGGTCAGCGTCAGAGAGAGAGAGAGAGAGGGAGAGAGTGTCGACGTAAGTGGAAAATCAATGCGGACATCAGCGGCAGGCGACATGACAAGTTGAGCCCTTTAAGCCGCAAGTTATGCCAGCCACGCACGCAACAAGGTTGACAACGGAGATCGGGCAGGAGTTGCGGCTGCTATCCGGCGACGACGGGGGTTGACTTTTTTTGTAGCTGTTGTTGCCGTTGTTGTTGCCTGCGTTTTTCTGTCACTTTGTGCAAATGTGTTCTTGCAAATCCTGTTAAAATTGCATTTGGAACATGTCAACATTGCGCTGGCAACCGAAAAAGCCACAAAAGTCGCCCTCCCCCTTTCGCTCTCCCCCTCTGCAGCCACCCGTCGACAAACATGTTAGCGCTTTGCCTTCCTCTCTCTCTTTTTTTGGCACTTTTTACTATGATTTTTATTGCTCGATTTGCTTTGTTTCGTGCAATTTTCCTACATTTATTTCGCTTGTAATTCATTTCCATTCATATTTACATGAATCTATATCGCTGAATTTTTCACCACTGCACATTTGTCTGGGATTTGTGTAGGATTCGGTTTGGCTTCTCTCTCTCTCTCTCCCTCTCTTTTTTGGGTATTTTTTTATGCTTTTGGACTTTGCCTTTTATTTTTTTTTTATGAGAGTCGCAGATGTTTGACTGTGTTTGGCTTGCGCCTGGAATTGGCTCTGACAGCTAACGCCTCGCACTTGTATTGCGGTTTCAATTAATTTGGGGGCGTGGCTGGCTGGTATTTGTAAGGCAGCAGCGAGCAGGTGCAGCGGCAGGCTTAGCAAAGTGACAGTTGCCGGGATTGGGTAGTAGTTAGCTTAGCTTAGTAGCAATAATCTGTAGACTATCGAAAAATCTGATGGGGATGCTGGAAACAGCTTGCCAAGATATGGCCAAATCCTGGGTAAACTAGGAGATAATCGTAAAATATTGATTGGACGAATATAGATTGCAGTTTTATTTAGTTTTAGAGTATGTTCTAAAAGAAAAGCATTTTGACAAATATATATAATAATAATCTATATAATAATAAAATAAAATGAGTATATAAAAAAAATAAAAATATATAAAAAATATATGTAAAAAATAAAAGAAAAATATATAAATAATATGATTATATTTGAAAAAAAATTAAAAACCAATTTAAAATAAATAAAATATATAAACAATCAATTTAGTTATTATATATATTTTTAAAAAATTTAAATTGGTTTTAATATTTTTAAAATATATTTTTATATATATTTCTTGTCTTTTATATATATTTATTTTATTTTTTATATATATTGTTTTATATTTTATATATATTTTGATACATTTAAATTAATTATGTTAAGACCCTAAATAGATACAAAATAATAAGATATATAGATAAATAGATAGATAGATAGTACAAAGCAATTTAAACAGATAGAAGATACAAGATGATAAAAGCTGTAAGAGAGAGTTGCCTGAGTCATGAACAGCCATGTCTAGAGCATACTCATACTAGTTTTCTCAGTTGTTTATTTGATCAGAACATAAAAGTTTCGCTACCAAAAAATAGTATAAAATAAAGCTGTCTACTTCTTTTTGTTTTCAAGTCAATGCCTAAGTGTTTTGTTATAAATAAGCATATATATAAAATATATGCTGATTGTTATTTTTATTTTATATATATGCTCATCTCTTTTTGTTGCTTATAATATATATACTATATATATACTATACTATACTAAATATATTATTTCAGATTTTTTTATATACTTATATACTTATTTATGAGCTGCTCGCATCTACTCTGCTGTTCATTAATTTCCCAACACATTTTTATTGATTTTCTAAAATTCTATATAGAATTTAATGCACATCTGATCTCGCAATATTTGAGTCCACAAATTCGACCAATTAAAAGAAAATTTCTGGCGCTGCGCGGTAGCCCAACTAAATTATAGAAAATTGTTTGGCGAAATTATTAAAGAAGTGTGTGAAATGTGGAAAAAGGCTGAACGCAGCAGCTGCTTTCTTAGCCACTACATAAATTAGCTGTCAGGCCAAAATGGCACTCGCTTTATGGCCAGCTCACACACACGCACGCACACGTGGCCACGCCTATGGCCCCCTGCCGCCCATGCGGTGCCGAGTGCTGCCATAAAAAAGCAGCACAAAGACAAGTATTTAATTTTGTAGCGAGAAGCTGACAAACTGAGAAACACAAGAAGCGAAAAAAAAATACATTGCTGAGCAATCAGAGAAGTGGCCGAGAAGTGGGCGATGGGCTGGGAGGGGAGGGGAGCAGGAGGAGCAGCAGAAGACACAAGGCAGCACATAAATAAAATGAAAAATCTACTGCCAGCCAAATGCAGTTGAGTCCAAAAAGCGAGCAGCTGAAGCTGGAGCTGGAGCTCTGTACATGGGCAGTAGTTGGCTTGGCACTTGGTTACCTCTCGGTGCTCAGTGAAGTCCTCCCCTATGTATTTACTAGCATATATACTAGCATTAGGCACATAATGTAGGCTACCGTCTGCTGGCGCAGCGCATGCGCCGAGCGAGAGGGAACTCCCTAGCTGTCCCACTCTGGCACTCCCGCGCCACCAGCACTCCCTCTCTCTCTCACTCTTTCTTTAACTGCCTCTCTCTCTCTCTCTCTCTCTCTCTCTCTGGCTTTCTCTAACCTCGGGGCTGGTAATAAACCAAGCAATGCCAGCAAAATTATAAAGTGCTGCGCTGTGCTGGAATTCTTGAAATGTAAATATAATGAGCAAAAAATTAGCCAAGACTACGCGTCACATCTCCCGGCCCAAACATGGTCAAAGCTAAATTTACTAGGCACCAATTAAAGATATCTCCAATGGGGGATCACGGGGCGAACTGCTCGACAGGCTCCACTTCGGCACCCATAAAACATGTCAAAAGCGTTTTTGCAGCCGCCTCGGCTACCTTCATTTCTTTTTTTTTGTGCCACTCCCTATCTACCTCCACCTATCTTTTTGCCGCGGCCAAATTGCAGGCGAAAAAATAAATCGGAACTCTTCAAAATCACAACAAAACCATTTTTAACAGCTTCGTTTTTCCATTAGGTTGGTTTTTGTTAGTTACAGCTCTGCTCTGGTTGCTGTTGTTGTTGCTGCCGTTGTGTGTGTTGTCATGTATGTGCGTTGTAATTGTTGTAGTTGCTGTCGTATTAATATGCTGTGGCACAACTATTTGGGTTGACTGCACAGTTAACAGTGGGCTGGAAAGGCGCGAGGCAGAATAATATACCAAGATGTTTTAAGATGACAAAAGAGTCAAATAGAAGGAGAAAGGTAAAATCAATCTATAGGATATTTTCCTATACAAAAAACGTATATTTTTAATGAATTTACTTAAATAAATAATTAAAAAATTAAGAAAACAAAACTAGAGTGTAAAGCAGCAATAAAAATAGTTTTTGAAGTCAAACAAATATTTTTAAAAATTCATTCTCATCTTAAAATAATAATTATGCTCTAAAATATCAACAGAAATTATTTTTTAAATCAAAAAAATATTTTAATATTTTATTCTAATATTAAAAAACAGCAGAAATTAATTCTAAATAAAAAAATAATTAAACCATTATTAAACCATAATTATTATTTATTTTAAATGATTTAAATGATTAAAGTTATTTTCTTATTAAAATAACAACAGAAAATATTTCTTTATCAAAAAGATAATAAAACATATTTTTTATTATTTATTTTAATATTAAAATTTATGATTCATGCCTCGAAGCTCTAAGTTTACATCTTTCCACCATTTCCATCAATTTTAATTAAATTTAAAAAATATATATATTTTTCGCAGCTAAATCATGTACCTGATTTCTTTATATATCCATTTTGATCATATCACTTTAAGAATTTTCGCCATCATCTTGGCCAATAAATACCACAGTAATGTGCTATATTAAGTGTCCGGCATACAAAAGCCAGCAGCTAGCAAAAAAAAGCGAAATAAAAACAACAAAAAAAGCAAGCGACTGACTTCAAGATACTTGCAGCCACTGTCCAGACCAACAACAACAACAGCGCAAAACAACAACAAATACCAAGCAGCCAACAGCAGGCAATCCAAAGTCAAAATGCTTCCCATACGGTTTATTTACACAAAGCGTCAAAGGGAGGGGCGAGCGAGACAGGGAACTGCGCGGGGACCAGTCCCAGGTGCTGGCAGACAAACAGGCGTACAATAACCAGCAGATAAACAGACAAACAGGCAGCAACAACAAACAACAACAACAAACAGCTATTCAACCATTTTGGAATAATAATGCACAAAAACAAACTGACTGAAGAGGTTAACATAATGTAAATGCCAGCAAAGGGAGAGGGGAGATCAACACCAGGCACCAGTCAGCCTGAGCAGGCCTCACTGCCATGTGAGAGAGCGAGCTGGCACACAGAGTCAAACCGGTTGGACGCAACCGACCAATCACAGGGCAGCAACACCAGAGGCGTTGACTGAGCGAGCGACTGCGCAGCAGCTGCAGCAGCAGCAGAGCCAGCAGCACACAGCAGTTGAGCGGACTGCGAAAATAGTTGGTCCAGTTGGACTTCTACAGCGCGTACGTGCGGGTGCCACCAACAGAGTGCTGCTGAGAGCTGTGACGTTTTGTGCCGTCGCGCGCGTGTGCTATAAGCAAATACATACATATATCGAATAAATACTTGCTCACACACACACATGCACATGCAGTTGTGTATGTGTGTATATATGTGTAATTTAATTAACTTGCTCTTTGCATTCAGTGCCAATTAATGCATAATAATTGCATTACAATTACAGTTACAATTACTATTGTTAATCTTTGAAGTGAAAGCCAATGCGTTAGTTATGCTGCCCGTGCCAAATTCGTAGCAAATTAACAGCAACAAACATCCAACAACACACAAATACAACAAGAAACGTGAGCCAAAAGCTGCAGATGGAAAGCAACGCATTTGTCAGCAGCCATTTGCCATCTCAAGCGCTTGTTGTACTATCGGAGGCCGCTTCCGGTTTGCATGAGGCACTGCGTGGCCAACGTCCGTTTCCAGCTAGAGTAAGTAAACATTTCCAATCAGCCACAGTCGCAGCCAGTGCCCAATCAGCCAACGGCTGCGGATCTAAGACCGTTCGCTGCCGCCGCCGTCGCCACGGCGACATATTTATGACAAATCATAAACTCAACGGCGATGCCAATGCCTTGCTAGTTGTTGCTGCAGTGGCAGCCCCAAAAACCTGGCCGATCCACACAAATGCTATAAATCAGCAGCACACCGGGCACCGCCAACTGCACACAGAACAATGCGCATTATAAAACAACAAACAGAAAGCAAAGACAACTAAACAAAATACACTGAGAAATGTGGAAATGTAGTGAATATATATATAATAATATATATGTATAGATATAAATAATATATATGTGTATTGCAGTTTAAATTTAATTTTAATACCTAATCAGCTCAAATGTAGTCAAACTCTCGTTGTGTTTACTCAAGTTCATAAATTATTCCAATCTAATTCTAATCCCAGTTGAAGTTAAAAAAAAAATATATATATATATATATTAAATATTTTAACATATATTTGAGCTTTCTTTCTTTCTACTATCAACTAAAGATATTTTTAAAAATATTTAAAAATATTTTGGAGGCTTCCTACTACATCTAAAATCGACTTAAGATCATTTCTAAAGTATATACAAAATATTAAAAAGTATATTAGATATTTTCTAGATCTTCTAAAATCAACTGTAATTTTTAAAAATTTTTGCAAACAATATAATAGATGTAGGAATATCCTTCTATATTTTAAATCTTATTCCCAAGACTAGGCAAATCTATTCGCCACATAAAGTTGCCTTTCTGTATGCAAATTTATATATAAATATTTTTAAATATTTGAGCTTCCCTTGTGCCTCTATAATCAATATAAGGTTATTTCAAAAATATTTCTAAAAATATAAAAAATTATTTTCAAGTTTTTTATATTATCTTGCTCTATTTTTGCTGAATTTTGCTGAAAAATCTTTTAAATTACAAGAATTGTATATCTATAAGTTTATGCCGCTCTATATCTATATTTTCAATCAAAATTTTAACACTCGGACACCTTTAGCCCTCTTTTTCGCCAAGTGTAGAGCGCTACGAGAGTCGCCTTTGAAGACAATCGAAAGTCGACAGCCAGTCAGTTTTGAGATTCAGATTCAGTTTCAGTTTCAGTTTCCAGAGTCGCATTCCTCGATCGACGAATGCGTTTGCAAACGCCCCATTGTGTGTAGATTTTTGCGATGAACAGATTTATGATAGCTACCAGCTACCAGCTCGCAGCTAGCAGCGCGCAGCTTCCAGTTGCCAGCTTTAGTGGCTGCTGCGATTATTGTTTTGAGAGCTTGGGATCCCGCGATCTCCTCCAGTCAGCTCACGCTGTCTGCGATTGCCCCCGCCTGTCTGTCATCATTGTAAACATGAGCAATGATCTTGACGCTGATGCTACAAATGATGAAGAACTCGAAATCGAAGATGAGATGAGAGTGAGTCGGCCTGCACGAATTTGGAATAACTTGCCGGCCAACTAACTTAACTGGTTAGCGGGCCTTTGGCATTGGCATAGCATTGAGTAGCGCTAAGATATGTTAAACATGACAACAATATGTCCGCAACTTGTAGATGACAGTTGGATAATATGGGAGGGCTGCCAGAAGAGATAATCAGACAGGCCAGGGCAGTGGATACTTAGCAGCTCTATACTCTCTTCAAGTCGAATTGGCCGTTAGTTGGGAATCCAATCGGAATCCAGTTGGCTTTCATACGCTTCTATCTATCTATCTACTATGCAGCTACTTTACGGACTTTCTCTGTTCCTTGGCCCTTTATTTATAGCCCGAACAATAAAAATTAATAAAAAAAAAACCAAGCAAGCATATTAAATGCAATGTCAAATGGTTTAATGTGGATCTGGATCTACTTTACTCGCTCGCAATTTAACCACCCGAGCGCAAGGGACAAAAAATTATTGTACAACACACCATAACAATTCTGGTAACCACAACAACAAAGATAAACAGACTGACCCCCACGCAAAAAAAATGGCAGACCCAGACCCAGGCCCAGACCCTGAGCAGTAGCCGCAGCCAGAGAGCCATGAGCAACCCCGACCTGAGGGCGAGCACGTAGAGTTATGAGTGCCAGAGCTGGTATAACATATGAAATGTCATACTTTATTTTTTGCACTTATTACACTCATGTATGTAGGTGTTTCTGTATGTGTGCGTGTGTGTGTGCGCTTAATTTCATTTATAGCAATTCATCAGGGCGCAGCTCGACAATTGCACAGGCAACGAGGCATGTAACAAGAGGTAATCGTATAGGGACATAACTGGTTAGCGCAGGCCGAGCCTAGATAGGTAGGTGCTGTTGAGTTGGGAGTAAGGGACATATATAGAGTCGAGTGTAACTGGGGTGTAAAGCTGCACAATTAGCTACTGCATGAAACCTATAAACTTGCGGAGCAATTTGAGAGCACTTGAGTGCCTGAAATTCCTTTGTAATAGTAAAGAAATATTTAAAAGAATATTGAAAAATAAAAATAAATAAAATAAAATAATAAAAAAGGTAAATTCATGATAGAAATTAATAAATTTGTAAAATATTTAAAAGAATATTCAAAAAGTAAATATAAAAATAAATATAAAAATAAATAAAATAAAATAATAAAAAAGGTAAATTCATGATAGAAATTAATAAATTTGTAAAATATTTAAAAGAATATTCAAAAAATAAATATAAAAATAAATAAAATAAAATAATACAAGGTAAATTCATGATATAAATTAATACATATTTAAAATATTTAAAAGAATATTCAAAAAATAAATATAAAAATAAAAATAAATAAAATAAAATTATAAAAAAAAGTTTAATTCATGATATAAATTAATAAATTTAAATACATATATTTATAACTTTAAATTGATGAAAACTCAAATCTTTTTCGTTAATCCTAATATTTATCAATTTCTTCTTTCATTTTAATTAAATGATTACTAATTGATATAACTATAATTATTAAAAAAAAAAGCTTTTAAATATTTTTCTTAAAAATTATGCCATAATAATATAATAATTAAATATTTATTATTATTAATATATTAATTTATTATATATTTATGGGATAGCAGTAAACAAAAATATTTAAATTTAGTTTTTTTAATTTATTATAATTATAATTTTGTTTTTAATTAATTAATATTATAAAAAGGAAATTTTAGATTTTTTTCTCAATATTTTCTTTATATTCAAGCTACTATCAAATGTCAGCAGTAAGATCTTAGATCTTAAGATCTTAGAGCAGAAGCTCTTAGCTTGAACTGTGATTTAATCTAACGAAAATAACACTTTAGCTAACTTATGGCAGCATCGAGTGAGGAGAACTCTAAACACGATTTAGTTTCTAATAACTGGGGGCAGCGCCTGCTTGGAGCCAGTTGAAAGTGTGGACTGAGTCGAGTCGAAATGCGCGCCATAAACAGTTAGTTCGAGAAAATTGCCAATTGCTAAGCGTTTTCTGGTTTCATTTTGAGGCATTTTCTTGTTTTGCGGCCCGATCACAAATTGAGATTTATTTGTTGTGTTGAGCTATGTCCGCCGCTGTTGTCTGTGCTGTGTTTTATGGCCAAGTTAAGCGAAATTGGCAATTGTATGTGGACAATTGGCTGTTCGCCACTCGTTATCGTGTTGTTGTAATTAAGCTATTATTATAGTTGTTGTTGTTGTTGTTGCTGGTGCACAGCTGCTTGTCGCTTTACAGCAATCTTCGACTCAGTGTCAACTGCCAATAATTCAAGTGTTAAAACAAGAACAAACACGAGGAACAAGCGCATTATGCAAATCCGCAACCCTCAAAGCCAAACGAGAGCAACAAATCACAAGGCTCGCAGCATTTCAATGCCCTCTAATGCGAATGCAAACAAGGAATGTGAATGTAAACTGTGAATGGCTATTGTGAATGTGCATGCGGCCTGCGATGGGCGCACACAAGGGGGTGGCAAGTGCCACCTGCTGCACATAAATCAATGGCAACAATTTTCTATCAGCAAAGTTTGCATATTGCATTAAATGCTCGCAGCGTAAAACTCTGACAAATTAGCCAAGTTGTGCGTCGACAGTGGTTGACCACTTGGACGGAACTCACTCGTAGCTCGCCCCCATCGCCGACCCCTCCCCTATGCTATGCAGCATCTGTGCACGTGGCATTTAATCAGTGCCACTCATTGGGGGGCTTCGCCTCTGACTGACTTAGCCAAAATGCAACTCATGCGGTCGCCAGCACACCTCAATCCCATTGCCAGCACTCAGCTCCATATCCACATGGAGTCCTAGCTCACTTGGCGTTGGGGGTGGGCCTGGCTGACTTGCATTTGTTTGCGTATTTTGGCAACAGCTTTAAAGCAACAACGCCCCATCTTGCCTCATTAGCAATGTTGCAGCTGCTGATGGGCATGATAATGAAGGGCTGAGCCTGATGCTGTTGCCATTGGCGCAGCTGATATGTTAACACTTCCAATTTATATGGGTTTGAGCTGCTAACTTTGTCAATCTTTGGATAAGCGTTAATTTATGGCCGCTTAATTAGCAGCAATTTGCAATGAGGATGCTGCTGGGGTATTCCTAGAAGACAGATACTCAATACTAATGCATTGAACAAGATTGGAAAGGGAACTAAAAATCTTAATTTATATCTGGGAATAACAAAAATGTGCTGTTTAAATATCTTTTGCATATTAAATACATAACAAGCATAAAACTTTGTTTTTATTATAAACTTCTTGAGATATTAGATAAATCAATAATATAAATAACCCACAGAAGTTCACAAAATATTTTAAATAAATCAAATTAAATGAATAAAATATTTTTATATTTAAAAAAAATAATTTTCCTTAATATTTGTTCTAAATATTTGTATTAAAAATATATATTTATATATATAAATAAAAATATAAATATAAATATATATATAAATATAATACATAAATAATTTTTTTTTTAATACTTACACATTTTTAAGTCAAAATAGTTTAGAGTATGCATATATTTGCCTTCATTAATATTTTTATTATATATTTCTTTATATTACAAACCCTGCAAAACCTGCTATAATCATTATATTTTCTGTAATATATTACAAACATATCTATATCCAATTCGCCTGTTTACACCACGTTTCACACCTAAGAATTTGCGCATCAGCTTTTCCGCTCTGGAAGCACATTTTGCTTAATAACTTTGCGTGAGTTTCGGAAAGCTAAGTGAGCGTAAAATATGCGCATTATGCGAAGCTGGCCAAGAGGCAGGAGTGGCTGAGAATGATGCCAGCTACATGAGTAGGCACAAAAATTGGCCAATTACCGTAGGTGGAAGTGAGCGTGGCAGAGGCAACATATGGCAAGGCTCCTCGCCTTTCCAGACACGCTCAGAAATTAATCTAAATATAGATTCAGCTATTAAGTAATCCCAAGTAATTTACAGTTAAAATCTGTAGCGAGCAATGCAGGTCCTCTAGGGCAGCAGCTCATCAGTAAGGAAGGAAAAATGTTTAATTTACGACAAATAAATGTTAAACGGCGCAAAATTGAGAGATTTTCGAGTTACGACATTCTCGCACATAAACTGTGTCATGTGCGGGGTGGGAGGGGGTGCGTGTGGGTGGGTGAGTGCCACCAATGGGGTGTAAAATAACGAGCGAGAATTTAGCAAACACACAAAAGACTTTGCCACTGATATGGGATATTTGTGGAGTTGTGGAGGGTTGGGCTCAAGGGTTTGGGCACTGATGATAAAAACGACAAAGGATAAACATAGAAACCGTTTATAACAAATTGAGCCTGATGAGTGCTAAGCGCCTGGGACACACACACACTCCCACTAGACAGCAACATCGGCGAGGACATGTGTGACAAGTATCAGCCACCCCCACCCACTGGCAAAAAATTTGAATTTACATATAAATTTCGTCTGCAATGCGCTGCAAACTGAGGCGGAAAAGTGTGGGCAAATGAGTGTTAAGTTCTTGCAAAAACTAGGGGGGTACAAGTCTCGGGGAAGTATATATCGATAAAGAAATGCTGTTAAATATGTGTGATGGGATGGAATGGGTGCGTGGTAGAGGCTGTTGTAGAGGTCTATAAAATATACATATAAAATAGATATACAAATATTATTATAAAAATACTAAAATAAAAATAATCAAAAATACTAAAATATACCAAAAATACTTAAAATACTTAAAATCTGAGACCTATACATATGTGTATACATCAAACTATTTAGCTGCTAAGATCTTTAGTGTTCAAACGTTGAAATATTGATTGACATAGAAGATATAGAAGATGTAGGAGCTATAGAAGATATAGAATATACGGAAGATATATAAGATATTGAAGATATAGAATTTATAGAAGACATAGAATATATAGAAGATATAGAAGATAGAGATGACACAGGAGCTATAGAAAATATAGAAGGTATAAAAGATATAGAAGACATATGAGCTATAGAAGATATAGAATATATAGAGTATATAGAAAATATAGAATATGCAGAAGATATATAAGATATTGAAGATATAGAAGATAGAGATGACATAGGAGCTATAGAAGATATAGAAGATATAGAATATACAGAAGATATATAAGATATTGAAGATATAGAAGATAGAGATGACATAGGAGCTATAGAAGATATAGAAAATATAGAATATATAGAAGATATAGAAGATATAGAAGGTATATAAGATATATAGAAGACATAGGAGTTATAGAAGATATAGAAGCTATAGAACATAGAGAAGATATTGAAGTTATAGAATGAATATAACATATATATTACATAATCTTGATAATCATCATCATGATCAATGTTATATCTATTTCTATGTCGATCTATTGCATAATTCCAGTAAATAACTTTGAAATATTTAAAGAATTTTTAAGATAGGTAAAAAAAAGACCAATTTGATTATATCATATACAATTTAAGTTTTAAGCATTTAAACGGCTTTCAAAATATTACTCTTAACTCTTAATGTGCTTCATATTAATATTTTTAAGATATTTATTTATATGTCATATTTATATGTCATATTTATATGTCATATTTATATCTGCTATTTATCATATTTCTCGTTAGTATTTATCGCTGATAGGTATATCTTAACATATTCTAAACTCTTTTTACATTAAAGCCATTCAAAGCTTTCTCTCATTCAAGTCCTTTCTCTTACATACCCAACTAACCATAGCTTCTTCTTCTCCCCCCAGTTACCTGACGCCAAAGATCTACACAACATGTCACTAGTCGGCAACTATAGCACCCAATTCCTACACAACTTCCATCCGCATCTGCTGCAGACGCTCAACCATGGCATGCTGGCGGCGAATGGAGCAGCGGCCGCCGCAGCTGCTGCGGGCGCTCCGGGCGGCTACTTCGCCAGCGAGCGCTCGCCGCTGGGTAAGCCGTCGGTGCTGTCGAACTTCTCGCTGCCGTCGGCCTTCTCGCCGCCCAAGTACATTGGCATATCCCTGGATCAGGTGAGTAGAGGCACGCCTAATCATGCCTAGATTGGCAGTTGTCATAACTGAAATTGAATTTTGTTTTGTTTTTTCGATTTGCTTGCAGAATCTTTTCAATGGCAGCGAATCATTTCGCACGGATTCGGCCAGCCCCACGTGCACATCACACGAATCCATGGAGGGATCACAGGATTACGATGCCGTTGAAAAGGGTGAAAGTCCGCGCAGCAATAATTCGCAGGATCCCAGGGATTTAAGACGTAAGTTCGGTTCATACTTAGTCTCTTCCATCTCCCCTCCCCACACGGGTTTCCCAAATTTGCATGTCGCGAAAATATTTGCCGATAAAAAAGCAAATGTGGGCGGGCCCTTGCCCTTTTTTGATCAAAATCTAGCCATATTTGTTTCAATCTAACTTTTCTCTGTGTGCAATTTTAACGCTTCACTGGTTTAGCTTTGACTGCCGGGGCAGATGAGACAGGCAGACAGACGGACGGACGGACGGACGGACGGACGGACGGACGGACGGAGAGACAAGCGACAGGCCGCACTTCACATTCTGATTTTATTAGTTTTTTCGCTGTTGTTGGTCGAGCAGACATTTAAAACAATTTCACCTGAGGGTGGCCGCCCCTTAAAGCTCTGCTTGAAAACTGGGCCAAAAACAAATTGCCTACAAATGCGTTGCTAATTGGCGTCGGCCTTAAGCGCCTTATGCCCACAACTCCTGCAGCATATGAACATGATAAATATGAGAATGCAAAGCGCAGAGGGGCGATGGCTGTGCCAGGGGCGCAGCTGTGAGGGGGCTTGCGCTAATCAGCAAAGATTTGCATATGCAAGGATTAATGCAAAGATCAACTTTTATATTTTATAAATAATTGTGTAGGGCGAGGATTTGGCATATTCTAATGAATTTTATGTAGTATTTAAATAGAAAGGAAAATGAGCCAAAGAATTTAAAGCTTTTATGCAAGTTGTAAATTCTTAGATATATTTATATATTTATTTATAATTTGCTCAATCTGAACTGGAATTAACCTAGCAACAGATTTATATCTCAGATTTGTTAGAAGACAATAAAGTAGGTGAGGTTTGGCATTACAGCGAAAAATATGTATAAATAAATTTTAAAAAATTAAAAATAATATATATAAAATAAAATATAATGAAATATTATATAAAAATTAAATTTCAGGATTTTAAAAGTAAAAAAAAATTATTTATATACATATTTAAGTACATTTCCCTATTCCCTTCTAACCCCCTGCCAAGTGCGCCACTGGCAAACGCTCTAATACAAACATTTTTGTTTGATTTTCCTATTTACATATGGACTTAAGCTGGCAAACCAGTTCTGAGCACACACACACACACACATAAATAAATAATACACACACACACACACACAGGCATTCACATTTCAGACTAAAGCCCCCCCTCCTTACCCACCCTCCCTCAGCTGAATGTTAACGTGTGTGTTTAACTTTTGGCCTATGCGCGTAGCTGGCTAAACTAAGGTCGTAAATTAGTTTAAATAAATAATACACTTTTAATTAGCTGCATTTGCAGCATCAATAAGCCAATGGCCTAAGTAGAGCTAAATAGATGAAGCCGCCTTAGATGCACAGCCCGAGAGGGGTGTTTCGTAAGTGTTTTAAATGTCGCCAAAGGCTTAGACAGGCGCAGGAGTCAAGTTTTTTGTGTGCCTGCTGCCACTTCACTACAAAGAGTCAAACCGCAGGCAGCAGGCAGCAGGCGGCACGAGGCGGCTAATTACTCAGCCTCTGCAACTTTGTTGCAACTCTTTGCCGCTGGCACTTGAGCCAATTATAAGGCAGCCAAAGCTACCCCTAACTACCCTTATGCCAGCACGCAAACCTCTTAATGCTTGCTCATTTATTCGGCAGCTCTCCACGTCTCTTCTTCTTGTCAATCTCTTTTTTTTCCATTGGATTTCAAAGGATGCGCAAGTGTTGCAAATCGCTTTGATTGCATTGTTTGGCATTGTTATTATTATTGTTATTATTGTTGCTCGGATGATGTATTGTGGCCAATGCACACTTGGAATTTTTATATTAATTTCTGTAATATTAATGGCACACTCACACACACACACGCACGCACGCTATAAAAGTCATATTTCATGCTATATGTGAAATGCGTCCCTTTGGCAGGACCTCGTGCAATTGGCACGTGACTGTTAGGAATTTCTGCTTAGTTATTTTCAAATCTTAGACAAGAATATGATTTTGTAAATTGCGAGAGAAGGGCTTGAATAAATATTTAAATTTAAAAAATTTTTTTGAGATCAATAGAAAAGTTTGCATTCATATAAAATATATACATACAACATTACAACATTTTTAAGAATAAACCTTGACGAAAACAAATAAATATAAATAATAAATATAAAAATAAATATATAAAAAAAAAAAAATATTAAATAAATCTCAAATTTCTAGTTCATAATATATTAAAAAAAAAAATCATTCACAAATCCCTAAGCTTTTAGAATTTCTTAGAGTCAAATTCTCTAAAATATTTCTTAAATTAGTGAGATTTTAAAAATCATATTGAAACATAAGTGAAAATATGTTAAAGGCAACTTTTGCTTATCAATGTACAATATTATATAATATATTATATTATTATATATATAATATTCAAGAAAAACATTTTTACAAAATTCTTTAAATTCATTAAAATATATACCTAAAATCGTATTTCACCAAAGAATTTAGTGTATGTTTTATAGTCAGAAAGAAAATGCGCTGAAAGCTGATTTCTGAATCTATAAATCGATGTAACTCTATCTTAATGATTCTTAAAAAATGAAACCCATCAAGCTTATGATTGCTATAAAGGCAAAACTTCAACTGAATAACTTAAAGTGGAAAAGAAAATTTAAAAATAATAATATAAAAAATTAAATTAAATTATTTAGGCTGACTTGAATGCGATTATTTATTATTATTATTACATTATTATTATTATTATTATTACATTATTATTATTATTATTATTACATTATTATTATTATTATTATTATTATTATTATTATATTATTATTATTATTATTACATTATTATTATTATTATTATTATATTATTATTATTATTATTATTACATTATTATTATTATTATTATTACATTATTATTATTATTATTATTACATTATTATTATTATTATTATTACATTATTATTATTATTATTATTACATTATTATTATTATTATTATTACATTATTATTATTATTATTATTACATTATTATTATTATTATTATTACATTATTATTATTATTATTATTACATTATTATTATTATTATTATTACATTATTATTATTATTATTATTACATTATTATTATTATTATTATTACATTATTATTATTATTATTATTACATTATTATTATTATTATTATTACATTATTATTATTATTATTATTACATTATTATTATTATTATTATTATTATTATTATTATTATTATTATTATTATTATTACTATTACATTTTATATAAAATGATCTAAAAATATCTTCTCTGCAGCTAAAGTTTCTCTGAAACTCGCTCTTTGGCTCAGCCCCTCCAACCACCAACTATAACGCATAAATAATATTATATTATAATTACTATATTTTTATATTAATTTATGTTAATTTATACATATTAAGTCCAACAGCAAATGCATGTATTATTTAAATTTTTCCATATTTAAATATTTTAATTTATGCTCAGCTCGCAGCGAGAGTCCTTTGGGTGCCCATTGCTGTTGTTGTTGGCCTGTCTGCTGACTGTCTCTGTTGCTGCTATGCGCGGTTAACCCAACGCATTCAGCATATTATGTTGCCAGTATTTTTAGACCAAAGCACAACAACAACAACAACAACAACAACAGCTAGAATATTAAATTTTATTGTAATAATATTTTAATTGCCGCCACAGTCACGTGCAGAAGTTTCGACTGGATGTGCAAACAGTTTGTATTTATTGTGGTTTGTGCTGGGCACTTTTTTGCTTTTGGCCCAGTACGTGCGGTTGACAGCTGAGCTGAGCGGAGCTGCGCTGAGTTCAGCAGGACAGCGGCTCGGCAGCAGCCACGAAGGACATGCGGCCCCTCAAATCACATAACGAGCGCCAATTAATTTGGGCTAAGTACGTGTTAAAAATGTGTAGCATGCAATTAGAAATTGGCCAGCAAATTTATGGGGCAGCCCGCAGAGGGGCGCAGGGGGGTTGGCCCGTGGAATTCCAGTATTGAAATCAATGCGCGTAGCTGGCGGAATTTCAATTTTTATTGCCAGTTGGCGTTGCGGCGGCTTTGATTGATGAATGCGGCATGCCTAATTTCAGATCTGCACAATGTGAGCAAAGCGCACACGATTGCCTCCTCCTCGACGGCATCCAGCAGCTCCTCGTCCTCCTGCTCGACCAGCTCGGCGGCAGCGGCGGCGGCAGCAGCGGCGGCCATTAGCTCGGCGGCCGTGGCTGCGGCCACCAGCAGCGCAGTCGTCTCCATGGCCACGCACTTGGCTGCGCATCAGTCGTCGCCGGGACACCATCATTCGCATCCACATCCGCATCCGCATCATGGGCATCATGTGGGCGCAGGCGGTGGGCAGCTGCCGCCGCCCACGCACCACCACATGGTGCATGCCCATCCACATCCGCTGACCCACCATCACGCCGCGCTGGCCAGTCTGGCTGGACTGCGTGCTATGCCCGGGGGCATGAGCCTGGTCAGCGGCCTGCAGGCGGCAGCTGCCGGTGGCGCCATACCCGATCTCTGTCCCGTCTGCGGACTGAAGCTGAGCCCCGAGGAGTGGCACACGCACTTCCTCACCGAGCTGGACCGCCTGTACAAGCTGAGCGCGGGCTTCGAGCGCGCCAATCTCCAGGCCACATACATGTTCGCACCGCCCTGCCCAGCCCAGGAGAATGCCATACGCACCAGCCACAACCGCTGGGAGGTAAGTTGGCCATCGATGACTCTGAGTGGGCAGCCCACTAAGGATACTCCCTTTATCAGACCTTTCAGCGCATTCGCAACAATCGCCAGAATCGGCTGCGGCTGAAGGTGCGCAAGCGTAAATACGGCGAGATGTACATGATGGAGAGTCTCTACTGTAGCAGCTGTCCCATATGCAAGCGCAAATATGCGCTCGAAACAGGGAAGCTGCCGCCAGAGGTGGGTCAAAGCCTGGCTCTATCCCAGCTCTCTCTCTATATATATTTCCATCCTTGCAGGAGGACTCCAAGATGCAGGACGAAATCGAGACGGTGGACGTGGAGAGCTGCAACGACGATGTGCCGGACTCTGGCTCAGAGCTGCCGCCGGCAGCACCTGGAGCCGTTGCATTGACGCCCAACATGCCACCCTCCAGCATGCACAATACGAACGCCCAGCCGGGCAAACTGGATGGGATACTCTATCGCACGGCGTGCGTTATCAATCAGAAGGACGCGCATGCAGATGAGCAGGACGTGAGCACCAATGTGACGGCAGCCAGCAGCAGCAGCAGTGTCAGCTGGTCGGGCGAGACAACGCCCAGCGCCCAGGCGCATATCAGCGGTAAGTCGAGAGTCAGTTACTCAGTCCGGAGGCGCAGGCTAATTGGTCCTTGCACAGTGAAAAACGTCAGCGAGCTGTCATCTACCACACATCACTACTACAGTGCGGACTCCTGCGGCGTGGGCGTGGCCGAGCATAGCAGCAGCGCCAACAGCAGCAGCAACAACAACAGCAGCAAGGAGCTAATGATGGATGCGGCCATGTGCCAGAACGATAGCGATGAGGATGTCATTGTGGATGACGATGAAACTGTGAAATTGACGACCAAGTCGCACAGCTTCAAGCGACGGCTGGAGGAGAGCGTGGCCAGCAGCCGGTAGGCAGATCTCAGCTAATTAGCCGTAAGACCTAACTAAATGCCATCTCTGTCTAACAGCAGCTTGGAGAATATTTCGCCCAATGAGGAGCGTCCGCGATCGGAGCCGCAGGTTAGCAGCACCGAGCCCGGGCCAATGGACATCTCGCACAGCAACAACAACAACAACAACAACACGACAACAGCAACCAAATATATGGAGCCCATGGAGAACAGCCTATCGCAGCTATCGTCAATGGGCGTGCCGGGATTAACGCAATTGGACACAAAGGTGGGAATTAGTTCGGATTTAAAACCGGACGATGAAAACAAATGTTTCATTTGTAAGGTAATTTCTCAGTTTGCTTTAGTTCATTTTTGTGTATGCGCCCTCTCGCTTCCACTCACTTGTTTCTTTCATGCACAATTTCTGCATGCTTTACACACACACATACACTCTCACTCACTCCCTCTCTTGAAACATTTAATTTTCGTTCTTTCTATGCGCTCTCTCACTGCCACTACCTGCCTCTTGTTTGCACAAATTTTGTCTTCTTGACACTGCAATGCTTACACACACACACACACTCTCTCTCACTCACTCACTCTTCCTCTCTGGCTGACTGAACGTCGCGACGCGTCGCTCACTTCACTTCGTTTCCCTTTTGTTTTCTCTCTGCGCTCTCGCTCACACCTAACGCCACTTTGCACTATTTTTGCATGCATTACACTTACACACATTCACACTCTCTGACGCCCTCTGTCGCTCAGTTCGATTCCCACTCTAAGCTATGCTCTGCTCTGTCTATCTTCTCTCTCAAGACAGGCATAAAGGATCTCAACACAGATGCGTTTCTACGCGGACGCAATTTCTATTTCCATCAGAGCTGCGCCAATGTGATGAGCAGCTATCGGCTCAACAAAGAGCTGCTCAGCCAGGCGCAGGCACAGAGGGAGGCCAATGCGGCGAACGCGGCGAATACGCCGCGCAGCTTGTCGCCCTCGCCCGCACAATCGCCGCAGCAGAGCGCTGCCACCCAGGCCATGGAGTAGACGGCGAATTGAGCAATCAAAGCGTGAATTTATTACAGTTAATTAATTCAAATATTGTGGTAGCTAATGAAACAAGTTAAGCGAAAATCATGTTTAATTGGGCATGTCAAACGCTCGCCCCAAAGCGGGCAACAATTTATCTCTCGATGCTGCCCCAAAGCGAGCAACAATTTACTTTCTAATAATTATTTATTTATTTTGTTTTTATTTTATTTTTTTCGCTATGTAAATAAGCGAATTTAAATTTAGTGTTTTTTTTTTTGCAATTTTCGAAATTAACAAAATTAATTTCCAACTCTCGATGTTTAGTGCAATTTTTGCGTTGCCTTTTGGCTGCTTTTCCGAGCAGCTCTACATAAATATAATTTTCCTTGTTTTTTTAGTACTCCAAATTCTTGAATGTGCTATAATTGTTAAATACAAATGAAATTAGTTATCATAACTAAGCCAATTAGTTGTACATTTTAAGCGTAAAATATTTATGAAAAATCAAATAAATATATTAAAATACTAACAAAGTGAATGTGTTTCTATTTAAGCTTTTTAGAGATCTATATAGATAGTCTCTGTATACTTAAAAGCCCTTTAAGCCGTTTAGCCTTGTCTATGAACTGCCCTAGTTGCCTATATTTAGTATTATTATGTGCGGTTTATTGTCCTTCATTGAACTGATAAAATATCGGTCAACAGTTCAGTAGCTGCCAAAAATATCAATTTGTCATCCAAAACAATATTTTTGTTTACTTTGATTCAATTACCCATTTGCTAGCATCAAAATATTATCAGCTTAAAGCGTGTTTGTCAGCGAAAGCAAATGAAGTTTCTTATATTATTAAGTATTATGATATAATAGTATTCTCTAATAGAACTCTTCAAACAGCTGTTGGTGATAAAAGCTTTAAAATAACTGCAAACCTCAAGACGCAGCTGAACTTTGAAGCAGCGCCTCGTCTCACCTCGCCTTGCATTTTAAAGCTCCAACAATTTCCTTGGCTACAGCAACGCCCACATGTGTGTAGATTTCTAGGCGACAATAATTTAAAAGGTTAGTGGCTTGTGTGACTGACCAGCAGATACCCTATAAGCAGACTTTGCTTAGGCACAGCTTCTACAAGGCCATGCATAGCTATATGCCTGTTTGACTTCTATTAATAGCTTTTATTACATTATTATAATTGGAAATCATTTATATATAATTTTATCAAGCTTCTACAATATTAAATAAATAATAAATATTGATTGGGAGTTATTCCAAATTAGTTCAAGATTTTAATATATATATCTAAAATAAATCAAATAAGCATAATTACTCATAAGTAATGCATATACCCCTTTAAGCTAGTGCATACAGGGTGTTTACAGCACACAGAAAAAAAGCTTTTGGCGCAAGCAGCCAGCTTAATTGAGTAATGGAAAATTTCTGCTGATTGCTGTAGAGCAAAACACCATAACAATAACAGCAAAAAGCAAAAACAACAGCAAAGCATCAATTGAGCTATTTTTAAACATAGACACATACATACACGCATACATGTACATACAAAAAGCGTAAGCAGATAAGAGGAATAAGTCATTCGGCTAAGCTGCCAAAGTCAAGACAAGCTGAGAGTGTTAAGTAGCTGCGCGCTCTTCACCTCTCACACTCTCCTTCTCAGTTGCTTCATCTCGCTCGCACATTCTACGCAGGGGGCCTGCTCTAAAAAAGCTTATCGCAAATCGCGTGAGTCGCCAGACACGAAAAGGAATAACATGTTAGGTATAAATAGCCGGCGAGCGTTGCGAGAGAACTTTCAGTAAGCCGCTGGCAGCGATCAAGTGTGGAGGTGTGTCCGATCCGCTGGTGAAATTATTTTCATTGAACTGTAATACAAATATGTTCTCCAAACTGAGCACACGTGGTATTGCCAGCCGCCTGAGCAGCTTGGCCCAGAAAACACAGCCCAAAGAGACGAGCGCCAAAGACGCCAGCCGCTCCGAGGCGGTCTTTGCACGTGAGCAGAAGTACGGCGCGCACAACTATCATCCGCTGCCCGTGGCCCTGAGCCGGGGCGAGGGCGTGCACGTGTGGGATGTGGAGGGCAAGCGGTACTATGACTACCTCAGCGCCTATTCGGCAGTCAACCAAGGCCACTGCCATCCCAAGATTATCCGGGCGCTCACGGAGCAGTCACAGAAACTAGCGCTGACGTCACGGTAAGTCAAATAACCTAATATACATATATGTATATAATATATAAAAACACAATTTGCTGCTGTTGTCGGACGTGCCCCCTTTAAAGCTTATCGAGCACATTGCCATGTGAAGCTTTACGAGCTTTATTTTTAAACATTTCATTGAACTTGATTTTGTTCTTTGTCGCAATTTTTTTTTTATTTGTTACTGTGTGCCAAAACTGGCCATTGAGTGCAGTTCATAAACGATTTCGAATGGAATTTTGTTTTTATTTTTGTTCATTTTTGATATCTGTGACTGAACGCTTTTGTTATCACTGATTAGTGGAAATTTTGTGTTGCTAACCTATTTTAATTGGGGCAAAGCGAGACAAATTTTAAATCATAGTAAAAATCTACAGTTTGTAAAGGGGTTTAAATGTTCATATTTTTTGTGCTACACTATACTATTTTAAAAAAATATTATTTATTTAATATATGAGTTTTTTTTTAATTAAAATTTTTATATACATTTTATTTTTTATTTTATTATCACATCATTTTTTTTTTTCATATATATATATTTTATATTTTTTTAAATTTTATTATATTAATTATATACATTTATATATTTATTATACATTATATTTATTTTTATTTAGTTGTTTTTTACAATATAAATATAAATTTTTTGTTTTACGAAATTAAAACAATATATATATAAAAAATTTTATAAATATATAGAAACAATGCATATTTATGCTTAAATATATATTTTTTTTATTTTTATATATATATATTTTAATATATTTATATTATTTTTATATTTTTTATGCATATGTTTTCTGTTCATCCAATAATCTTTATCTGTCAAATACATTTGTTTTATATTTTATAAAAATTATAATGAGACGCCCCTCAGTACCCATAATCATTATAAATAATTTTTAGGCCATGACTTTGTTTTTAATAGAACAGAAAGTATTACTAACATGCTGTCTTCCTGATAAGCTAAATTATATATAAGCCTGACTTAGGAAAAAAATATATAAATCATATATATAAAGAACTTCAAGTGTCATTAAATCACTTAGCTGATAAATAAAGTCAAAATTGCTGTTATATATATATATATATATTTATAGAGAGAGCTCAACTGCAATTAGCAATTGCAAACACTTGACATTTTCAAGAATATCAAATAAAAAGCACTTGAGACAGACGAAAGAACACTAAATCATTTAATTAATGGCCTTAATGACCTAACTTTGTGTGAACCATTCCACCTGACAGCCGAAAGCTGAGATCGATGAAGCAAACCAATTCTAACCGAATATAGCTCATGAAATATATATGTTTTGTATAATATTTATTAGAATGATTTGTAGAACGCAAATTGTAGGCGAAATGACTTCGTTTGCTTGATAAGCGCAATGAAGATGAGGCGTTAGAGGTTATCAATATAGGAAAATACGACGATATGATTATCACTTGACTCTAGATTTATGTGCTTCAAGTCATTTGACTTAGTCTTAGATTTTTAAATAACAATTTTAGAATATTTTTTATATATTTAGGACAATTTTTTATGAATTGATATATTGTATAAAATATTTGTATTTATAAATATAGTATATATATGAAAATTTTTACTTCATATATGATTTTTTAAATTGTGTTATTTTATATTAATATATTTTTTGCATATTTGCACATTTTTAAATTAACTTTATTTTATTATTATTATTTTTATTTATATTTAAGATATATATTTGTCGATTTTTTAACAGATTCTAATATTTTTTAAAATTTTATAGATATATTATATTTTTTATTTATTTAATTTATTATATATGTATTTAATTTACATATATATTTTTTTAATTTTAATATTTTCTTACATTTTTAATATATATTTTTTATTAGATGTTTTTATTAAAAATTTTGAATTTTTTTTTTATTTCTTGAAATATTTTATCATTTATTTTTGAAACATTTATCCAATCTTACCTTCAACATCTCCCCTTCTCTCTTTTTAGTGCTTTCTACTCCGATGTTCTGGGCGAATATGAGGAATATATTACCAAATTCTTTGGCTATGACAAGGTGCTGCCCATGAACACAGGTGTGGAGGGCTGCGAGACGGCCTGCAAGTTGGCCCGCAAGTGGGGCTATGTGAAGAAGCAGATACCCGAGAACAAGGCCAAGATCATCTTTGCTCGCAACAATTTCTGGGGCCGCACACTGGCCGCCATCTCCGCGTCGAATGACCCGAGCAGCTATGCAGGCTTCGGTCCGTATATGCCCGGCTTTGAGCTGATCGACTACAACAATGTGGCTGCGCTGGAGCAGGCGCTGCAGGATCCCACAGTGTGCGCCTTTATGGTGGAGCCCATTCAGGGCGAGGCGGGCGTCGTTGTGCCCGACGAGGGCTACCTGCGCAAGGTGCGCGAGCTGTGCACCAAGCACAATGTGCTCTGGATCGGCGACGAAGTGCAGACAGGTCTGGCGCGCACAGGCCGCATGCTGGCCGTGGACTATGAGGAAGTGCGTCCGGATATACTCATTCTGGGCAAGGCGCTCTCTGGCGGCGTCTATCCCGTCTCAGCTGCGCTCTGCAATGATGAAGTGATGCTGTGCATCAAGCCAGGTGAGCATGGCTCCACATATGGCGGCAATCCGCTGGGCTGCCGTGTGGCCATTGCCGCTCTAGAGGTGCTCCAGGAGGAGCGTTTGGCTGAGAATGCCTTCAAGATGGGCGAACTCCTGCGCTCAGAGCTCTCCAAGCTGCCCAAGGATGTCGTCTCAGTGGTCAGGGGCAAGGGTCTGCTCAATGCCATCGTCATCAACGCCAGTAAGTCCAATCTCTCTAATCTAATCTTTCACTTAACCAACTCCATTTGATCTCGTGCAGAATACGATGCCTGGGATGTCTGCCTGAAGCTCAGGGACAACGGCTTGCTGGCCAAGCCCACCCACGGCGACATCATCCGCTTCGCCCCGCCTCTGGTCATCACCGAGGCCCAAATGCTGGAGAGCATTGACATTATTAAGAAGACCATTCTCAATATGTAAAAGCCCAAATATTATTTATATTCATAGCATTTAAAATATGTTTAGCATCTAAGAACAAGTCTGAGAAATATATATATTATATACGATGTTTTCTGTGCAAAGCCCTAATAATATTGTAATTATAATCTAAAATAAAACTGATTCAAATTTCAGTAAGTATTTATCATATATATAGATAATGCTTACGAATGATGTACTTCTATGCGATTCTCATGAATTCAAGTAAAGCGCAGAGGCGTTAAAGCTTTCAGTTCCACCTCAATGAGCGAAAGTAGAAGAAGGAGCAGTAGAAAAAGAAGGGAGAGGAGAGAAGAGCAAAAGTGGAACCTAGAATAGCAGTAAGAGCAGGAGTAAAAGAAAGACGAGAAGAAAGTGATAAGCAAAAATGAAAGAAAATTAGAGAGAATTAAAAAGTAAAATAAACAAGAGAGAAGTGTAGAAAATGGAGAAGGAGAAGAGCAGTGGAAGGCAGAGAACGCAAAAAAGTAAAGAAATAGGAGAAGAAGTGAAAGAATTAGAGGAATGAAAAAGAAGGAGGAGTACTAGAAAAAAACGCTTGGAGAAGGAAGAGGAGTTGGAGAAGTATGACAAGTAGAAGGAGTATCAGAAGAACCAGCTGCAGCAGGAGAAAGAGTAGAAGAAGAATCAAAGAATCAGTACTAGAAGCAGTTGAAAAAGGAGGAAAAAGAAGAAGTGCAAGCAAAGAGGAGCAGCAGTAGAAGAAATAGCTGAAGAAGGAATACCTTTCTAGCCCTTTCCTTAACATTTTTGACCTTTAGTCCAATCCACATCTGTACCCGAGTTATCTTCCACTCCACAAATTTGTAGCTCGATTTATTTAAATTCTTTTATAACAAGTTAAATGCTTGAAGTGGAAAAAGCCCTCTTAAAAATGTGCCAATGGGCGTTTCGAAAACATTTTGATTTCATAATGTCAATAGCAAGACTCTCTCTCTCTCTCCTGCTCTCTCTCTCTCTCTCCTGCTCTCTCCTGCTGGTGAGTGTGTCAACATTGGGGCTGGCATTTTTGCTCTTTTAATTAAAATATAAAAAGACCACAGCGGATGGGAGCGTGCCGCGGTCGTTAGGCAATAAACTTGGACAGCGCGCATCCTGCACGGGACAATTACAAGGCGGAAAATGTCGCAACATTTTCGTCTTATCTTCAGGACTTTGGCACTTTAAAAGAATAAGGCAGAAAAGCATAAAAAACGAATTAACACTGAAGCGGTGGCAGGGTTGCCCGCCCAAGGACTGCAGCAGTGTTGGCCGCTTATCGCGCGGGTGGCAACGGCTGCTCCAAAGGATGCGCCCGCCTCAGACAAAACCTATAAAGAGCAAAAAAAGTTGTGAAGAAATCTTGATTTTTAATTTTAACGCTTTATTTAATTATGTGAAGCGCCTGCGGAGGACAACAACAACAAGGACAGCAGCCCGAGACAACTTCAAGTCTGAAGTGAGGCGAAGTTCGCTGCTAATAAAATGCTTAAGTTGTGTCCTGTCTGGCAATAAAGCCCACAAAAAAATGGGCTAAAAATTGCATTTTTTCCAAGCACTTGCTCCACTTTCTCTCGCTTTCGCTCGCTTTTTTCCTATTTTTAATAAAGACATCAACAGATGGACGGCGATAAAATGCCAAAGATTATGGACAAAAGGCAAAAGGACACGGGGCGAGCACAAAAGGCAGCCAAGCGGCGTGTGGTTTTTGACACCACCCAACCAACACCCACCCACCCACACACAGCAGACAGTGTCCTTTTTTTTCCTCCGATAAGCCTTGGTCTGCATCTTTTCTATTCACATTCAAAGCAGCCTGAAAGACGTTGCATTAACCCAGAGTTGAACTCTGGCAACTTTGATTTAGTTGACCCCAGCTCCAACTCCAGCTCCTGGCCATGTTTGCTTATCGCTTTGTTTTTTATGGCCCATTCGCACTTCTGACTGCTGCTCAAGCAGTATTTTTTTACCTTTTTTCTTAAATGGCTAAAGTTTTAATTAGCTAAGCAGCTACTGTCCTGCCTCTGTTGTCCTGCTGCTCCTTGCTTCCTTCCAGCTTGTTATCGCCTTCAATTGCTTTCCAATTGCTGTCAGCAAATTGCAGCGACAATCAAAATCAAATACAACGCGATAAAAATCACAAATCGAAGCGTCTTCCTGCCGCCCCCCAGCCAAAAGGCAGCTTCTGGCACCTTGTTGACAGCTCGAACAAATGGGGGGCAGCAAAATGGGACGATGTGATGTACTAGCAAATACTCTGTAAATTTGTTGTATGAGATATTATAATATAATAATAATATTAGAAGAGCTTAGTAGATTTTTATAGGCAATTTGGTAGAGACTCAGAATATATGCAATATATATTCTATATATCTATATTAATTTCACAAATATGATATATAAAAAATTAAAATATATAATAGAAATATATATCAAATATATGCCATGATATATATCTGAAGAATGATGATGGGCATATATAGATATATAGACATATCATAATCTAAAGAACTTTAAATATTGTGGGATAGCTTAGACATAAGTCTAGATTTAAGATGGTTGGGTTATAGGCTACTAGTAAAGCTAGACCACTAAGCAATCTACAATTCCCTTTTTCTGTCATACTTTTAATATAAAATTTCTCTTATTCTTATAGTTTCGAATACTCTATCTTTTAACTTCCATTTCCTTCCTAGCTCATCCTACAACTTCCTTATCCACTATTATCCATCCTATATCACCAATACAGGGCAGCACAAAACTCCCCTGCTCGCGCTGCCCATCTGCAGGGTATCACAAATCGTTGCCTACTTATGGGCGTCGCGCTTGCTGTCACCTGTTGTGCCTGGCGTGGCGCGCTGTAAATCTTTAAAATCAATATGCAAGTGACAAGCAGCTGAGCCTTGAGCCTTGAAGAATAAACACACAGTTGAGCATGGGGCGGGGCAACTTGTCAGGTGAAATGGAGCTGGGGGCGTAAGGCTAAGGGTCGCATTAAGTAGGCCTGGTTAGCTGCGAGCCGCGTTGATGGTTGCTCGCGCAAGCTTTTTGGCTTGCAGCCACAGACTCAGACTGGCAAATTGAAACGGTTTAGATTACGTCGAAATTGTCAACGAAATTTGTGTAAGCGGCACAATTATCTGACGTTGGCCTTAAGAGAGAGCTTAAAGCTGATGAGGCGAAAGATTTTAAAGGCTGTAGAGAAAAAAATCATAGTAAATGCGTAGGTATATATGAATTTAATATAACGAACTATTGAACAATACTAATTTATTTATTTTTATTATTATTATTTAATTTTAATTGAATTTTTATGTTGATTATATTTATTTTTATTTTTAGAAGGCGTTAAACGGCATAATATAAGCAACTATTGAACGAAACTAATTTATTTATTTATATTATTAGTATTTAATTTAATTTCATTTTTATTTTTAATATATTTATTTTTATTTTTAGTAGGTATCAAACGGCAGCTGCTGTTCATACCTGATCGAGCCCATCAGTCGCCTACTATTCGCCCACCGATCTCCCCCGATCGAGCCAACAAAATAGTTCGATAACAGGTCGACGGGCAGAGTTCGAGTTCGAATGGGTTCGCTCGTCTTATATAAAGACGAGGCAGCAGCGGCGTTTCTTCAGTCGGACGTCTGATCTCCTGGTGTGCAGTCGGGCAGTGGACCTCCTCTTCTTCAGTCTGCGGTAAGTGTTTAAATAGTTAATAATATTAAGCGAATTTGTTAATAGTATTAAGCAAACTATTGTAATTGTTTTATGCATTACTTTAAGCAATTGTTTAAATAATAATTGTTAATAGTGTTTATGATAAATATATATATATCATATATATTATATGTATGTATTTTTATTTTAATTATTTATATATATTTATATATATATTCGTTAAGATATGCATAAACAAACATATTTATTTTTAATTTATTTCTTTTAAGCATTCAATTAAGCTGAGCATCTGCATATTCGAAGCACGGAGCAGAGAGCAGAATGCAGAGTGATAGCACCGTTACGTAAGAGTGGAATAACGTAAGAGTGGAACTACGTGAGAGCTCCATTGCAAGCAGAGCCTAAGTAAAGCTATTGGCAGAGCCAGAAAGCAGCAATAGATGAGCAAGATCTGGAGCAGAGCAGAGTGTGATAGTACCGTTACGTAAGAGTGGAAAAACGTAATAGTGGAACTACGGGAGAGCTCCATTGCAAGCAGAGCCTCTGCTATTGGCAGAGCCAGAAAGCAGCAATAGTTGAGCAAGATCTGGAGCAGAGCAGAGTAGAGTGTGATAGCACCGTTACGTAAGAGTTGAATTACGTAAGAGTTGATTTACGTGAAAGCTCCATTGCAAGCAGAGCCTAAGTAAAGATATTGGCAGAGCCAGAGAGCAGCAATAGATGAGCAAGATCTGGAGCAGAGCAGAGTGTGATAGCACCGTTACGTAAGAGTTGAATTACGTAAGAGTTGAATTACGTGAAAGCTCCATTGCAAGCAGACCCTAAGTAAAGATATTGGCAGAGCCAGAGAGCAGCAATAGATGAGCAAGATCTGGAGCAGAGCAGAGTGTGATAGCACCGTTACGTAAGAGTTGAATTACGTAAGAGTTGAATTACGTAAGAGTTGAATTACGTGAAAGCTCCATTGCAAGCAGAGCCTAAGTAAAGATATTGGCAGAGCCAGAGAGCAGCAATAGATGAGCAAGATCTGGAGCAGAGCAGAGTGTGATAGCACCGTTACGTAAGAGTGGAATTACGTAAGAGTTGAATTACGTGAGAGCTCCATTGCAAGCAGAGCCTAAGTAAAGATATTGGCAGAGCCAGAGAGCAGCAATAGATGAGCAAGATCTGGAGCAGAGCAGAGTGTGATAGCACCGTTACGTAAGAGTTGAATTACGTAAGAGTTGAATTACGTGAAAGCTCCATTGCAAGCAGAGCCTAAGTAAAGATATTGGCAGAGCCAGAGAGCAGCAATAGATGAGCAAGATCTGGAGCAGAGCAGAGTGTGATAGCACCGTTACGTAAGAGTGGAATTACGTAAGAGTTGAATTACGTGAGAGTAGAAAAACGTAATAGTGGAACTACGGGAGAGCTCCATTGCCAGCAGAGCCTAAGTAAAGCTATTGGCAGAGCCAGAGAGCAGCAAAAGATGAGCAAGATCTGGAGCAGAGCTGAAACAGTTGAGCAAGAGCAGAGACAGTGGCAGACCCAAAGTATTAGTAGTAAAACAGTTGGGCCACAGTTGACCCAGAGCAGAGCCATTTGTTTCGGAGGCGTATGGAATCTAATATTGTGACATGAATTATATATATATGGATAATTATAATATGTACTTTCTTTTATTTTTTTTAAATGTATTTTTTCGTATATTTTTCTTAATACCAACAACTTTTCTTATATCTTTAAATATCTAAAAAAATATCTCAAATATTTTATTCAGGCTATAAAATCTGAATTTTAATAGCAAATTGTGCAAATTTGTTATTGTTTTTTGGCTAAATGCTCGTAAATTTATTAGAGCTTAACTGAGCGCTGGAAAAACAACGTAATAAGCCCAAGGCCCACATGTGTGAACAGCCAATTTTCTTTGATTAAAGGGATTTGCAGAAGAACCAAAAAAGAATAGAGAAAGAGAAAGGGAAGGAGAAGGGGAGGGCAAAAAGATGATAATAAAATGTGGGTTGAGGTGGCGCAAGTCAAATGATAAAATAAAGAGCAATGCAAAAGTAGCTTATTACAAGCAGCCGCAAAGCGAGGGTGAAAAGTAGGCAAAGGACAACAACAAGGACTTTTCCTGGATTTTTTTCCCCCATTTTTTGCTGCCTTTTTTGTGGGCTGTAATATTTTTATGCTTATGACTTGATGGCGGGCCCCGTTTTAATAATCTTGAAGCTGGCCATAAACGTTCTTTGCGATAATTACATTAAGATTGAGCTTAGTTTGTGGCTAACCAGACGATTATTCGCTTTGCGCTGCCTGTTTGCCGGCTGAAAATTCAATTGGCCGCACTGAGGGAACAATTAAACCAAAGCAGCAATGGCACTGTCGATGCTCCGGCTGGCGGACTGCGGCGCATATTAAACAGTCGAGTCGGAGAGAGAATCGGAGCACGTAACGGTTAACTTCTCCTTTTTTGGCCAGCACATTTTTAAATGGCAGCAGCGAGTGAGGCACGTGCATTAAACAGCCCAAAGGCTCAAACAACAACAGCAGCAACATGTGTGGAGTAATTTACAAAACTCGTCGCTGGCAGTTCAGTTCGACGCGTTTGTCTGCCCGGCAGCCGCGCAATTAGGCAATTGACCGTATGTCTCTCTCTCTCTCTCTCTCTGTGTGTGTGTGTGTAATTGACAAAAAATGACATGCAATTGTGGAAAGTCGTGTCGGCCATGCGGCAAAAATAAACCAAAAATTGATTTTCATGTAATGAGTTCAAAAGGGCTGCTCACGACTGTTCTGAGCGAGTGTGCTTTTTTTTACTGCAGCATGCTGGCTGCATATTAAAATGTGCGTGATGCCAGGTGACGAGCGTTGAAGTTGCGTTTTTTTTCCTTTGTATTTTATATTATTATTATTTTTATTGTTGCCGGACTATAAGGGCTGTCAATCTTTATGAAGTTAAACTTTTTTTTGTGTGTGATTGCGCAAAAAGGTGTCGCATGTAATGAAGCGCATAATTTTAATTGGCTTTTTGCATGAATTTAATGTGCTGCAGTCGAATTGCAAAAAGTCAGGCAGAAAAATTGATTTACACTCAAATAAAATCAAGCTGAGCATTTGAGATTTAAAGTTCGCGCCACATTGTGCACTGTTCAACACTGAATTCGTTTAAAATAAATCTTATTCTTAACAGACAAGCAACTTTGTGCAATTGGCATAAATTTATATATAAATCATTTAAAATATTGATATCGAAATATTTTTCCACTAAATGCCAACCCAAAAGCCAAAAACAAAAATAGTCAGAAAATACACAATATTTTATTAACGTACTTCTATTCAAACATATTTATCGAAATAATCGATAAGTAACAGCTGTTTCGTGTTATTTTACGCTGTTAATAACATTACAGCAAATGTTAAGCGATATTTTTAAGGTGCCCACAGTTGTGGATGTGTTTCGTGTCGAAGAGGAAGAGCCGAGAGCAACAAGAAAGAAACAAAAATTTTTATTTTCGACGCGTTGTGCAAACGCCTGGGTTCAGTGTGTCTGTGTGTTTGTGTGCAAATCATAGAGCAATAAAATGTCGAAACGACTTGCAACCAGCACCGACGAATGCGCCAGCAGCAACAATACTGAGCAGAACGCAAGCAATGCCAACAACAGCATCATCAATCTAGGCGACAGCGACGACGAGGACGACGACATGCAATTTGTGGGCATTGTGCATCCTGAAATACCAACAATCGATCTCTGCCTGTCACCATCCACCTCGGCGGCAGCGGCAGCAGCAGCTGCTGCAACAACTGCTGCTGCTACTGTCGCTGCACCAGCAACACCTGCAGCAGGTGAAGCACTCAAAACTGCCAACATAGAAACAGGTGAAAAAACAATAACATTTCATGTTTATTTATGTTGCTACTGATACTCTTCTGACTCATTTAGACGCTGCTGTTGTTACATCTACTGTGGCGTCTGTCGCTGACGCAGCCGCTCCCACCGCCACCCTCGAGTGCCCCATATGCCTGCAAACGTGCATTCATCCCGCCCGCCTGCCGTGCGGCCACATCTTTTGCTTCTTGTGCGTTAAGGTATGTTCACCCTCTCCCCCCTTCTACTTACCCGGAAACATTTAGTTATTCAGCTCGCGTTCCGTTTTGATATTTTGATATTTTGGTCAACGCGCCCGAAACGCGTGCGCCCAACGCTTCGCACGCACGCTCGAGGCAAGTTCAAGGCTGCGCCGCAGCTGCTTAACCCTTGTGTGTGCCCGCGGCTTGTCAGCTTGAATAATTCAATTGAATTACCTTCCGCATGGCACTATCGAATTGATTTCAAGTCGTTGGCCTAAGCGCGATATACAGACTTGGTCTTAAGCAGCTTTTAAAGCCTGTAAACGTATTTAAATAGAGATAGATTACATTGATATAAGAATTTTAATTGATGTGAGATAATTTCCCAAGCAATGAAAATTAGATTTTAATTTTATATAGCATATTTTCGAGGGCGTCCATTCCTAGTGATCGATGGATCACTGTGGCTGACAATGGTGCCATCCATGGTGAGCGATAGGGAAGATGTAGAAGAATCTGATTCATTCTTTAGAAACGAGGCGAAGAGGACGAGCGTAACTAGATTACCTTAAACAAATAAATATATGTCCTTATAGAATCCCTAATCAAATCCAAGCACAGATTATTAATCAAAATGCATTTTCAGGGCGTTGCCTACAAGAATCGTCGCTGTGCCATGTGTCGTCGTGAGATTCCCGCCGAGTTTCTGGATCATCCGCAGCTGGTGAATGGCATCGATGACATCTGCGCCACACGCGCCACGGAGGATGGCTACCAATGGTATTACGAGGGACGGAATGGTAAGTGTTTGACTCTTGATTTGGTGGCGGTGTCTTTTAGTCCAACCCCACACATCATCCATGTCCACGAGCATAACCCAAACACAAACCCTAGGCGGCTGGTGGGCGTACGATGAGCGCACCAACGGGATTCTTGAGACGTACTACCAAATATATCAGGAATACAGAGTCAAGAAGGCTGCGGCTGCGAAAGAAGAGAAACCAGGGAAGCCGAGGAAAAGCCAGAATATATATGGCAACCAGAACGAGATGCTAATGATGAGTTCTGAAGATGATGATTATGATGATGATGATGATGATGATGAGGAGATAGACTACTCTGATAACGACAGCTCTGACTTTGAGACGCAGTTCGACAAAATTAGTTCCAAGGAGCCAAGTCGCTTCCAGCAGCTCATCTGTGGCCAAGTGTACATCATTGATCTGGTCTGCATGACACAGACGCTGCACACTGATTCCACTAGAAAGCGAAATATCTTACGGCGCAATAGGTCGCAGCCGGCGCCAGGTGTCAAAGGTGTCGCCGGACTGACACACAATTCAACATTTCGCACTTCCAACTAACTCCCCGTAGCCTCATAACCCGCTTCCCCATTGCCCGCATCCCTTTAATCCATCCATAACAAAAATAAACCAATTCAAGCTGTGAAACATTTAAACTACCTACTGTACAGGTTGGTGGCAATACGATGATCGCACCAGCCAGGACATTGAGGAGGCGTTCAAGAAGGGCGACAAGTCCTGCACCATACTCGTCGCTGGCTATGTCTATATTGTGGATCTGGAGCAGCTCGTGCAGCAGCGCCAGAACGAACCGACGCGCTGTCGCCGCGTCAAACGGGATCTGGCCACCATACCCAAGAAGGGCGTGGCAGGACTACGCATCGAGGGTAATCAGGTGACCAGCGACACGGTGTTCAGTCGTCCCAGCAATCCGACGCCAACAGCTGCCGCCAGCGGCGGCCCACCCACATTTATATCGACCATCGCCGCACGGGATGCGGCCATTCGCATTGCCAGCGACATCATTGGCTCCACACTGGCGGCGGCGGATGAGCTGACTCGCGGCCTGGCCGCCAGTAACATTAGCGACAGCGCGAACGACTTAAGCGGTGAGCAAATCTACTCCAATCCACACACAGCCAACACAACAGGTGCAACAGGTGATGAACAGCAGCAGTCAGGCGCGGGTATAGGTCTAGGCATAGGTGCAGCTGCGGCGCGTTCGCTTGCCTCCTCGCACTCCAACTCAATACAGGATCTCATGCGCAGCGCCACTGAGGAATTGCTGGACACCACGCAACAGGTGATCGAGACCAATCAGCACACCATAGATCTCTTGGAGCAGGCATTGAATGACTACAGGCGCAACTTTGCCGATTCCAGTGAAGAGGACGATGATGACGATAATATCAATGCGACTATTGACATCATTCGAAATTTGAATATTGATAACAATGGCGGCGAGGCAGCGGAGGCGACCGAGGCGAGCGAACAACGCGATGAACTCAATGGGCCATTAGGTTTCTAATTTCCGATTCACAATTTCACACGAGAAGAAAGAAAAAGCTGAAAGCTCGAAACGCGAACGAAGTTCCTTTAGAAATGTGAACATTTCAGAATGTTAACTAGAGAAATGCGGCGCGTACCTGAGAATCTATATCTACAACAAAGAAACAAACACTAAACAAGGTGATGCAACAGAGGAGAGAGACAGCCTACAGGGTAACAAACACACATACATACATACAGACATATACAAATTCCTTATCAAACTGAACCTGAGCAACAACAATTAACTATGTATATACCACACACTAAACTGAGCTAGATGTGATCTGGAAAGCAGCAAAATCAAATGGTCCCTAAGAAGTATGAAGAGAAAAGCTCAAAGAGAACAACAATCAATCCATTGCTGTTAGTAAACCCTAACTTAGGAATTAGGCAGATTTAACTTAACCCCTATATAAATACTCGCCCAGAAGAACTTCAAGTAAAAACTCATTGAGGAATTCTGGCTTACTTCTTCTATATATCTATATGCTCATAAACTATAGCAAAAAATTGAGAATATTCCCGTTAAACCGAGCCAATTAAGCAACCACCAAGAAAGCGTAGTGTGAGATGGACAATACATATATAAATTCGATTGGGTTTTCCAATGGGCGTGCAATTCGGCTCACATCTAATACCCCGACGTGAGACACCCTGTATTCGTATTATATCATAAGTCGCCGTTAAGTGCGTTAAAACAAACAATTTCTGTGAACATTTTAATTATAATTATTATGAAATAAGTTATATTAGAGCGCATTTCGTTGGGTCAGCAATTGAGTTCCTTGGAAGAGATCGATCAAGAGAGAATTGTTATTTATTTCCGTTTAACCCTAACCCACAATGAAGCTCAATTGTGCCTAAGCGAAATGCATTTAATTATATATATAAATATATATATACATATTATGTGTGTGAACATTGCCTATATTAATATATATATATATGTATATTTTGTGACTACTGTTTTATAGATTCGATTTGTACCCCGCCATTACATCTAACTGTGAAATGCCTATTCGTAGCTATACTTATATCAACGTTATTCCTAAAGCTCTACTGAGTACATGCGCCAGAGCTACCCATCCCCTTCCGGTAATATATAAACAACAGATATCCAACAAGAAGTAACAAAATCCAATTGCATGTTAATTCATTTATCACATTGCTGAAGAGCTTTCTGATCATCAATAAAGATAACTAAGCTAAGCTTCATTTTGAATGCCAAATGTTGATCTCTCCTCTCTCTCTCTCTGTCTCTCATTTCTCTTCTGTCCTTTGTTCCTCTGGCTCTGTTAACTTTATTACGTTATAAGGAGCTCAGAAGACTTTATCCATAAAAATCTTCCGCAATGGTGACAGTTAGATCCTGTACTTATCGAAATCTTTTAATCATTTTGGCTTCAACAGACTACAAAGAACAACAATCAATGTAAAACCAAACTGTGCCAAGCGCAAAGCTCGCTGTTAAGCCAACCACACGGTGCTAACAGTACACTGTTAATGTTATGTTCTATTAACAGCATGTCACACATTTCAGTTAAGCTCGAATTCAAATTGATATTGAAAACTGAAATGAAGAGAAATGCATCATGCTCCATGACGAGGCATACTTTTAGATGAATACGTAGAGTTATAACTAGACGACGTTGAAGAAAGCAGAACGTTTTGTGTGTAAGCCATGTTGATTTACTAAATTTAAGACTACTTAACCTTTATTGTATTTAAGTTGCAAATAAACATTCTCAAGCAAAAGCAGGCGAAGGTGTTTTATTACCGAGTTGATAAGAGATACGTGTTAGATATGGAGAGTTATGGAAACTATTTATGCACATAATATATGAGGAATATTTGAAGATGAGTTGAATTCTGAAACATTTACCTAGGCTTATAGCAGATTCTGAATATAATGTAAGTATCTAAAAATATATTTAATTTACTTTCGATAAAAATAACCTATTTCCCATTCAAGTGCTCACTTTCCCGGCTGACTCGAATCAAAACTACTATCTTAGCTGAGCAAACAGTAATAAACCGAACAAATATATATCTTGACACAATATTTATCAACAGCTTTTGATCATTACGATTATCAATTGCAGCACAGGCAACCCTCGCATTGAAAAACTATTTCTTACCTTCGCCTACCTGTACTCGACTTCAAATGAAATCCTTTTTGGGTCTCTTTGTTTTGGGTCTCTTTGTTTTGGCTTCGGACCCTGTCCGTCTACGAATGCCTGGCTATTGAGTCATGCGCAATGGACCAAAAGAAAACGCACGCATGCGGCATATTAATTTACTGGACTCCTGAGAATCTCGTTGTTGTTGTTAGTGAGCAAACAGGCTTCAAAAGGGGGCAACACAGCTCTAACAATGTGGGAGCGAAAGAGATGCAGCAAGTGAAGCAGCGATCGTAGCTGTCACATAAATATATTTGGAATCGGGTTTGGAGAGTTCTCTGGGAGTCGAGTCTTGCCGCATGAGTCATCGTTGTTTACATAGAAATTATGCTACCTGCTGCACTTATTATACATTTTTTGTTGGGCTCTCTACCTGTTCCGCAAACATCATTAAATAGGTAAACGTCAACGCTTGTATAACAAGTTGTTGCCGTTGTTGTTCTTATCAGCCACACATACAAGTCGTATGAAAATGCAGCCGATTCTAATCTGACAGTGTGCATGGGAAGTGCCATTAAATACGTGAGATTTAAATATAGCATAGATGACTATCTGGACTACACATTATAGAAAACGGAACTAGATTTGGTAAAACTAACAGAATTCAGCTTAACAAATTAACATATAAATTTCAGAATTCTTAAACTTAAAATTTATAAATTAAAGCTGTGATTAAAAAAATATAATAATGAACATTTACAGTATAATTTTTTACATAAAAATAAAAATATTCATAATAAAAATACAAAAATGTATAATAAAAATATAAATAATTACAATAAAAATCTATCAACATTAATATATCGTTTCGTATGTAATTATATAGTTATACGCAACAAACATATTAAAGTTCTGTTAAGTTTTCAAGCTTAAGAATAATTAAAAATAATAAGTAAATAATTTATTTTTGCCTTTAATAGCGTTTTAGCTTCCAAACTAAATCAAACTCCCAAACAAATACATTTTTCCCATATGCCTAGTTCATTTTAATATTGATTGAACGTTTGCTCCAAAGATTTTTAAATAAAACATTTGAAATTAACATAAAATGCACGAGCTTTTAACGAACTATTAACAGAGTTTTAGCACTGTTAACAGAGCTACATGATCGCACAGACTTCGGAAACCTGAGCACAAAGCAACTACAAGTTCGGCTTGCAAATGTTAGTGGTGGCTGCCTGTGCCGACGCTCACTGGCCATGGCATGGCTCTCAATAACTCGGTTGCGAGCGCGCTCTCTCTCTCTCTCTCTCTCTCATACACACACAGCTAGGCACATGCGCAGTTCAACCTGCGCTCCAAACTGGTTTTGAGGGAGGAAATTGGCAGCTTGTCGGCTGTTGGTACATACCAATTTCAGCTTGCTCTCGGCCAGCCAGGCTGAGCGTGCGCCAGTTTTTTTTTTGTGTGTTAGTTGATTTGTATCTACCTTTGGTGCGGACGGTTGGTTGGTCGGAACGTTATCTAAAGCGCAACCAAAGGCCAACCAGTCTTTGTATTTGTACAATTTTTACTTACAATAATTTCAAATAGTAACAAAATAACCAATAAAATGTAAGTGAAGGCGTATTATGTCATATGTCGTTGAAATGTTGTCAATAAATGTGCAAAAACTGCAATGGAAAGTGCAAATAAAAATTTATTGATTTTCTTTTACCGAAGTACGAAGAAGAAGAAGCAGCAACAGCACAAAGTATAAGCTGCGCTGTAAGGTTTCCAATTGACTGTGAGAGACCGTGCTTGTGTGTGTGAGAGTGTGTGTGTGCGTTCGTGTGTGAGTGTGGCAAAATTTCGTTGTAGTTGCTTATTGTTGTTATGTTCTAGCCAAGTTAAAAGCACGGCACCAAAAAAATTAAAAGCAAAAGGCGAAAAAGAAGTGGAAACACAAAAATACTTAGCTGTATACATGCACACATGTATACGCGTGTGTGTGTGTGTGTTTGTGATTTTGTTCTTTTGTGCAATTTGCCATTTAAAGGCAGACAAAACAGCAGCAGAGCATTTGAAAGGGAAATGTGCAGAGCTGTTAAATAATTTGTTTTTTAATTGTTAAGTGCATTGTATATGTGTATGTGACAAGTGTTATTGTGTGTGTGTGTGTGTGGTGCACTTGAAATTTTGTTTGATAGGCTGCCGCTGCGTCTTCTTCTTATGTTTTATCACGCGCTTCCGCGGTAGCTTAAAGCTTTACTCTCGCCCTCTCGGCCCTCGGCCTTTCGCGTGCGCTCGCTCTCTCTCTCTCTCACTCAGCAAACGTTGACGTTTGCGTGGGTCGGTCGTCGACGTCGTCGCCAACGTCTGTTGTAATTTTTTTTTTTGCCGTTTTGCGCTTTTCGCTTTTTGATTTAACTGCCGAGCGTAACGCGGAGAGGGGGCTGACGCCAATGCTACTACTGAACGTGCCCGATTCTCCCCCTCGCACACAACACATGCACACACACATACATACAGATGTACATACACATACGTATATGTTCGCGCATCCTGCGAGTGGGCGTTTGACGTCGTCCAGTTATATTATCGATTTCGTGTTGGTTCATTGATAAAAGTGCTTATATGGTGCCTGTGTGCGTGTGTGTATGTGTGTCCATGTTGTAATTTGTGTTCCCATTATCCTTCACAGCCTACTTATCCAGCATGTCGTAGAGCGCTAAGAACTGTAATTCAAAACGATAAATAACGGACAATGCAGCCATTTAGCGACAGTTTAAGCAAAAGTCGTGATGATTTGGCCGCCAGGCAGCACCAGCACCAGCACCAGCAACAACAGCAACTGCACTACAGCAGGCGCAGACATCACGGAAGCAGTCCAAATCTGTCGCTGGATCAAACTGACAACTTGCGCAGAAGGTAAGTTATCGAACATGCCAAATTAGACAATTGCATATTACCCAATATAATTTATTTATTTAAAATATATACGCCGTTCACAACAAATATAGTCCCCTATATATATGTACCTGCATACGCGTAATATGTTGATATAAATCAAACACGTGCAAAGTTCGTTGCGAAACGATAAACAAAAGCCTTAACGGACCAATTAGAAGCTTCCTTGTTACTTGCTCTACATGCAGACGCACACAGAGCTTCATATGCATATGTATACAGACATACTCTGACTCCCAGCTCACACAGGCACACGCACACTTGTACGCTCACACACCTGCGTCGAAAACTGGTTTCAAAGCTTCGCCGCATGCTGCCCAATGCAAGCACTTCCCAAAGTTGGTCACTCTAACAACAACAGCAACAACAACACTTGATAACAATGAACGGTGTAAGAGAGCGAGCGAGAAAGAGCGCACAAAGCTGTGCGCTGATAATGTGTGTGATGCGAGCGGCTCGTTTGGTGGGCTATGCTCCAGCGCTCACGCTCGCAATTTAGTACGCGAAAATCAATCGTTTCAGCTGGTTGTCGAGCGGCAAGACAGCGTGTCAATCAAACCGTGAGCCTGCCTTAACGTCTCTCTGTATCGGTGTATCTGTGTATGCAGACAGCAACAACACAATAGCTTCGCTTATCGCCAAATCAGTTGCTAACTTGTGTGCGTGCGTGTGTGAGTGTGTGCGCTTCTACGTTTTGTGCAAAAATTCATGAAATTAACTGTTACAAGCAAATCGAAAGTGTTACGCAGCCTATTCTTGGTCTTGTAATTAACGCTACAGCTGCAGCAGCTACAACAACAACGACAACAACAACACCAACACCATTTAACACTTACCTTGACGTCATTTTTTTTTCAGACGACAAAAACGTTAAAAAAAACCGTTTTTGTTGTTGCTGTTTTGTGCTTTGCTTTTTGGTGGCTGGCCGTGCTTGGCACGAACCGAGCGAACGAACGTTTTTAATCAAAACTTGTTGTTGGTGGTGTTATTATTGTCACTCGGGTTTATACAGTGCGTAAAAAACGTCTGGCGGCGGCGAGTGTAAAAATTTGCATTAATGCAGCACCGCGATGTCAAATTAATGAATGAGTTTTGCAAACAACAACACTAACAACAAAAGCCAGCAAAACTAATTGCAAAAACAAACACAATTAACCGTGAAAATAAGCGCGAAAGAAGCGAAGGAAAAGACATCAAACTATGGTTTATTACATACCAATTTTCGGACGTACCGATCCACCAGATAAAATAGTAACAAAGGAGAAAAGGTAATCAAAGGGATAACGATTAGCGATCGCATTTCACTTACACACATATATCGATAGGCAGTGCGTAAATTCGATTGTTTTTTGCCAACACCACAAAAATGAATGTTGACTCACACCACCAAATTACCGTTATGCGTTGCACTTGCTGTGCTCTGCAGAAAGAAAACAAAAATAAGTCGAAACTAGCCAGGTTTCCGCGTTCTATGAACTACGCGTCACCTGCTACATCAACAAGAAAAGGTCAAAACGTGCTACGGCTGCGATTTATGAATGCGTTCGAAATCTCATAAGTAATTAAAAGGTTTTTGACATTAGTTTTTGGTGCTAGCGACGGCGTCGGCGTCGACGGGTCGGCATGCGAACGAAAGAACGCATTGCTACCCCCACTGGCATCTGAAGTGCGAGCGGGATGTCTATACACACAAACTCTGGGAACAAAATCTGCACAAGCACGGTAGATGATTTGCGCCTGTGTAAGTGTCCAATCTATATGGGAGGGTGTCAGTGTGTCCATGTACGTGTGTGTGTGAGTGAGTGTGAGACGAGCAACAGGTGATTTTGCGTGCTCGCGCACGTCGCTTCAGTTTGACAGCCCCATCAGACTTTTTACCCCGTGTTGATTGTTATTGTTGTGATAAATGTTTTTCACCTGAATAAAAAATGCTGCGGCAGCGGCTGTTGGGCATATATTACGCGTGCTCTTTCAATTTGATACCCTCTCTCTTTCGCACACACTATGTTAATGGTGTTTTTGTTTATCTTATCGGTTGCAAAAATAAAAGAAGCAAATTCCGAAAACAAGCTCGGCAGGAAACACATATACATGGAAGTGTGTGTGTGTGTGCGTGTGTGTGCGTGTGTGTGTTTATAGATGTTGTCAGCTGAGGGGTGAGCATTCTTCTATGCATATGTATGTATATACACATTACCTTTATCACTGTCATTAGAAGTATAAATAAAGAATACCACAAGTATTCAGATTAAGTTGTGTGAACTTGATTTATTGTGATAAATTTCGTAGCTCTAATTGCGAATCGAAGCTTACCAAAATAAATATCGCTATCGCTGTGCTTATCGATAGGTGTTTATTTCCGTGATTGACTCGTTTTATTTTCAAGTTTTCTAAAGCAATTCTGAAACTCGAAGAAAGCATGAAGATCGGTAAAAGTATTAGATTGTTTAGATTGAATTCGAAAAGATTCCTTCGACATCCCTATCCTTATCCTTATCCTCATCCTAATCCTTAGGCTTTTCCTTATCGCAAGGATAAACAATATAACCTCTTAAAAAAACATTTTCTAACAATCATTCTTTTTTCTCTTTCCATTTTTAGTGTCGTGTGCCTGCAGGATGAGTTTGGACACCTAGGACTTGCCGCCACAGATCTGCCCTTCAAGTCAGCGGACATCGATTCAGCGGCACCCCAACATCACAACAACTATGCGGAGATTACGGACAGCAGTGCCGAGAACACGTGCCAGCAGCGCTGGCCACCACACGCCGGAGGGGGTGGCTTGGCCAGTGCATTTGGTCATCCGGATAAGCCGATTAGCTGGATGTACGGTCTGCTGGGCTGTATGAAGCCCGTCTTGTCCTTCATTGGCAAGGCGGGCGTCATCGAGGTAAAGAACCAGCGCAGCGAAAACTGGGAAATACCCTTCGAGTCCATTACGGATCTGGACTGGCTGGGCAGTGGTGCCCAAGGCGCGGTCTTCAGCGGCAAGCTAAAGAATGAAATTGTGGCCGTTAAGAAGGTTAAAGAGCTGAAGGAAACGGACATCAAGCACTTGCGCAAGCTAGATCATGAGAACATTATCAAATTCAAGTGAGTAGCCCCAAAAAATTATCTATCTATTTAGATGATAAACATATATATTTTTGTTCTACAGAGGCGTTTCTACGCAGTCCCCTGTCTTCTGCATCATCATGGAGTATTGTCCTTATGGCCCGCTGCAGAACATACTGAAGGAGGAGCAGGTCATGTTGCCGTCCCGTTTGGTCTCTTGGTCCAAACAAATTGCGTTGGGCATGCAATATTTGCACTCGCATAAGATCATACACCGAGATCTGAAGAGTCCCAAGTGAGTTGAAGGCAGCTGAAGATATCTTTAGAAATCCCTAACGCAATGTTATCCTTTCAGCATACTGATTAGTACAAATGAGGTGGTGAAGATCAGCGACTTTGGCACGAGTCGCGAGTGGAATGAGATTAGCACGAAGATGAGCTTTGCGGGCACTGTCGCCTGGATGGCGCCCGAGGTTATACGAAACGAGCCGTGCTCCGAGAAGGTTGACATTTGGTCGTACGGCGTTGTGCTCTGGGAAATGCTCACCTGTGAAATACCCTACAAGGATGTCGACTCATCAGCCATTATTTGGGGCGTGGGCAACAATTCGCTTAAGCTGCTGGTGCCCAGCACTTGTCCCGAGGGCTTCAAGCTGCTCGTAAAGCTCTGCTGGAAGAGCAAGCCACGCAACCGGCCGTCGTTCCGGCAAATACTCACCCATCTGGACATAGCCGGTCCGGAGCTGTTGCGCAAAACTGAAAAGCAATATTTTGAGACGCAAAAGTCTTGGAAGGAGGAGGTGCGCTGCCATCTCAAGGAGATCACTCAGAACGGCACGAGCATACACAAGTACGAGCAGGATTTGATCAAGCGCCGCACAGCCGAATGGCGGCATGCGCAGGACATACGCATGGTCTACGAGGACAAGCTGCAAAAGACGAATCAGTTGTTCTTCGAGCTCAGCGAGTGCATGACCCAGCTACAGGAGAAAGAGAAAGAGATTGCCGAGTAAGTACTAGAGTTAACTATACCGACTCGAATTACTATTCATATTTGATCAATTTTGTAGGCGGGAACGTAAGCTGCCCGGCTCAGGCTATAAGCCCACGAGACGTTTGGGCAACACTCTCAGGAAAATGCAACATTATCGACGACGACTGAATGCGCCAGCGGCACAACCAATTCAACAACAGCAATCCTCAACGCCTGATCCCGAGACCACGCCAGAGGTAAGTCCGTAATATAATTATTTTGAGCTTGCTTATCTTATGCGCCTCTTAAATCCCTCAGAGTCCCGTGAAATGCGTGCTCTATGCGCAGCTGGATGGCAATTGCCAGCCAAAATCCTTTTGCGCTGTCGGCACCAGCATCCTTGTCGGCGGTAACATGTCCAACAAAAACAAGAAGACTTGGCGTCATCGACGCAATGGCTCTGGCTCCTTTGCCGCGCCGCCCAAATACAGTCCTACGCGTGATCGTCGGTACCAGAGCGAGCCGGAAAACCGCAAGGTTCAGCTGGTCGAGCGGCAAACTCAAACGGATGCCATGGACGTCAGTGAGACGGACATCAGTCCGTGCGTCGAGCAGCCAGCTGATGTGCCCCAGCCGCCGCCCAATCATCGCCAGCTGCCACTGCAGCTGCAACGCATCCAGCAGCTAGCCACCGCCATGGCGCAAGCCACAGTTCTCGGTGGCAGCATACCAGCAGCCGCCAGCAGCTCACCGGCGAATGCTGCCAGTCCATCCAATGGCAACTCGCTGAGCAACAGCGAGCTGACCTATCAGGATGCATGCTCCAGCCCGGATCAGCTCATTGACGACGTGATGAACAGCAACGAGCGCTTGGACATCACCGACTGCTACAGCGACAATGAGAATCTGGAACGGCTCGGGCGTCAAGTGAGTGAATTCATCAACGAGAACCGCCTCTCCATACAATCAAATTCCACGGAGAATGGCAACGGCGGCAGCGGAGGCAGCGTGCACACGACAACGGCGCCGGAGCTGCGCGATGTGGGCGTGAACAGCAGTCCCTGTCTGAGTCGCTGCAGCAGCACGCAGAGCAGGAGACAATCAAGGCAGCAACAGCAGCAGCAGCAGCCAGAGAATACAACGGCGATTCACAGCAATGCTAATGGGGAGTCGTCACAGGAGCCTCAAGGCGAGGACAGCTGGTCGGATGAAGAGGGTGAGGACACAGATTACAATTACGCGTTGCGCAGAAGAAGGTGAGTCTTGAGTTAATGTTTACAATTAGCATACTTAAGTCTCTCCTTACAGCATTGGCCGCCTGCCCATTGGACGCGGCATGCGGCCGCGACGTAGCTATAAGGCACCGATGTCGCAAAAGATTGCCATACACAAGCGTAATGTGGTCATCGTGTCCGATGAGGAGAACACCTCCGAGTACAGCCACTCGCCGTCGAGCCAGCACTCGACGCTGGAGAGCAATACGGATATGCCGGCCGATCTGAAGCAGAAAAAGCAGCAGCAGCAAAACATCAACAACAGCTCCAGCGAGCCGGACTCAAGTGACTCCAGCGAGGAGGAGGAGGACGCACCGAAAACGGCGCCAGCTTCAGCGTTACCAATGGGCGCCATACGCAGCAGCGATATTATATCCATACCCACATTTGAGGCTGACGGCGCCGTGAATATGGTTTAACCTAGCTATGCATAGCCTAAGTGAGAAAGCTCCTACAACAATTAACCGAAATCAACTATCTCTTTATATACTCAAAAAACAAAACAAACAAAAAAACATCCTCAAAACTGTATGGTATTATATATGTCATATGTCTTACATGCATATATCTATGTGTATTTGTGTATCTTTATGTCCGATATCTGTGTGCATTGTGTCTTTAGTTAAACTAGTTGAGCGTTGATCGCTTTCCTTTGTAAAATCAACCTCAATATCCGTGTTCGCTTTTAAGGGTTAGGGGCTAACTTATCTATATGTTTTGGATCGAAATTCCCTATGTTCCACAGTTGACTCTATGATTTCGTTCTATTCTGTAAGCTGCCTTTGTAATATATATCTAAATGCCGTAATTGTATATTTAGTTTAGCCATTAAGTAGTTTCCAATCTTAAGAGCTTAACCGCAACACGCTCCCAACTATAAAAGAAAAAACTGAAAAAAAATAACAAAAATCAAACCAAAACAGAAAAAAAAAACGGTTATAGAATTGGCCTCAGGCAATATATAGGAAAACAATATATATATATACATATATATTATGCAAAATAGTCAGGGATATTTTTTATATAACGAAAATTTGCAGAGAGATTGATGAGAATGTTTTTCAAAGAAGCGCATAATATAATTTTGTAGCTCGCATTGGAATTCCTTCAACGGAATCACTTGAAGGAACTCTATACCGGATATCCTACTTACTTTTCGATATGCACAAAATTCAAAGCTTCAGTGCCTTAAAGCAAACATTTGAGAGAATCGACAAAACAACATAATATATAAATAATAATAATGTATGATGTGAGATATGTGTGTGCGCTTTACAAAATCAGATATATATATATTGAATCATTTGCTATATAGAAACCATAAACTGTTCGCTCTAGTTAATTTGAAACCACTCAAGAAGCGCACATCACGCTCACATCAAATATATACTTGAAAAACGAATTACAAATTTAAAATATTTCTATATACACTCAACAATAATATATACACACCACATATATATATATATTATATATTTACACACTAGTTGGATGTTTAGTCGCATGCAAAAAAAGAAAAGATGAAAATTCTCTACATTATGTAAATGTACTCCATATTAAGTTTAAATTTAACGACTCATACGAATTAGTTTGTAAACTTAATTAAAACAAAAACCGAAAAAAGTAAGAGAAGTAGTTTTTATCGATGTGGGTGAAGAGATTATACATTAGAAGGTACATTCTAATGATTCTTTGACACAGAATATAAAAATTTTTAATAATTTTTACTATATTATATTCTGTTTATAGGAATATGTTCTATATATACCTTTTTGATATTTAATATAATGTTTTTTTTTAAACTTCATTTTCCCAGAGAATTTGAAATTTTGGGATGATTTGGCCTATATGAAATTTTAAAAGGAATATAGAAGATATTCCTTAATCCCTGAAGTAACTCAGCTTAAATCAGTTTCATATCCGAAAGACTCTTCAATTTTCCTTTCACCAGAGTATATTAAAATTTTTAATAATATTTACCATATGAATTGTGTTTACAAGAAATTTGGTCGATTTTAAAAGTACCTAAACACGTTAAAAAGTATTTCGCATGCATCTATATTAAGTTCCACGACCTGGTTTACCGCGTGCTGTGGAGTGATCCAGCTGCGAGCGCAAGACTTTCATAGCTCGCGTCTCCCGCGAATCAATCATATAGCAGACCACCTCGGACTGGCTTTGGAAGGCCAGAAGGCCAGCAGTTCCGTGGCTCAGATCCAGGTGCCTGAAGCGATCGATGTTGCAGGTACAGCCATCGAACACATAAAACATGATGTTGGTTAACGCTTGACCGGTTTTATGCTTGAACACTACATAGTTGCCCCACGGCGTGATGGCCAATACACGATTCGTTACCCCGAACGAGGAGTCCAGCAAACGGTTCAGACTCTCCACGGTGCCGCTCTCGGAGCCGGCGACAGTCAGATTAAATGGATATTTGGTATAGACGGGATACGCGGTGTTATTGCCAGATACTTCACTATTTGGCTTGGTGCCCTCGCACAACTGTGGACTATGACAATTCTCACTGTCATTACACTTGGACTCTTTGCACTGCCTGCAATCGGCACGCTTGAACTTGGCCAGCTGCATTGGACGGTATTTGGCACACATTTTGGCATCGAGCTTTGTAAATTTCTCGCTTAGTTCCGCCTGCTCCTGCTCCTGCTGTGACGATCCTCTGGGTAACTTTTTCTTTGCCAGTGTCGATTTCGTGTCGGCTGTGAAACTCCTACGCTTGAGACTTGTCTCTATTTGCTTGGCAGTGGGCGCGACGAGCTCTTCTAAGCCACCCTCGTTGCGTGGCTGGCTCCTGGGACTGGCGTAAACGTTAAAGTTTGGGGGCTTGTGGACTGGTGCAGCTGGTGGCAGTGCCATCTTAGGCTTAAGTGACTGATGTGGAGATAAAGGATATTATATTGTTAGCTGATATTGCAAGACTTACACTTACCATTTGTGGATGAACATTTGATTTCGTATTTGCTCCCATTCCCCCTTTCTTATCGAAATGAGCTCTTACAATTTTTATGTCTTGCCTTTTTCGGGCAGGCTTTAAAGCAGGCAACTCCACATGCACCGCTTCCAAGCCGCCCTCCGCTCTAACGTCCGGGCTATGCTCGAGCTTTAAGCTGTCCCACTCGGTTGGATCCTCTACGGCACTTTTCACATCCGGCTCGAAATCGCTAATCTCGGCTAGGTGGCGCGCGCACTTACCCAGTCTCTGAGGGAAGTTGATGGGCTCGTTGATGGGCTTGAGCACACAATACGCATCGTCCGCCTTTGGCTTTAAGGCATATCCCTGCGGACATTTAGCTATATTCTTGATGCGCAGGACATGCACATAAAATGTTGAATGGCGATTGGACTCCTTGAGCAGCTGATGGAACACATTGAGCATTGCGCCCAAATCACGAAACATTCGCACCGTGGCCCATTTCTCCAGTTTCATGGCACTTTTTCTGGATGGCGGACTGACCACAATATGCCTGTAGGGATCCAGCACATAGTAGAAGTTGTCCTTGCACCACAGAGCATATATTTGATTGTTGATCTGGAACATAGCGTTGCCATAGTCTCTCAGAACATTGCGTATCTCATACTCAAAGTCGTTGCCCTGATTGACAAAGGATTTATAAGAGAAAGAGTTAAAAGAAAGAAAGGAAAGCCGTTATCTAGAGCTGTGAGAGCCATCGATAGTATGGACAACTGGAGTAACCGATAGTTTTAATTTAAATCTAAATTGTTATTGAAGAGTTCAAAAATTTAAATATAAACGTTATCGGAAACACGATGGAACTATCGATAGCATCGCTGGTTGAAACAATAGGTAGCTGTAATTAAAAATTTAAAATGAAATCGAAGGCTTAACTTAACTTAATTTTGAACGGTTTTGGAAAAAGATGGAAACATTAATAAAAATCGATGGATTATGGCGCCACTATTGATGGCTTTACTGCCCTACCAGATATGACAGCATATATTAAAAAGGAGTCTTAGCAGCGACAGCTTGCGCTTCGCCTACTCGAAGCTTCTCAGCTCACCTGAGTTGGCAGACCACAACGCCATATTCCACGAGCAACTCGCGGCATCAGCTTAATCTCCGCAACAAATTGTCCAAGGCGCAACTGTGTGGGGAACTTGTCCAATTTGATTGGCAGGCAATTCCGCACATTTGCGCACCAGCAACTGCGGCAGAGCTCAACACCATAGCAGATTAGGCGGTCAAAGGTGTACGTGTTCCACGATGCGGGATGATCGATCTGGGCGGCTATTATGCCAGCCACGCCTACAATTACACTGCTGCCATTGTGCAGCGACGCCTCTGGGTTGAGCGACAGATGCAAATTGCTCTTGAGGAAGGCGTAGCTATTGTTGATCACATGGTATTCGAGGGCACGATGATTGGTATCGCGTAGAAAGGTGCGTCCATCCGGGGTCACCAGTCGCACCACGGCCAGCTCACGGATGCTGAAAGCAGCGTTAGGGTTGTCGCCACTGAAATTGCTCACCAAATGGACCACATTGTCCAGAGTCTGCAGGCAGACCAACATCGCGACACCTGGACGCACCTTGACCAAATCTTCGGGCCGCCGACCCTTCACATCCATCACAAAATACAACTTGCGCCGCCGCCAGACGAGGAGATAGCCCGCCTTGTGCAGGAGCAGGCAATAATGAGACTTCCGAAAGAAGCTGCGCAGAACTTCCTTCAGGTGCTTCATAATGTGCGGCGGACGCATATCCGCCGGCGTACTCGCATCGCCCATATAGCTGGGCCTTAGCTCGAGTGTGAAGCTGTGACTCTCCAGCTTGAAGCTTCGCTTGATACGCTGTTCTATGGGGGTGTAGATCGAGGACAGGGCCATACTCACATCCTCTGCAACTTCTGTACTCGAGCTGACTTGGAACAGATCCTCGCCCTCTACTAACAACTTGTCAATGTTCTCGGCGGTCCACTCCTCTTCGGGCAGCACATAGATCAAGGCGAATGCCTTGAGATACGATGCGAAGTCCTGGGCAATGGTTAGATCATGCAACTCCTCTTCCAAGCGATCACAGGGTCGCGCAACTGGTGAATTGGAGCAAGTTAATCCAACAGCCGTACCCACCGAATCGGCCTCAATATCGGTGCGATTCTTCATTCTAAGAATGGTATTACTTTTCCTTTTAACTTCAAATCGATCGAAAGCTTGCTGACTACGGCGCGGTACATCAGAATTTTGGATCAAATACTTCTCACTACAGCTACAGCTGAAAAAATTATGAGAGTTTTTCGGATTACGAATTGCTATATATACCTGACAGCAATTGTAGCTTTGCTTTTCGGTAAACGTTTCTCATCACATCTGAGACTATTTTTCCAATCTCTGAGACATGACATTCTTGTAGTATTTCAAGTTTATTTTTTACTTTTCCTTTTTTTCTTTTCTTTTAGAATTTTTTGCTGGTTTGTCAATAAGTCAAAGATTGGATGTATGTGGCTTAGACTGCAATTAGGAAAATACTTAAATTTTTAGAATTTTTCAAGAATTTCAATTGTCCGATTCTGAGTTTAAACACAAATTCAAACAATAAATTTAAATTTTTTATTTTTTGGAAATTTTGCCTCTACTCGCCCCAAAAATAATGTAAACTACTTTATTTGGCGGCTGACCTGCTCCAAAAATGTATACAGTAGTCTGTACATCGTTCAAATTTAACGGATGTTGATCCGAATGCTCGATTAATTTACGATAACAATTTAACTTGCCAAAAGCATTGTTCTGCAATGGACTCACATCTCTTTTGCACTTATTTAAATATGCAATAACCGTCTCTAGATTGATCGATAACCTACATTGAAACAAATGACGATATAAATTTATGCAAATTAAGATATATTTTAATTTATTTAACAGCGATTAGGTTTAAATTACAATACTTAATTAAAGGGACCAGGAGGTTGGTTTGGGCGGGGGGCTTCGAAGTCTGCGCCACTGAGTGTATTCATATTTGCGTGTGTGTAGTTGTATGCGTATGGGTGTGTGTTTGTGTTTGCTGCAGTTCGACTGCGGCCGCTGCCTCAGCATTCCATGGCAAGGGAATTTGAGTTCTCGTTGAGCGCTTTAACACCATTTTCCATTGGCATGACCAGGCTGTTGTCATCCATGGTCGCCTCATGGTGAGCCGTCGATGTGGACGGTCCATCGTCGTCGTGCATCATATGTCCCTCGTGTCCGTTCTCGTGCCCATTCCCGTTGCTGCTGCTGTGGCCGTCGTCCCAGTTGATTTTGAAGCGTGTGACGCGCGGCTTGCTAGCCAAGATATTGCGTGTGAGTTTGTCGAAGAGCGGCTTTGGTGGTGGATTCTCGCGCATCTCCTGATCGGCATAGTCGTTGTTCACATAATATCCGACGCGGACGAATTCCTGACCGCGATACGAACAGGTCAAGAGCACGATTGTGACACCAACTGCATCTGGCTCGGGGATTTTGCTAACATCTGGCGGATCGGCTTGGAAGACAAATATGTGGCGGCCTTCGGGCACCGGGCCAACGTATATGGTGTCCAGCACTTGATCATACTCCTCCGACTCCGCGGAGCCGACGTAAATCATCTTCCATTCGAGATCCTCTTTCAGCTCCTCGATGCATTCGAACGTCAATTCGAACTGAAAGGGATTGAAAAAGCTGCTCGGGTTGTCGAGCACCACAACGTTTGTGATGTGCACCTTTGCCATGCTGACTGTACGCGCACGGGCCAACGACTTCTGCGGACAAAGATGACACGAATCGGCGCGCTTTTTCCGTGATCTGTTTAAATTGCACAAATCGTAATACAAATACAACAATCTAGAAATAAACCGTGTTTGGCGTAGGCGAATATATTCTAATTAATTTAATTTCAAATTTGTTGAATGTTTTTGCTATTTTATTTTGCGGTAAAATGCAGTAAATGAATTTGGTGGACGACTAATGGTAGCAGCTGATAGAAGGCTTTCCCGCCAATTCCAGCTGTCCATGCACGTTCAAGCTGCTTGAAGATACGCGTTATTAATCTGGCAGCTCTAAAAATACTAAAAACAAATTTAATTGACGGAGCTCAAGCTACAACAGTTGTTGATTTATATCTCAAGGCAATCGCTATTTACGAATGAGCTTAGCTAACATAAATGTTAACATAATGCTAGAATGTGTGAAATAACATGGAAACCACAATATGAAATATCGTATCTACACAGCTATAGCTTGTGTGTTGCATTGCAAATTTAAATATTAGTATGTCCAGTTTGTTAGTATTTTTAACCGCCCACAACTATTATATACCAACAGTTTAATATGTGCAACGGACTTTGGTCACACCACAAAAGATAGGCCGTTTTGGGAGGTGTTTTGTGTGTGTGCTAATAATATAGACCAACTTATATTAAATATGATACATCTGACTGGCCAAAATTATAATGCGCGTGATATAATTAAGAACATATTCTCGCCATTGATTGGCGTGCTGAGCAGCAACTTGGCCGACGACATATGCCATCGCAACAACTTGTCCTTCGTGGAACTGCTGCAGCCCTTCGCCAAGCTGCCAAATGACGGTGAGTAAACAAAATAAATTATAGGAGGAGAAGAGTGAACTAAATGGATAGGAATATGGGCTGACTGATACGCGAGGAGAAAGTTTGTTAAATATATTGAACTGATTTTATTAATCCTTTTCCTTTTTAACTCTCCCTCAGCTCATTTTCGGGATGTATCCGGTACAAGTGTCTCTGTGCGCGGCCTGCGGCTTAATTTCTGTGACGTGGACTGGCGCCCACCGCAAACTGTGCTCGCACGCAAAATGCTCAACGAGTCCGTGACGAATGCGCATAATGAGAAAACAAAAGTTGCTACAATCGGTAACTATTTGCTGTGCCTCTCTTACCCAATCCTTTAGTCATGGTTAAAATAATCATTTTTGCAGCTGGCATCGATTTGGAGGTCCCCACGGCGGAGCCCTGGTTTGAGCAATGGCGCGAAACCTTTCTCACCGTACAGTTTCCGGCGGAACATGAGTTTACTCGGCATTTGCTGAGCTGCTTGCTTGTGCTGTCCAGCGCCGATCCACAGATTGTGGAGACTGCCCAGAAGTTGACGCAGCGTGTCCAGCAAATGCAAAACATAACACCACAAAAGCTGCCCAAATGGTTTCAGCCCACAGAGGTGCTCAACAGCTATGTGGTGCTGCACGAGGCTAGCCAAGGAGATCTGTCAAGGGCGCAGCAGGGCTTCGAGCTACTCAAATCAACATTCGGTAATAACAAATGCTTCCTGGTTTCGGTCAATTCAATGGAAGGGAATGCTGCCAATGGCATACCGGACTATTGGACCAACTACATCAAACGACAGCCGAAAACCGATCAAATGACGTCCAGTGAGCTAAGTGCACCCAAATCACCACAGGATACCGTCTCTGTGATCAGCATGCCAGCTATGCAAATGTCTCAGTTGATCGATAGCCAAGCGGCGCAGGAGAACGACTTGACCATGCTGCATCCGCTGAGTCCCATGCAGGACAGCGCCACTGAGGCCATCAACTCGAAGTTCAGCATTAGCAGCGAAAGCATCGCCTCGCAGACAATTAATCCAAATGTCTGGGCCAACGAAGTGGATGCGGATGCGCCACATGGCAGCTGCCTGGCTGCACGCGATGTTGACAATCTTCGTCACTTTGTGCAGGACTATGCGGTGCGCGCTCTAATACCCTACATTGAGCATCTCGTGGTGACTCTCAGCGAGGGCGTGACCAATAAAAAGGGCGTCAGTAAATCGCTGCTGAGTGCCACAAAACGTTGGTTCGTCACCAGCAAGCCTGGAGCTGGTGCCAACAATCAGAATGCGGTCATGTGAGTAGATCAACCAGAGATTTTTAGATTATATCAATAAACATATCTTCTGCAGCTATACGAACGAATCCGCGGAGCTGCAAACACGTAAACTGGGCGATCTTTACTTTATGTTTGGCCATTATAATCTGGCCTTTCAGGCCTACCACCAGGCCAAGCGGGACTTCAATGCTGACTCCGCCTGGCAATACTATGCGGGCGCTCTGGAAATGGCAGCGCTCTCAGCCTTTATGCTGGGCACAGCGCATCGCAAGACCTACGACTACATGGAGGATGCCATCGTTAGCTATTTGACCGTTTGCAAGTAAGTAATCCATCTATATATTCATCTATATATTCAATCTCATTCTTCCCTTAACTACTCACAGACTGCAGCAATTCGCCACACGAGCCACTCTCTTGAGCATGGAGTGCTTGAAGACCGCACGTCTCTACAGCGAGGTGGCCAAGCAGCTGATACGCATGACAAGCGAAGAGTCAGATCTGCGTTCCGCCTTGCTGCTCGAGCAAGCAGCTTATTGCTTTCTGGTTACGCAGCCGCCAATGCATCGCAAGTATGCTTTCCACATTGTGCTCGCTGGCAATCGTTACTCCCGAGCGGGGCAGCGCAAGCACGCGTATCGCTGCTATCGTCAGGCCTATCAAGTGTTCCAGCAGCGGCAGTGGAGCCTGGCCGAGGATCACATACAATACACCGTGGCCAAGCAGGCGTATATGCTGAAACAGCTGGAGGAGGCGAGCCGTTCCTTTGCCCATTTGTTGCGCCCGGGCAGCCTGCAGAGCGCACAGCAGCAAAGCAGTTTTCTAAAGGAATACATACAAACCCAGAATGTAAGTCGATAAACAGTGAATATTCCCATAACTAAGAAATGTTTGCGTTTGCAGGAGCTGCTCAAGCGCAGTCCGGATCTGGGTCTCTTGCCACACGCTTTGCCACAAGTGGTGCAATCGTCGGTGCGCGTGCTGACGCTGGTGCAGCCGCCTAGCGTGCAGCCACCACAAGTGCCGGCTAGCAATATAGACATTAACTCAAATATGACGGCAGATGAATCAATTTGGCACAAGATTGAGGAAATGCTGGTCATCACAGCCGCTTCCAATAAGCCATTTGTATTTAAGCCTTCGCGCTATTTGTTCACCAAGCAGCAGCCGGCCACAGAGTGTCCGCTAGCTGTCCAAGGCGAGCCCATTGAGTTGGCTGTGACGTTGTCGAACAGTGTTCGCTGTGCTATTAGCTTGTCGGACATTGATCTGCTCTGGCGACTGACGTTAGACAACGAGGAGGTGCTCTCCAATGTCTGCGTATATGAACAGTCGTCAGACAGCGCCAGCAAAGCGGCTGTCAGTGCGGCCATTAAGACAAGCTGTCTGTCAGCTTTAGAGATGGCCGAACAGGCAAAGCAACTGCTGCACTTCAAGCTCACACCCAAGCTAACCGGACGTCTGTCCATACTGGGCGTGGTCTGTCGTGTGGCAGCCAAGGCGGACCCAACAGCCAGCTTGCTGGGCCTTTTACAGTTTGAAACGCAACGTATTAAGCCCGCCATGGCCAAGCAATCTTCACAGACGCTGCTGGACAACAGGCTAAGCATTAAATTGGTGCCACAGGTGCCTGCCTTGAGCGTCAGCTTTAGTCCAGTGCCCAGCGAGCTGTTGGCTGGCGAAATTGTGCCTGTTTCAATAACGTTGCGTAACTTGGGCATAGCCCCAATCGAAGAAATCTATTTAGGCTGCGATAATCCACGCTGCATTACGCTGCTCGAGCAACAGAATACCGAAATGCCTCTAACTATACTCAGCTGTAAGTTGAAAGGGAATATCAGTGGAGAGCATCTCAATTATATTCGATTTTTTGGCAGCCCTGCGCAACCTCTCGAACGACAAACTGGTCAAGGATAAGGAGATACGACGTCAGCGTGTGTTCCGCTTGCTGCAGCGAACGGGGCAGGCTGCTCTCGAGGCACAGCAGGGACACACAATATCCATGTGGCTGCAAGCACCGCAAACAGCGGGCAGCTTTACGCTACGTCTGCTCTTCTACTATGCACTGCCGGCTGCTGTCAATGCACACATTAAATATCGCCTGGTGCGTCACATCTGGCAGGTGCAAATCCAGAGTTGTCTGCAGGCCGAGGCCACCTGCGTGGTCAGCAATGCAGTTAACCGGGAACTGGGTTTGGATGTCAGCTTGAAGAATGTGAATGCGGCGCAGTCAACGGAAGTTTATATTAACTCATTGTCCTTGTACTCCAGGGATTATGCACTGAAGCCACAAAATTTGTATAGTGAGTAGATATCGAATTGTGGAGATGAGAATAGATTATTAACCTAATGCTTTTACAGTCATGAACAATATGGAGTTGAGCGCTGGCCAGGCTGGTGCCCAATGCCTAAAATCGACTAGGTGCTGTAGTTTTCAATGTCGCCTTCAGGAAAAGGCGGACGAGCAATTGGATGATAAGCCAGCGCTTAAGGCTCTATTGACAAAGCGTTTGTCACGTTTGGAAATTATGCCCGCACAGCATGCCCAGCAATTGGAGCAGCATGGGCCTCAGCTGTATGAACCACACAGCTTTCTGGCCAACGAGGAAACATGTTACTTTAATACGAACATAAGCACGGAGGAGTTCAATGCTTGCATTGCGAACTATGATCCACATGCCACCATCGCACTCAACTGGAGTGCTCTAGTGCAAAGAGAGGACGGGCAGCGCCTAGCCAGTGGGCTGCACTTTATAAAGCTGTATAATCTCTACGAGACTGGCAGCTGTCCAGGCGTCGGCGAGGCATTGCTTAGACGCCGCCTGTCCCAAGGCGAGACACAGCACAAGCGTGAATTCCATATACCTGATGACAGTGGCTGGGAAGCTGCTAGCGAACCGTTGGCGGACGATGACATGGCCGACTTCTGGGAACCGAATGAACACTATGTGGCTCAGCGCTGTCTGCTGGAGGACGAGACATTTGTGCTGACAGCCAGAGCCTAAGTTAACTTTTTTACGTTCCACATATTGTGTCTTTTTGCATGTGATTATACAGATCTATATAGCTAATAAATTGATTGTTAATCTACATGAGTTATAATAGAAAAAATGTTTTCTTTTGTATTCCTATATTTCCATAGTGTCTTTTATGTATATTAAATGTGTACTGGCATCGGGACGTACAACAAAATAAATAAAGGGTTTGTAGCCAAGGCTGTGTTAATTGTTAGTTTATTAGTTGATTGATTTAAAAATGAATTAGTTATACATGCTAATAAATTGCTTAAACTTGTAACATTAAAGTATTGTTAATTGCTTTTTTGGTATATGTATGTGTAGGTATGTAAATCATAAGCTGTTGACTAGACAACGATGCGATTTGCTTCCTTAGATGTGGATTTGGATGTGATGGCAGCGCAACGTAAACGATTTTTCGTGGCAGGATTTATTGATTACATTGTTGGCCTTAAGCACGTTTCTTGCTCATGTAGACACGTCCGCACGCATACAGCACATGCGTGCAAGCATAAATGTTGCCCAGAGCACTGCCCAGCAGAGCACCAATCACATTCGGTATGGGATAGGCCTGCCAGTCGCGTCCCCAGTCCAGCGGGGCGACCACACTGCCAGCCCAGGCGCCCAGTATACCGCCCAGGGCATTGTACTTGAACAGATGCAGCGCCGTGTCCTCGCACTTGGTTATAAAGTCAGGCTTTTCGCAGAAGCACACCTGCAGAGCACCACCGCCTCCGAGTAGGAAAACCGTAGGCGAAACTGTGAGTAGTGTCATCAGCAGCGACAATACGAACGTCTGTTCGTAGTTAGCCAACACTGGTGCACCCAGTATGATGCAGATAAATGCATAGAGCAGCGTACACAAAAACTGCAACGTTAAACCGCCGAACAATTCACGTGGCGTGAAATATGCAGCCTTTTTCTGGCGCTGTTTGACAGTCAGCACTCCATCCTCAATACGCCCAAAGAAGCGGGCCAATACTACTTTGAGTAATTCACCAATAAACACAATCGGCACAATTAGTGAATCCCAAAAGCTCCCGAGATGCGCCCAATTTCGCCGATATTGCATGTAGGTCATGCATATCAGTATGGTGGCCAAGCTTAGCGACACATGGAAGAGCTGGTGTTTAGTTTTTTGCTGATCAAAACGCGATACCATTTTTCGTCAGAATATGAAAAAAATTGCAACTATTTTTCTATTTACTTTCGATTTTGCTATGGATGTGTTGTTGACGACAGCACGATAATTCGATAGTTCGTAGAGATGTGGTAATAAAATAAAATATCGCTTTCCATGATTTGCTTTAAATGTTCCCATGCAATGTGAACTTTCAGTAATCATAATTAAATCATTTCTGTAATGAAGAGAATATTTGATATATGGAAACACATTTTGAATACATTACTTTACATAATGCTCCCACTTAAAACTCAATTTAGTCATTTAAAGTTTTCCTTCCCATAATAACGTATATACGAAATAACTGATAAATAGCTATTAAATATCGATATCACTATCGATTGCTACGCAACAATTTAGTCGCGCGGTGCTGTCATTTCATCAGCGCTATCACATAATCATTTTACACTTTAATTCTTTGCGGCTTCGGCTCCTGTTTTTTTTAAATAAATTGCCGTTCGTTTGTGCACAGAAATAATTGCAAAATGCTCTCACGTGCAGTACGTGTTCGCGCCGTGCTGCGGGGCCTATCCACTGTAGCTGCCTGCGCTCGCCATCGACACACACAAAATTGCATGGTGGAATACTTTAAGGAAGTTAGGCTGCTGCGATTCAATGGTGCCGTCTCTATGATGCAGACACAGCGCTTCTTCAGCCGAAAGCGAAACGATAACGAAGATGACCTAATGGCCGAGGGCGAGCCTGAACTTCTGGCCGATCATCGTGACACGCAACAACTGCCGGCGACTGTTGCCGTTCCCGATGTCTGGCCCCACGTGCCGATGTTGGCGATGCGACGAAATCCACTATTCCCGCGATTCATGAAGATCGTCGAGGTTGATTGTTCAACTTGAAATCTTATTTTTATATGGCTAAGCATATATATTTTTACTTAGGTATCTAATCCAATTATCATGGATCTGTTGCGTCGCAAGGTCAAGCTCAATCAACCGTATGTGGGCGTGTTTCTGAAGAAGAGCGACGGAGAAGAAGAGCTCATACACAATCTGGACGATGTCTATTCGGTAGGCACCTTTGCACAGATACAGGAATTGCAGGATCTGGGTGATAAGTTGCGCATGGTCGTCGTGGCTCATAGACGTATTAAGATAACTGGACAAGTTGTGGACGATGTGCCAGCGAAGTCAGGTAGGTGCCAACTAATGACACTACCCACATATTGTGACAATTGCGTTGTCTCTTAACTCCCAGTGAAAATGACAACTTTGCATTATCCACTCTTTAATATAAAATTACGCATCCCAGCTGAAGATCAATCAACTGATGGCGCTAATGCAACTGGAAAAACGAATAATCGCGGCGTACGCAAGACACGCGGACGTGCACCACGCCGACAAACACATAAGTTAAACGAGGCGGCCAGCGCTGAGGAGATGGCCCAGCGTCAAACGCAGGAGCCACCGTTGCCCAGTGGACGTGTCGAGCAGACGGCAGGAACGTCAAAAAAGCCTGTCGAGGATGTGAAGGCATCCTCGGCTGATACAGCCGATAAGAGCAGCGAAACAGCCACAGCCCCAACAACGCCACCCGTACTTATTGTTGAAGTGGAGAACGTTAAGCAGCCAGTGTACAAACAAACGGAAGAGGTCAAGGCTCTAACTCAGGAAATCATCAAAACCTTGCGCGATATTATTACCATGAACCCTTTGTACAGGTAGGTGGGCACGTTTAAATCTACTCAAGTTAATAATTTATAGTCTTACATTAAACTAAATGCAGCTTCTAGATATTTTGTAGGCGTTATATAATGCTTTTTATGGTAAACAATTTTGGTTTTACTTATACCAGCCAATATATATATATATATATATATATATATATATATATATATATATATATATATATATATATATATATATATGTTAAGCATTTCGCACGAAAAGCGTAATACAAATTAATTTACCTAATAGGCATGCCGATTTTTATTATTATAGAGAAAGCTTACAGCAAATGCTGCATCAGAATCAGCGCGTGGTTGATAATCCCATATATTTGTGCGACTTGGGCGCCTCCTTGTCCGCTGGTGAACCAAGCGAACTGCAAAAGATACTAGAGGAAACAGATGTAAGCTCTTGACTGCCTATATTATGACTGTGATAAATTCTAATCGACTGTTCTCTTTTAGATACCTCAACGCTTGCTGCTTGCACTGGCGCTGCTTAAAAAGGAATTGGAACTATCGCGTTTGCAGCAAAAGATTGGACGCGAAGTGGAAGAGAAAGTGAAGCAGCAGCATCGCAAATACATACTACAGGAGCAGCTGAAGGTGATCAAAAAGGAGCTGGGTATCGAAAAAGATGATAAGGATGCTATTGGCGAAAAGTATCGCGAAAAACTCAAGGACAAAACTGTGCCAGAGAGCATCAAAACTGTTATTGACGAAGAGCTCACCAAGTTGAACTTCTTGGAGAGTCACAGCTCAGAGTTTAAGTGAGTTTTCGACGAGCATAGTTATTTAAACGCTGGGCATTAATGTGTCTCTCTTCTAGCGTTACTCGTAACTATCTAGACTGGCTCACCTCTTTGCCATGGGGCGTCATCAGTCCCGAAAACCTGTGCCTTGACAAAGCCACCGAAATTTTAAACAACGATCATTACGGCATGGAAGATATTAAGAAAAGAATATTGGAATTTATCGCTGTTAGCTCACTCAAGGGTACCACGCAGGGCAAGATCTTGTGCTTCCATGGACCGCCAGGCGTTGGCAAGACGAGCATAGCAAAGTCCATAGCACGCGCTCTAAATCGCGAGTATTTCCGCTTCAGTGTTGGCGGCATGACGGATGTTGCAGAGATTAAGGGTCATCGGCGCACCTATGTGGGCGCCATGCCGGGCAAGCTGATACAGTGCCTTAAGAAGACCAAGACGGAGAATCCGCTGGTGCTTATCGATGAAGTCGACAAGATTGGCAAGTAAGTAGACCAAATTTAGATTAAAGTTAACAATTATGATTGAAGTTGGTATTTATCTCTCACTCAACAGGGGCTATCAGGGTGATCCGAGCTCAGCACTACTGGAATTGCTGGATCCTGAACAAAACTCAAATTTCCTTGACCATTACTTGGATGTGCCCGTGGATCTGTCGCGTGTGCTATTTATATGCACAGCGAATGTGATAGATACTATACCCGAACCGCTGCGCGATCGTATGGAACTCATCGAAATGTCCGGCTATGTGGCCGAAGAGAAGGTGGCGATTGCCCGTCAATACCTGATACCTCAGGCCATGAAAGACTGTGGTCTAACGGACAAGCAGATCAACATAACAGAGGATGCGTTGAACATGCTTATACGCAGCTATTGCCGCGAGTCTGGTGTGCGTAATCTGCAGAAGCAGATTGAGAAGGTCATACGCAAAGTGGCCTTCCGCCTGGTCAAGAAGGAGGGCGAAGAGTTCCCTGTGAATGCCGACAATCTGACTACGTTCCTGGGCAAACAGGTTTTCAGTTCCGATCGTATGTACAACATAACGCCAGCTGGTGTCGTCATGGGCTTGGCCTGGACGGCAATGGGTGGCTCTTCGTTATACATTGAGACTTCCAGGCGCCACATACGCACCGAGAAGCCCGAATCTACCGCAGGAATATTACATTTGACTGGTAACCTGGGCGATGTAATGAAGGAGTCCGCCCAAATTGCCCTGACCGTGGCACGAAACTTTTTGTACACGTACGATCCAAAGAACAAGTTCCTGGAGCAGGAGTAAGTGTCATTTGAATCATTATGTAATGTGGCTTATCTAACTGATTTGTTTTTATCCACAGACACATTCACCTGCACGTGCCTGAAGGATCCACGCCCAAAGATGGACCCAGCGCTGGTGTTACTATAATCACGGCTCTGGTTTCACTGGCGACCGGAAAGCCAGTACGTGCCGATGTAGCTATGACCGGTGAGGTTTCACTGAAAGGCAAGGTTTTGACTGTAGGCGGTATCAAGGAGAAGACAATTGCGGTAAGCTCGATTATAACTAAATGGAGCCATAACATTAAAATTTTGTTTATAGGCCCGTCGTAGCGGTGTCACATGCCTTATTTTGCCTGCTGACAATAAGAAGGACTTTGAGGAGCTGCCCAGCTTCATTACTGACGGCTTGGAAGTGCACTTTGCCAGTGAATATGAAGATGTCTATAAGATTGCTTTCTCTGACGCCGACTTCACCACAACGAAAAACGAAACAAGCAGAACGGCTGAGGCGATGCGTATTAAGATACCAAGCGCAGCCACAGTCGCTGCCAAGCCGACCAGCACATAAGTCATAATCACTAAGTTAGGCTAAGCGTTGGGTTGGGCCGGGGGGACAAACACACACACTGAGTTCATATATATACTACTTAGATATGACGTATGTTAGCAGGTTGATTAGTATCTACATAGGTATATGTATTTAGAGAAAAGCATTTGTTAATCTTATGCCAATTAAATTGAATGTAAATGCCGTTGGCTGTTTCTTCATCGTCTATATATCCGCGTTGGATATGATCCACTCGAGGTACCGGTCCACGCGCGTGTAGACGCCCGGACGCTTGGGTTCGCCACAGTTTAATCCCCAGGAGACGATGCCAATGGTGACCCAGCGCGAATTGGGCAACTGGACGAGCAACGGACCACCGCTATCACCCTGGCAGCTATCGAGCCCACCCTCCGGCAAGCCAGCGCAGAGGGCCGTATCCGGTATGTGGTCCACAAAGGCAGCTCGGCATTCCGTTTGCTTCCAAACTGGCAAGCTAGCCTGCAAGCACAGATTATTATATTAAGTGAAAGAGTACAGCTGTTGATAGCCCCACCTCCATTAGAACTTTGGAGTGCGGTCCGTTCAAGCCAAGTGTGCCCCAGCCCGTGACGATGCCAGTGCGTCCGGCCCAATCCTCGTTCAGTGGCGGCATACACACAGGCCAAATGTATGTATTGAACAGCGTCGGCTTCTCGATGCGTATGATGGCAATGTCGTTTACATACGTGGTGGGATTGTAGTCCACATGGAGCACCATATTACCAACGCGAAAATCTCGCGCTCGCGTCTCGTTCACTTGCTAAGATTTAGTTTTGTAAATTAGTTAGTGACTCAGAGCAGGTGATCTCGCATTGCTACTAACATGCGTATTGTACTCGCCCAGGCGCACAAATATCTCCTCCTTGGGAGAGTCGTAGAGGCAGTGAGCCGCTGTCAACACATGGCGATCTGTGATCAGCGAGCCTCCACACCAGACATAGGGATGGCCATGCCGCAGCAGCGCCGCCATCCAGGGCCACTCATCGGACTCAGCCGGACGACCGCCGCTAATCCTTGGGAATTGACGTGTTGTAATACCGCATCCTCGTTGCTCAGGACGATTGACAATGCGTGGTGCTTCATCGGCTGAGCCGCCCACAATCTGTGGACTAAAGCGTGACGTGGTCGCCTGGTCTGTGCAGCAAATGCCAATGGAACTGTAAGTGGAAATCATATATATATAATTGAGTTGGTTTTCTATAATGTGCCGCTTACGTTTTCTCGATTATGCACAGCTGGGAGACCAAGCGCCAGACATCATCCTTCAGCTCCGGCATGCGGCAGTAAATGATGTGGCGACAGCGTCCGGCATCGCCAAGCGACGTGCGACAGGCGCCATAGTCTTTGTTTTCCTATGCAAATTATATATATGTAAAAGAGATTATGTCTGCAAAGCTGCTTTTCGAACTAGGCTGCCGACATGCTCGATCTGAACATATGTATGTATGATCCGCATAGAGATCTCAGGGCATATTGACATGCTCGCCAATGCCCTCTTTCCACTCTCCTCACTCAATGCTCACAACTAATATGCTCGCTGTACTCGTGGCTACCTGCAGTCAACCAATGGAAGCAGACCTCGCTCACTGCTCAAAACTAATATGCTCGCTTTACTTGTGGCTACCTGTCGCCAAGCAACTCAAGAGCAGCAGCTGCCGTTTGAGTGACTTCTTCAGCTATAAAAGGGCGACCCTGCTGCCGGGCTGCTTCAGTCGTATTTTTGAATTTCTGCTGGTCGGTCACAGTGTAGTGGGAGCTCCTCTTTTTTTTATTTTTTTTACATTTTTTTTTAAATATATTTTTTAAAATTTTTTTATATATATATATTTTTTTATTTTTTTATATATTTTTTTTATATATATATTTTTTTTTATATATATATTTTTTTATATATATATTTTTTTATATATATATTTTTTTATATATATATTTTTATATATATATATTTTTATATATATATATTTTTTTATATATATATTTTTTTTATATATATATTTTTTTATATATATATTTTTTTATATACATATATATTTTTTATATATATATTTTTATATATATATATTTTTTATATATATATTTTTTATATATATATATTTTATATAAATATATTTTTTTTGTATATATATATATATTATATATATATCACACATATATATATTATTTTTATTTATGTTTTATTTTATTTATGTTTTTACATTTTATTTTTTTTAATTAATATATTTAAAATTTTAATTTGGTTTATTTATTTATTTTGTTTCCTTAATTTTTTTGGTTTATTTTATTTTTCTTAATTTTATTTCTTGATTGTTGTTTTATTTCACTTAATTTTTTTAAATTTAATTTTATGTCTTTATTATATATTATTATATTTTTATATTATATTTTATATTATATATATATACTTTTTTTAATTTGCTAAAATTTCTACTAATATTAATAATGATTGTTTAGCAATCATTATAACAGAATAATAGTTTAAGAATAAATATATGCTGCGCCCCAGCACTAGTTAAGGCTTAACTCCTAGCACTTCACTGTTGACTTGACTTACTAGAGTCTTTTGCTCCATCAGCCATTATTTATAATAATTAAACAGAATTTGATTTGTGTACCGTATTCAATTACATTTAAGTATTAACTAGCCATGAATTAAATATGTTAATTCAGAGCTATCAACGATTAGGCTTATAGCCAGCTCTAACCTTTCAGGCAACTCACCAGTATGGGGGAAGCACCCTCAGCCTGCCGCTTGCTCAAGCGATGACGTGCTAGAAAATTAGCTATACCGGCATTATCATTATCAGCATTCGCCTGCTCAGCACTGGCATTAGAGCGGCCAAATTGCTGATTCTCCGCCGCGCCCCAGACGAACTCATCATTGTCCTCCAAGTCCAGCAGATCTAAGCCAACAGGATTGAGTTAATATAGCAATCCAACTGATCCCAGAGTGACGACTCTACCCACCTATGTAGTCCGTGGCGTAGCTTTTGGCCAACGCCTGGCTGTAGCTGCAGCTGAGCAGCGCTACGAAAATAAGCTGTAAACACTTCATCTTTGCCTTGAGAACTGAATGCAAAAACTGAACATGTTTCTCACAACTGCCAAATGGAATTGAAATTTTTATCGCGTGCCGCTTCCGTTGCGAGCAATCGAAGCTTTTGTGAGCTCTCTCTCTCTCTCGCTCTCCCTGTCTCCTTGTCTCTCTCTCCTACTCTCAGCTTTGATTACAATGGTTTACCTTGCAAGCCCGTTGACACTTTTAGCCGGTTTTCGTTCCTTAAACTTGGCAAACTTGCAACAGCTGAAGCTCTGGAGAGCGCACTGCGAATGCTTCTTTATGTACTATATAGTAATATAGGAATTTTTATATGATAATATATAAATATATATACATATATGTTTTATCAGCGGCGCTCTGGCATGCCGGTCCCTTTTAATGCTTATGAGCTGGAGCTAGGCTGTTAGAGACCCAGTTTCAAATGCTACCCATATTAGAAGAAGATAATCCCCAGTCGAAAATAGTCTGTCAACTGACATTGTTTTGTCCATTTAGCTCGGCTGTGTACGTGCCGTGCATTGCTAATGATGCGGTTGGGCGGGTTTTAATTCCATAGAAGTCGGCCCAAAGACAATATACTATATATATTACATTATATAAATGGCCAGCTCAATTCGACATCTATAATTGCCTTATAAGCCAGCCCAGTGTCAGTTGAGCATCAAACAATAGATAAATCATTCAAACCGGAATGACAGAGAGAGGGAGAGAGACAAATGTCGAAATGAAGAAGACGCGACTAAGCATAGCTAAGATTAATTTCATTAGCTAGTAAATGCTCTGATAGTCACTGGTTACCTATTAATTCTGAAAGCGATCAATTTTTTATATTATTTAAGATTGTCGCCGCATGTTTAGGTAAAAACTGAACTTAATATTTAGAAGACAGTAATGTTGGCAGCAATATAATTTTAAGTATATAATTAAAGCTATTGATTGCTTTGTAATATCCAAGAGAACTTGGCATCTTGGAAAGCCAGAAATTTATATACATAAATTGACTACAATAAAATATATATTAAAAAAAATATATATATTACAAAAACAAATATATATATATTAAAAATAAAATATATTGAAAATATATTAAAAATAAAATACACATTTAAAAAAATATTTTACAACTATAGAGTTTTAGGATATATCTGGCTCAAGAATAGAAAATTCTTTAAATTAAATGAATATTATTTCAAATCAATAATTCCATACAACTTGTTTTCAACACTTTATGTACGCATTAACGAGGCTCTACTGTATTTTCCACACACAGCATACACTCGACAATGTTTCCACAGTTTTAAATTCCGTATTTTTAATTTAAACTACATTTTTCATAACTCCCCCCTTGCAAAATTATAAAAACCAATTACAAACACCTTGGAAACATTGTTACAATTTATTGCTGATATTTTTGTTAACTAAATACAACAGTATTTATTTATTAATTACATGTTACACATATATTTTTATATATATAATTTATTATTCTTTAAGCAACGCACAAAAACTTAGACTAAAGAAATTTTTCAAATTTGTTTTTATTGCTGGCTAGAAAATTAGAAAATCAAAGTTTCTACAGGCTTTCAGTGTTACAGATATCATGTAAAAATTTTAGTTTTTGATTGTTTTGTTTTTGTTTTTGCTTCTTTTCTTTTTGGACATAGATTTAGGCTTATAAAGTTGGCTCCAAAAGGGGTTCTCACAAAAATACAATGAATATAGAGAGCGTGTCGTGGAAACCGATGTAGAAAGTTGTTCCATTTGCTTCGGTATTGCGGTGTAAATAACTAAATATATCTATAAGTTTTATATAAGTACACATACATATATATATATACATAAATATATATATGTCTATAAAATCAGTACACATTTGTATATGTTTATCGAAACATTCACTACTAATACACACACATAGCTAAATAGATATAAACAACTACAATATGTTAGGGCATCGATATCCAATTGATATATATGAAATATATATATATATATATATATATATAATTATATGATATATATATATATATATATATATATATATATATATATATATATATATATATATATATATATATATATATATATATATATATATTTATATGTATTTTGTAAAGTTATAATTAGGTGGAGATTTTGAAAGGCCTGTTATTGAGTGGGGTGCTGTAGGGTGTTCCTTATAGCATACCCTACACTGATTGTGTTCGATTTAGTTGGATAGTTAGAGCGCAGTATGCGAAATGAGATCTCTTTACTAAGTTACATTTATTAATGAATTTTGTTTAATATTTTTCCTTTTTTTGTTGTCATTTAACTTTTCTAGCCTAGATTTGTTTTTTTTTGTGCCTTTTCTTGTTGCAGTCGAGTCAATATATTGTTAAATTTTGGATCACATTTAGGTTAACGAAATCGTAGACGAATGTCAATTATAATTAATAATCATATAAATTTAAGTTTTTTTCTTTTGTTTAAAGTATTTAGTGCCATTTTCGAATTCAAAGGGGAAGACTTAAAATTGTGCATTTAAGGACTTTGTGTTGAGCAAGGCAAAGTTAGGACTTTAAATGTTTTTAAAAATAATATTTGAATTTAGGTAGGACCGTATTTACTTTTTGCACAGTACTAACCGTCAACAATTGCTTGACTTTAAGTATAACGGTATTTTGTTATTTTTATCTAACACTTACTGCTCGTTTTTCAAATGTAGATTTTGTTGAAGTTTTTCTTCTTATAATATTTAAGTTTAAGTTTAAGTGTGACCGTATTTTCTTATTTTGTGGCATATATAATTTACTCATATTCCGATTTTTACTGAAGTATATAGAAATAATATTTGAGGTTAGCTTTAATTTTAAGTGTGATCATTTTTCGTTATTTCTTCAACAGCAATTGCTCGTTTTTTTTTTTTTAATTTTCAAAGCATATTTGAGTTTAAGTTTGACCGTATTTTGTCTAACAGTAATTGCGCGAATTTCAGTTGTTGCTGAAGCTTTTGTTTGTTTTTCTTTCAAATATTTGTGTCTACGTATGACCGTATTTCGATATTTTTACCTAACAGTAATTGCTCGATTTTTCATTTTGTTTTAGAATTAAGCTTGCTTGAGCTTTAAAACAAAGACTTCTCTGCTGGCAGCACTGACATTGTTAAAGTGTGACCGTATTTCGTTAGTTTATGTAGTAATTGCTCAATCAATCAATGCCTAGATGTTATCTTCTTTGGTCTTTAGTTTTGATTGGACTCCATGGGGTAGGGACTTTTGATTTTCCTTTATTATATAAGGACGTCCCTTAGTCAACGAGCCGAACGCCCGCCTCGACATCCGCGGCCATGGTGACGCCCTTGGATTTCTTTTTGCCCTCCGCCGCTGGCTTCTTCTTGCTGAGCATCAGGGTCTCCGGTTCGTCGTGCGACGGCTGACGCTTGCCACCAGCCGGGGCACTAGCTGCTCCGCCACCATTGCTGCGCAGCTTGAAGCGCGTTGTGGCCGCGGCGGCATTGTTGTTGGCGCAATTGCAGATGGCATCGAAGATGCGCACCACAAAGCCGCGAGCGCGATTCACCACTTTGCCGTTCTTAAAATCTGGTATGGCGAAACCTGGAGAGATTAGTGCCAGTGCCACAGCGGACAGGTGGAAAAGTACAAAAGGAAAAGCAAATTAAAGGGTTCGGTGAGTGGCTGACGAGAAAAGTGCAACGGAAACAAACACATTCCATGCATGCCAATGACAAAACACATATATAGAAGTGAAAAAGTAAATAATTAGACTTCACGCATGTCGCTCGCTGGTTTAATTGCCGCCTGTCACAGCGACTTGGCCACGCCCACGTGGCAAGCTTATAAAGCCTCGCGTGCCCTGCTTATGCCACACAATTGCGTCTTATCATGGGTAGCGATCACTCCAACAGCCGCTGGCACAGATCCTGGCAGCTGCTGCTGCTCAGCCTGCTCCTGCTCTCGCCCAAGCTCTGCGGCGCCGTCAACATGCAGCAGTTTCTCCAATCGCTGGACATGATGCGCAACGGCTGTGTGGCCAAGTTCAAGGTGCCACTGGACATTCTGGATCGCATACGTGACGGCGACTTCGACCTGGAACCCTCTCAAGATTTGCTGGTGAGTTGCCTGGCAGGCTGACTGGCAGTTGCTCTATACTTAAGTGCTCCTTCGCCGCCCTTTCCCAGTGCTATACGAAGTGCGTGGCCCAGCTGGCGGGCACCTTGACCAAAAAGGGCGACTTCAGCGTGAACAAGGCCATGGCCCAGATGCCCATCATTTTGCCACCCGAACTACAGGAGCCAGCACAAAAGGCGCTCACCTTTTGCAAGGACGAACGTGAGTAGCAATAATGCCATAAAATTTATGGCAGAAAAGTGGTTCAAGCTGAGTTGAGCTGAGGGATTTCTATGGTCTTTATGCTAATCTTTGGACTACATTGAAAGAAAAGATTTATCTTCAAAGAGACAAGTCTATATAACTTTATCTAGCACAGATGTGAGCTATGTATATATATATATATACTAATATACCTAGCAGAGTTGGCATTTAATAATTATTAGTTATTAAATAATTATTAAAAATTTGTAAATAATTATTTAATAATTATAAATAATTATTTAATAGTTAAAAATAATTATTAAAAATTTGTAAATAATAATTATTAAAAATTTGTAAATAATTATTTAAAAATTTTTAATAATTATTAAATAATTAAAAATAATTATTAAAATTTTTTTAATAATAATTAAAAAAATTAATAAATAATTATTAAACAATAATAAAAAGTTATAAAAAGAATTAATTAAATAAAAAGTTATTAATTAATTATTAAAGAACTAAAAATAATTATTAAATAATTAATAAATAATTATGAAATTAGTCGGATATCATAAATCATAAACAAATTCTTGTAGATAGGAAATTATTCAGTTACCTTATTAAATTTGCTGCATAGAGAACTTCTTTAAGATCTTTCAGAACCTACATTTTAAATTTCTCTTGGTTCTATGCAACTAGCAAAAGCTTTCAATCAAAAGAATAATAAAGTAAACAAAGAAATTCTTAAATTCTCTTTAAGCTCCTCTGAGCCACTGCTTAGCCAGCTTTCACTAATAATACATCTTCTACACATTGCAGAGAAAGCCTACAAGGACTCATGCGCAAAGGTCTACTACACGAGCAAATGCATGGCGGACTACGATCGTCCGCACTTTAAGTTTCCATAGCAACAGAATAAGTGAGAAATAAAGCTAGAACATTTCCATGTTGGTCTACTTACTCGGTCGCTTCTCCTTGCCCTGTGGATGAAACGTAAAATGTGTGTGTGTGTGCGTGTGTGTTTGTGTTTCAGTACAAAACCTTCGATTTAAAGCGGATGATAAATGATTAGCCAACCTGTTGCAATTTGTGCGACTCGAGCGCCCGTCTGTTGGCCTCCGTTTCGGCACGCTGGGCCACCTCATCGATGAACTCGTGCAGCATGGCCATGTTATTGGGATTCTGTTTGAAGTGCTCGATGCGCGCCTCCAGCGTTTCCTCCTCAATGTCGTCCACGCTGTCCGGCGAGGCGGGCTCTGGATCCGCAAATCTTGCGTGCATTTTTACCTCTATTAATTTATTACGAATTTACGAAAAATTTACTAGCTGCCTTGGCCGAGCTTTCGCCTTTGTCTAACACACACGCGAACTGAATTGGTATGTACAAGGAGTTTGGCTTTGTTCAGTCTGCTTTTGGCTAAAAATCAATAACAACTCAGCTCGGTGGCGCCCGCACATGCGTGTTGCGTGCGTGCCATTGGCGTAGGTTCGGTGGTTGGGGCTGGCCACAATTGTAAATAATCGCTTCGGGGGTAGCTTGTTGGTCAATGCCTGTGTTTATTAACTAAGCTTAGTACTTAAATAACTAATATACATAGATATATATCTCTGTTGGGGGTGAGAAGAATAAGGCTACTCCAGATGCGATAAGTCATCCAGTTCGGGCGGTGCGCGCACTATTTCCGTTTCAATGATCAACGAATTGGCATCCACGATGCTCTGAAATGCGCATAAACAGCATTATTAGAGTGGATCACTTTTAGGGAGTTGGCAGGTACCCGGGACTGCTACACACATTATCATTATTGCCGCGCGCTGTCAGCAAGCTATTGGCAATGCCGCCAGGGCCAATGCTGCCCGATGATGATGAGTTTGAGTTGGAGACATTGGCGCCATTTGCCGAGGATGAGGACAGCACCACACTGTGCGGCGAGCTGCCACGGCGCACCACCTTCGCCTGCGTCTGCTGCGGTGTGTTCTGCGTGACAATCACAAACTTTTGAGCCGGCTGATTGGCCTGAATGGCGCGTATTTGCGGCAGGGCGGCCACCACGGGACTGCTGAAAAATCAAAGAAAGGGAATTTGTAAATATTTGGTCTATAAACTATGCAACTATAAGGCCAAAGACTTGGCTTGGTTTAAGGCATAACTAAGGCCAATGCCTTGCCTTCGATATGTCTCAAGGGCAGGGATTGGCCATAGCTTGTGATTAGCTAGATATTTAAATATTTTCTATTACAAGCGAGCTCTTGTCTAGTCTACTACTAATCCTCACCCCTGTCTCTGTGAATTGGGCATGGATACACGTCCAATGGAAGTGGCTGTTTGAGCCGCGCTTGTTATGGGCGCCGTGTTGATGGTGCTGGAGGATAAGGCGACAGTGCTACTGGCTGGAGCATTGCGCACCTTTACCACAGCTTGGCACAGCGACGGACCCAGAAAGCCAAAGTCCAACTTATACTCCTCAGCAGAGTCCGGTGAGCCGCGCATCTGCTTCAATATGGGCGGGCAGCACTTTTGTAGCATGGCGCGTATATGGCCAGCAGCTGTTTTGTCCGTATTGCTCATGGATGTGCCCAGCAGATGTGGCTCAATGCGTTCTGAGATAAACTTCAAGCGTGGTACGATAAACACTTTGATCACCTCGCCGCCCAGCTCAGCGAGGCCCGCAATGGAGCCATAGAGCGAGGACAAATGGGTCTTATCATTCTGCAGGGCTTTGCTGAATATGCTGTGGGGATTAGGAAGATGAAGGATATATATTATATGTAAATTGAAGTACATTGCCATCCACTTACCGCGTAACACGCGTTTGCAGATTGTTTGTGAGCGTGTTGAAGGTTTTGCAGATTTGCGCCATGAGACGCGAGGCGAAGTCGCGCAGGGCCCAATGATTGTCGAGCTCTGGACGCATGCAGAGCTGCTTGGAGACAATGCAGGTCATGACAGATGGTATCAGCTCATGCAGCTAAACAGAGTTTAAAGTTAATGCAATCTTCAACACCTTCTGGGAAATTCCAGCTTACATATTTCTCCAGGAACAGCGAGGGATTGTCCAGCAGCGCGCGCACCATGCGCATCAAATAAATCAAAAGTGCCAAATTATTTTGAACGACGTTAACTTTAACGCCCTCGGCAATGAAGGTGCACATGCGGGGCAGCATTTCGTGCAGACCAGGATCAGAGCCGAGCGACTGCAGCGCCTCAGCACGGCGTGGCTCATCCGATCCGACGCACGCTTCGGTGATCTCTTTGTAGTACAGCTGCTGTTCCACGGACAACTCGTGAGTGGCCAGCTGCTTGACGTGTATTGTCTCAACGTTCTTAAGCTTATGTATTTTGCCAGTGGTTGGCTTGCCTGCGGCATCCTTATTCAAACCTTGATCTAGTTTGATAACAGGATTAACAGAGTCCACGAACTGTGAGTCTTTGGAGAGGGGTGGTGGATTTTCCGGCACTGTGGGCTGTATGCCCTCCACCACGAACCAATGGGAACGCAGCGTCAGATCCAGGGGTACCTTAATCGAGTTATTTGAAGTTATCTCGCTCAAGTCAATCTCTTTGTCCTCTGTGAAATGCAGCTCGCGACCGCCACCAGAGGCGAAGCGGAAGGGTATAAAGTCTTTGGTCATGAATCCATATTGCGGCTCAATGTTGCGCGCCTTGAGCGACATGTCAATGTCCTTGACCGACAGCTTCTGCCGCTTGGCATGCTGCATGAATTTAGCGGCATCTTGCACGATGCGCTTCAGCTTGATGGAAATGTCTTCGGCTAGCTCTTTGGCGGCGTCATCGGACAGAGAGCCCACTCCGATGCTTTCAGCAATTACCTTCATTGATTCGGCAGATATGCTGGAACCGTACAGCATACTGCTGGCAGGGCTACTAGCTTTTAATGATTTATTACTCATTTTAATAAATAAACAATTTTTTTCACACAGCAACTATGTTTGTCTTCCTCTTGCATTGGACAGAGGTGGGACACTAATGCTATCGAGTACTCTGATGAAATAAACTGAGCTATCGTACTAAAACGTATTTCGATATATTTTAGAACAGCACAGATGAAAAGATATTTTCTCATGAAAAGCAGGAACAGCTTATATTTGAAAATAATTAACTACATTAAATATTTACTGGTTATTTCAGATTTTACTGAAAGTTATGCCAAGGATATTTGGAAACAGTGTTGGTAAAAGCATTACGCTACATATTCGATTAACAGCTCCATATGCTGAAAAATCGATGCATACAAATAAACATCGTTTTGTTTGCCATCCCTAATTCGTAGTTTCTTTTCTTTATTTATGTTCATACCTTGTGGCTTTTTTGTTTTATTATTGAAATTATAGATTAGAGCATGCAAAATAGTGAAAACGTAATGTCATTAACTGTTAAAAGCCAGTGCAAGTGTTGAATATAATTAGCTATTAAGTTTAAAGTGCATTGAAGCATGTCGCGTCGCACCTTTGGAACAAAGCAGCAGCAGCAGCAGCAGTGAAAATTCAACGCGAGACTGCAGGGTGAAAACGGCGCCATTTTAAGAAGCAAAACAAAGCCAGCAGCAAAAGCAGCAAGCAAAACTTGAATGCAATGCAATTAAAGGCGCAAAAAGCATATGCATATGCTCAAATAACAATTTCATTAACGGTGTGCATAATCAATTAACGCAACTAAAAAATTACAAAAGCGTAAGTGTATGCGTGAGTGTGTAAGTGTGCATGTGTGTGGTGTTTCCGCCCGCCCCCTTAGTCTTAAATATTTGTTAGTGTGTGTGAATGGGCGTGCGTGTGTGTTAGTGTCCGTCGCGTTTTGTGGTTTGACCTAGTTAAATTGTCAAAAATTCTGAACGTGTTGTAATTAATGTGACCAGGTTAATAAAGTTTTTGTTATTTTACGTTAGCTCCGCCCTCGAGTCGAAATATGAACAGTGGCCAAAATGAGGCATCAGCAGCAGCAAAAAAGGAAAAGGTTCTCGAAACGCAGCAACGTACACAAGAATCCGGCAGTGAAAATGAGGTAAGCCGTAGATGAATATATTTATATAATAAATAATTGAGTTTTGATTATGATATAGGTATTGAATATAGATTTCTTTAGGAATTCCATGTATATTAACATATAGTATATTTAACATACTTTGTCTATTTCAGGAAACCGACTCAATTACGGATCAGTCGAGTCAATCGAAGTCTACGAAATCAGCAACACAATTTAGCGTGCAACGTTCGGATATTGATGGACTGCGCATGAAAATCTCGGCCATAAGAAACCCGCCTTCAACACAAGTAAGAACGACAACGACAGCAACAAGTTTAAAAAATTCAACAGCCAGAAAGGACGTATCGACAGCTGAGAATATTTCACGTAAGAAGCTGACAAAGGTGCGTAAGATGAGCGAGGCTCAGGAGCTGAGCGGCTGCTCAACGGATGCCAAGGATAGGCAGAGGGAGAAAGATAAAGTCTTATCAACTGTAAACACAACCAAAAAGATAAAAGTCAAACGCAAGAAAATTGCCCAAAAGAGCTGCAGCAACAACAACGCAAACAACAACAATATTAATAATAACAATATCGGTAAAACGAACCGCACGGCGCCAGCTATATTTAGCTCCGATTCGGAAGATGATTTGCCTTTGAAGATGCATATTCAGCGTGCGCCACGTTTGCTCTTGACAGCTATTGGCGGCGGTCAGGGCGACAATCACATGGGCATCTCCAGCAGCGACAACGAGGAGCTGGTCAAGGCCGCGGACTTGGTCAAGGCGGCAATTAAGCGTGTCGAAAGTGATGCTGAGGACACTAGCAGCGTTGCAGCGGGCACAGCTGCTGCCAAGATCAAGCAGCATCTGCCGCAATATCAGTCCACGCTACTGCAGGACTTTATGGAGAAGACACAAATGTTAAATCACACCGGGAGTAACTTGGCAACCGCAGCATCGGCCTCTGCAGCTGTTAGCGGCAGCAGCAACAGCAACAACCCACAGCAACAGTTGCAGCAACGCAAACGACGTGGTCGCCCTAAGAAGCTGCAACCAACTGTTGCCGCCAGCGTAGCTCCCCTGCCCGTCGCCGTGCCGACCATCAATGAGTCAGCGGACTCGGGTGTCATCAGCACTACGCCCTCCCCTAAAATGCAGCAGGCGCTGGCTAGCGACAATGCCAAGCCGAAGATAGATATGGCCTATCTGGATAAGCGCATGTATGCAACGGCGGAACGCGTGCTGTATCCACCGCCGCGCAGCAAGCGGCGACAGGGCAACAAGAAGGCCAGCAAGGAGGAGGTGCAGGTGGATCCGCTTTGGCGTAAAATCGATGTTAACAAGAAGTTTCGTCTGCGCACCGTTAGCGGCTACAAAAGCGATGGCGGAGGCGGCACCGGTGGCACCTCCAACACCATTTGCAGCAAAATCCTCGCAGCCAAAAGCGGTTACGTTTCGGACTATGGTAGCGTGCGGCACCAGCGGCACAATCACAATTCGGGCTACAAATCCGATGCCAGCTGTAAGAGTCGCTACAGTAGTCGTAGCTGCGCTAGCCGACGCATGAGTCGCGCCAAGAGCTGCGGCTATCGCAGCGACTGCAAGGAATCTTCGGGTAAATCAAGCAAATCTCTGCGTCGCCGCCGTCGCGCCTCAATGCTGAGAAGCGGCCACGAGCAGACATCGAATGCGCTCAGCGATGAGCACGATCAGGATATATTGCAGCTGGCGGGGCTCTCCCTCGGCCAGAGCAGCGAGGAGAGCAATGAGTACATAAGCAAACCGAGTCTCAAGTGCTTGCCCAGCACGAGTGCCAGCAAGAAGTATGGTGAAATCAATCGATTTGTGGCCACTGGACAATATTTCAGTGGAGCAGCCAAGACAACAACTGGAAGTCTTGCTGCCGGCTCGAGTGCACCACTAGCGGCAACAACAACGACAGATAATTTTATACAGAGTGAGTATGAATGATGAATGTATTAAATTTGACTAAATCTATTTCATATTCCAGGTAAAATGTTGCTGCAACGCAAGCACTCCATTAGCGGGGACACCATAGTGCCCAGCAAGAGCGCGTGTAAGATCAAGAGTCGCCGCTCGTCTGCTGCTAGCATGTGCAGCAGCTACGTGTCTGGGGTCTCGCGTATGCGTCGAAGGCGTAGGAAGAGCATGAGTCATGCGAAATCCCTTAATATTGACTCCAAGCTGCTAACCGAGATTGACATCATTGCAAGCACCTTTCATGCTCGTTGTCGCATTCAGGAGGATCGCTTGACAGCGAGCAGTGGCAAGGAGAAATTGCTAGCCGATGCGAATAAGTTGCAGGCTACGTTGGCTGCGCCCATTGCAGCCACGTTGCCGCTACTTAATGGTGGCAGCAGCAACGCAGCTGGATCAGCAGCCACCAAGCCGCTGAAGCGTGCACTCAAGAAGCGTAAGCTGAACGAGCCTCTGATTGACTTTGCCATGCTCTCGGCCAGCGCTGGCAATGCGAATGGCATCAGCAACAACAGCAGCAGCAGCAACGGCGGCAGTGCCAAGCGACGGCATAAGAAATCGAGCAGCAACAGCGGCGGCAGCAACAGCTCTAGTCCAGACGATCATAAACTGCCTCTGAAGAAGCGTCATTATCTGGTTACAACTGGCGCTGAGGTGACGTCGGCGTTTGCGAGCAACGGCAAGCTGAATGCCGAGGCTTGGGCGGCTGCTGCAGCGGCGGCGAAGACCAACGCCAACACCAAAGCCCAGGCGCAGTTCAATGCCAAGAAGTTGACGCCCAAAAAGCGACATTTACTAGTGAGCCAAGAGGCCAGTGGAAGCGGCTCCTCTGCAGCTGGCAACGCATCGCCCCTGCGCATTGTCGTTGACAACAATTCCATAAGCGGCGGGAAACTGCTGGACATAAGTCCCAGTTCGCTGTGCTCGCTCAAGCAGCAACGTCGTCAGGGCGCCAAGTCAAAGAACTCCTCGGCGCTGATTGCTGGCTCAGCTGCTCGAGAGCTGCCGCAGCAGCTGCAGTCGCCCGCAGGCAGCAACAGCTGCCCGCCGCCGGGCATCTTTGAGCCGTCCGTGGAACTGGAAATACAAATACCCATAGCCAAGCTAAATGAATCGGTTATCACCAAATCTGAAGTGGAATCTCCGCTGCTTGCCGCCATTGACATCAAAGAGGATGCCAACAAGAAGGAGCAGTGCCAGCGCGTGCTGGAAACGTTGCTGCACAAGACCGGCGGCAATTTGTTGCTCAAGCGCAAGCGCAAGAAGATCAATCGCACCGGCTTTCCCACCGTCAGACGCAAGAAGCGTAAGGTGAGCGTGGAGCAGACGGCAATTGCCCAGCAACAGCAGCAGCAACAACAGCAGCAGCAGCAACTGGAACAGCAACAGTTGCCCGCTCGTGAAACGCGCAGCAGCAGCACCCTGACTCCGGCTGCAACAATAGACTGCGAGCGTGTGCCGCAGCCAGGCGAGGCGCGGGAGACATTTGTGGCTCGCAGCAGTAATCAGCGCACGCCGCGTTTATCGGTGGTGGCTCTGGAGCGCCTGCAGCGGCCTCAAACGCCAGCAAACAGTGGAGGCAAGCCGCGCGGCAGAGGCAGGCCCAAGTTGCAAAAGCAAGTGCCACAGCAACAGCCTCCACAGCAACCACTCGAGCACCTATTGAAGGTGCAGCCAGCGAAGAAGCGTGGACGCGCACCCAAGCAACCGGAGGTGCTGCTGCCCAGACTGGAGCGCAAGCTGGAGCCCAGCATTAAGCTGCCGGCAGGCATTGATCCCAATACGAATTTCAGCTGTAAAATACGCTTGAAGCGACGCAAAACTATACAGCAACAGGAAATGGTGCAGCAGCAGCAGCAGCAGAAGCAGACACATCCACAGCCAATGAAGACGCCACAGCAGCGTGTAGAGGCGCCTAGCAGTGATGATCAAGCGCAGATTGCAGCTGAAGCGGCAGCCAAGCGTGATCAGCAACCCGTGCCAGCCATTGAGCATGAGCCATTGCCCGCGCACGAGTCTACAGCCAGTCTGGCCACCGACTATGCCAGCTGCAGTGATACCAGCGAGGACAAGTGCAGCACTGCATCGCAGCGGAAACGCACCAAGCTAAAGAAGAACTTTCTGGTGGCAGGACTCTTCTCCAACTACTTCAAGCAGCTGGCAGTTGGAGGTGCGGCCGCCTCAGGCGTTCCTGTCAAGCACCCAACTCGGAAAACTGCAGATGGAGAGCAGCAGCAACTGGGCAGCTCCTTGTTGCCGCCGCCCAACTATTGTGAACGTTATTTCCGAAGCACAGTTGTCGACTTTGAGTTGCCTTATGACATTTGGTGGGCTTATAGCCATGATAAGCTGCCAACGCGGCATGTGGTGCCCAGCTGGAACTATCGCAAAATACGCACCAATGTCTATGCGGAATCGGTGCGTCCCAATCTCGCTGGCTTCGATCATCCCAACTGCAATTGCAAGCCACAGCCGAATGGCTCCTGTCTGGACAATTGCCTGAATCGCATGGTGTATACGGAGTGTGTGCCCAACAATTGTCCAGCAGGCGACAAGTGTCGCAATCAGAAGATCCAGCGGCATGAAGTGGCGCCTGGCGTAGAGCGTTTCATGACCACCGACAAGGGCTGGGGTGTTCGCACCAAGTTGCCCATCGCCAAAGGCACCTACATCCTGGAGTATGTGGGCGAGGTGGTCACGGAGCGGGAGTTTAAGCAGCGCATGGCCAGCATTTATCTGAACGATACTCATCACTATTGTCTGCATCTAGACGGTGGCCTGGTCATCGATGGCCAGCGCATGGGCAGCGACTGTCGCTTTGTGAATCATTCGTGTGAGCCCAACTGCGAGATGCAAAAGTGGAGTGTGAACGGGCTCTCGCGCATGGTGCTCTTTGCCAAGCGGCCAATTGAGCAGGGCGAGGAACTCACCTACGATTACAATTTCTCGCTCTTTAATCCCTCCGAGGGTCAGCCGTGCCGCTGCAATATGCCGCAGTGTCGTGGCGTGATTGGCGGCAAATCCCAACGCATTAAACCGCTGCCAGCGGAACTGAAGACGACGGCTGGTGTGGATGCTGCCAGTGCTGGAGCTAAGGAAGCCAACGGCAGTCGGAATGGGCGACAGCGCAAGCACAAGGCCAAGAAGCATGCACAGCGCCAGCAGCAGGCGGCCAAAGAGGCAATGGTTGTGGCACGCGTGCAACAGCTCTCCGAAAGGGAGAAGAAGCTGGTCAAGCAGTGTAACATCTTCCTGGTGCGCAACTTCGAGAAGGTACATAAAGAACAAAATCCTTTTAATATAAACAAATTTTTAAATACCCACTCTCTTTCATAGATTCGTCGTTGCAAGGCTAAGCGCGCAGCGGCAAAGGCGCGCGCTGCTGGCTCACCAGTGGTTGGCGAGGCTGATCTGCCTGGACGTCGTCCGTCGACGCCTTCGTCGAGCTCATTGCTGGCCGCACAAATCTCTGCGCTGTGCACGCCGCGCAACATGAAAACGCGTGGCTTAACGCAAGCCGTACAGGATCCGGAACTGGAGAAGATGGCCAAAATGGCGGTTGTCTTGCGGGATATATGCACAGCACTCGAATCTCCTCCGGAGCTGCTCGCCACACTGGCCAGCAGCAAGAAAAAGAAGCCGCTAAAAACAGCGCGGCTCGACTTTAAAACAATTCAAGCTCAAGTGGAACAGGGACACTATAAGACACCACAGGCATATGATGAGCAGATGCAGCAGCTGTTCACAGAGGCGCGTCAGCTGCACGGCGACGATGAGGGCAAGACCAAGGCGCTGCAAACGCTGCTGGAAAGCTACAAGCAGCAGAAGGCAGCCAACTATGCGCAGCTACTGGACATACTTGGCAAACCGGAGGGACTACAAAGTTTTAAGCCGAAGCAGGAGGCAGTGGAAACGGCCAAAGAAGTGCAGTCGGAGGACCCCAAGCAACTGAATGTAAAACAAGCAACAGAAACAAATGCAGCTGTTGTTGCTGCCCCTGAGCTGCCTGCAACGGACGAGGAAGATGTCATACGTTGCATATGTGGTCTGTATAAGGACGAGGGTCTGATGATTCAGTGTGCCAAGTGCATGGTCTGGCAGCATACCGAGTGCACCAAAGCAGACATTGATGCGGACAATTATCAGTGCGAACGGTGCGAGCCACGTGAAGTGGACCGTGAAATACCACTGGATGAGTACACGGAAGAGGGGCATCGTTACTATCTATCGTTAATGCGCGGTGAGCTTCAAGTGCGCCAGGGCGATGCTGTTTACGTGCTACGTGATATACCCATCAAGGATGAGGCAGGCAAGGTGCTGTCCAGTCAGAAACATACGTACGAGACCATTGGAGCCATTGATTACCAAGAGTGTGACATCTTCCGTGTGGAGCATCTGTGGAAGAACGAGGCAGGCAAACGCTTTATCTTCGGCCATCACTTTTTGCGTCCTCATGAGACCTTTCATGAGCCCTCGCGGCGCTTCTATCCCAATGAGGTAGTCCGTGTCTCACTGTACGAGGTGGTGCCCATCGAGCTAGTGATTGGACGCTGTTGGGTGCTGGATCGCACCACGTTCTGCAAAGGTCGACCCATGGAGTGCAACGACGAGGATCATTGCTACATATGTGAGCTGCGCGTGGACAAAACCGCGCGTTTCTTTTCCAAGGCCAAGGCCAATCATCCGGCGTGCACTAAGAGCTATGCGTTTAGAAAGTTTCCGGAGAAACTCAAGATCTCAAAGAGCTATGCGGTAAGGCGAATAGAAAAAATAATTATAATCATAGAGACTCAGCAATTTATCTCGTTTGCAGCCACATGATGTGGACCCATCGTTGTTAAAGTCGAGGAAGCAAAAGACTGATTTAGAAGTAGGAGCAACATCCATAAAGATGAGCAGACAGGAGCAGAAAGCAAGCCAAGCGACGGGCGGCAGGAAACAGCGAAGCACACACGCTGGATCAGCACCCGGGGTAACGCCAGCAGCCACAGAAGCCGCTGTGAAAGTGTTGACGCCAGTCGCTCCCAATGGACAGGTTAATATTTTAATAGAATAATTTTTGTCATAGTCATATTCAAGCTGTATTCCATATACAGGTGCTAAAGAAGAAGCGATCACGCTTGGAAAACGTTCTGAATACCATGAAGCTCAAATGCCTGGATGCGCAAACGGCGCAGGAGCAGCCAATCGATTTGTCCTATTTGCTAAGTGGACGCGGCGCCCGACAACGCAAAACCAACTGCAACAGCAGTAACGGCAACAACAACAGCATCTCGGCAACGGTGTGCGCCTAGTGGATGCTAATTTGTGTAGCCATGTACATAAATATCGACTTTAGAGGCATTGCGTACTATTTATATAAAAACGAAAAAGAATATATACATAATTTAGCCTTAGTTCGTAAGTTGTAAAGCGCATAAAACGGTGATAGTAGTAATTCTAGTTTGTAAATTGTTATGAACAACTTCTTGAGCAACTTAACATTATGTACGATTTTTATTATGATTAATGCAATTATTTATACTTGTATGAATAATATGATTATTGCAATTATTTATACACTTATACACATGTATGCCTATGAGTACGGTCCATCTTTATAGACAAATTACTTATGCTTTTTAAAATTGTTTTACATATGCATTTCCATTTATTATTGTTTTACAAAAACCAAGGCCCTCTTTTTAATAGCGTTTAGCATTGTTATTTTAAATTATTATGTATTATGTTATGGCTGCTTATCAAACTACTTGAGCAATACAAGTAGCACACTCAATGCGCGATTAGTTTTATATCATGTATATTTAAAGAAAAATTGTTATCAACTTCGAACACAAATTTGAAAGTAAAGTATATATATTTTCATTAACACGAAATTCCCAGTATCGTTTCAAACGGCCGTTTCTGTTATCTTATATCGATAGTACGTTTGTTCGATAGCAAAGCTCTGATAGCTTTAGATATCGATGCATCGAATTGGTTGGAGCAACCCTGCTTGGGGTTTCTTTTTTGTTGGCACGTTGATGAACGACCAACACATTGGGGCTGTGCTTAATCAAATAATAATAATAATCAATTTATTTAAATTAGGCCAGTGCCACTGTGTCCCATTGTGCAGCAACCAATATTGGATTGCGCGATCAAGGTCAAGTGTACAGCAACAACGAGCAACACCGACAGGATGAGTCAATACGCAATCATTTTGCAACGTGAGTTTCCGGCTATCGACAACGAGATGAAGGACTATGTGGAGGGCGTCCTAACAGGCAGCGAAGAGGATTTCCATACGTGCGATGACATCTTCGACGCTGTCGGCGACATACTCCAAGGCATCGATGGCGAAAGGTCTGAGGAGAATGTACGAGGGCTTTGCGATGAATTCTTCAATATCATGAAGAACAACTCGAAGAACGTGGAACGCAAAGTCCTGAATGCACCGGTTAATATTGAGGAGATGGCCAGGAACATGGAGCGCATGGACAAGGACATGCAAAGTATTTGGGTGGTCAATAAAGATGGCGCTAATGTGAGTAAACCTCTAGAGTTATATGAACTCGGTTAAGGCATTTTCACAATTACAGAAAGTCGACTCGAAGAAGCTGGAGAAAGCGGAGGCAAAGTTAATGCAGAAACAGGAGAAACGACAGGAGGTGACCAAGCTCGGGGTTGTGCCGGTGGCGGTTAAGCTGCAAACGGCCACCGCTTCTCAGGTGACAAACAAGAAGAACACCAAACTGGACCAAAAAGGACTCAACCGTTCCATGGACATTAAAATTGAAAACTTCGACTTGGCCTTTGGTGAGAAGTAAGTTGACATAGACAGCCAAGTCCCACATATACATAATGCAGTTCTCCTTAATCCTTCACAGAGTCCTGCTGCAGAATGCGAATTTGTTGCTGTCGTTCGGCCGTCGCTATGGCCTGGTTGGTCGCAACGGTCTCGGCAAGACGACGCTGTTGCGCATGATTGCTGAGCGCCAGCTGCAGATTCCATCGCACATATCCGTGCTGCACGTGGAACAAGAGGTGGTGGGCGATGACACCTCGGCTGTGGAAAGTGTGCTTGAATGTGATACGGAGCGTACGCGTCTCTTGACGAGAGAAAAGGAAATTCTGTCCGCTTTGAACAGCGGTGTACAGGATGCGACGCTGTCGAGCGAACTGAGCGAAACATACGCCGCATTGCAGAATATCGAGGCGGACAAGGCTGTGGCACGTGCATCTGTGATACTTAAGGGTCTGGGCTTCGATGCAGACATGCAACTGAGGCCGACCAAATCATTCTCAGGTGGTTGGCGCATGCGCTTGGCTCTGGCTCGAGCGCTGTTTTCCAAACCAGATCTACTGCTGCTCGATGAACCGACGAACATGTTGGACATCAAGGCCATTATTTGGCTGGAGACTTACTTGCAAACGTGGCCAACAACCATTTTGGTTGTATCTCACGATCGCAACTTCCTCGATACGGTACCGACGGACATCATCCATCTACATTCCCAGGAGCTGGAGGCATACAAGTGAGATTGAATGCCAATAGCATTCCCCGCAACTGTTCCAACTTTCTCAAATTTTTTCAGGGGCAACTATGAGCAGTTCGAGAAGACCAAGACGGAAAAACTCAAGTCTCAGCGTCGCGAATACGAGGCCCAACTGGCGCACAGGGCACACGTACAGGAGTTCATTGATCGATTCCGCTACAATGCTAACCGAGCCTCATCTGTTCAGTCCAAAATCAAGATGCTGGAGAAACTGTAGGTTTAATCTTTTGTCCTAAATTAAAGCTTGACTTGACACATTTAATTTTCAACGTCGCAGGCCGGAGCTGAAGCCCGTGGAAAAGGAGACAATTGTAACGCTCAAATTTCCCGAAGTGGAGCCGCTTAATCCACCCGTGCTGGCCATCTCAGAGGTCACGTTCCGCTACAATCCCACGGACCCGCTGCCCATCTTCAAGGGCGTTAATCTATCAGCCACCTCGGATTCCCGTATTTGCATTGTGGGTGAGAACGGAGCGGGCAAATCGACGCTGCTCAAGATTATTGTTGGCCAACTGAGCACCATCTATGGCAACATTGTGCTGCATCGCGGTCTGCGCATAGGCTACTTTGCGCAGCATCACGTGGACCATCTGAATATGAATGTGACCTGTGTGGGCGTGCTGGCAGAGCTATTCCCTGGCCGACCCGACGAGGAATATCGCCGTCAGCTGGGCAGCTTTGGTATCTCGGGTCCACTGGCGCTGCAGAGCATTGCCAGCTTGTCTGGTGGTCAAAAATCACGCGTGGCCTTAGCGAAAATGTGCATGGGTAGGTTTTAGTATATAAATATATCTTTCATATTGTAAAATATATTTTTTATACAGCTGAACCTAATTTTCTGGTACTTGATGAACCGACGAATCATTTGGACATTGAAACAATCGATGCTCTGGGCAAAGCTATAAATGCATTTAAGGTATGAACTAAAACTTGATATAAAATATATAAATTATAATGAATTGAATTCTCTTTTGGTCTTTAGGGCGGCGTCATTCTGGTCTCTCACGACGAACGTTTGATTAAAGTCGTCTGCAAGGAATTGTGGGTTTGTGGCAACCGCACGGTGCGCGCTATTGAGGGCGGCCTGGATGAATATAAGCGTGAGGTTTACAAGGAAATCGAAGCTAATAGTTGAATTTTATTAATTTTATATGAAAGGAATAAGTGAAACAGTTTAGCAATAAATTTGTAGTACGTCAAAGTTATTTACAAAAGGGATTTAATATAGAACACAGGCAAAATAAAGAATGTTATATTAAAGAATCCGTTAAGGTCGAATATACTTTATATTTTGACGTAAACAAACTATATCAATATTATTGTATACTTATTTTTACTAAGCTTTTAAACCTGTCGTTTTATTGATTAGTTTTCTGCGTAGCTCAAATAATATTAAAGTCAAAGCGGAAGCGACGTTCAGACTGTCAATGCCCGCTGCCAGAGGAATATAGACGCACTTTCCCCTGCTGCCTACCAGTTTCATGAATCTAGAAGATGGTATTCATTAGTTATATTCATATATATAGTCTAATGCCATGTTTACTTGTAAGCATCCTCACTAACACCATGACTCTCGCCTCCAATGATGAGGATATTGTGCGCGCCTGTCTGTTCCAGTTCAGCATAGTCTACAGTTTTGCCTGACTTCGTCGGATTGTTCTCGGCAATGAAGACATGACAATTGTCGGCCACGTCTGCTGGTATGTGCAGTGGCAGCTGTTCCCAGGTGACGTCGTCGTGTATGGGTAAACGGAATTGGCCGCCACAACCGCCGCGCAACGCTTTCGATTCCCAGGGATCACAGCAGCCGTGTGTGACTATCACCTGACTGCAGGGCAAGGCAGCGCAGGTCCTTATTATGCTACCCAAGTTGTTGGGTTCACGTATATTGTCGCATACCACTGTGATGGGTAAAGGTTCCTGGTCCTGCTGTTGTTGCACGCCTTGCGGTGAGGGACGTTCGAATACTGCCATTAGTCCGGGTGGTGTTACCAAGGAAGACCATGTTTTCAGATCATGATGCGGCACTTTGTAGATTTTCGTATTAGTCTCTTGCTGAGCCTGCGCCACGTGTTCCCGCAACAGCGCCAATTGATCCTTTTGACTAAAGAATAAGGAAATCATTCTTAAACCGGATTGAAGGGCTTCCTGTATAAGACGCCGGCCCTCGATAATAATCTCTTTGTTCTTGTCGCGACGTTTGCGTGAACGCACTTCGGTCAGCAAGGTGCTCATTAACGGGTCCTGCAAGGTGAGCCGAAGGAATTGCAAATTCAAATCGCTGTCCTTAATAAGAGGGGTAGGCACACGCTTTACTGTTGGCTGAACTGTCCTCTTCACTGCTGGTGTTACTGAGGCTATAGCCTCAGTTACATTTCTCTTTTTATTTGGGTCTCTTTTCTGTTTACTGATGAATGCTGGTTTGTGCTTGCGTAAAGCCTCCCGCGTGCTCACCGGCTCATGCTGCAACATTGAGTTTTCAAACAAACTGGCCTCGATATCCAGCGCATCCTTGATATCATCTTTGACGCCACCAGAGGAGCTGCTGCTGAGGCGCACTAATTGATAATTATTCACATTTTTTATGTGCGTTTGGATGGTTCGCCGAAGCGCGTTATAAAACATCTTTGTAAACTTTGCCGGGATAACCGTATGTGCAATCGATAACACAATCGATGATCGCCAGCTGTGATGTGCATGTCCATGCTCCATGCGATATTCTCGTGCCTTATTACAATTTAAATAAATAACATCACATAATATTTTAAATATATTGATTTTAAAATTCTTAATATGATCAAGTGTTAAATATTATTTTTAAAATTAGCTCTATATAAATAAAAATCAAACATTTTTCGTGCATATACGTGCCGTTCTATCACGCAAATTTTCCATCTTAGTGGCAACGTTCAACAAGTGTGTTGGAGCACGGTGCTAACTCTGGCTGTCACGGATATTGCATAAAATTCCACAAGTCCGAGAAAATTATCAATTGAGATCCATTTAAAAGCCGGTTTGTATTCACAATAAGCCAATCTCGTTGCTGTATTAGGATGCTAACCAAGTCTGTGCTAATTGCCGCTGTGGGTAAGCGCGCATCGAATTTGCTGATGCAACGCACATTCAGCAACACGCAAACCTTGAGGCAAGCAATTAAAAGTCACCAGCCAAATGAATTGGAGAAACGCTTTTTAGTATGGAATGGCAAATACAAATCTGTAGCTGATGTACCAAACTTTGTGGGGTATGTAAATAAAATGTATAAAATCCAGTTCGAAATGTAAGCGTTTGTTTAAATACTTTTACAGACAGGAGGAAATGGAGCGCTGCCGCAACAAGATGCGTATTAGGCTGGCAAATGTTATGATTGGTTTGACCGTGATCGGTTGCGCCATAATGATCTACAGTGGAAAGCAAGCAGCTAAGCGTGGTGAATCCGTGACAAAACAGAATCTGGAATGGCATAATCAATTCAAGCAAACGGCTGCCGCTGCCGCCCCCGCTGAAGCTAAATAATCATCACAAAAATACCAAAAATTGTCTCAAAAGTAGTTCATGTAATTAATGCAAATGTTAACTGTAAACATGTATTTTTAAAGTTTAAAAAAAGATCAGTATCATTTGTTGTAGGGGCCTGATAATTTAATCGCAACAGTGATATTTTTTTTTTTTAACTCATGAAAATAATTATTATCCACCTAGTGCGATCAAAATGCCAACTGTTAATTGTAGAGCACCCAACACTGAAATAAATATTTAGCTCAATTTTATTCACATAAAGAAAATACCACTTATTAGCTTAGAGAAAAATACCAATAGGTTAAGCTCGACTAAAGAATACTCTATAGTAGACATATTTGTTTGTAATAATATATATTTTCTCAAGTTATTAGTTGCAACTTTTCAAAAAGTCACCAGTTAAGCATATGAATTTTAAATGTTATAATTGGCAAGTCTGTTAAAATTTCATTAGATTTCGTTGAAATCGATGCCACTGTGTAGCAGCTGAAACATCAACAGTGACCACCACTTGCGCCAGGTGGCAGCACGCCGGCGCGGAGAGAGAGCGCACGTCCCGGATTGCCAGCCGAAGAGAGCGTAGTGTGGCCAGCAGGCGAATACGTAGGAGGCGCAGATAGGTGCAGCAGCAACCCTGCCGCTCTTCTGCTGCCGCTGCTGCTACTATTGCTGCTGCTGCTGCTGCTGCTGGTGCTACTGCGCGCTTTTCACTTTCCGTTCTTTCAGTTTGTCGAGAACGTTTGAACGCAACGGGACTTTTGGAAATCGTGCGTGCAGGAAAATCTGAGTAAAGAAACAAGAAGAGAGCAAAAAAGAAGAAAAATTCTAAATTGCAAGCAAAGCGCTGAAAAGGAAATGTGCAAAAAATAGTGTAAAAATAAAAGCCAAAAGCATTAGGCAAAATGTGCGGGCAGCGGTAAAAGGCCTAAAACGAGAGCAAGTGTAGAAATGTAAACTACACACGCACACTCACACATATATAAATATATACATGAATGTAAGTGTAAGTGCCTGGTTGTAAGCGCGTGTATCTGCCTGCCTCTGTGTGTGTGTGTGTGTGTGGCATAACAATGACCACAGACACTACAACAATAGCAACAATAATAACAAATTGGTATTGAAATATTAATAAATTAATTGCTTAATCAAACAGATTGAAGCGGAAAATCCATAATAAAGAACATTAGCCGAGAGCGACTTTTTTCTTTCTTTCAAACAGCAACTGTGTGTGTGGGTGGATGGGTGGTTTTAGTGTGTATGTGTATGTGTGCGTGTGTGTGGCAACATTCGTTTGCTTTTTTGATTTGTGAAAATGTGTGTATCCGCGCAAATGTTGTTGTTGCTGCTGTTGTTGCACGACGAGACGACTGTGTCGTGTCGTCTCTTGTATGGAACACCTACAAGTACAACAATATGAAAAGGAATACAAAATTGTCTTTGTACATACAAAATTATGTTGATAATCGTAATTTAAGGCAACGAAATTGAGAAAGCCAACTAAAAGTACCAATAACAACAACAAGTGTTTGGCCTAATTAAAATATAGGCGCATTTAATTTTGAATATGCATTAAGGTAGCAGCAGCAGCAAAAGTCATTCAACAAAAACTAGCGTTGATGGCCGCGGCGGCTGTTTTGTGCGCTCTCTGTGTGTGTGTGTGAAAGTGAAGGTCGTCTGTAGGAGAGAAAGAGCGCACAGTATCAGCAGGAGAAGCAGCAGCAATCAGTAAGCAGCAGCAGCAGCAGCTAAGTCCAAACAGTCCATTTGCTGGCGCAAATGTGCGAAAAAGCCTTGGCTTGGTTTTTGGCGCAACAACAAAGCCATTTTAATGCACACACACACAGCCTTACATACATCTATATACCACTTGCAGTTATGTAGCTTGCCTGCACGTGCAGCTGCCTTTGTGTGTACGCGTGTGCGTGTGTGTGCGCGTTTATGACGCGCTTGATGCACAGCAGCTGCTGCTGCGGCCATGCTGCATTGTTGTTGGAGCAGAGATGCACATCCCTTGCCAGCTTTAAATTGTGCCCTGCCTTCGCGCTAGTTTTCAAGGATTTTTTAAGACTTTGACATGCTCTGCGCTTATCACAGCAAAAACATGAGCAACTTTTTATGAAACCAACTAAAATATACGCAAATAATTGAATAAATAAATCAAATGGTTTAATATTATGCTTTATTCTATATGCTTCTTATCTATGCAAAAACGATAATGCTATACATAAATTATAAATAATATTTTGTTTAATTTTTCTATATTTCATAAATAATTTACAATTATTAGTTCTGTCAATTTATCGATATTTTATAATTGATTTACAAATGCTCATTTGTTTAAGCTTTAAATGTTTACAAATTTTTGTGGTTTAGCCTTGGTTAATATTTATTTGAGTTTGCATAGGCAAAGCAAAGCAAGGCAAGGCAATAATTATGCTTTATAATGTAAACATTTAGTTGCTTTGGAATCGTTTTCGTTATAGTTGATTAATTTTATGACTTTTTCGCTACATGGATTGAATGGATTTTATTTAAAAAAAAAACTGTTTATTTTGATTAGCGAGTTCATTAGATTTGCGTGTGCTCGGCAGCCCTGGCATACGCTGCGTATACACACTTCGACTTCGACTTTGACTCCGCACAGTATGTGTGATTATTTGCAGATGTAATCACATTTCACGCTCAAAAGGCTTAGCGGGCCTACATAAATTACGGCATTGCCATTGCCTTGCCATTGCCATGAGCCTGCTACAACACATCCTGCATATTATCCGAGCTGGGGTCACTTGCACGTTTCTGTTTCGGTTACGTTTTCGGGCGCCTTTTCCTCAGTGGCGCGTTAAATGCGACCGAAAAGTTTTTCGGGACTGCTGATGCGTTTCACTGATAACTCGTTCGCCCACCCTCTCCCCCTCTCGCCCACCCTCTCCTTCTCTCTCTCTGTAAAGTCGTTACGCCTTTTATGAGTTTCGCAATTAATTTGAATGACATCCAGTTTACTGTTAGAGCCAGTAACTCGCACATGACCAGCGCTCCGCTTGGCCTTGCCAGTGGCAGCTTTTCGCATCATCCGATTGCCGAATGTGGCTGTCTGTGCACTCAATTTAAATATTAAATGCCATTTCCCATTGCAATCGACTGTTCGCTTGCACAACATGACGTATGCGCAATGCATTAAATTAGTAATAAGCATACGCGCTGTTGGCCAGGATGGAACTGAAATCGCATTGTCTTGCGCCTAATTAATAATTGAATGTAATCTACTCATATTGTAAATTACATTAAATTGCTTATTGACAATTTTAATAGGAAAAATAATATTTTATTCATATAATTTAGTGAGGGGGCAGGGCATAATTCAGGGCATCAATCAATAGTCATAGATTGCGGTTTATTGGGCTTAGCCCATCAATTTGGTTGTCCTTACTTGAAATTGTCATTTGTTGCCGTTGTAAATGATAAATCAACATTCTTAATACCCTCAATGAGGCAAGTTTTTCAATATTCTCACAGCAACTGAGCCCCCCGCCCCACCACCCACTTCAATTGAGTTGTTGGGCTTCAGCTGGGAAATGGATACATAAGCATCTCTTAAGCAGCCCGAACCCAAAAATTATAAAAGACAGAATACAGCACAAACGGTTTTAATGTTGAGCCGACAACGAAGTCGACAACGACGAAGACCAACTCTCGAGTCACAAAAAAATAAAGTAAAATAAATAAAAAAAAAAAGAAGGAAAGGAAAATTCAGCCGCCTAGCGACCCAAACCAAATTAACCACCCACATACAAAATGCCCGGCCCTGCCCCCTTGGGGCCTCTGGGCAGGCGCAGACTCGGCTCGCCTCTCGGCTCTCCCTTTAGCTGCTCTCTGCTCTATGCCTGCATTTGGTAATTTTCAATAGTTTTGGCTTTCTAATGCCGCCAACGCAGACCTCAAAAAAATTCAAACATACAAAAATTGCTGGTAAACAAAATACACTAAAGACAGCAGTAGCAGCAGCAGCTGTCTGTGTGTGTGTGTGAGTGTGTGTGTGGTGTTATTGTTTAAATATAGAACACAACTAAATGTAAACATTGTTAACGTATTGTCCATAAAAACACAAAATGAAAATGCACAGACATTAAAATGCGTTTATGAGTCGAAAGCATCTTCAGTTTCCCTGCAAATGTCCCATCGACTTTCCCTTTTGACTTTCTTTTACTATAGATTCAATATTGTTAGCGAATTTTTGGCGGTTCCGGTCCTAAAATAAGAAATTTGCTGCCACAAGGGAGCGTGCGTGAGCGTGAAGCAGACAAAGAGAGGGAGAGAGAGAGAGAGAGAGAGAGGGAGCGAGAGTGACAGCGCCCGGCAGAGTGAGAGAGAAAAAGCTTTAGTCTTGGCGCAAAAGTCAACTCATAATAAGGCTCGTAATTGGGTTCCTCGCAAAAAATGCACAGGATTTCCGTAGATTTTACGTGTATTTTATACATTAACTAACAAGCCAGCTAGGGGAGGTGCCTGCTGGTCGTGGGGGCACACCCCTCTCTCTCAACAATAAACAAAATTACAAAAAAAAAAAAAAACCGAAAAGTAACACAAAATTGTGGAAATTATAGTGAAGCTTAGGCAAGTGCTCCAGCCGAATTGCTAATACACTTTATTTATATAGCTGCTCGATTTTTATGGGGGAAAATTTATGAAAAGGAAATTGTTTACCAAATACTTCCGTATTTGAGATACATATGCTCTTGAATATTTTTAATTGATGATATTTCGCGAAGCACATGGAAATGCGAAAATTTCCAAATTTCCCCAATCACTTCTATATATTTATTCATACTATATATACACACAAACAATTTGGCATTAAAGCTGCAATGAATGGAAATTCTGTTGTTTATTTAAGTAGTCAAATTATTATTACAAAGCAGCAAATGCGCATTTCAAATCGAGCGGATAATATACTTTGCGAAAAGGGGCAATTTTGATAAAAAAATTAAAGGAAATTCAATTCAGCAAATAAATTAGAAATAAAATATTAAAAATAAATTAAATGGAAAGAAAATAAAAAAATAAAAAAAAAATAAATGAAATAGAAATTAAATATAAAAAATATTAAATATAAATAAAATATAAAAAAATAAATAAAATAGAAATAAAATATTAAAAATAAATAAAATATTATAATAAATAAGTATGTTGTATATATATATTATATTATATTATATTCATTTATTATTATATCCTATGGCTTGTTTTTTATATATTATTTTGTTATTTGATTTAAATATTATTTTAATATTTTATTTATTTTTACAATATATTTTATTTATATATTCAAATTTTTAAATAATTTTATATTTGATTTTAATATTTAGCTGAAAAATAATTAGATAGTTTGAAGCATATCAACCTATTCATATTACAAATTATTAAAGAAAATTATATATTAAGTAAAGATTTAATTTTAATTTTTTTTTTAATATTTCAGAAAAAGTCTTGAAACTCTTATTTATAATTGAAATTGTATATATTTGCATTATGATTTGTAATTTGCGAAATGTTTATGTTGTGCGCCCATAGCAAAGCCCAAGCGTAAGTCAATCACCCCTGCCGCGGCTGCTAGATCGTATTATATTTTCGTTATTTTTTGCGCAAGGGCAGCTGACAAACGACTGAAAGACAAATTGTATACAATGTTTGGTTTATGGGCGCGAGCTGCGAATGGATGAATGTGCATCATTATGGGACGGGCGCTGCCCCATTGTTGTTCCTCTCGGTGGCTGCAAGGCGAAAATTACCCTAACCTTGACGCGCAGTGCAGAAGGCGCAAATCTGAATAGGCTAACAGCAACGGCAACAAAAACAAATAATTAGGCGACGTCCAACAACAGAAAATAGTGCCAAACCCAGAGTTGGCTAAAATAAGCTATGCAAATAATTAATGAAGCTTGGAACATGAGGACATGTGGCGCCATTGTTTAGGTAACGGAAGTGTGCGGCCCTACAGGTCCCCCCTGTTGTTGTTGTTGGCTATTTTTTTCGGCTGCTGGGATTATTTTTCCAGCCATTTGATGTTTGACAATTTATTTTGATGGCGCACAACACGCACACGTCAATTCGGGCCGCACTAGGCGCCTCAGCCAGAGCGACGTCAGCAACGACGACGTCAACATCAATGGAAGAGCAAAGCAAACGGCATTGATTAATTTCCATTTGGGCACACTAACCGAAAGCAAGGTCGGCCGAGCCAGCAAAATTGTTGATAGGATAATGTGGCATTAAAACATTAAGGGCCGACACATTGGCTGCTGCTGGCGCAGCCTCGCCCCGCCCACAGCTCAGTTCGGTTTGATTGAAGCGCTGAGGTAGCCAGCGCAAGCTGAAGTGTGTGTACAGAGCTGTCAGTCTAAAAGTCGATATAGTCTGTTCACTGTTTGAAGAGTGTGCCAGCTTACAGATTGAAGTGTGTGTGCGATACTCTCACTGTGTGTGTGTGTGAGTCTCTGGTGTGTACTTTCATGTGCGCTGATTTTGAGTGATAACCAGGTGGCGACTAGACACTTTGAGCTGCCAACATCCCAGCCATAATGTAAACTATAAAATGCAATTACTTTATTAGTTTATCCACTGTACGGCGCTGCGAGCAACTCAAGCGCTCTGATCTGAAGGCAAACATTATTGCATTATCCGTAATTGTATTGCTGCAAATTGCACAGCAAGAGTTTCTGCTTCAAGTTTATCGCCTTGGCTGCCGTTGTGTCAACTACAATAGTTCGCAGTCCAATGGGCTTATAATCAGATTGAACTGGCTTTTCTGTGAGCCTTTATGCTGCCTAAAGGAGTAGGGGGATCTGTTTTACTATAATAATAATATAATAGAAAAATGTAGAATTACCATATTATTATATATTTTATTATCAAATGGGAAAAAGAAAATAAATAAATAAAAATAAAATGAATAAGAAAATAAAACAAATTAAAATAAATAAAAATAAAAAATTAAAATAATATAAATTAAAAATAATATAAACAAAAATAATAAAAATAAAACAAAAAATGTGAAGAGTTTTCAATTTTTCAATTATGAAACTTTTATCTTTAAATTTGTATAAAATTCCCAAATATTATCCATTCAGTTTTACATTTTTGCCATATAGTTATATACAGAAATATGTATGATCATATGCTTATAACTTTTCTATAAAATTTTCTATAGTCTGCTTCCATTTCCAATTCCTTTACTCTATTCTACTATATGCGTGTTTCTCTATAGATACAAACTTCCCAAGCGTCACCGCCCTTATATAAATCTATTAAATATTGCATAAACCCGACTTCAATGCTATAATAATAATAATAATATAGCGAGGAAGTCATAGCCCACATTTACCACAATTTCTCTTTCAATATATATTTATTCTGCATAATAAATGGAAATTTCCTAATGCCACCTTGACTTGCTGCCATATTTAATATAGTTAGCTATATACATACATACATATTGACATTGAATCCGATATCAGCCTAACTATCCTCTTTGAAACTTGTGTAACCTAAGCCTTTGGTCTGGCAACGGCTTTCTAACGACCATCAAATAGCTAATAACTTCTAATGGCTTTTGTTACGGCCGAGCCACTCGCCTAAGACATAAACTGAAACACCTTGGTTTGCATTAATAATAATATTCATAATCCATTTGACAGCGCCCATAAATATGCAAACACTTTTGCCATACATATATATATGAATATAAGTATATATATTCCTGTGCATATCGACCCGCCATCTATTAAATGCTAACAACTATCGTGCCAGTCATCCTCGTAAATATTATATAAATCAAAGAAACACATTATATAGACTTCAAGAGCACGCCAGAAATGTGACATTTATGGAAACAAATGACTTTTTGTCAAATGACTAAAGACAAATAAGAGAGTGGGAGAGGGCGGGAGTATGAGGGTGGCCAGGCATTGCCCTTGGTATATGAGACTTTGCTACGCTTAATGCCTAAAATTTAATTGTTGTTGCAAAATGACTTTGGGACCGTCTCGGGGTGTTAACTGTATAGAAATGCACATAAATTGTTGCTACAAATTGTGGCAAGGCAGCAGCAGCAGCAGCCCAACGCCCACACGCGCACAAGCCAAGCATTCCACCCACGCGCTCAGACAGATGGAAGCCAGTTGGGTCGATGGGTTGATTGGTCGTTCAGTTCCGTCCGTCGCTCGGTGTCTGGGGAAAGTACAAGAGACTCATTAAAATCACCCAAAAACTTTTGGGCAAGTACTCGAAAGTGTATCTGTAGCTGTATCTCTATCAATATCTGCTTATGTGCTTCGCCAGCTGGAGGCGTTCTTGTGTGCGGCTCGTTTAAATATTTAGACAACAACTCGGTTATTGAATGCTGCATTTAGGCCATTGAATCATTATTAGGAATTGGGTGAAAACTCTGCTACATAAAGTAAACATCAGCTGGAAATATATATTGGAAAATCTTGAAGTTTTATGATAAGATTCAGACGCATTTCTAACCGGAAATTCCAAAACAGAAAGGCTTTTGTGGTAATTCATATGCATGGCGCCATCTATTGTTGAACATGTGCTCGTTGTTTATAGGAAATTCCTCAGCCAAGCCCATTATTTTGAATGGAGTCTTTAAAACATTTTTAATGCTGTCGTAAAAATCAAAAAATTTGCTTTATAAAGTGCATTAAAAGTGGAATGGAAGCAAGCATATTTTTGTTACGCCTCGAAAATTAAACAAATTTTAATTTGCGCTCATTTCAAGTCGCGGTCAGTCACCCCAGGGTGAAGTTGGGTAAACTTTGATTAAATATTAAATATTATTTACTTTTCATGGAAATATAGTAGATATAATAAATATCTATTGTTTTAAAATAATCATAAGATTTCTCTATTTAAAGATCTCTTTTGACAATGTGTGTTTACTGTACTTCGGCTGATATTTGCTGGCATTTCTATAAATAAATATCTTGTGCATTTACTGCACATGAATAATTGAAATTACATTTTTGTTTATTGCGTGTCGCATTCCCATTTGGCCCCACTGTGCGTGGGCGTCTCAATGGGTGGCTCGCCTCGGCTAATGTGTGCCATCGTGTGGGCCGGCCAATCGCTTAGAATATGTGTAAATGAGTTTTGAGGCGTTTTCTTACTAATTGTTTGTTGTTTTTTTTCCTTTCGTTTCAGTTTGCAGTGGTGCAGCGCATAGAACCATCAAGTTTTCCATATCCCCGGCGTAAACAATAAAAGCGAAAATGACAGCAATACGTTTAAGCAATAAAGAAATGCGTGGCGAGCAGCTGCAAATGGCAACAAGACAACAATAATAATCAAGCAACATGTAAAGCCTTCATGGAAAACTGAGAGTTGAAAACAAACTGAATCGTCCCCCAAGAGGAAGAGGAACCCAGGAAATTAATAATAGATAACTATATCCCAAGTATATAAGCCTAATATAAAGCAAGCTGCCGTTAAGTGTTAAAGCTTTAACTAGAACTAAGTCCAAGTGAGCCAAATTATAGATATTACCAATTAGCGCTGCACTTACAGAGATAGAGATAGAGAGAGAGAGAGAGAGAGAGAGGAGAGATATAGACGCATCCATTGACCGCTGATTACCTCGATATATCGCCTCCCCGTCCCACCCCGGCACCGTCTTGGGACACTGAAACATTCCACCACACAGTATGGCCTCGGTCGCCGCTTGGCTGCCCTTTGCACGGGCGGCGGCCATCGGTTGGGTGCCGATAGCTACGCATCCATTGCCACCGCCTCCGATGCCGAAGGATCGCCGCAAAACGGACGATGAGAAGCTATTGATAAACGTCTCCGGCCGACGATTCGAGACCTGGCGCAATACACTCGAAAAGTATCCAGATACGCTGCTCGGCTCGAATGAGCGTGAGTTTTTCTACGATGAGGATTGCAAAGAGTATTTCTTTGATCGGGATCCGGACATATTTCGCCACATACTCAACTATTATCGCACCGGGAAATTGCATTATCCGAAACACGAATGCCTCACCAGCTACGACGAGGAATTGGCCTTCTTTGGCATCCTGCCGGATGTCATCGGTGACTGTTGCTATGAGGACTATCGCGACCGCAAGCGCGAGAACGCCGAACGCCTCATGGACGACAAGCTGTCGGAGAACGGCGACCAGAATCTGCAGCAGCTAACCAACATACGCCAGAAGATGTGGCGTGCCTTCGAGAATCCGCACACATCGACCAGTGCACTGGTCTTCTACTATGTGACCGGCTTCTTCATAGCCGTCTCCGTCATGGCCAACGTGGTGGAGACGGTGCCCTGCGGCCATCGGCCCGGCCGGGCCGGCACTTTGCCCTGCGGCGAACGCTACAAAATTGTGTTCTTTTGCCTAGACACCGCCTGTGTGATGATCTTCACCGCCGAGTATCTGTTGCGTCTGTTCGCGGCGCCCGATCGCTGCAAGTTTGTGCGCAGTGTGATGAGCATCATCGATGTGGTCGCCATTATGCCCTACTACATTGGCCTGGGCATCACGGACAACGACGATGTCAGTGGCGCCTTTGTTACGTTGCGTGTGTTCCGCGTCTTTCGCATCTTCAAATTCTCCCGCCACTCGCAGGGTCTGCGCATCCTCGGCTATACGCTCAAGTCGTGCGCCAGTGAGCTCGGCTTTCTTGTCTTTTCACTGGCCATGGCCATCATCATATTTGCCACGGTCATGTTCTATGCCGAGAAAAATGTAAATGGCACCAATTTCACATCGATCCCGGCGGCCTTCTGGTACACCATTGTCACAATGACGACGTTGGGGTAAGTAGTTGCTGAAAAATATGAACTAAAGTTAGAGTTAATAAAGTGCAATTGAATATTTACCATTAGCAAATGTATTTTATAAGGCCTACTCAAAATGGCATGTCAATGCATTTGCTAATATGAAAGCGCAGCCAACTTAACTTTTTTAATACGAATGTCTGGAGGGCAATTCCTTATAAATTTCCCTTTATGGCTGGCTATGCAGAGGGATATTAGTATTTTTTTTTAATAAAGGAATAAAAATACTAGTTTTAACAGCCAAAAATAGCATATTTGTATATTATTTATTAAGTTAACAGTTTAGCCTTTTATTATAGAGAATTTTGCCTTAATTAATTTTGTTTTTCTTTCCTTAGCTACGGTGACATGGTGCCGGAGACAATAGCTGGCAAAATAGTTGGTGGTGTTTGCTCGCTCAGCGGAGTGCTGGTCATCGCCTTACCTGTACCTGTTATTGTATCGAACTTTAGTAGAATTTATCATCAGAACCAGCGTGCGGATAAGCGCAAAGCGCAGCGGGTATGTCTGCCACACAAAAAACACAAACTTTCACTATAAATATTTGATTAACCCGTGCAGAAAGCTCGGCTGGCGCGCATACGCATTGCGAAGGCCTCCTCGGGCGCCGCGTTCGTCAACAAGAAGAAGGCGGCGGAGGCACGTTGGGCAGCGCAGGAGTCGGGCATTGAGCTGGATGATAACTATAGGGATGAGGACATCTTTGAGCTGCAGCATCATCATCTGTTGCGGTGTCTCGAAAAGACAACGGTGCGTATACCTAATAAAGTAGTTTGGTTGCCTTTACAGGACTTAACAGGATGGGTTCTCGTCGTCATTATACCTTATCATTTTCTATGTTGTTCTTTATTTTGATTTACATGTTGATTTATCAGACATCTTTGTTTCGTTTCTCTGTGTGTTCTCTTTTCGACAGATGTAGCAACATTTGAATATCTTTCTAGTAGTCCAAAATTCGCACCTTTGCCTTCTGCTCTTTAGGCAAGCAATGACAAGCGACACAACCACTAGAACAGCAACAGCAACAACAACAACAACAAGAACAGCAAGAACAGCAACAACTACAACAACAGCGACAACTGCACTTAACACAAATTCAATTGATAGTTGTAGAGGATTTGCTGTGCCAGAGCTCAGAAATCTTGTGCGTGCTCGTTAATCAAATACTTCGTACATATATACAAAACAAACAGCAAACAAACAAACAAACAACAAACAAACAACAAACAAACATACACACATACATACGCATATAAATATTAAAGAAAAACCTTCAGCATTTGGTGTGCAAAATTCTTGATTATGATTTTTGTACATTTGTATATTCAATATAAATCAATATAAGTATATATATATATTATATATGTGCCATTTTGTGTTTTTGTTTAAGTTTTTATTTCATGTTTGTCACACGTTGCATTGGGATTTGGTTTACTTGCGCGGGCCCCACAATAAATTTCTATTTCAAAATTAAAGCTCATGAAATCAAAATAAAATAGGTATATACATATATATGTATCGGTGACTTCTTTCTATATATAAATCGTAACGAAACGTAAATAATATATTCTTGAAGAAGTAAGTGCTTTCGGTTTTGTAGTTTATGTTCCGTTCTTCTCTTTCCTTAGCTCTCTTGCTCTAGCTATCTCTTTTACTCTCATTTAAATGTTGCAATTTCATTTTGATGTTTATTATAATTTTTGGTACTATTTTTTTTCTTTTTTTCTTTTTGGTTTGTGCTGAAAGCTGTGCGCTCTGTTCTCGTTTAGCTTAATATTTTTTTAAGTTCTTTAAATTGGTAATTATTGAATAATATTGGATAATCTGATGCTTGAAGAGGCGCCCAGCCAGCAAATGCCGTAAAAAGATCTGAAACAGCGCACTCGATGGCTGTCAACACTAAACCAAAACAAAACTCAAACTAAATAAAAGCAAGAGCATTAAAAAAATATTCGAAAAAATTCGAAATCAAAGAGCGCCCACCAAATGGGCAGAGATTTGCTGATTGAAACTGCAAAGCGATTTGGAATTTGAATGAGGGAATTTCCATTTTAAATTTGAGTATGTTTTATTTATAGACTAGCTATAATACCGAACGATTATTGATTTAAATCATCAACTAAAGATCACTTAGTATTTAATGGCATGCTTATAGAGAGAAGTTCAAAGTACTTAGAAAAACATTGAAAATCTTTTTGAGTTGATTTTGGAATTATAGAAAGACTGATTAGCAGTAATATAAATTTATTCGGAATTTGTAATGAAAATTTTGGATGATTTATAGCTAAAAAATATTCATATCATTAGTTTTTGTATATTAAGAGAATATATTTACAGATGAACTATGATTAGATAATATACGATCTCTATAAGAGTTCTATAAGATTCCTATGTGATTTCTAAAAGATTTCCATAACATCTCTATGAGATTTCTATAAGATGCGTATACGATGTCTATTCTTATAAGATGTCAATCCGATTCCTATAGGATTCCACTAACATTCCTGTCACCTTTCTAGAAGACTTATTTTATTGCAAAGACTAGACCAAAGCTATCTTTAGGCTTATATTTTATTATAATAAATATTATATATATCAAAAGTTATCAGCACAAGCTACGATCTTACAGTTTTATGGCTAATCTATATAAAAAACTTTTCCAAAAATTTCTTAAATTCCAATTGCCATAACATTTCCAATCTCAATCTCTTTGCTCTGCGCTCTTTTACAATAAACAATCCAAAAATCTCTCAAAACTCAAATCTAACTAACCGAACATTAAACAAAAACGCGCGCGTTTTAAATCGCTAGCAGAAAACGCACCAAAAAGTCGCTCGCTCGTGCTTGCTTTGATAACAAAACAAAACAGAAACATAAACTCACTCCCCTCCCCCTGCCGCCTTATGCTCGTTCTGCTGCCCGCTCGCCGCGCTAAGCACTTGGCCCTCGCCCTGTTAAACCACTTGGCTGACTAACAAAAACCAAAAACCAAAAAACAGTTCTTATTGTGTTATTGTAAAATTGTCATTGCTTAGGTGCCGAATAACAAACCCCCTCCCCCCCACCTTCTCTCTCTCACTTTTAATGTACATTTAAGCGTTCTAATGTTTGACAATTTTTTTGTACCCTTCCCGGCTTTATTGTTCTGATTGTTGTTTTGACTAAACCTTCTCTATAAGTATTTATTATTACTAAATATATATATATTCAATCCTGTGTTTGTGTTTCGTCTGTCTGTGTGTGCGTGAGAGTGGCTTAACATCCTAGCTCCTTTCTGTATATTTGTGTCGAATTGTATAACAAAAAAGAACAAAAAAGAAAAAAAACAAAAGAAAAAGTAACTCCAAACATTGTACTCTATGTATTCTACGTTTCTCTTTGTAAAATTCTTCTGGTACTCACACTCAAATGCTCAAATCTAAAAGGATCGTGAATTTGTCGAGTTAGAAATTCCATATAATGGCCAGCCAAAGCGACCGGGCTCGCCCTCGCCGATGGCTAGTCCCGCCCACTCGACAAACAGCGCTGCAGGCCTATTGCAATCCTGCTGCGGCCGCTGTTGTTCGCAGCGTTATCAGGTAAGCCATTAACTGTACATACTAAATATCCTCTAACTATTTTATGTTGTCTGACGGTTTGTTTAACTGTAAGAGTGTGTGCGTGTGCCGGTGTGTGTGTATGTGTATGCGTGCGTGTATGTTAATGTATTTGCATTGCAGGTGGGTGCCAAACTATTTTTTAACCCTAAGTACTTAGATGTTTGTTACTTTTGTTTGTGTGTTTACAATCATCTACACTTTTTCTATCCAACAAAACAAAAAACACACATTTATTTAACGATTCAGCCTAAAAGCATGCTACATTTTTGTTAACAGCGAGCAACGTGTATACATTGTGAAAAAGTGTTGCATGCTTTTAGGGTGTGCACAAAATAGGCAAAAATGTTATTAGGAAATGTAAGTCCTTGGGGTGTGATACTAATAGGCAAGGTGCTCTGTCAAGAATTCTGGATATTATTACCGAAATGCTGACATAAAAATTGGTATTTATAAATAAAAAGGTATTTAATTTCACTAAAATTCTACAAATTTGTGCTCAAACTTTGTTTACAAATATAAGAGAAAAGAAAACTTTTTATTAGAGAGAAGAAAACTTAATAATATATTAGTATAATATTTAAGAAGTTGTAGCATCTTCACGAAGATCAAGTAACTTCAAGATAATGAGAGAGGCTCCTGGCTTTTAACAAAAATGTTGCCTACTTTTCAGCGCAAAAGTAAACAAAACCAAATTTGTAGACACTTACATAATCTAACAATAATACTAATATTGACAATATTTTGCAGAGTCAAACTACATCGACTTAACTTAAGGGACACTTAATAATTGTTTACTCTAATTTACAGGCCTGCGGCAAGTATATGCCAGCTGCCAGCAATGCTCAAAATAGCCAAAACAATCAGCCAATGGATGGCACCTACCTGGTGGAGGCATCCTTCTGAGCCAGCTGTGGATTATGTTTAATGCTGAAGAAGCTGAAGCTAATTTACGTTTATGTTTACGTTTAGTCTAACTTGAAAAGTTTTTAAACAACCAAAAGAAAACAAAAAATTAATGAAATTGTTGTAGGCAAAAACAAAAGAGAAAACGAAAAATAATGTAATCTAAAACAAAAATAAAACCAAATCTCTAAAATTTGATTTTCGAGTTAAATTAAATTTTGCAAAAACACCAAACAAACAACAACAACATCTGCATGTGTACAATGTAATAAGAAAACACAACAGAAACAATACATAAAAGCTGCACATAAGAATGGGTAAAATATACATAGAGCATATATACAAAGTTATATATATATATATATATATATATATATATATATATATATACATACAAATAGAGACAGATAATGAGGCACAGTACACTTAATTGCGAAGCGGCAAAGTCGGATTTGATTAGCGAGACCCCGTTAATAAATATAACAACAAAGTAATAATGATAATATGCAACACTATTTACTTTATATAGGTGACAAGAAGACAACAACAAAAGAAACAAAAACAAAAACAAAAACAACAACCGAAACAGACGCATTTTAGAGGAATTTACTGTGTATGTTTTTAAGCGGGCAATAATACAAATTAAATAGCATTGCGAATATAGATTGATAAAGAAATTTAATTGAATACTCACTCAAGCAAGTTGCATTGGGTCCAAAAACAAAAGAAATGGAATTAGGAAAAACTAATAAAAATGAGGCAAACACAAGAAAACGATTTGTGTAGTAGCGAAAACCAAATGAAACTATTTAATTATTAAAAAAAAAATGCAAAAAACAAAATCGAAAATTATAAAAATATATTATAAATAAATTTCAAGTATTTTTTAAAAGGTCCGTAGTTTAGTCAGTGTAATGTTCAATTCTCTCTCTCTCTCTCTCTCTCGCTCTCTTGTATAATTTCTTCCAAGTCTCTGAAGGACGCGACTTTCGCTCAGCTTTGCGAGAACTCCTAATGATAATAATTTAATCAGCCCGTTGGAATTTCTTTTATTTTTGTTTGGGAAAACTTCAATGAACAAATCAAAATATATTTCGAAAAAGAAAACTTTCTTCCAAGAATTAAGTTAGCAACTATTTAACTGTGTATGTATGTGTGTGTCTGTAGGCGAGGCTTTTCATTGAAAGCATTAAAAATACAAAACGAAACATGAACAAGATCTAAAACTCTTAGCAAATTCTAACAAACTCAAAGTAAAATTAAATTAATTATAAATTAAAGCAAATCAAACATTTAAAATTAGTTTAATATACTTGAAACAAATTACAAATAATATAAATAAATAATTGAGCTTGTATGTATGTATAATAAATTTATTATGATTATTATTACAATTATTATTATTATTATAATTATAATTATGGTGTTGACTATTTGAATTGTATTTTTAGCATTTATTTCTAATAACTTAAGTTCTCCAAATTTCATTTAGAAAAAACCAAAAATATTGTTAACGAGGAGCCTAACCAAAATCAACTTCAAATGAATCCAATGCAAACAAATATTAGTTAACAAAACTTGAAATTAAATTAAAAAAAAAAAAAAACAAATTAAAAATTAACAAGTTTTGGCCACTAGAGCCAGATCCTGTAGCGATATTCTAAAAGAACAAACCAAAACGAAAATGAAACTAAATCTAATCTAAAGAAATTCTGTTTTGATTTTTAGTGATATTTAATTCGAATTACGACACCTAAAACACTCTGCCATGGCTCTGTGTCTAAACAGAACAACAAACAAACAACAAAGAAAAACTATATATAAAAAAACGAAAAATTAATAATATAATAAATAATGAAATCTGTTTACTTCCACAACAACAAAGGCGCGACTATTCATTTAGCTTTGGCGACTTGGAGACAGATCGAGAGAGCTGAAACTAACGGAAATTCCCATCATACATCATCTGCTATATAAAACTAGCTGGGAGATCTATACTAAATATACGTATATATCTGTATATTTGCACAAAGTATTCATATATACAGAGACAACACACGCTGTGTGTGCTTTTCTCTCTCTATGATATAGTCGGGTCGTTCGGTTACGTTTACTTATATACTTACTTACCTGCTTACATATTGAATATCAGCGGTTATAATTTGTTTTAGCCACACCGCACAGATGTTGCGCTTTATTGCCAGCCTCGCACACTCGCATCTACTATATATGGCTAGATTCATTTGCATGCGTCCAGCTTAGTCATATGCTGTATGTATGTATTTAGCTGCTCTCAGGCTTAGCATAGGTCTTTAGTCCAGTCAGCTGTGAAGGCGACCAATGATTGGCTGCAATCATATTCTAAATTGTTGGCCATCACAAGTTAATTTATTGCCATGTTCACTACAATATGTAAGTGCTGAATAAATTTATTTAGAATTTCTTTAACGAATTTTCATAGTCGTAGAAGATTGAGTTGAACTTTTACTATATTGAAAATTGAAAATGTGAGTTCGGGTTATATTAATTTTTTAAACAGTTTCAAATTAGGCAGTAGCTAGCTTGGCTGAAAAAATACACATTTATAAATATATTATAGAAAAATATATATTTTGAAGAACTGCACGAGGCTTTATTAGTTTCTCTCTCAGTCATCCATTCGTATGCTTATTGAAATTTTCAGCTTACTGTCCAGACTAATTTCTATATTATGGCAGCAGTAGCTCCACAATAGAATTTACTCTGCGTAAAAATAAAATAAAATCCTTTTTGTATCATTCAATCAATTATTTTAAAACAATTTTGATAAGCTTAGCTCTTTTATTTAAAATTGATTTCCATAAATGATAAGAGATTTAGAAAACCTAAAGAATCACTATGACTACTATTACATTATACTTTCTACGTGCTCATTCCAGTTCTATCTTGTGCTGTAATAGCAGCTCGTCACGGTGCTCTGGGTATCTGCTCGTTGAGCAGTTCGGCCTGAGGCACTCTTACTTTTCTTTTGCTTGAGTTTCTTTTCCTTTTTCAATAGATTATTAAATACTTGACACTAATTATAAATGTGTAGGCCAATAAAGACACTTGACATACGGTTTGAGCCCAGTCGTTACATTGGTATTTAGTTTGTTAGCTTGGGCTTTTCCCATCCATGCGGCGACACTTGTTCCTTTTGCTGATTTAATTGTATGTATTTTATTTTATTTTTAATTGTATTTTTAATTTATATATTTTGAAATATATTTTTATTTTTGTATTCGTAATTATAATTGTATTTTATTTTATTATATTATATTAATTTTTTTATTAATAATTATGCGCTTGCTCCAAGGAGAATATGGTTTGCTCTACATATGTTCCTATGAAAAAGGCGCTATAAATTAGATAGTTAGTTAAATTGTTAATAAATATATTAATATATTTTAATGTATATATAATATATTTTTTAAGACTCTATGCCACATGTTTTATGCAATCTAGCTGTGTCCAACTGAAGAGCTATTTTGATTGATAAACTTCATTGTTTTAATTAATATTTCGCTGCAGCTGTTCATGGACCCAAGTCTTAATACATAAATGAAATATATTTCAAATAATATATATAATACATACATATTTCTGGGCATTCAATTTAGTCTTCTTTTAAGTGAACTCTACTTTTATATTACCAAATATTATTCGAGTTCCCATGGCAAACATGATTCACGAAGTTGTTAAACTCTTTTTATATATGTTTCTCTTACACACAATGCAACCTTTTGTAGCCTTTTATTATAAGCGTTATTAAGGCCAGCAACTAGTTAAGTACAGCGCGATATGAAGACCTTGGCCTATTTAACGCCTCAAGTGTAAAGTGCGCGCATAAAGTTAATTCGCGGTTTTCTCTTTCGCAGCGTCTTCCATGGCCAGCAGATCTTCCAGCTCTCGGCCAATGCGATACTCAATGCTGCAGTTGCCGCAGTTAGCAATCTATATATATGTATATGTATTTGTGTGCTGGCCATATCGATTTCAGCAAATCAGCTGCTCATTAGCTACGTCATTAAAAAAATAGTTAATGAAAAACTTAAAGCTGAACTTAAATTTTTGTTGGCCATAAGCAAAGGCCGTTGCAATGCCTTGTTTCTGTTTACTGTATTGCTGTGTTAATTTTTGCCAATTTACTCATTAAATACCAATTTTTGTGGTCAAAGCGCACATTAATCAGGCCAGAGAGAGAGAGAGAGAGAGAGAGAGAGAGAGAGAGAGAGAGAGAGTAAAAGCATTTACTCACCTGCAGTTTCAGTCGATATCGATATCCGTTGATTGAGTATACGCACTGTGTGGCGGTGTTTCGTTGAGCAGACACTAATATTAACTTCGGTAAGCTAGCTTTATGACGTTATTTATCACTCATACAGCTAGATAACCAAAGACAACATAGCACCCTGTATTCCCCTTAGGCCGTTCAGTTGCGCGCGCGCCGCGCCTGCGCCTGCGCACTCACAACTCTTCGATTTGGCAACATTCACTCGATTTTTTATTTTTATGCTGGATTTCTAGTTTTCTCGACTCCCGACAACTTGTCGAGCTGGTAGCGCCCACACGACTGCGGATAGCGTCGACTGTCGTCATCGTCGGCGGCTGCTTTTTGCGCAGGCGTCGCCGTCGACTGGCATTGCATTGGGAAATGCTACGTGGAATTTTTATGCATTTTGCATAGACAAACAACGAGAGCTGAAAGGGGAGGGAGACTAAGAAATACAAATAAAAACTAAAAAAAAGGTCAAAGTTGGTCGCGCGCGCGTTCGTCCAGAACTCAGCTCATGTATACATGTATATACACGTTGGCTAAGGGGAGCTGCAATGATTTTTTGTTGTTTGGAAAAATATTCCCATAAATATGCACGCTACGACGATCAACAATTATGCCCGCGACCAAAAACCGAACGTCTCAGCGGGCAAGAGTAGCAGCGTTTTCGTCTTCTTATTCTTATTGTTTCGGTTGGTCAAGTGACTGTAACTGGAACGACAAGACGATACGACGACAGAGTGGACTGAACTGAGCTCGGTTGGTTGGGTGGTTGTTTGGGCTGCCTTGCGTTGCGTTGCCTTGCCTTGCCTTGCCTGCTTGGCTGCATTGGCATTATAGCGCCGGCAAAATGTGAGTAAGCCAAGTGAATGGCTGAGTGGCTGGCTGGCTGGCTGGCTGGCTGAGTGGCTGACTGGCCTTACCTATGTCTGTCTACTGCTAGCTAGACGAACGTTCCGTAACCGTAGGTTCCCACAATTATGCGCCTCGCTCGACTCGATTCAACTCCACTCCGCACTCCGCACTCCACACTCCACGCTCCACACTCGACACTCATTGTAATAATCGTTGAAACATAAAGCGGCGGAAAATGTTGAAAAGCCTGCCAAACGTACGAAACGGCCTGAAATGTCTGAAATGTCTTACTTCACTTCTTCTTTTATTTTTCTCTCTTTTATTTTCCTTCCTCCATTTTGATCAAATTGGGCAATGGATATGACGACAGTCGGCATAAGCCAACTAGTTGCAGCTACTAACTATTTGTTAAGCTAGAGTTAAACTAGAGTTTTATATTTTCTGACTTTGTCTTGCCTATGCTGTGGCTCCCTTGGGGCTTAAGGATTGTCGGCATCATAGTGACATTCTCCTCTGTCCTCGCCTGGTGATTGCTTTAGCTGTTGCTCCAGCTCATTGAACAGTAGCTGGCACTCAATCTATCCTACATGTCAATCTGTATGGCCTTGCAGCTGTCAGAGCTGCCTAGCCGGACTTAAGTGCAAAATTTTCCTTGAGTTTTTGCCTTGCTTTTGTTTACTTTCTCTCTAAACAATCAATGACCTTCGAGGTAATTTTTGAAAAATATTTTATAGATATTTTATATTTTTTTATATATATTTTATATATTTTTTATATATTTTTTATATATTTTATTTTTATATATTTTGTTTCTTTTATTTTTTATATTTTTTTAATATATATTTATACATTTTTTATATTTTATATATTTCATTTATTTTCTATATTTTTTTTTCTATATTTTCTATATTTTTTTATATTTTCTATATTTTATATTATTTTTTTTAATATTTTTTTTCATTAATTTTTCATATTTTTTGTATTTTTTGTTATATAATATATTTTTTTATATTTTATATATTGTCAGCCAAACTATCTCTAACTCTAACTAGCCCATAGCCAAGTTTTACCTGCGACTAACTACACTAAATTTAGTTTAAAGCCAAACTCTGTGTCTACCTGGCTTTAATTGGGAACGAGCGCTGTCTGCTCTGCTGTTGCTGTTTGCTCTAGCGTCCATCTTTAATGGTCTTGCATATTCTAGCTAGCATTTGCTTAAACTTCAGCACTTTGCGGCTCTACAAACAAGCCGCACCTAGTCTAGTACACGTTGTCAGCCTCTGGCCAGGCGGGCCAGATGACGCAAATCTCGGAACATGCCAAAATACAGAGAAGTTCAGCTGAACTTCATGCCGGATAGTGACCGCAAGGCAAATATATATACGAATGTGTGTTTAAGGTAGTTTCTAAGAATAAAATACTCATCAAGATGTTGCGATATATCATCGTGCCATATACAAGGAGCTATATATGTGTGTGTAGAGACATATGCAAATGCGTGGACTCGAGATGCCGCAACTTTGATTAGGCCGAGCGCTGTCGAGGCCTACCTAGCACTAGCACGACTCAGTTCTCAGTTCTCAATTCTCAATTTCCAATTCTCCGATATTAAACGATGACGCTGCCGCTGCCGCTGCCGACGATTGCCCTAAAACACGTTTAATACGACGAGCACGAGCACGACGAAAAAATTGCCTATGCATAGGCGATCATGATGATGGGGAAGATTTGAAAATTCTGGAAACGTGTACGGATCATTTGGTAGCCGGATGTACACGCTGTATTGGAATTTCGATTCGCATATATTTAACAGCTGTGAATGCAAATGACATACCTGAAGAGCCTCCTCCAAGCGCCACTCAATTATGGCAGCTGCCAGCGGCTGGAAACGTTACAGTTGCTCGATCTTTAATATATATATGCATATATATATAATCGTTGATAGCTTCTATATGAATATATATGTATATATATTGAGTGTTGACACACGATTTGGTAACTGCACTTGAACTGCGAAACACTTGCGAAACCTTCTCAGCGGTTGTTGTTGTTGGGTTTAATTAGAAATTTTTTCTTGATTTTTTGTTGACACAGACAACAGAGGCCTCAGTCAGTTAATGTTAATGGTTCTGATTCCATATAGTATGTGGTCGATAGTCTGTAGTCGGTAGAGTGTAGTCTGTAGCGCTCTCTATGGTATGCTATGGTGGCAGAGCCAGAGCCGAGGCACCGGATTGCGCTTTTGCACACACCTTCAACGCCGCCAAACGCTTCTAAACTAAATTCAGTTTTGGTAAAAATGCGACAAACGGGCTCCAGATCAGCTTCTTGAGACGGGCAGCGGCGTCGACGCTGGCAGCGGCCAGGTATATAAAGATTTACCTGTGCAAAGGTGTGCGAGCGAGCATGCGTCTGTCTGTGTGTGAGTGAGTGTGAGCTATTTTTGCGGCCCACGACGCGTCGTCGACGGCAACGACGATGATCCGATCGCTTACCTGTGCCGTGTGCTTCAGACGCTGACGTCGGCATCGCTGTCGCTGCCGCTGCTGCTGCTGCTGCTGCTGCTGAGCCGAGTTGGTTACCTGATTTTCGGGTTTTTGTTTTTGCTTTTGAGAGCGCTGTGAGCGCCTGCTGCGGCTATGATTTCCCGCCAAATGAGAGGCACAGGTAAAGACAAGTACAATCGCGTGTGTGTGTGTGTGAGGCAAGGTGTACATATGTATATGCATGCATATATATACATATTGAATCGGCATAGACAGGCGACGCTGCCTAATGACTGCGTTTCAGCTTATGCATGCTGCTCTCTCTTTCTTTCTCTCCCTTTGTGTAAGTGTGTGTGTGTGTGTGTGTGTGTGTGTGTATTGCTATTGATTTTGAATTTCAACAATGCGGGTGAAAAATGTTTGAAATTATATTGTACGCAAGCTGAAATTAAGAAAAGTTAGCATTACCATGGCCATACGGGGTGTTGCCTTCAAAGAGCAGCTGACTACAATAAATATATGAAGCATGGCTAACAAACTTTACGTTTATTAATGCAAACTTAATTTCCACTTACTTTATATAAGCCATAGACTAAGTCTAGCCTGCAGCTTCAGCTAGGGCACCCTGTATGCGGCGGCCATAGCCCAAGAAAATAATCCAAGCTAAAAACCAGTTAAACACACAAATGTGAACGTTTTTTTTTTGTTTGTCTGCAAATTGTTGCCTGGTAGGCAATGGCGCACAGTTGACTTTTGCCAAAAAGCCAGAAAAAAAAAAACGAGAAACAGTCAACGTAAAAACCTACAGAAACTTGATCAAGAGTTAAGCGGTGAATTGAGCCAGCCGGGCGTATGACTTAGGCGGGTCTAAATGTGCGCTATACCAGGCGCTAAAAACTGACAGCTAATATTGGCTAATGATTAGATCTGTGCAAGGGGTTGGGCGCACATTTGAATTATGTTCTGATTTATGCTCAAGATTGAGCCCTACAAATATATGAAATAAAATAAAATATAAATAAAATAAAATAAAGAGATATAAAATAAAATATATTACATACATAAATTAATAAAATAAATATAAATAAAAAATAAAATCTATTAAACATATAAAAATAAATATAAAATTATATATATTCAACTAAAATAAATATAAAATATTTACAACTATTTTTAATTGCAGCTAAAGAAGATTTTAATGATTTCGGTTTCAGTTGAAATTATAAAATATTTATTTTCAATTAATAAATATATATGTTCATTTTCGGCAGATTTTATTTACATCAAAACTTTTTCTATAATATTACAAATATTATTAAATAATAATAATAATATAATATATAAAAAACATATTCTATAGAAAATAAATTTTATACAAATAAATTCAATTTTTATATAAATTTTTCTATACAATATATAATCAAACATATATCTGCCTTATCTAACATATATATTATATATTTATATTTATAATGAATATTATGTTATATAGTTTTTTTTTTTTTTATTTATGTATAAAAAGTGTTCAAGAATTTTAGCTGTATGTTTCTCTATTTTTTCAAGGAATACTTCTTCAGTAAAATTATAAAGAACAAAAACATAAGAATATTTATTGATCCTTATAGTAAATATTCATTTAATAAATTTACAAAAATATTCTTTGATCAATTCAATCAACTCAAATAATAATATTAGCTTCTAGATATTTTCTTTATGTTTATAAATATTTACTTCCATTTTTCTCTATTTTTCATCTTAAAATCTTCCTTGGCAAATCAAGTCAAAACCCTTTATAAACTGGATGGATATTTCTTTAATTTCCCTCTAAAGTCAACTCATAATTATGTTAATTTCCGACTTATGCCGATATCACATTGTTATACATAATAACCATAAATAATTCAACATTAACAGACTTCTTATCGGCACGTTTATCGCTTGGCTGTCTCCCACTGAGCGCATATTTCTTCGGTTTTGTGCTCGTGTTTCATTAACCCCAATATAACAACAACTGGCTGCTAAGTGCGAAGAACATTTCTCAATCCGAGCTTAAATCAGTGACTCAATTGTTATGCTAACCTTTAGCTGAACTCTCGAGTGGGCCAGCGTCAATCTATAAATCTTGCAGCTTCTTCTGGCACAAAAGTACAGCACACAATTTGCTGTAGCGCAATGGCCACGCAACAGCCAGCAGGGGGAAAAAAATCACTTTTATGGCAAAGATCAAACTGGCAGAAAAAAACGTAAGCAGCAACAACTACGAAAAATACGTTACTAAGGTGGAGCGAGAGAGACAGAGAGAGGGAGAGAGGCGCAGGCGCTGCCGCTCACTGCGCATGCGTGGCAACAACGACAGCAGCAGCAGCAGCAGCAGCAGCAGAAACACCAGCAACAACGACAACGCAAAGAAATGGCCGTTAAAGTTGCCAGGCAAATGGCAAAAAGCAGAGGCGTAGCCAATGAGCAGAGCACAGAGGCTACCGCATAGCCAAGACGAAAAACGAAAACCGAACGACAACGAACACTGAACACTGAACACCGAAGCCCGGGCCTCGCAGATCGAGACGATGACAACGGCCTGGCTACGTGAGCGCAGCTCTTGGCACGTTTTGGCGTGGCCGCCGCCCGTTGGCATCATAAAAGAAGTCAATTGAATTTAAATTTAAAGTACATAATGGCCAGCAGTACGAGTACCCAGCCAGGCCAAGAGCGGCTATCGGCGGAGCGTGGAATTGCGGGGAGCATATGAGACGTTGACGCTGCCGCCTTTCGAATTTCACAAAGTCATCTGCTGGCGTCGCTGCTCCAAACCGTTGTCAGTGTGAGCCATACATGTGCTTATATACACACAGCTCTCGCATGCATACAGACATATGTATATATATATATATATATATGTATATATATATACATATATGTGGAAGACAGCACGCAATACTTATACACATGATCGCTTGGCTGCTTGGTATTTGTGAGCTCTTTTGATTTAAACGTGCTTAAATTTAAAGATCAAATTGCTTTTGGGCTTTTTTCTTTTTGCACGGCGCGGCACAGGAATTTTAAATTGTAACCCAAAAATACAGAGAAAAAACTCTGAAAACCGCAATACACCAAAAATCACAAAAGCTTAAACAAAAATGAAGAAATATATGTATATTTATATGAACAAATGATATATATATAGACCTGAGAGCTAGTGAGTCACTATGAATGTCGTTTGCTGGCGGATATGATAGGCAATTTGCTGATGCTTTAGAGCCCGCAATAGATGAGTTCAATTATTTTGTTAGCATAGACGCCCCCTGCTTGCCGTTTCCAGTCGACTGACTGACTGACACAACATTCCCGGCTGACGACTTGGGCATGATTAAGTGCTGAGTGGGCAGCAACTAAGCTGAGCTGAAAGAAAAAACAGCGCTGGAAAACTTGAACGAAAATTCAGTGAAGAAAAACAAAAGACTTAGGCAACGAACTTGTGTTTAACCTATTGACATTCGAAAAGCAGCCGCCAAAAACATTAGCCCCACTCCCTTGCGCCCCGTCTTTCTCTAACACCCACTCACTCAATTAACGTCTACATCTATCGTCGAAAATTTGCATTGTTTGCATAGCCCAAACCCCCTTCTAACCAACCAAAAAAAAAGGAAAAAACTCGAGAAACAGAAACAGACAGAGAAAAGTTTCAACGTCGCGACCTCCCGATTTGTCTGGCAAGCAAGCGTGAGGTTTGGCTCGTTGATTGTTGTTTTATTTTATTTTATTTTTTTTTTTGTCTTTTTCTTTCGCCTCTGGGAACGTTGCAGAGAAAATATTTGACTTTAATGTGTGTATATATGGATATATAAATATGTCAATGTGTTTGTCTTTTGTGGGTTTTCGTTACTTGGGAACACGGCTATGAACTGTGGGCCGTGTGATCTTGCGACTGGGACTGTGCCAAAATCAAATGAAATTTGATTTAGTATTTGACTTCGTTTTAACTAACTGCCAATGCGGAAGTTATGCGCTTGCTCTTGTTCTCTTTGTATGTGTGAGACTGAAGCGGGTTTATTTTTGTTAGAATATATCGATGAGCTTATTGTCTTTTATCTTATTTATTGGTGGCTAAACTTAAAAACTTTCTTGTTATATAAGGAATTTGATTGTGTTTCTTATCAAATGAATCTGAGTTTATGAATTCTGAAATTCAGAATATTTATAATATTTTATTTTTAGCCTTTAATAAATAAAATGATTTGAATACAAGTCTTAAGCTGCTCTGACAATTTCGTATCTTTAGATAAAATTGCTTTGCTTCGGATATTTTCTTATTGAATTTATTGGCTTAATAATTGAAATTTTACAAAAAAAATGTATTCAAATTAATAATTTTAATATTTTATATTATATTATTAAATTTTAATTATTCTCTTTACTATCAAAAAGTATTTTCTTTTATAATTTTAGTTTTTTTTTACTTTTAAAAATTTTATTATGTTTAAATATTATTTTGGCTCACAGCAAAGCACGTTTTGCTCATTGAGCTCAGAGCATTTCGTCGCTGTTGAGCCTAGAAACTAGAGTTAGGAAATTTTATATATTTATATAAATATGTATAAAATATATATTTATTTATATAGTTTTTATTTTGTTTTAGATTCATGCATCTTGCTTGCCAGTTCATATAGCAATTTCATAAATTTACATAATTATAAAAACTAGTCCAGCTGGAGTTCCTCATCTTATATTTATTATTTAATATTTACATATATGTATAATATATAATATATATATTATAGGTGAGATTTGCATCATAAAGAATGCTTTGACTAACTAATTAGTATGTAGTTCGAGAGATATCTTTGAGCAGCAATGTTTTGCATATGCAAATCGAGCTAAGGAAATGTTATATATAGCACATAGCTGTCAGTCAATTGTTGTAGTTCCATTAGGGGCTATCGATTCGGCATTCTCTTAGCCAGTTCCATCTGGATAATTTCCATAGTCAGCATTTCGAAATTATTATTGGCCTTTGTCTATGGCTTAGCATAAGTCCAGCCGGCAACAGTCTATTGGACCAGTTAATAAGCATAAGCATATCGGAATAATGCGAGCTAGTTAACTGGTCAAGCCGAGCCAAGCCTCTGGGGCTCCAATGCTAAGACAAGCTGTTGGCACTGCTTGAGCCATATTTACTTGACCACATCTCAAAGACTTTATAGCATGACTACATATGTGTATATATATATATATATATATCTTGAATAGTTCTCTATGTTTAAGCCAGAGTCAGAGCCAGAACTAATAAAAAGTCATTAAACAAAACATGTTTTGGCCTAAACAAAGGCTTACCACATACATTTGAATAATGTGCACAAAGAACGAATTCGGATAAATAAAAAATAAGAGAAAAAAACCCAAAAAAGTCAATAATCCGATTGTGAAACAAGCAGCAAGAGAACAGCAACGGCAAAGGCAACAGCAACAGCAACAGAGACGGCGACGGCGACGTTCAATTAAAAAAACTCAAATTAATGAAATAAAAATAAAAATAAAAATAAATTAAGTAAATGTTGTTAAGGCGGCCGCCCCAACCAATCCGAACCCGAAAGAAAGCGGCCAAAGCGAAAACAAAAAGAAAAAAATAAATATATGATAACTTTTCAGTTCGAAGCGAAACTGTACCCCCTTGGCGCTGGCTGAGATGCTGATGCCGATGCTGATGCTGCTGCTGTTGCTGCTGCTGCCAATGATGATGATGATATTAATGATGATGATGATGCTGGTGCTGCGTAGAACGTTCAAGCAAAGCGTACGGGCCAAAAACAGAACACAAAAGGAAAAAAAAAACACCGAAACCCGGCTAAGGCAACGATCGATACAATTTTTTTTCTTTTTGTTCGTCGACGAGTTTTGGGCATTGGCATTAAAAAGTCAGAGAACAGTAACAATGCCAAGTCACTAAGACACACACACAGATACACAGAGGCAGTGTTACTTTTGCTTATGGCAGGGAGACAAAAGACAGCAGATTGGAGACCAGAGCCAGAATCAGAGACGCAGCTTCATTTTCATTGCATTTTAGCTGAACCTGAAGCTGTGGCTCTGGCTGTGGCGGTGGCTGTGGATGGCTGCTGCCTCGAAGCCAGTTTCGCCCAGCATGGTAACAAGTTTGACTGAAAAATTCTAAAAATAATGCCGGCCGGTTTGTCGTTAACAAAAAATGAAGGCAAAAGGAAAGAGTGCTGCGCTCACAATCACAACTATCTATATGCATTTGGCTGTGTGTGTGCGTGTGTGGTAACAAAAATAACCAAAATGAATAACATTTTTAAAAGGAACGGACAAAGGAGAGCTGCCTTGTACAGGCAACAGGCAACAGGCGACCGGCAACAGGCACCGGCTCGGGCACAGGCCAGCCAAGTGGTGTCCAAGTCACTCGTTTCAGCTTTCAAAGAGGCCCACGGACAGAGCAGCAGCAAAGGCAGCTGCAATCGGTCAGGTTTGCCCAGGGCTGCAGTCTCAAGTACTCAAATGATAATATGAAAGAAGGAAGATGTATGGAATATAAGAAGTATAAAAATAGAATATATTATTAATATAGATTCAAAATGGGAAATAAAATAAATACAAAATATGCTTATAAAAATTAGTATTTATTTATTTGTTTTATATACAAAAGTATGTGATGAATATTTTATTTAAATATATATATATAAAAGATTATAAAAATGATTAAATATTTAATATTTAATAATAATAATATTTATTAAAATTTATTTGAAATAAATTAAGTGTGTGTTTTGTAATATTTATTATATATATTTTGAAATTAAATTTTATGTTATAAATTCAAATATATTAAATTTGAGTTTGTAGATATATTTATTTATTTTGAAATAATTAAAATATATTAAATACAACTTCATATAATATATAATTTTATATTTGGCCAATATTTTTTTTTATAAAAAAACAATAAATTTCCGGTATATAATTATTATTTTTATATTATATTATATATTATTTATATTTTGAAAAATATTTAATACACATTTTATTATTTATTATATTTATTTTATAAATTCCATAAAAATATATATGATATGATCATATATATATATGATATTTTTGAATATATATTATATATCTATATATATATATATATATATATATGTAAATTAATAAAATTTAGCAACTAATATTAATTAATAGATTGACACAATAACTATACTAATGCTAATAATAATAATAATAATAGTATTAGTATTTATCAGACCTGAAAATCGCATGAAAATTTAATTAGATTAAGAGTTTGTTGACCTAGTGAAGGCATCATTAAATTTGCTTTAATTTACATACGTAAATTTATCTGATTTTGATTCAAGTTTAGATAAGAGCTTAAAGTCGTTGTATATCTTATCTATGTGGCTCTCTTTTGTCTTCAGTTCTACCTTTCACTGCAGGAAATCAGGAATAGATCAGATGTTCAGACTCTTGTGACGCCAGCCCTGGCTGCTGGCTGCTGTGCCTTAGCCTTTGCCTTTGCCATTGCCTGCGTCCAGAGCTCGATGCTGATGATCATGACGCTGCTTAAATGTTGTTGCTCTTGTTGTTGGGGGTAGCGTGTCGTCGTAGCAGTCGCTGTCGTTGTCGTTGTCGTTCCCTCATCTTAACGTTTGTTTGTAACAAGTAACGCGCATCTGCATCTGCACTTGTGTGTGTGTGTGTGTGAGTGTGTTTGTCTGTTTGCTTGGGCAAAGAGTTACCTGCCAGCGCTACCTGCGCACAGGTAGGCGTATGCTTGTGTGTATATGTATCTGTATCCTTGGCACTGCAGCAGCAGAAGAGAAAGAAGAAGAAGGCAGCCAACGGTCAGCGCAGCATCAGCAGAGAGAAAACCTTAATATGACCATATATAAGGTACAACAAGTATGTATGTATGTATGTATGTGTATATAGAGAAGCCGAAGTATCAGTCTGACTATACATAAGGGTTATAGTTTGTCCCTCTCTCCCTCTCACTCTCCCTCACTCTATCTGTCTCGTGGGCATCTTCTTTTCTCCTGGTCTCGCTATGACTTGGCAGCTTGGGGTAGCTAGGCGTCTGCCTTTGCTTAATGGTTTTAGGAAATCGAAAATTAAATAATTTATCTCGATTTTATGACGTTACAAGCAGGTTTTGTCCCCCCTATAGAGGCTAGGCATGCGATAAATCTTCAGCTTACAATCAAACTAAATAAAGAAAAAAGAGAGAAAAAAAGATGCTTTTAACTGGCCAGCCGGCGGCCCAGGCTCTTGTAATTTAAATACTTAACTCTCTAATGCCATATAAGTCCATGCGTCTATGCAAGACGCCCCTAGACTGAGTCAGCTCAGCTGAGCTGAGCTGAGCTGCCGGCCCACGTCTTATCGACACGAAATGAATCAAACGGGTGGCTATTTTTAAACCTGGCCGCTCGAATTTTATTTTTGTTGATTTTCGTAGTCTTAGTTTTTATTTTTGTCTGGTCATCGCTCTCAAGTGGGGATTCAAATCTGAGAAAGGCGCGGAGAAAGTGCCGCAGCCAGAGCTGAAGTTGACTAAGTGGTTTGTCATTGTCGTGATGAAAACATGTCAAATGACAGCCCCAAGCTCGCCCATGTGCTCCAAACGGAGCTAAGAATAATGGTCAACTTTGATTATTGCTGAGACCAGCAGCGGTCGACGCGGCGGCAGCAGCTGGTAGCTGCAGCGCTCCACATTGATGTGGCTTGAAGCATTTTAATAGTAGCCATAAAAAATCATGTTTATTAATGATGCGGATAATTGTCTTGCGCTGGCCAGAGATGAGAATAGGACTGAGATAAGACCGGGTCCCTGACTTGGATCTTATCCCAATCAAATTTGTTATTCTGGACTCGAATCCAGTCTAAATACTCATGGGAATATGTAAGAAGAAGCTTTTGATTGTCATATTATGGCCATTAAGCTTATTGGCCATAATGCCAAGCGGATCTGAGATGAGGTATTAAAACGTACCTACCCTGGCATAAACTTAGTCTGCTTCCAGCTTCAATTACAACAATCCCTTCTCTCACCTTCTACATTCCTACCACAAGTAATTAACTTGGCTTTAATGTCTATATTTATTGGCTTAACGTTTAACAATAATTTGTATTAAGAACAGAGAACTTTAGGCTTAATTTAATTTTAGTAAAGCTTAACTTTCTCAATGCCATACCGCATGGTGGGGTACGGATCCTTTAGCTGGTGTCGTTCAACAATATTGGTCAGCAGTGGCAGCACTTGAGCCAAGGGCTCCAAAGTGTTTGCATAGATCTGGAACAGTTCCGACCACTGCGTGAGCACAGCCATCAGCTCTTCGTCTTTGGAGATGGTCAGCAGTGTTATGGATGAGGCTAGCAGAGCGCTCAGCCATTGGAACGCCTGCAGCTCTGTGGGGCAGTTGCCCAGATCAGCATTATTTTGGTTGGGCCGCTCCTCGAGCAGCACATTGGGATCGGTAGCTAGCACGTATAAGTGGCGCAGCAGTCGCTTCACATGCGACATTTCCAGACGTCGCTTCAGCGGTTTCTCAATTGCCGTCGAATTGAAGCTGCAAGCGAGCACCGCATTAAGTAGCTCATCATTAACCGGCTTGTTGGCTTTGTCGTCCGTTTCCATGGCGTCGCCATTGGCGAGAGCCGCTGGCGCGTCGTCCAGGGCATAGCGCAAGCACCAGGCTAGCATATGCTCCGAGATGTTGGTGTATCGCCGCACACACATCAGAATGTGCTCCGTGTTTCGCGTTTTAATGAAGAGCGTTAAGAGTTTCTCTGTGATCTCCTGCTCGCCAGCTCCACTGCGCTCCAGTTGTCTGACTATCGCTTGCACGGCCAGATTCTGTGGTCCCTCATCGAAATAGTTGGTCATCAGCATAATATTGACATCCTCCAGTCCATTTGCGACCTGCATCACCTCCCCATCCACATGCTGTTTGATGACTTCGCTCAGTTCCTGCTTCGATATTTCTGGTGACTCAAAAGCGATCAATTTGCCATCAGACGGTGGGAGATCTGCTAACAGAGGCTTCGACATCTTGAACTTCTTGACCATATGATGCGGACGACTGCTGCCTGCAAATTTTATCCCAGCTTCCAACGCTTCGTCCTCATTAATGTGATCCAGCTCAATGGGCGTTAGTTGCGTCTCGTGCAACTGGGAGCCTAGCATATCCACGAGCAGCTCGTCATTCATGCGATATTGCACTGCGGCAATATTCTGGCCCATGGCCAGCAGAATGTGTTCATCACGCGCCCACAAGCGCGAGAAGTCCAAGTAAACCTTAAAGTATTGCTTGGCATTCACGATCTTGAACTGTGTGTTGTAGACGAGCAGCGAGGCGCCTTCCTGGCCATAGTTAGCCCCGTAGATGGCGGTAAAGTTACGCGATAGACCGTAAACTGACAATTTGCTCTCCACATTGAGTTCGGCGAGCATTGACACGAATTGACCAGGCGCAGATTCGTGGGAACGCTCGGCCAGATTTAGAATAAAGATGCGCTTGTCGGACCCTGTTAAGAGCAGCCAGGCGAGATTTAGTTTTGGGTCTTTATCAAATTTTATATTATTACTTACAAATCGTCATCAATTGTGGCCCACTGTCTCCTTCGACGACAGCGTGTCCGGTCAGGTGTACCGTCTCCCTCTTTATGGGATAGACGCGCTTGTGGTGATTGGTCAGGGAACGCCGTATTAGACTAAACTCGCCCGTAGCATGTTTCTCCTCAAAATACGTAAGCAATCGCTGTCCATTTGCCAGTGTATGAACTGTGGGATTGCTCAGCGTTTTGCTAGCGGCCAGAGTCAACTGTTCGGCCGTATCCTCCTTCTGGCTTTTCCGAAACTCCAAAGCATTTGAGAGTGAGTGGCAGTAGCCATCGCTATATAGAACCAGTGCTTCCTCATCTGTGTACACCACATGGGCAATGCTTTTTTGAAACTATCCGAAAAGACTGTCAATAACAATATAAACATATTTAAGCAACAACAAACCTTTAACTTTTTGCACTTGGCTACATCCGGAGTGTCCACATCCCACAGACGCAGCGAGTGATTGCCGAAGACTCCGACGTACTTCTGACTGTGTATATCGTAGACGACCTTTGTGGAAAGCTTTTCTGGCATGGACCAGCTGTGCAGCTGCTTGTGGGTACTAATCTGAAGTTGTTTGTGTAAATTTAATTAAATTTGTTACATTTTCAGCGCTTCCAACTCACATTCAAAATAACAACAACATTGCGAGCCAGGGTGGTGATTACATTGCCTTTATCCTTGTCCGCTGCCATGCCCAGAAACTCTTTGGGATCCGGTATGGGAAATAGGTTGTAATATGATAAAAATTTGGACATTTTAAAGCAATTTATTTAATAAAAACCGAATCAAAACAATGCAACACGTGCGGTTAAACTATCTTGCAAACTATCGAACTGATTCTTTAGCGGCACTATCGATATTTGTAGAATAATATCGATAGTATTTTATTATAGTTTTATTGGATTCAGTTGATAAGCACAGGGCACAGAGAATATTGCAATTTTCTAGAATTTAGAATGTGTAAAATTATATACATTTCACAAATTTAATTATTTAACCTGGATTGAAATAAATATATTCGAAAGAATACCGCGGCTGTAAAAATACCAAACAGCTGTTTGTGGCTTATGAATACGAGAACTGTTATGTTTTTTGCATCTGCCTACGTGCGGCCACATTGCTAACTTACTTCAACGTGTTAGAATGGGTGGAAAAACGAAACAAACGCCTCGCACCAAAAACAATGCAAAGGTAAGCAAAAAAACCATGCTTGAGACGCATAGGTATGACTAATGGTTTTTGAATTTCGTCAAATTGCGATTAGCCATCGAGCAGCAGCCGCACCGCTGAACTGCTGGGCACAACAACGCCCATCTTCGTTGGTTTCTCTGCTCAAGCTGATGGCAATTTGGTGCCCTTTGCTCCAGGCTTTGCAAGCTCAGAGCAAATGCCAGAGACATTCGATGCCAGCATCAGTCCACAGACCCAAATCATCTTGCGCAAGCTGTCCAAAAAGGATCCACTGACCAAGAAGAAGGCGCTGCAGGAGCTGCATGAGCTCATAACAGAATCCGATTTGGATGCACTCAAAAACATTTTGCCACTCTGGCCAAAATTCTATCACAATCTGGCCAACGATGTGGAGCACGCGGTGCGTGAACAATCCCAGGTCGTGCAGCAGTTGTTCGTCTCCAAGTGCAAACGGACGATGGCTCCGTATCTCAAGCAACTGGTACCCGTCTGGCTGGCCAGTCGCTATGACAGCTATGCGCCCGCAGCTAGCATTGCGTCCAATTCATTTCGCGAGACCTTTGCACGTTCCGGCGAAGTGTGCCTGCACTGCGAAAGTGAAATAATTGAATACTGCGTACGCAATTTGACCTTTCACACACCTGCCACGCTGTCCATAGGCAAAAGCCTGAAGCCGGAGGAAGCCGAGCAAAAGTATCAACGCGTTGTCATTGGCAGCTTAAAGGTTTTGGCTTTCTTCATCGAGCAAACAGCGCAGACGGCAGACCAAGAGAAGCTGAAGGAGGGTTTAGCCAGGCTGCTGCCACATCAAAAGTTCTGGACATTTGCCAAGCACAAGCTGCCCGCCATTAAGTATATATCAACACAATCAATATAAAACAATTATAAAACAAACTCTTCCCTTGCAGAGCTGCCTGGTTCGATTGCGTCTATCATATACTGCAATGCGCTAAATTGCTCGAAGTGCTCACTCCACAGAAATCACAACTCATTACCACCAGCTTTCAACTGATCGATGATGCCGATCCACTGGTCGCACCTCATGTGTGGGGTTGCGTGTTGCTGTTGCAAAGCAACTATGCAGATTGGTATGATTGGAGAGCAAACATTGCCTTGAGTTCTGTTATACTCATCTCTTATCTGTTATCTCTTCAGGTATTCTCCGCTCAACATACGCAAGGCATTGCTGCCGAAGCTGTCTTCGCTGCTGCGCAATGCCTTCAACCGCAATGCTCAGGCAATTTGTCCGAATCTGTTGCCGTTTCTATCGAAAATTACTGCCGAAAGTTTGCAGGATTTGGACCTTTATGAATTCTATCAGCGCTTCTTCGACGATCTGAAGTCAGCTGTCGTCGACACGCATGAGCCACCGCTCTCGAAAGCAGACATATCCATCATACACAATGCCTACTTTGAATGTCTCCGGTTTATGCTCCAGCAGATCAACAACAATGCGCAGCGTACGGCTGCAAAGGAGGATTTTGCCTTTGGACTACTGGAGCATCAGCTGTTGGAGCCCATTGGCAACTTACTGCTCAGCGAAAGCAACCACGTCAAGTACTTCTTTCAACATACTTCGGCCTTGGTTGCCTTCTGGGATCGTGAATGCAATAATGCCGATAAAAGCGCCAGCTCCTTGTATGCTCAATTGCTGAACAAGTTCTGGACGCGCATCTTTGAGCTGGTCACACAAGACCTCGCCGTGGAGGATGTCAATGAACACTTGCTGTCCCATGTGCTGTTGTTGGTGCAAGATCTGCATGTGGCTAATCCGAGTTTGGAAACACAGAGCGTTAAGTTTGCTGACGGAGATGAGGAAGAAGCTACCGAGACGGCTTCCCAGCTGTCGACGCCCACCAAAAAAGTCCACGATGCGGCTGCCTTCATACAGAAAGAACTCAAACAGTTGGTTGTGAAACTCGTGCGAATTTGCCTGGATAAGGCGAGCAGCAGCAGCAACTCTGCTCGCTTCATTAGCCAAGTGCGCACGCTGACTAAAATGTTCTCAGACGTTGAGTTCTACAAGAGTTTGACAGAGCGAGGCGAACTGCGTGCTACGCTGGACAAATTCGTATCGATACTGGAACAGCTGAACGGCGATGCCTGTGAGTCGGTTGTGGATATTGTCTTCGAGATCCTTTCGCTGCAAGAGCCGGTGCAACGCTTCGAGTATATTAAAGACACGCTGCTGAAGGTGCGTTAAGGATATAATTATATGAAAATTCTTATTATATTAATATTCTTATATTACAGATAAAGCAACAGCGTGTTCAGAACTTACTGCTGCATCGTCTGCTATCGTATCCGCTGTGCACTGAGCCTGCCGTGCGGCAAATGCTCGCCAGCCCCGAGACATGCGAGGTAATCACACGCATTGCCAAGGAGGTGGTGCTGGACAACGATCGGGATAAGCTGAATTTGCTGCACAAATGCTTCTTCCAAACGGACACTGGTGATATTCTAATAAATGCAGCCACTGTGGACAGTATACTGATAGCCATGTGCCAGCCACTGGAGAAGATAGCTGAGAACGACATGGTCGAGGTCTGCGGCAGTTTCATAGCTCAGATAATGCCCGTCATATGCAGCAAGGCGAACTCATCGCTGGCCGTGCGGCAGCAGGTGTTCTTAAAACTGTACAAGTTCAGCTTGGAGCAGAAAGTTAGCGACTATCTGTCGGAGGATACGCTGTGGGAGATAACCACCTGCTGGCAGGATGCACTGTCAAGCAAGGATATTGAAATCAATGACGAGCTGCTGCATAGTTGCGCCCGCATTGTGGAGGAGCTGGTAACGAATGCCGAGCACGATGCCAGCAGCTTGCAAGACATGGCCGAGACAATGGCCAAATTTATCATCTGCTCGACGGAGAACATCGAGGATGAGACGCACCGTTTGTCGCGCATAGACGAGACCCTGGTGGCGTTACTTAAATCTAAACTAAAGACAGATGATCTTGTGCAGCAATTCGAGCAGCATTCGGTTTATCTGGAGACGGTGCACAGTTCAGTTAGCGCTGGCATCCCCTTCGACAGTGCAGGCTTTGATGGAGCTAAAGTCATTCCGCTGGTGCGGAGAGCTGCGCTCAATTTCACGACGATCTGCAAGCTGGTGTGCCGTGTTGAGAGTCCGCAGATGACGGAAGTTTCCAACGACGGCGAGGATGAGCTTACCGAAGACTATTGTGATCCCAATGCCAATCTACTGAAGCAATGGAGTGAGTGCTTAATCGTTGAGATGCTGCAGTGCATGCATGTGGCCTCTGCTGCCGATGCCTGGCTAGAGCTCACCGAGAATGTGGATGTACCCAGTGAGGAGCTGGTGCTGTATCTTTCCGAGCAAGTGTGCAGCTTGCTGGGCAATGTCAGTGAATTGGTTGAGATCATTAAGCAACGGCTGCAGGAGGAGGCACTGCAGCAAAATAATGTTATAATCTATCGTCTGCTGGGCTACCTGACTAACACGGATCACTACGAGTCCTTTGAGGAAAACGCCACAATTCTGCTGCACGAAGATCTGGCCGAACTGTTTCTATCAAAGGGCGCGATTAATGCTTACGTCCTAACGATGCAGGTTAGTAAAATATATAATTTTGTTAGCCATTTACTAAAGCCTTCCCCTTTACAGCATTTGCTGCCAAAGCTGGCGCAGAACTCAATCAACTGGGATAGCGCCGTCATGAAAACGGAACCGAGTGATATGTGGTCGAAAGCAGCTGTCTTCCGCTGCTTGCTACTCAACAACTTCGAGTCTGATGAGAATAAGAAAACGGATTACCAATACATTGCTTCCGCGGTGCAGTACATTACCCGCATTGGGGACCAGCAGAGCTTGACGAAAGACCTGCTGCACTACAATGTGTAGGTTTATCCGTCTATTCCGATAATATATTGTATTAAGTTTCATTTTACTTTCAGCGAATTACTTAATCAACCATATGGGGCAGTTATAAGCACTGTAGAAATTATAAAGCTGCTTAACGAGCTCCTAATGCGCTTTCCCTATGAACTGACCATTAAGAACTGGGATACCATACGCATTAGCCTGGGATCCTGGGTGCTGACAGTTTCCAAATCGATGGCACATTACAAAGATCCAAAGGTGAGAAGAGGAAATATATATATATACCTAAGCTAATACGCAATTTTCTGTATTTTCAGACGTCCTTCTTCATTGTGGCTGTGTTTCAACTATTTGCCACGCTCATTACTTTCATACGATCGGAGAAGCAGAAGAGCTCAACGGAACTGCTTAAGAATGTGATTGATGAGTGGGAAGGCCTCTTCGCCAGGGAGGTGAATGTGGTGCTCTTCAAGTCCTACTATAAACTGACTCATGAGATCGAAGTGGAGCCAGAATTTCGTGGCTGCTACATGGCTCTGTTGGAGCGTATAATTCCTGCGCTGGAACTGTTGGACTATAGCTTTATTTACGGGGTAGCTACACTCAATTGCAACTACATTATTGTCTATTTGAGTACGATTTATTTTGTTTAGTTCTGCAAAGTGCCACACTCAGCGCTGTCCCTGGATCACCTGTGCAATTTCCTGCTCAAGCAACTACACAGCTCGCAGCATTCTGTTCGTTTGAGTGCAGTTCACGCTCTGCGGCAGCTGACGCCACAGTTTGTGGCCGACGACATTGAGCTGAACGAGAAGCAAAGCGATAATATTGACGCCGCCTCTTCGACAATTTCAAAGTGGCATTTTCTCAATCGCTTTGAGGACTATCTGAATCGCTATGATGCGCTCATACGCAAATATTTGCCAGAGTTCAGTTTTAAGGTGACCGAACTGGAGGATCTGGAGCCAATTGATAGACACAATGCCTATAGCTATCTGCTGATATGGGACTGCATTATAAACTGCTGCGCCAAGTCGCCGGTCGCACTGCGCTCTGTCTACACGAGCTGGCTAAACGAGAATCATTACGAGGAGGCAAGTTCTTTAACGGCACTAAAATTTACTTTCGATTTGGGTCAAACACTATAAATTTGCTTTTTCACTGAATAGAATTTTCTACACTTCCTGTTTCGTGCCATGCCGGTGGACATATTGAAGAATCATAGCGCCAAAGTACACAGCAATGGTGTATTCAAAGAGTTAACTTGGTCTCAGCTGCAGGGTAAGTTGCCTTCCCGCTCTCTCTCTCTCTCTTCCTTATGCATGGTTTAATTTATGAGCGTCTCTTCCGAGGGTATGTTATCCATGTATAGATAGTCCTCGCCAAAGGTCTCATAATCTGTCATGCCAAGGTCGAGATCCTCCTGCATTTCATCAGCCTGTTCCTCTGTCAGCGAAATATAGTCAGTAACTGGCACGAATGTCTCGTCATTTTCAGCGTGCATCGAACGCGCGACTGGTATTTGTTGTGGTGCCATGTATATGTTCAAGTTCGATATGAATTTGTTAATCCAAACGGTCAAATTATTGGCCAAAATGCGTTGATAGTCGCGCAAGTTACTTGTCGTATAGAACTCTTGTTCTGAAGAGATAGATAAGGATAGTTTATAGTTGATACTCCCCCCCTTCCCTATCAAAGATAACTTTCACTTACCAGTAAACTCCTTGATACGCTCCAATATGACTGAAGACAGAGGCGATTGCTCGTCAATGATGAACTGATCGTTCAGAAGGAAGTCCTTCATCTCCTCAAAGAGAACACAAATAATCTTCATCATCTGTTTGCGTTGGCGCTCGATGATGAGTTTCTTCAGTCCGGTGCAGCGCTGACGATGCTTCTTCCTGAGGGCACGACGTTGTCGGATCTCCTCCTCCAAATACTCCATTGCCTTGTCCATGGGCATCGTCTCAATCGCTGGCTTCGGCTTCATTTGCTCTTGCAGCGCTGCCACATGGCGTTCGGGCAGGATGTGCTTGAAAAATTTGTACGTGTCCCTGACTCGCATTGGATGGGGATTCGCGAGGCGCTCCATGCGCGCGGTACATATGGGCACATAGATCTTTTTGGTGATGTAGCGTGGCTGCTTGAGTCGCTGGGGCGAGAGAAAATTCTTCTTGGGCGTGGCCAGAAAGCATGTGTGCTCCTCACGCTTGAGCATATCACGATCGATGATGATCTGGCCGGTGTGCTGGCAGGGCACATAGCACGGATGATAGCGCGGGCAAACACAGAAGAACTTGTACATATGCTGTGGTGAGGGGATTTCTGTTTTGACCAAGCGCTTGATGCGCTTTGCCCGATCCGGGCGCAGCTGCACCATGGCCAGTCGAGCGTTCAGCTCATCTGCCACCGTAATGTCATCGATTTGGGGCACACGATTCGTCTGCCGCTGCATTTCGCTCGGGAACTTACTAAAGTCCACAGCCTCGGCCACGGTCTTTTCGGTGTCCAGCCTTATCTCGCGGTTCGGCGCCTCGCTGGGCATTTCATAAAAGTTCAAAGGTTTCTTATCCATAATAAATTCAATTCAATTATTACTATTGCAACGAAATGAATAACACAGCAAAAATATATATATCACAAACGAAATATTTTGAATGAGTTCGACATGAGAATGTGTGGGGGGTGTGGGTGATCGGATTATGTTGTCGTGGCCTGCTCTGATATTGATAAATCGTTTCTTGTCTTCGCCACAGATCCCCAGCTGTCAGTGGAACGATACGCCTGCCATCTGTATACCGAAGTGCTACGCAAGCTGCCCGCCGTGGTGCGCAAGTGGTGGAACACCAGTCAGTCCAGGCAGAAGAACTTTGTGGACAACCTAACGTCGAACTATGTGAGCGCTCTGATCTGCAGCGAGGAGCTGAAGGCAATCGTTAATCGCAAGGAAAAACACGAAAATATGCAGGTGGGCATCCTGTCCTCATCTACTAATTTGCTTGAGCTTCAGTTAGACCTTCTCCTCGATGCTCATCCGCAACACAAACACCACAATGATGGCGGCGAGCAGCAGAACAATGACAACGGCCCGGAAGATCTCAAGCGGCACCATGTTGTGGCTGCGATAAGTTTGGCCAGCCCCGTTTACGAGCGGTGCATAAGACTCGTCCAGCACGGAAGGTCCAGCAGCCACAAATACATTTATTCTTGTCCGCGCTGACTTGATCACGCTAAGATCGTTGGTCATCAGTGCCAATGCAAGTTTGAGTGCTGTTGTGAGTGGATCTCGGCAGAAATATATATGTTAGATGTGGAGATTCAAAACCAGACGGAGCTCTTTGATCGTTATTATATTTATATTTATATTATATATAATTCTATTCATTATACAGGTGACAGTGCATACGTCCACTCGAGAGGTGCTGGCCGTGTATGCCATTGACGAGGCGCGCATGGAGCTGGTCATTACGCTGGCGCCCAACTATCCGCTCGGCGCAGTGAAAGTGGAGTGTGGCAAGCAAATTGGCGGCCGAGCCAATTCACGTAATGTTGGCATGCAGCTGACCATCTTTTTAACGCATCAGGTGAGTGCCTGACTTATGAGAAATAATCCCAAATTTCATGTCGATTCTAATTGCATTACAGAACGGCACGATTAACGATGGTCTGACGCTGTGGAAAAATAACTTGGATAAGAAGTTCGAGGGCGTGGAGGAGTGCTATGTGTGTTATACGGTCATACACCAGGACACCTGCCAGCTGCCCAAATTGACGTGCAAGACCTGCAAAAAGAAGTTTCACGGACCCTGTTTGGTGAGCTTATCTAAAGGGCACTGCCATTGCAGCTCACTTATTTAAAACCTTTACCTTTTTCTTATAGTACAAATGGTTCACCACCAGCAGCAAATCTACCTGTCCAATTTGCCGTAACGTCTTCTAAAGCAACTACTTCATTGATACACCTTCCGGCGGCACGTATTAATCTAGGCACAACAAAAGAAACATTGCTGTTAGTCAATAGTCATATTTTTTGGGCCCTACCTGTAAATCAGTACATAAAACAATAAATTCGCAATAGGTTTAAATTAGTAAATTTCTATTATTATAAGGAAAATGTGAAGTGGAATCATCCAAGTAGGCAACGAGCTACCAAATTTTTGTATAGCCCATTGGAATGTAATTTCCATTCATTTTACTTTTGATATCCTACACGCTCAGACCTAAATACGAACGGAGCATATATTCAAAAAAACAAAAAATTTGTGTGAATATATTAATTTCTCCTTTTCATAAGAATGGCGAAGCAGATGAAGATTATCGGCAGCTGCCCGTTTTGCCAGCGTGAGGTGGGCAGCGATATGCGTCCGATCAATCAGCTGAATATGGAACACATTAACAAACTGGCCAACGAGCTCAAGGAACGTCAGCCAGCATCATCGACAGCTGATCAGGCCAGTCAATTCAGCTCAGCCGACACAAAGAATTCTAGTGCAGCATCAAATGCCGACGAAGAATCTGTAAACTTGCTCAACGAAACTGTGCTGAGCATGGTCAAGGCTCAGTTCGAGCATCCATCTAAAGGAGCGGCTAAGGTAATTTTCTTAATAGATTATAGTTTTCCTCATTTTTTTTATTTGTATTTTGCTTCTCTTTGCAGAAGCGTCCACCACTGCCTGGCGATCATGCAGAGCTCATTCTGGCTATGCTCTCCGAGGAGCAAAATGCGTATGAAATGTTTCAGCAAAATCAAAAGATAAATTCCATGAGGACCCTTTCGAGGGCCTCGAAGAAGTAAAAGCGCCAAGATGACAGCAACTCAACTCCACTATTTTCTTTGAATCAACTTACAAATTTTCAGTCTACATTGATGTTTATTCCATTTTGAAATGTTTTCTTTCCACTTTGAATGTCGGCGGCGTCTATAAATACATTTTTGCATCGGAAGTTGGTCGTTGGCGGTTTTTATTTTGGTTATTGTCGATTGTTTAATTTATATTCTTAATAGCTAATAATCAATTCTATGGCTTCCCCCATTATTTATTATTATTATTGTATTTTATTGAGTATAAATGTATTTTCATCAAATCTTTTATGGTATGCATCTGACGCATCTTGATATTGGAATTGCCATTAATTTTTTTAGCTCTTCAGTTTGACTACATTTCAAAAGAATTTTTGTAAATATTAATTGCAGCTTAGTTCTGCATTTATTAATATTTAAAATATTGAAGCTGGAGTCCCAGAATTTTATTTATTTATTATTTATTTATTTTATATATATATATTTTTATTATCATTTTTTAAAATAATTTTTTTTTATTATTTTTATATTATTATTATTATTTAATATAGCAGCAAATGATTTATTTTTTAGAGATATATTTAAATATTACAATTGAAAACTTGGTGTATAAAATGATATTTTCTTTTTAATTTTATTATTCTGCCTTATAATATTTTTTATTTATAAAAAATATATATATTTTTATTATTATTATTTTATATAAATGTAAATGATCAACATATCCCTTTTTTTTGAAGATATACATAAATATTAAGGAATAATGCAGTTTATTTATTTTTAATTTTTTTATTATTATTATTTTAAATAGTTGCAAAAATATCAATTTTTTTTTCAAATGATCTGATACTAGCCATAGATTTATGGCTTTACTAAAATTGCTTTGCTTAAATTCCCATCTGGAGCTGTTGCTGCAACAGCAGCTTGTTACTGCTGGCTTCCAGCCACGTGCTGTATGCACACGGATTCGACCAACCACCCAGAGAGTTCACGCTTCTGCGCCGTGGCCCCGAACGGCTTCGTTTCACTCCCTTTGGGGTGGGGCAAATGGCGAAATGACGAACGCATCAGTTTTGCAGTGCAGTTTGGCGAGGGCTTGTTAACTGGGATTAGGCACGCCATCGCTCGATATATAGCGTCGGCGGCCAGTGCGTTAAGCCAAAATGACGTAAGCTCTCCACGAATATGTCAACAGCTCAACCGAAACTTGGCCAGCGTGTACAAGTAGCGGGCAAGAATCAACTTTGCGGCCGAGTCGCCTATGTGGGTCGCACCACATTCGCTGGCGGTCAGTGGTTCGGTATTGTGCTGGACGAGCCGCGTGGCAAAAACAATGGCACTGTCCACGGCAGCACCTACTTCAAGTGTGCGCCCCACTGCGGACTCTTTGTGCGTGCCCAACAGCTGCAGCCGTTGCTAGGCTCAGGCCAGTCGGAGGAACCCAAGCGAACGCAGGACAATAATCGCACAAAGGACATGCAACGTGAGGCGAACAAACTGAAGCTGACCAGCAGCAGGCAGCAGCGCAGCAGGCAGGCAGCCGAAGAGCAGGTGAGTCACGCGCAGCTGTGGGTGGAGTGGGAGTATCCCTATTATGCATGGAATGCCATTTGCTGCTAATTAATTAAAAATTCATTCAACACTCTGCAGCGACAGGCCAGCTCAGCAGCTGAGCGCCTGAACAAAAAGCCACCAGAGAATGCAACGTTTACAATGACGACTTCCAGGACTTGGATCACTTCCACACAGCTGCAGCCGCAAGCGCCACCAAAGGTAGTAGGGCCCAAAGAGAATTTCTGTCAAGACTTGGCTAAAGATTCTATTTCTTTACAGGAACCAGAGCCAGAGCCGGACCCAGAGCCCTTGCTGAAGGCGAAGCTGATAAAACAATCTGAAACTGTGGCTTCCATAAAGGTCAGCCAGCAGCAGGAGGAAGCAGGGATTAATACCCAACAGACACTGGCTCAACCTAAACCACAGGCTCCGGCGCAGGCTCCGGCACAGGCTCCGGCACAGGCTCCGGAACAGGCTCCGGCACAGGCTCCGGCACAGGCTCCGGCACAGGCACAGGCTTCGGCACAGCTTCCGGCACAGCCTCCGGCACAGGCTCCGGCACAGGCTCCGGCACAGACTCCGGCACAGGCACCAGCACAGGCTCCAGCACAGGCTCCAGCACAGGCTCCAGCACAGGCTCCAGCACAGGCTCCAGCACAGGCTCCAGCTCCGGCTTCGGCAAAGTCTCATCCACAGCCCCACTCAACTCGAGCTGCCGCCAAGTTCGAGCAGGCAGCTGCAGCTGCATCCATATTGACGCCACCGGCAATGACCTGCAATCAGCGTCGCTCCACGTCCTATACGCAGCTGCGGCCGACGCGCATCAGCCAGCCCAAGCCGACGACGGCACAGGCGCAGAGCACCACGGCCCAGCTGACGCTGGCCATGCCCGTGCCGCTGGCGCTGGTGCCCAAGCGCAGCAAGACGAGCATGAGTCCGACGGGCAGTGTGAAGCGCGTGGCGCCGGCTGCCTTTGTGGAGGCGGGTTTCCTGGAGATTTTGCGGCCGCAGTTCACGCCGGGTCCGGCGCTGCGCACGCCCAGCACAGTGGCGCCGTCTCTGGACAGCGCCGAGCTGCGGCAGCTGCGCGAGGAGCTGCAGCTGCTGCGTGTGCAGAAGAGCGAGGACAAGCTGAAGCTGCTCGAGCTGGAGCGCATCAAGATACACAACGAGCAGCTGCTGGAGTTCAAGTCGCAGATCATGACGCAGCAGGTGCTGCTGCAGCGTGAGCTGCAGCGCTGCCGGCACGAGCAGCGCGAGTCGCTGGAGCTGACGGCCAAGTACAAGCGGGAACTGGACGATGTGGCCGAGAGCGTGGAGCTGCTCACCCTGGACAAGGAAATGGCCGAGGAGCGGCTGGAGACGCTTCAAATGGAGCTGGAGACGGCGCAGGAGCGCAACGATGAGCTCAGCCTGGATCTGGAAATACTGCGCGCCGAGCAGGAACAGGACCACAACGAGGACCAGTGCCTGGAGAAGACCGAGAAGCAGTCGACGAACACGACGACGCTCCAGTCCACTGGCGAGCTCTTGCGCCTGGAGCAGTATAACCAGAGACTGCGGGAGACGGTGGTCCGGCTGCGGGATACCCTGGCGCACGAGAAGCAGCTGGCGCAGCGCACCCACAAGGAGCTGGAGACGAAGCACTCGGAAATCAACGAGCTGAAGAGCATCAAGGAATTGCAGAGTCGTCGCGTTGACCAAATGGAAATGCAGTTGATGGACCTCAAGGAGCAAGTGGATGCTTCGCTGGGTGCGGAGTCGATGGTCACTCAGCTGGCCACGCTCAAGCTGGAGCTGGAGGAGCGGGTTAAGCTGCTGGAAGATGAGGTCTCCGAGCTGGAGGCGCTGGAGCAAATACAGGAGCAGCTCATCGAAAGCAACCAGGAGCTGGAATCGGACCTACGCGACGAGATTGACAAGCTCAGTGGCCAGGTGAAGTCCCTGGAGCAGCAGAAGAACGCCGCCTTGGAGAGCCTCTACGATCGCGATGTGACCATCCTGAAGTTCAGGGACTTGGTGCGCCAGCTGCAGGAGCAGCTGCAGCTCAAGACAGACGGCGGCAACCTCTCCATCGAGGACTTCAGCAGCGCCAATGAGTCACAGCAGGAGGAGACCTCCCAGCAGAGCCTCGCCGACTACCAGCACATCTTCAGCGTGAGCAAGGCCTACGGGCGTGCCCTGGAGCAGCAGCTGAAGGCTGTAGAGCTGCGCCTCGAGCGCCAGCATCTGGAGCACGTGCTGGCCTTTGTGCCGGAGCAGTTCCTCCTACGAGGCGGTGAGCACGACGTGGTGCTGGTCATGTTGCTGCTGGAGCGCATGAACGATAAGCTGGAAATCGTGTGCCAGGCCATCAATGAGAAGTTTCCCAATGCCTGCGAGTTCGGTAAGATATCGAGCTATATCTCTATATATATATATATATATCTATATATATGTCTACATCTCCACCAGGTCGCGATGCCATCTTCGAGGGCTACTCCGTGCAGCGCTGTATCTTCAGAGCCCAGTGCATTTACCTGCTCAAGAGCCTTCAGCTAGTGCTGCAGCAGTTCCGCTACGGCCTGAACCACTGCGACTATGAGCTGTGCACGCACGCGGCCATCTATCGGCTGGATCTGGAGACGCAGGAGCAGCAGCTGGACGAGTTTGTGCGCCTGCTGAAGACGGGCCAGCTGGACGAGCACACCAACTGCGAGCCCATACGCCGGGTGCTGCACTACGTCAGTGGCTTGCATCAGAATCTGATGCCGCCGCAGACGCTGGTGGAGCTGCTGGACGAGCAGCAGCTGTACGGCGCCCTGATCGAGGTCTATGAGGCGGGCATGGATTCGGTGAATGCCAATGCTGGCATGCTGCACACCATCATACAGCTGGGCGACGAGCAGACCGCCTCGTTCCACTGCATGCAGCTGCTCATGGAGCACAGCTGCGCGGCCAAGCAGAAGCTGAAGAAGCTGCAGCGCAAGCTCAGCTCCAACAAGACGGCGGCGGCCTGGACGGGCATGCAGTGTGCCCGCTACCAGCGCATCCTGGAGGCCAACGAGGCCCTGGGCGCGCTCATCAACATGCTGGGCGTCTCCGCGCGGGAGGCGACCAAGGAGTCCAACGGGGGCATAGCGCACGAGAAGCTGTGGCGCATCTTGAGCCTGAACTACAGCAAGTACGCGCCGGCGCAGGAGACGGAGCAGCGGGAGCTGGATGCGTACAGTCAGCGGTGCATGCAGCTGCTGGAGGAGCAGCTGGAGGAGCTCTGCGCGCTCCTGGAGCCTCGAGATGTGAACACGGAATATGTGCGCCACTCCAGCTCCAATACGCTGCAGCAGCGCGCCGCTCAGATCAAGCGCCACTACGAGGATGTCAAGAGCTTGGAGCTGTCCGTGGCCGAGCGGGAGAAGGAGCTGAAGGCGCTCAGGTTCGCGGCCAAGCTGAAGCAACAGGACTATTCGGAGCTGCAGGTGCGCAAAGAGATGGCCGAGAAGCAGGTGCATCGCTTCAGCCAGGACTATTGCCACACGCTCACCCAGATGGCCGAGGGCATGGAGCAGCTGGAGCAGGCCATGCTCTCCAAGGAGGCGGCCATGCAGCACGCCCTCGACACACTCAACGACAAGCTCTCCGCCCTGGAGCTGGCTCAGCAGGAGTGCCAGCAGCAGCAGCAGGTGGACAGCGCCTGCGTGACCAGCTCAACGCGCATCTGCAACCGGGAGCTGAATATGATGCACCAAGCGCTGCGCCAAGAGCGCGCACTGCGCGTCCGGCTGCAGGACGACCAGCTGTGCAAGAGCTTCGCAGCCCTGGAGCCGTTGCATGTGCCGCAGCTGGAGCGGAACGGCGAGCTGGCCCACTTGGAGGCCCAGCTGCGCCGCTTGAAGAACCAGTGGCTGCTCGCTCACCTAGACCTGGGACCCGCTGGCCAGGAGCGTCGCTCGCAAATCAAACTGCAGGCCAGTCGCCTGCTGCGACATATCTTCCAAGCATATTGCACTCAGAATCCACATCGAGCGGCGCCCACAGACTTTGGCTTCTTCATTGGCGACGATCTGCGGCGCGTCTTCTAGGCCAACCTATATATATCTATACATATAGTATTAGACTTCAAGTGTATTACGGCGAAAATAACAGTACATTAATGTGATTCGCTTAAACCTATTACCAATTATAAAGTTCATTTTGTTTGTTAATCGAAAACTAATTAAATTTGCGGCATATAGCGAAAATATTGAAGAATTGACAATTTTTTTTTTCTCTTTTTTTTGGAGAGAGCAATTATAATAGATAAAAAATGGATGGATTGAAAATTTATTATATTATTCAGTTTTTTTAAATTATATATATTGTAGAAAGGGCTGAGTCTGTGAAGAATATTTTGAGGCCATGATAGATGGATGATTTAGCTGAATTTTATAAATTTAATTTTGAGAGTAGAGATATTTTTTTTAATTTTAAAAAAGTAATTAATTCTTTTATCATACTGATATTTTCCAAAATTTTAAAATCAAAATACAAAAAAGAATTATTGAAAATTATTAAAGATATTTATATGGCAATATTAATCGCAAATATCTTAATAATATGAAATGCTCCTAAAACGTTTATAGCTACATATTTTTATTTAGATTTTTTCGATATTTGATAGCTGAAAGTGAATTTATTTTGCCAAAAAATGAAAAATAATACAGAATATAATAAATAAATATTTATGTAAATTTATATGTAAGATTAATTTTTTTAAAAAAATTTTTATTCTTTAATTTTTTAATTTTAATTTTAATTTTTTATTTTTATATTTTATAAATATATATTTTTTTATTTTTAATATATATATTTATTTTTATTTTTTTACTTTTATTTTTTTATTTCATTATTTTATTTATATTTATATTTTTCATTTATATTTGTTTTTTTAACCAACAAAATCTAGAAATAATTCCAATGTCGAGCGCTCTCGACTGTAGCGTTCTTAAATGTTGTTTATTCACTTTACAATTTACAGTTTACAATTTACACAATATATATATAGACCATATAGACCATCCATGAGAACGCGCAGTGTAGTGAGAAATAGAGAGCAGTTCAAGCAGTTCAAGCAGTCCAAACGGAAACGCTTATCACATGAGCAAAAAAGAGAGATAGAATGAGTAACGATAACGGTTAAGTGTGGTGCAAGATGGCGGCTCTCTGTTACGTTTTTGCTTATTGCTTTCTGTTGCTGTTGTTGTTGTCGTTGTTGTGGTTGTTGTTGTTGTGGGATTTACATAAATACGTTTAATGTTTAATGAGAAGAAAATTGAATCGTAGGCTATTTACAGTTGTGCTGGCAAACAAAACAAGTCACTGATGAGGCGTTGACAGGCGCTGTTGGAAATATAAACTTAATAGATAATAGATAATAGATAATAGATAATAGCTAAGCGATCTCACCTCACGACTTGGCCGCTGTCTGGCGCTTGGCCACAGTCTTGCCCTGGTCGCGGCTGTTGATCACCTCGGCATGGAAGCCCGTCTCCCAGTCGGCATAGTATTTGACAGTGCGCACATTGCCATCGGGCTCGACCAGGGAGTACTCGCCTTTGACCACATCGCCGTCGCGTTCCTCGCGCTGATGCTTGTTGTCGCCAGTGTGAGGATCGTTTACAGCATACTCAAAGGCATAGCGTGGATGCGCATCCTGTGAAGTAAACAATATGTCAAGGATCAACCAATTCAAGGACTATGGCCTGGACGACTTACAAAATGCTCGAGATGCTTCTCTGGCAGAACCTTCAGCAGCGCAGGCTGGGCTACTGGCGCAGATTTCAGGTAAGCAGCGGGCGTCAGCGGAGCATGGGCACTGAGCGCCGAGACGCTGGGCGCATAGCGATTGAAGCCGGCGCCAAAGGCGCCAATGCCATGGCCCAGGCTGTAGTCAGCCAGTGGTGCGCCCAGGTGTGCCACTCCAGCGCCATGCGACAGAGCTCCATGGTAGCTGAGAGCAGGTGAGACGGCGGCGTGACCAACTGAAATGGCTCCGTAGTAGGCGCCATCGTGTCCGCCAGCTGAGCCCAAGCCTAATTTACCTGATTTATTATGGGAGAGAGAAAGGGAATATATTATCCAGAATCTGATCCCTTCCAGCTCTAAGCTTACCCGCATGGATGCCATAGGCTGTGCTGCTGGCATAGCCATGGCCAAGTGCTGGCCCAGTCGTCAGCTTGCCCAGTGGAGCCGTTAGCAAAGCGGGCTGGGACACGTGTTGAGTGGAGATAGCGCCATGGCCAGAGGCGGCGTAGCCCAATCCCAGTCCCAACTTGGCTGAGGAGTAGCCATGACCAATAGCTGGGCCAGCGCCAACAGAGTGCGTGCCGGCGTATCCAGTGCCAATGGATGAGACTAAAGCTGGTGCGCCATAGGCCACCTTGGCAACGGCTGGAGCAGCTGCAATGCCAGCAATCGCCGGCTTCGACACGTACTGATGGGAAACGGCTCCTGCTCCAGCATAGCCAGTGGACACCTTGATGGCTGGAGCAGCGATAACCGCAGGCCCAGCTGGCAGGTAGGTCTTGGAGAGCGTCGCGCCATAGCTGGCCACAGCAGGAGCTCCGTAGCTGGCAATCTTTGTGACAGCCGGAGCTGTGGCATAGGTAGCCACTGCGGGCTTGGAGACATATTGGTGGGACACGGCGCCATGGCCAGAGCTGCCATAGCTGCTGGAGACCTTAGTGATGGCTGGGCCAGCGGAGTAGGTGGATATGGAGGGTGAGGCATAGCTGGAAATCTTTGAGATTGCAGGGCCTGTGGAATAGGTAGCCACAGCAGGTGCATAGCTGGCGACCTTGGCTATGGCTGGAGCTGCGGAGATGGCCACAGCAGGTTTGGAGACGTACTGATGGGAGACAGCGCCATGGCCAGAGCTGCCATAGCTGCTGGAGACCTTAGTGATAGCTGGGCCAGCAGAATAGGTGGATATCGAGGGAGCTGCATACTGATGCGAAACTGCGCCATGTCCAGAGCTGCCGTAGCTAACGGAGGGAGCAGCGGAGTACGTTGCCACAGCAGGAGCTGCATAGGCTACCTTGGCAATCGCTGGGGCGGCAGAGATGGCCACAGCTGGCTTGGAGACGTACTGATGGGACACAGCGCCATGGTCCGAGCTGCCGTAGCTGGAGGATACCTTCGTGATGGCAGGAGCGGCATAGCTGGAAATCTTTGATATAGCAGGACCAGTGGAGTAGGTAGCAACAGCTGGAGCAGCAGAGATGGCCACAGCTGGCTTGGACACATACTGATGGGAGACTGCGCCATGCCCAGAGCTACCGTAGCTGACAGCGGGAGCAGCCGCATAGCTGGCCACAGCAGGAGCTGCATAGGCCACCTTGGCCACAGCTGGAGCTGCAGCTGGATAGGCAGCCACAATGGGCTTGGAGATGTATTGGTGGGAGACATCCGCTGCCTGGCTGTAGGTGGCCACCTTGGCAAGTGACGGAGCTGAGGAGTAGGTGCTGATGGCTGGAGCGGCATAGCTGGCGATCTTGGTGACAGCAGGAGCTGCTGCATAGGTAGCCACTGCGGGCTTGGAGACATACTGATGGGAGACAGCGCCATGGCCAGAGCTGCCATAGCTCGTGGACAATTTGGTGATGGCGGGAGCAGCGGAGTAGCTGGCAATGGCAGGCGCGGCATAGGTCGCCACCTTGGCAATGGCCGGGGCAGCGGCATACACTGTGGTGGGCTTGGATATGTACTGATGCGAGACATCGGCAGCCTGGCTGTAGGTGCTGATGGCAGGAGCAGCATAGCTGGCTACTTTGCTGATCGCTGGGCCAGTGGAGTAACTAGCGACAGCAGGAGCAGCATAGCCAATCTTTGTGACAGCCGGAGCTGCCGCATAGGTAGCCACTGCGGGCTTGGAGACATATTGGTGGGACACGGCGCCATGGCCAGAGCTGCCATAGCTGGTAGAGACCTTAGTGATGGCAGGAGCAGCGGAGTAGGTGGATATAGTGGGTGAGGCATAGCTGGAAATCTTTGAGATTGCAGGGCCTGTGGAATAGGTAGCCACAGCAGGTGCATAGCTGGCGACCTTGGCTATGGCTGGAGCTGCGGAGATGGCCACGGCAGGTTTGGAGACGTACTGATGGGACACGGCGCCATGGCCAGAGCTGCCATAGCTGCTGGACACCTTAGTGATAGCTGGGCCAGTGGAATAAGTGGCCACAGCTGGAGCTGCATAGGAAGCCACCTTGGCAATAGCTGGAGCAGCAGAGATGGTAGCCAAGGCGGGCTTGGACACATACTGATGGGAGACTGCGCCATGGCCTGAGCTGCCGTAGCTGACAGCGGGAGCAGCCGCATAGCTGGCCACAGCAGGAGCTGCGTAGGCCACCTTGGCCACAGCTGGAGCAGCTGCTGGATAGGCAGCCACAATGGGCTTGGAGATGTATTGGTGGGAGACATCCGCTGCCTGGCTATAGGTCGCCACCTTAGCAATGGAAGGGGCTGAGGAGTAGGTGGAGATAGATGGAGCAGCATAGCTGGATATCTTGGTTAGAGCAGGGGCTGCATAGCTGGCAACAGCCGGCGCAGCGGCATAGGTGGCTACGGCGGGCTTGGAAACGTACTGATGGGAGATGGCGCCTGAGCCACTGGCACCGTAGTTGGTGCTCAGCTTGCTAACGGGTGCACTATAGGCCACCTTGGCAGGTGAGGAAATATATTGGGTAGCAACGGCAGGGGCTGCGGGCAAGTAGGTCTTGGTCAATGCGGGCGCATAGCTGGCCGAGTAGCCAGTGCCGTGCGAGGAGAACAGCGACGAGGTGGTGGCCAGCTTGAGGGCAGGCGCAGGTGCAGCATAGCTGGCTACCTTGGCAATGGCAGGTGCGCCATAGGAGATCGAGGGTGAGTAGGTGGCTATCTTGGCAGAGCCAGGCAAGGCCTGAGAGTAGCTGTAGCCGGGCGAGCTGTAGGTCTCCACCTTGGAGAAGCCAGGCGTTGCCTTAGAGTAGGTGTAGCCTGGCGAGGTATAGGTCTCCACCTTGGTGGTCACGGGGGACGCATAGTATGCTCCACTGGAGGCCGAGGGCGATGTGTAAGTAGCCGACTTGGAGATGCCTGGAGTGGACTGACTGTAGGTGTAGCCGGGCGAGGAGTAGGTGGACACCTTGGTCAAAGCTGGCGCTGCGGACAGATAGCCACTCTCCAGCTTGGGTGCCGTCAGCACTGTCTTGGTTAAGGCCGGCGAAACCAAGTTCTTCAGCTCGATGCCAGAGGGCACCACCGTGGCGTATTTGGCGGCTGGCGACTTCTCGGCGTAGGTGATGCCAGCTCCGCCATACTCCGCCGAGGGCGTAAACAGTGACTTCTGTATGGGCGCCACGTATTTGTCGATCTGGGTTAGACCGCCGTGCGAGTAGCCCGAAAGTCCTGCGCTGGACTCATACGAAGCAAGGCCGCTGCCCACAGACGCTTGCAGCAGTTTCCCGTTCTCGGAGTAGCTGGAGATGGCGGGCGTTTGACTGTACTTGGTGACGCCTGGCGTTATGGAGAACTTGACCTCAGCTGGTGGCGGGTACGAGTAGCCAGCTGCACCACCCGCATGAATGCAGGGCACAAGCGGCGGCGCGATTGTGGGAGAGGGCTCTGCCAGCGCTGAGCTCAGCAGCACGCACAGCAGCGTAAAGAGTCGGAGCTGTGGAGATGGAGCAGAAAAATGCAGATTTATTAGGGATCATGCATAACTGGAAGAGTTGTGAGGTAAGAGACATATATGATATTATAACTAATAATATTATAAATTATTAAGTAGCTAAAAATATAGAATGGTTGTCTTCAAAATTCAAATAAAGTCAGTTCTAATCTTGTACTAATTATAGTACATTTTGGTATAGTTTATGAATTATATTAATAAATACTATTTTATCTTTAGTCTGTTTTCTTTTTGCATAAAATATATTTTTTATATTTAGCGCATCTTATGAGCAAATTCATGATGTTGGGCTTCATTTGAAATTGAATTATTAAAATTCTGAAAAAGTTTAATTCCTTTAAAAATGCATAACAACATTTTAAATTAATTTTTTATAGAAATCTTAAATAAATGAATTAAATAATGAACAAATAATATTCATATTTTTAAATTTAGTTCTGGTTTTACTTATTTAAGAAATAAATAAATAATAAAAAATAAATTTTAAAAAATGATCTTGCCAAAAATATATCTTAAAAAAAATTATAAATTTATTTCATATTAATACTTAATAAAAATATGAAATAGCAAGGCATGTAGAGAACAAAACTCAATTTCTGATGAATCGAAATTTAATAAAAATAGTAAAGAAAAAAATATTCTTATATTAATTATTTAAAAATAAAAATAATTTGTATATAATGATTTAAAATAATGATAAATTAAATTTTTGTTGAAAAAAAAAAATAAAAATTTAATTAAATCCATAAATTATACAAAAATATAAAATAAAAACAAAAAAATTAAGAAATATTAAATATATTGTCTTTAATAAAAAAATGTAGCTTGTTTTAAATAATATATATATTTATAAAAAATATATAAAGATCTATATTATACGAATTATTCATGCAGCTATTTTTGTCAAACTTAGTCCTGAGCACATTTGATTAACAATATGCTTTATTCTGTTGGAAAACTAGTTTTATTCTCTATTATGCCATTATCCTGCCAATTTCAAATATAAATCTGCTTAAGTTCACTTCAATTTATATTAGCATTCGTGTATATAAACTCTGACTGCAGGCTATATGCTAGTTTTGCACTCTTGATAAGGACACACTTTGTCAGTTAGAAAATCAAATAGAAAGTCCATTAAGATTTTGAGACACGTTCTTAACAGGCATATATATATATGAGTTGTTGGCCATTAGTTGTAGTCCTTTTGCTGCCGTTTGGCGACCCACCTTCATAGTTTCACTTATATTGCACTTATGAAAACGTTCTGATATAGCGGAGCGCACTATATTAAATGTGTTTATAGTTCACAAGTTCGTTCGATCGAATGTAATCCTTGTTATAATCCAACGTTTCACGATGAATGTCCTTCGTTGGTGCGTATACTTAATATCGTATTGATACGTATTCGATTTATCGGCACACGGCACACGCAACGCACGCTCGATGTAGAGCAACGCGGCTGACTGTTGGCCAGCCCGGCCCTATAATCGCTTATATACGTTCGGTCAGTTTTGGCTCACACGCATGCGCAGCAGCCACGCACCAGTTTAGCGACAGAAAAATCAAAAAAGCAAAAAAAAAATAAAACGAAAAAAACACAAAAAGCTGCTTGGAAAAACGAGCAGAAAATCGCCAGCAAAAATATTGCAGTTAGGAAAAGCGAAGTCGAAGGCAAGTCAGAGACTGCAACAGGCTGACTGCCTGAAGAAAAATTGATGACTGCTCGACTGCGCAGTTGGCAGTTGCCAGTTGCCAGTTGGCAGTTCTCTTTGTTACGGGGTTCTCTCGCAGCAACCTGCACTGCCTATTGGCTGGCCCCACCTTCGCGCTGATCTGGGGCTCTGGCATTTTATTAGATCATAGCAAAACGCCTCAGCTTCAAAAAAGTGCGCGTGGTGCGTTTTATGCCCAGTTCTCTTGCTGCTGCGCCTGCTGCATTGTTGGCCAAGTTTGAGCTTTTTTCTGCTTTTTGCATATGCTTTTAAAGCGACTTAATTTGATTTAGATTTTAATCGCGACCATTGCGTGTAGCTGCTGCAAAAATGCAGCCAACTTTAAAATTCATACGCAATTTGCTCGCCAAGCAACAGAGAAAAAAATAAAGAAAATCTACAATTTTGTGGTATTAATGTCGCTATCAATAAATTTTGTCTCTGTCTGTGCGTGCCTGGGGCCTTGATTGTGCATTAGTTAGATAAAAGGCGCCATATGTGTGTGTACACACACACACATGCACTCTGGTGTGTATGCGTTACTAATAGAATAGCTCGCGATATGACCAAGTGTTGACTTGTTGGCAATTAAGGTCACTTTTGAGACTTTTGTATCGCCGCGTTTTAAAACGCGCACAAAACGCGCGGGGGTGTGTTTCGCTAACTGCTGCTCATAACTGTTTAACATTGTCTTGAAATGAGCTGAGGTTGTAGTGTTGTGATTATATAGACAAGCTGAATGCAGATTATATACTTCAATTCAAGCTAGAAGAAAATATATCTAAATTATGGTATCTGATTGGAAAGAGATTGAGCTTGAGCTTAAATAAATTCACATAAATTGAAAAACATTTTTTGTGTATAATTATATATTTATTTATGTGCTATTATTATTAGTCAACGAATTGGTTTCTATTTGAGTATAAAAAATATTAAAAAACATTTATTTATTTTAATAAAAAAAAAAACATAAAATAAAAATAAAGTTTACATAAAAAATATATAAAAATCAATTAAAAATCAACCTATTTTTCAACAGTTTTATTATATAATTCTATGAAATAAAAACTCACTCATATTCAGGATATAAAAGCTGTCAATTGTTAGCTCTTTGCTTGACATGCCCAATTTTGGCTGAGAAATAAGAAAAAATGCAAATAGCTATCAAATATGGTTTTTAATTAGCTGTCTAGGAGTCGCCACAGCACATTTCAACTTCAGAGCTGCCACAGGTTTGTCCCTGACTGGCCGCTGACACCGCGCGCGACGTGCAAATCAATTAAAAGCGAGCCAATATTGTGAATCGATATGTGAAATCTTAGCGATCTGGGCAAGCCAGCGACTGACCATAAACAGCGCCGGAAAATTGATTGAGCAGCACACGCGTTGACATTTCAATTAGAAGTCCGTGCAGACCCGGCCAGACCAGACCCGTGGACCCGACCACATCGTGGCGGGCCAGAAGGTATGCTGATGCCAGTTGGCCGGCAGGCGATAAACCTTATGGACCAATTAAGTATTTCGTGTCATGATGTGATTTTTTATCGCACCAAAATGCAGAATAATACGCATACGCAGCGTGTAGAGTGAAAGGCTGTCGTTGGTATTGGGATTTTGTATTTTGTTTTTGTTTTTTGAGTTTTTTTTGGGCCTGTTAATTGAACATGAAACATGTTTCAAGCTCTGGCTGCTGGCTTCAGTCTTGAGTCTATCTGTCTGACCGTTTGGCGTTTTCTTTTTATATATAGGTATATATTTTTATTTATTTTTTTGATTTTCGGGCTTTCGCAATTTGATTGAATTTTAATTTTTGCATTTGCAAACCAATACGTAAAGTCCGAGACTACAAACTGCAATACTCCAACGGCTAGTCAGCTGCAATTTTAACCTACTTCGGGTGGACTGGTCGAGTTTAGTTCGTCGCGCATTTGTCACACACACGCACCGGGCTCTGGCCTGGCTCTGGCCGCGGGGCGTTACGTAATTGCCAACGGGCAGGCACTTGGCTAACACAGCTGGCCATGGCTAACACATACGCGCGATGCCTACTTAACATCATGACGAAATCCGCTTGACAACCAAACAGCCTACTAATACAGCTCCTGCTGTTGCTCCTCCGAAGGCCCCACCTACTCCCGCCGCCTCCACTCGGCTGCTGTTCCACCCGCCGCACTGCATCAGTATTTTAATTGAAAAATCTAGACTTCACTTAACAATTTTCCCGTCGATTAGCTTTTGCATACAGCCCGAGCCACATGAGCTCAACTTTGTAGCGACCTGTGGCCGTGCATGTGTGTGTGTGTGTGTGTGTTTGTCTATCTAGATTGTTTGTCGCTCATTGAAAATCGAAATGCATGTTGTACATGCCGCGTGCGTAAACATTTCAAAATTTGCCAACACATATTCATAAAGTTAGCGATTTAATACCGCTTGCCAATTTGCGCAATTGACGATCTCGAATCTCGAATCTCGAATCTTGAGTCTCTGAATATACTCAATACCCAAATCTTGAATCTAATTCTACACGCATCGAAAAACTGAACCAGTTTTCAGTTCAGTTTTATGCCAACATTTTCAAAAGTGCAAAAACGCAATAAAAAATGCTGAAAGGCCGAACGGGTTGGGTATCTAACACTCACTAAGTGTGTCTCTCGAGTGTTTGTGTGGGGCGTACAGCAGTGCGTATGCGTGTTATTTCGTTGGCGCAGGATTGTCTGACTGCCTGACTGCCTGACTGCTGCCTGCTGCTCGCAATAATAGCCTAAGGTAGCAGCTTATGATCAGCGCTTATGCACCTTGGGCTTAGGCAAATGCTTTGCCAACACGTTTCTCATGCTGAGCCACAGTTGTGCCTTTAACTCTTATGAAGCAAACTGCAATTGTTGAGCTGCTGTCGTGCTCTAAGGCGTTTCGTTGCAGCACAGATGAAAGTGTTGGGAGTTTTTATTGCATAATGTCGAAGTTGCTAAAAATGAAAGGATTTGTTTAGTATTTGATTTGATATATATATGATATAATGCTGTGCATATTGAAGAATTTTTGTATATTTATTCTGGTAATGGAGTGTGGAATGCTGCCGCTGCTATAGCTTCTTCAGTTTCTATAAATTTCCTTCTGATTGCTATGGCAGCAATGTTGTCTTCATTTGATACTGATTTCCTAAGCCAACATTCAATGGAATGCATTCACTTTCAAACTGTGTTTGATTGCAGCCTGTAGCCAGGCTGAAGACATACTTTAAAGACAAAATCCACTTGACTTTAGTTGGACTTTTATTAAATTTTTGTTTATTTTATAAAGCTTAGCATATTTTTTAATCAAATGGCAAATCTTATTAAATATATAAACATCTATTTGGCATTAATAGCTTAAGCAGCTGCTGAGTTATAATTATTTAAAATAGTATTGCTCTTATTTGGTCAACCCATTTTATGTGATATTTTGTTACTAAATGTAGCTAAAAAATCATTAAAAATCGTAGACAGATGTAAATTGATGTAGAATCAGTATCTTTGATAAGTTAATATAGAAATATAGTTTTAAAAATAAATATTAATTTTTTGGCATATAATTTCTTTAGCTATAACTGTGTGCATCATCAGTAAAGCGCAGCCTTCACGTCTGATGAATATTTTCCATATGATTCGAGCTGCTGTCATACAATTGTTGTTTATTGGACTCTGTTTTATGCTGCTTAGACTGCGCTTACACTAAATAAACTGCACTTAATACAGATTTGCACCTCTACATCCGCCTAGACAGCTGAGCTGGTCTTTATTTGCTGCAGCCAACTGACTCATCCAGTTTAAAGCTCAGGTCTGTCTAGTCTGCATATAGATTTCCACATAAATATTCTTAGCTCTCTCGTCTAGCGACTCATGTAATTCATTTGTAAAGAACTCCCACTGTCTGCACAGATGCTCCCGCTCTCGGCTCACTTCTTTTGCTGTTGAGCAACGGCTATGACAACTGTGGCCTGTCATGAAATCAGCATTTGTAAACAATAAAGTGGAAATTGTGGGCAGGCAGGAAATTGCTAACAAGCAAAGTAACAATCAAAAAAATGATTTCTGTTTTCTGCTCTGTCTGGCTGGCTGTCGCCTTGCCCAACCTCCAGCAGTCAAGTGAGTAGCTGCAATTGAGAGCTGGCGATTATGCCATAGACACAGACGCAGCATATTTACGATTTACGATATGCGATTTACTTAGACAACCATAAATTAACACCCGGTCATTTGGCAGGCGGGGGCATTAATTATTCGAAGCCGCCAAAATCCGAGCGATCTGTGTGTGTAATGGAATTTTTGAAATTGTCTCACATTTGTTTTACCAGCTAATTGCTTCGACGGAGTTGACATTCTCTCGACTCTCGACTGCAATCTCCAGATCCTTAATAGGTGTGCGTGTCAGTCGAGCGACTGACTACGCTCAGCTCTTCTAGCTGGCAAACCGGATCTAAGAGTCTCTCAAGCCTCTGGCTCTGAGTCATAGCTTTATAGTCGTTCAATGTCGCTGGCGGGCAGGCGGCGCCAAATCTAGCTAACAAAATTGTAAATTATTTAATTGGGAGCGTTGGGGCAACGCCTCTGCAGTTGCCAGAGCCGCTGAAATCTCTCAACTGAGAATTTGTTGCATTCGCTTGACTTTTAGACATTTCTCACGCGAGCTAAGTGATTCTGTATATTTTACACTTTGCCACACAATTTGCACATCAATTGTGGATCAACTTTTTCACTCGCTTTATTGATTAACTGGTTGACTCCGAAAACGGCTTAGCTCAGAATGCCGTTCTCGACGTGGGAGCCATTTGCATACGCACATGGATACACACATTTGCAGCTAAATGCAATCGAGATTGAAAAGTATAACGTGGATGGCATTTGACATGCTTTACATACTCGCAACTATATATATACTATATATATGTATCAGCTACTAGATCTCTTACAAATTAAACGCACTTTAGCCCAGTCGCCGCAAGCCAATGCCAAAGTTGCGTTGACAAAAAAGTACTTTTAATTAGAATACCTGGTACGTACCTGTACGACCATGCAGTCGCTACTTGTGTGTGTGTGTGAGTGAGGCAAACTCGTTATCCGAGATTAAGTTAATTGGATTAGCCAGCAGTTAGCTGCATAGAAGCCATCGCAGGTGGGCAGGGTGCCGGAGCAGTTCGCATTCGCATTCAAATGCTACCTAATTTGTGTTAATTATGACAAATGTTTATGACACTGCACCAAAACTGTGGCAAATATGCACGTCTGTGTGCGAGGGTCGCCTCAGCACTTTAATATTGCGTGCAAGGCAAGCCACAAGGTTATGGCTCCACTTGGCAGTTCTTTAGCCGCTGCGAGGTTTGCTTGAATAAAAATTAATTTAATAAAAGGAATTTATTTAAAATTTATTTATATAAAATTCTTTTGCTTGAATTAAATTGGATTTCATTTAAATAAAAATTAATTTGTTGTTTCTAAATTTATTTAATTTATAGAAAAATTTATTAATTGAAATTTAAGTATTTCAAATTATTTTTGCTGAATAAAAATATATTTTCCTTATATAAAATTTTATTTAAAACAAATTATTTATTAAAAATTTATTTGCTTGAATAAAAATTTATATAATTTGTGGAATAATTTATCTATTGAAAATAAATTTATTAAAAATGTATTTATTTGAAATTCACTTGCTTAAAATATTTATTGAAAGTATAAAAAATTCATTTATTAAATATTTATTTATTTAAAATTGATTTTATTTAAAACACTTTAACTAAACATACAACAATAAATTACGCATAAATAATAACAAATTAATTAAGTTAATTCAATATCAATTAACATCAGATTAACAAAGATAAAGGAAACAGTTCACAAAAAATCACCTCATCGACTTCAGCCTCACACGCCCTCCAGATTTCTATAGCTGGCCGCTGAGAACTGATGGCCTCGGGCATACATGGGCACCATATGCTTCTTGTCCCGGCGCACCATGGACTGCACTAGGCTGGCCGAGGCGGTGCCCTGCTCGTCTGAGTCTGAGATCTCCTCGAAGTCGTCCTCGTCCACGTGGTGGGGAAAGAGCACGGGACCAGAGCCCTCCGGACGTGGAGCGCGATGAGTGTGCGCCTGGGACTTGCCGTGCAGCTTCTTGGGCTTGCGCTGGAAGTAGCTGGAGTAGTCGGGGCGGGCAAAGCTCTTCGTGACGGCCTTGTACTTGTAGTGCTTCAGGCCGGGCGTGGTGTGCACAATCTTCTTCTGGTGTATGTGATTGGAGATGGGCTCAGGATTTTTGCCTGGTCGCGGCTTGGAGGGCGAGTAGCTGGTATGCAGGGGCTGCAGAGCGGCTGCTGGCTTATGCAGATAGTTCTGGGGCAGCTCCTTGGGCTGGTAGTGCTCGTAGTAGGGATGCTGATGCGGCTGACTTGTGCTGTAGAGTGGCCGATACTCTTGCGGCTCGTTGACAATCACCGCCTTCCAGTCGCTCTCCTGCACCGCGTAGTTGGGCTGCAGCTTCTGCGAGAACTCCTCCAGCTTATGTGCGGCGGCAATCTCCTTGTAGTAGTTATCTCTCGCCTGCTGCAGTCGGTTCCTGATGTCCGGCTCCAGCTCCATGGGCACCTGCTTGATGCGTGCATGCGGCTTGAACTCTATCAGGCTGGGTATCTTGGGATGCGAGTGCGTCAGGTCCTCAATGGGCTTCTTGAGCGGCTTTATGTCGGAGCTGAGCACAATGTGTTCCTGATCCTTGCTATAGTGATTGATCTTCGACTGTGATGTGTCGTCGTTGGGGCTGCTTTCGCCCTCGGGCGTCTCCGTAATCGGATGCGAATTGGCGCCCACAGTCTTTACGATGGCATTGAAGCCCTTTTTGGCATCCGCCGTATAGTGCACCGTGCGTATGGAGCCATCCGGCTCGAGTATGCTATAATGGCCCTTGACCCCATCGCCATCCCTGGACTCCCATTGCGACTTGACGTCGCCAGTGTGCAGATCCTTCACTCCGTAGCTAAATGCGTATTCCGGATGTTCCTAAGGGATTGGATTTGTGAAACGAAATATGTGTTTATTCAGGATTTATTAAAAGAATGTATTAATAAAAATAATATGTTTTAAAATAAATAATAAATAAATAAAATTAAATAAAATAAAATAATAAATAAATGAAAAAAATTAATTAATTTAAAAATATATAAATAAATAAAATAAATATAAAAAAATAAACAATTTTTTTTATACAATAATATTTAATAAATATTAGAGAATATATATTTAAAATATTTATAAATGTATATATTATTTTATATTATATATATATATTTATTATAGCTTATCTTATTCCATAAATATCAATATATTTTCTTGTATCCTGCATATTTATATATTCTACATTCTAAATAACAATAATAATATGTTTAATGCATATTCTAAGCCGAATACCGCTACTAAATAAGTAGCTTAACTATTTCATATATGTATTAATAACATTTTCGAAGTATGCCCTGGCAATGCGCTGACCACACCTATTGACAAAAAGAGTTAAACAAAAGTAAAACTCATACCAAATAAACGCACACGCACCGCTGCTCTAATACCCCAATGACTGCCACAAAAAAGCTATAGAATTTATATATATATATATAAATTCACGACAAAACGTCGAAAAAAATAAAATAAGCACCGTTTTGGCTTAGACTTGGGCTACAAATTGTGTCAAGGCAAGAACGCGCGCTGTGCACAGTTTGAAAGCCACTGGAGGCTGGGTTGGGTTGGTTCTTTGGGCTAGTCCATGTCTATAAATGATCTTTTGATCTGCAGCCGACACCGAGTCAAACGACATTTAATTATTAATTGAATATTTCGATAAAGCTCTGCTCTCGTGACACTTTAGAAAGCGAATAGGAGCAGCCGCGCCGTGGCACTTCAGAACTCTCCACCAAAGTCATTTGCTAAACATTCAGTTTTACATGCATTCATTTAATGCCTATAAATGTGGAGCATTGTCATTTGTCTTTGTCTCTTTGCTGATTTTATTTTACTTGACTTTATTTTAGCACCTCTGTGCGAGCGGAGGCAAGCGGCGAGTCGCCCAGGTTTTGGCTCTGGCGTCAATTAAGCGCAGACGTCGTCCATAAATGGCTGCGGTCGTGTCCAGGCAACGGTCTACAGTCTCCAGTCTCGAATCTCGCTCGTTGTTGTTGGCTGCCTATCAATTTGCTTTTGCTGGCTGTCGCTGTCCGACGAAAACAAATGATTACATTGCGAGTGCGTAACCTGAGCAGCCAAGGCTTGCAGCAGAAAATCAAATCTGTTTGAGAAAAATATTGTTTTTAATCAAAGCTACTTTTTTGGAGCTAGGCTGCGCTGTGCTCGTTGCATAAGTGGCATGCGGTAGGCGTAGCTGCTGACCACTGGCCACCCAGGAGTCGGAGGCATGGGCTGCGGCCGCAGCTGGTGGTCGACAGACATTGGTGGGTGCGTGTGAACTTTGGCTCATAAATTTGCGCGTGCGCTCTGAATTTATGATGGCCGAAGCAACTAACCGAATGGTCAACTGGTCAACTGGTCGACTGGCCGACTGGGCGTATGCGCAATGTGCCACAATTATATGTAAATTGCGCATACGCCGCGTTGGCCGCGTGCATCAAAGTGACAATGTGGCAGCGGACAGATCGTGGGAGACTGCACATAGTATTCTGATAACCAGCAGACAGACAGATGGACAGACGGACAGACCGACTGTCAGACTGTCAGACAGGCGCTGGCTCAAATCGCGCACAATCCAAGGCGTCGCACCAGGCGGACAGTTGGGGCTGAGGCAGACAGACGGGGCGACAACTTGTTGCTGCAGCACATGAAAAACATTTTAAAATGTTAAACGCGCCTTGTCATAGCTTTACAGTTACAATGAAAACAATTGTCTCCTTGCGCGCGAGTAGGTGCAGCAAGCTGCGTGAGTTTGCCTTATATGGCGCCAGCACTCGATCTCTGATCGCTGATCGTTGCCAGCTGAAACGATCGGATCGTGTGCGCTGCACGCAAAACGCATTTTCGGCTACCAGCACAAAAGAAAGAAATCAACAATGGCTGAGACTGGGAGGCAGCCAGCCAGCCAGCCAGGTCGGGCTGGGCCACCGGTTGATTTATGTGGGCGACGATCTGTTGCACACGCAGAAAAATGTGTTGTGGGTGGGGACGATCATAAAACGCATGAACAACATTCACTTTGAATAGCTGGCAATGGCGAAAAATGCGTTTGCCGCACTTAAATATATATATATGAATAGTGTCGGTAGTTGAAAGAATTGCGAGTTGGCAAATATGCGAAGGCTATAAAACATTTGAAAAGTTATCAAATTAAGCTAAACTGAAACGTTTTGCACGGCTTCAGCTGTGGTATTCTGAGGCAGAGTGAAGTAAGCTGGATTGAAATGTTTGTAGAGTATGTGGAAATGTAGGATATATATTAGTTAATGTAAGCTAGAGGCTAGCTAAGTTTGCATCCCTGCCCTCTCTCTCACTCTCTCTCTCTCGCTCCCTCTCTTGATCTACCTCTCCTTTTCATTCATTTGTAGTTAAACAGCATATCAGAGATAGATTCAGGTTGAAGTGTTTAAATAAGAAAAAATAAATAAATAATATAAATAAAGAAAAAATAGATATATACATAAAATATATATTTTAAAAATATTTAAAATAAATTTAAAATAATTTTATTTAATCTAAATAATAATTATTAAATATGTAAATAATTTTTATTTAATTTATTAATAAAGTAAATAGGAAAAATAAATAAATAATAAATAAATAACAAATAAACATAAAATATATATTCGAAATTTTATAAAGATGTATAAATAATATTAATGAATATAAACTAATATAAATATTAATTTGGAATAAATAATAATTAAATAATTAATATTTAAATATTTCATAAACATTCCCAATTTCTGTCTTATAATCTGCAATATTCACTACTTAAAACTTTAATTATTATATTATTATGTAGGCCAATCTTAGTATCAGTTTTTCTACCATAAAACCCAATTTCCGCCCCATTGTGCGTGAGTTGGCAGTTTTTTCGCCTCGAGAAGCTCGACAGACATATTTAGTTACCATTAGCTGCGGGCTATGCAGGATAGATATACCTGTATATATCTATATATATCTATATATGTATACTGTGATACTTACAAATTGTGGAGCATATTCGATCATTTCGTCATCATCGGCAACGACGACAGGTGCGGCTGTGATACGTTTGCATTCCACGGGGCGTGTCCAGAGGCTGACCGCAAGCAGAGCCGAGGTGAGCAGCAGAAGGCAGCCGGCGCGGGGGGTGGGAGGCGGCTGTCGCGTTATCTAAGGCATTTAACAGAAATATGAATGTGCGGTTTTTGTTTTATCAGCGGAGCGCTTAATAAATGCAACGATAAAACAAGTTGACCAACAGCCAACAGTTAATAAATTGGCTACAAAATTATTACGCGAGCATGGGCCAATTAATTGGCCAAACGGGCAAACGGGCGAACAGCCAAACGACGCGTGTTCAGATGCATTGGGACATTTCTCAAGCCCCCAATCCGATTCGGCATGTCATACAGCGTTGTGACAGTTGTCAAATGGTAATGGTAATACGCATACGCCTCGCTCTACCCAAAATTAGGCTCCGCCAGACGCACATTTGTATGTACGATGTGACAGCAATGGCTTCAGCGCGGAGATTGATGGCTTTGCTTAAGACCAGTAGCTTGGATATGGAAACAGGTCTGGCAGGATGGCAGTTGACGCCACGTACAATTCAATTCAATTTCAATTTCAATTGCCTATTGCCCGTTGCCCGTTGCCTGCTGCCAATTGCCAATTGCCATTTACAACTTGTAACTGATTTTTAAGTTTTGGGTCTGCCGCAGTTGCAACACATTTTTGGGCAATTTCTTTCGGTGGCACGATGAAATCTGTCTAATTAGCAGAGCTGCGCCTGCACCAAAGACAGACACTCACATATAGTCGTCATGTATAATAATGCAAGTTAATCGGCCGCATTAAGATAAATTTGTTGAGACATGTCTGGCATTCGATCAGAATGCGTAGACATGTTTTTCCACAAATTGCATTTCGAATTTTTGCCATTCCACAGCCAAACGTATTTAAATTTCAACAACTACCAGTTTTTCAGATACACATATAAATATACTCAGATTTTCATATCTGATTAGCTTGGCTATTAGTTGTTGATGGGGTGCATCTGTATGAGTAGTTCTATGTATATGTATGACTTGGTCTAGCAGGAGTGAGTTTATCTAAAATATCTTTATCTTTGGGTATGACAACTATCGAAAGTAGGGAGCGCATCTCTTGTGCCCAATAACAATATAGATTGGTTTTTGCAGAGGCAAAGGCTTGTTTATTTGAAATTTAAATAAACGGCTCTTTGGGAGACGATCAGCTCTGCTAAATTCTTTGTAGCTCACGCACTAATAATACCTTTGCTTGTGGTTCTAGTAATGATTTTTCTTAGCTGAACTGAACTTAAGATTGACTGAAATAAATTGGTATTTCAGCTAAAATATAATTTTAATATAATTTAAATTATAATTTTAATACAATTTAAATTATACTTAATATTACATTCAATTTCTAAATGTCTAGTCCTTTCTAAATAATATAAATATTGATTATGGTTTATTTTATATTATTTTAGGAGCTAAACCTCATTTCGATTGAGGCAATACAATGTGAGTTTCCACTCGGGCATCTTCTTTTAAGTTCTGTAAATTATTATATTTATATTTTCTGGGCAGAGCAGCTTTTAAATTCCAATTTGATTATAATGCAATTTATATTCAAGCTCAAATGTTTATGTATATATTTTTTACACAACAGAACTTTAGGTTATAGATTTGCCATTAAATTTATCAATATCTGAGTGAGTATTTATCAATATCTACACTCGATTCTATAATTAATAAAAATGTGATCGTATGTATATCTTATATATATGCACTTCTTACAATACTTAATCAAATCTTCCTCAACTAAATTGTTTTTGATGCGGTTGATTATCTTGAAATATTACAAAAAATATTAAAAAATATTAAATAAATATTTAATTCATATTTATTTAATAAATTATAAGCTCAGTATCTCTCTCTCTCTCAAGCTTTCTTCCTGTTTATGTATTAAAACAAACAAAAAAATAGATTAAAATTAAAACAAAAATAATTATAAACTTTCCCTTTTGCTAGCGATTAGCCTTTGACTCAAGAAACAACTGCTTTAAAGCACTCAAAATTTTATATAAATTTACACATTTGCATTACTCATAAAATTTACTTAAAAATTTATAAAATAATGCATTAAACAACAAAATATTTGTTTGCATTTGCATTGCTTTGGATTTCTGCACTACTTTCACTTTTGGGGGTGAAAGTTTTCGCTCAGCACTTTCGCTCTTATTGCAGTCAAAAGTTGATTTGCAAAACGAAGCACAATTGCCAAATGTTGAACACTTACATAGAAACGCATGGCGAACGCGTATTTATATATATTTAAATATATATCAATATTTTATTTGCAAATATTACACACAAAATATTGTTTACGTCACTTTGGCGATTTAAATCGCACGTAAAACGCGTCAAAGTCGCTCGCTGCTCACTGCTCGCTGCTCGTCTCACACTGGTTCAATGTCAAGGACAAAAACGTAATTAAAGCGTTTGCGCGACATTGCCAAAGTATTTATAGGCAGACTGAAACGAAGACGACCGGCACAACAGCAGGCAGTGCGCCACAGCGTTTTCCCGGCGACAAGATTTTCCGGCCCAACTGGTTCCACAATTGTTGTCGGCGCGATCGGGCGAGGCGGCAGCGATGCGCCTAGCCGTGCCGAACCGAGCTGATCGGAGCAGAGCAGAGCAGAGCTGAGCGCGCTTCCTAAACCTCGTCTAATTGACAATTATATGAAACTTCAGCTGCCATCTGCAACTGTGGAAACGGGTTTTCGTTTCGCTATCACCAGGCAGCACCAACGGCATCAGCATCAGCATCAGCAGCAACAGCAGCAGCAGCCGCATCCAAACACCAATTTGGCTGTCTCCACTTTTGGTTTCAACTGCAAACGAGTAAAAGTCGTCGGCGACGCAGCTGTTGACTGGCGTTATAAAATTTATATCAGGCAGGATTACGTTTTGGATTTAACATAAATTAATAGCGATTGGCTTGGGAATTCGCCAGCCAGGTTAGTTTAAGCCCAACCGCGCGAAACTGCCACGTTTGTTGCCACTAGAAGCAGCCACTTGGCTAAGATGGATGGCATGCAACATGTTAATCACTGAAATCCGCTTAAAGTGCAGCTAAAGATCTCAACGATACGCTTATCTGATTACATCAATTTTTATAGCACAGCCCGATGTGGTAATCCGAATTTAATTATACCTTTTGACTGAATGGGAATGTGAGAATACGAATTGAGCGAGATATTGAAGTGATATAGAAGATATTTAAAATTTAAGGTGAATATAAAGATCTAACTTATATACGCCTTATAGCTGATACCACATATCCAAAGTCATACCCATAAATCTCATTTCATTTTCTTTCACATACTTTGTATTGTTGCAATAAAAATTACGCTTAAGTTAACTGTATAAAGCTCATTTGGTTGTTTGTTATGTCTGCATATGGATTATAGTAAAAGTAGGTTCAGATCGGTTCACATTTGTCTCCTGTCGTCATCAGATGTCTAATGCAGCTGCTTGATGCTCACATAGCTGCTGGCGTGACCATGTCCATGTCCGTGTCCGTGGCCATGATCGTAGCCACCGTAGTGGGCCACGTCGTTGGCGTAGCCATAGCCAGCGCCATAAACATCGCCGTGTCCGTAGCTCTTGTAGACTTGAGGGTGGTGGGCGTGGCCCAGTTTCTTGACCACCGCATTGAAGCCGTTGTGATCGTCGGCTGTGTACTCCACCACACGAGTCGTGCCATCGGCCTCCTTGAGCGAGTAGCTGCCATGCACCTTGTCGCCGTCCCTTGCCTCCCACTGGCTCTTGTGGTCACCCGTGTGCGCATCCTTGACACCGTAGTCGAACTGATACTTGGGATAATGATCTGGCTCGTGCTTCTCGTAGCCATGTCCATAGCCGTGTCCGTAGCCAGCATAGCCCAGGCCTAGGGCATCATATCCGTAGCCATGATCGATGTGTCCATGTCCGTAGCTCTTGTGCACCGGCTCCTCGTGCTTGGTCAGCACGCTGTAGCTCGTCGCATGGCCATGTCCATGCGGCGCCGCCAGCGCCAAACCCAACAGGCCAAATACCAAGACTCCACTGAATGGCTGCATAGTCGCTTTGAGTTGAGAACTGATTGACGATGTGCTGATGTCTGCTGGTTCTTACCATTGCCACAAGTCGCTTTTATAGCGCTGCCCACGGCCCATCGGGTGGTCCGCCACACCGCTCTCTTCCTCAGCCATTCACCTGCCTTCGATTGGCTAATTAGTTGCTTATAATTACAGTTTACCTAAAGCCGCTGAGCTGCATAGAAAATATAATAAATTATATTTTGGCCCATTGTTGCTAAAGAATTGAACGAATTGGAGGGCATTTGCGATTGGAATTCGAATGCATTTGTATTGAAAAGAGATCGAAACTGGAGTTCTACAAAGTTCTAATATGTATTTTCCGTGAATTGAGATACAGACACATACAAAATAATTTGTTTTGCTATTTATTAATTAACAAAAATGTGTTATATATTTTTATTTTTGTGAATTTATGCAGACAACAAGATTAATTGCAAAGTTGGACGAATAATAGAAAATAATAAAGCGGAATTAAATTCTTGAAATATTTTAAATTAAATTAATAATTGAAATTTTTTTTTTTTCATAAACTTCTATAAACTTGCCCTTTCAGATTTATCAAAAACAAAATAAATAATTTCAGTACAAAAACATGATAATATATTTTTTTAAATAAACAAAAACCCGAGAGTAAAATAATAAATTTTTTAAATACAGTATATATTGCTAATAAAGTTTATTATTTAAATATATTAATAAAATATGTATTTATTTGTTGTAATTTATATAATATTATATTTATATAATATATAACAATTTATTATTTGAAAATTCTTCTAAAAATATTCTACAATTGTTTAATAACTCTAAACACATTTCCTTATTTGATTTATTATTTCATATACAAACTATTAGCTCACTGGAGATTTGTGAATGTCGATTGTTTAATTAGAATTCGTTTATTTCAGTTTTTTTTTTGTAAATTCCAACCTTCGTTCCTGCTAACGAGCCTAGTCTCATTGCAGACGTTTAATGCCCAGCACACCCTTTTGGCACCTCACAACATGATAAATCAGCCAACAACAATTAATCATATTTTATGCTCGAAAACAAATCAGTTTAATTAGCCGGTCTTTAGTTTAGCACTAATTCGGAAGCTCTGGACCCCCCTCAGGCCGGCGTGTACTTTGCTTATAGCTGGCCAAATCCCCTGCTGCAATGCGTCTCAAGGTCATTTCAGAGTTTTGGCTACAGAAAAATAAAACAAACCACTTGAAGCTTGGCTTGCAAATGCAGCCAGCCGAGGCATTTGTTGTTTTTGGTTAAAAATTGAAAGCGGGCCACACTTGTTGATTGATTTCTAACAGCCAAAGCAACAACAGCCACAACAACTACAACAACAACAGTTGTTCAAGCGTTGCGGTGCTTTTTGGTCTGTTAACGCCCCATTTATTAATTGTTGTTGGCGCTGTTGAAGTGGCTTTTGGGCCGCTTTTAATTGGGCAATGAGCAATCGGGCTAACACAAATTTTGAATACGTTATTTGGAAATGGAAAATTTGCACAAATATTTGAAGCATTGTATTTTACTTATGCTAGCCTATTTAACCTCCAGAAAACTAATTAATTCACATTTCATTTCAGCTCGAGAATGTTTTGTCTTCAGCTATAAAAAGGTTTGGAACCGTTCGTTTGGCATCACAGTTCCATTTGCGCTTTACATCAAGCCAGCTCAGCTCCTCAGGTCTACGAACTCCGAAAATAACTTCATAGAAATGGCTCAGAAATTGACTTTGGTTTGCTGCGCTTTCCTGGGCGTTGCGGCTGCCAGCTATGTGCCACATGGTGGCTATGAACAGGGCCATGGCGTGGGCTTCAGCATCAAGACTCACCACGAGGCGCCCAAGAAATGGCACAGCCATGAGCACGTGCAGCACTGGGCACCACAGCAGGAGCAGCAGCATCAGTATTATCATGTGGCGCCACAGCAGGTGCACTGGGCACCGCAGCATCATCATGTGGCCGAGGAGGCACATCATCATCCCAAGTATCAGTTCGACTATGGCGTCAAGGATACCAAGACGGGCGACATTAAGCAGCAGTGGGAGACGCGTGATGGCGACAAGGTGAAGGGTGGCTACACCATGAAGGAGGCCGATGGACGCACTCGCATCGTGGAGTACACGGCCGATGACCACAACGGCTTCCAGGCTGTGGTCAAGCACATTGGACATGCTCACCAGCAGCCGGAACACAAGTCATACGATCATAGCTACTATGGACATGGTCATGGACATGCCAGCAGCTATGTGGATGTGAAACAGGATACGGGCAGCAAATGGTGGTAAAATGAAAGGATTGACAACTTTGATAAAAAAAACGATAAAAACCTCTTTTTAAAATGAATGAAAATATAATACAAATATAATAAACTTTATGCATAAGCACAGATAAATATAATAATTGTGAATTTTAAATTGTTGCATTAATATTTTTAAAGCATAGTTTTAGGCACTTATTTAAAGTTTGAGGGCCACATGCTAAATTAATTGCTAAGCATGGCACTGCTTTAACGTGCACACTGGATGAACTGCTTTATGGATGGCACACATATCTGCACTGCTTCGAAATTTCATTTAAATAAAGGCCGTTAAATATTATCCTGAAATTGCATGAACATTTTTAGTGTTTGTGAATTAATCAAGCTCTCAAGTTAAATTTTATAATATAAATTTATTTAAGATTGGGGGAAACAAAATGGTTATATTTTTCAATAATGAATGCTATAGACAGCATTATTGGTACAATTTTTTCATTTTAACAGCGCTTTAACCTGAAAATTAAATTCAGCACTCATCCCAAAATTTATTCTTCTCTTGTGCAAATCTAATCCAAAAAACTTTGCAAATTAACCAAAATATCCGATTAGTCCTGCAGTCTCATTGAAATTCATCAATTCAACATTAATTTATGCCGTGCAGCGAAGTTTTGCGGTCACATAAATCTGCAAGTGTTGCGAGACCGCAAGGCAAAGATTTTCCCGAATCTGGCATCTGGTCAAACTGATTGAAGCGCCGGAATGGAATAAGCTCTTAAGTCCGCAGCAAAGCTGCCTATGTAAATGATGGGATGCATTTATTGTCTACAGAAGAATTTCGCCCACCGAGCTGAGCTGACAATTTGGTGCAGCGCCTCTGCACCCAGATAAGGAGAACTCACACGTGTACGTACATATATATATATATATATATATATATATATATATATATATAGATGAATGTATGTATATGTATATTTATTCGCATTCGTGCTGAAAACGAAAATAAAAACCTGTGCATTTTTGGCTCATAATTTGCCTACGTACTTACGCTTGACCTATCCCGACCCTTTGCCGCTTTATACGGTTTCATTAAATATGCAAATGAGCAGTGGAAATTGCGGCTGCCTTAACGAAAAAAAAAGGCGAAAAGAAAAAAAAATTAAATTGGGTAGGTGAAAACGGCCAGGTGAGCTCGCAAGACAAACGCATGCCAGAGCCGGTCTGAGTTGGCGGCGGAGACCCATCAGACCAGCCGTGAAATTTATACAAAGAGTTCACATTGCACTTTGTTAGTTTACTGAAATACACTAACCGAATGAAGGGACTTGGAGAGCTTGTGCTGCGAAAGAGGTTTGAAGTAGTTGAAGATAAATGTATTTAATAGTTTATGTAAAAAAATTATATTTATTATTATTTTTTACACAGTAGTCTGGAATTAGATTTGTTTAGTAAACATATCTAATACATAGACTAAATGCAGTCAAAAACTCTCATAGCTAACCATTCCACTTTTCTTCTTCAGCTACTGGCAGCGCATACAGCATTCGTCAGCTTTCATAATGCGCAACATAAGTCCAAGATTTGGCTGAAGGCTGGGCGGGCGGTGGCTGTAGGAAATTGGGACCCGGAGTTACTGAGCGAACGAGTCGAAAGTCGAATTAAATCGCCAAGTCCGAAATGAATGGGAATGAGAGAGAGAGAGAGAGAGAGAGAGAGAGAGAGAGAGAGAGAGAGAGAGAGAGTGGAATAAATGAATGAAACGAAATGTAATGAAAACGAAGGCGACGCTCACAACGAAAAGTGCAACGCGTGGAAAACGGTTGCCCTCTTTTGAACGTCTTTACTTTCTTCTTCTTCGGGGGCTGCTGCTGCTGCTGCTGCTGCAACTTCAACTGTTATGACAAAAATAAAAAAATAAGAATAAAGAAAAGCAGCAGCGGCAGCAGTAGCGGCCAAACAGAAAGTTTTGCCTGATTTCGGCGCCGCTCAAAGTATAATAATGCGCTGCTGTTGCTGTTGGTGCTGCTACTGCCTTCAACGACAACGCCAGCGACGCAGGGGGCGTGTCCATGGGCTATGTAGCATGCGGCTTGTGCCGCTTCAAGTGCACACTTTCTCATGGCTTAGCACTTTGGTGCATAGTTCGTTGGTTTTTGTAGTGGGCCGAAGGCGGTTGCGGGCGCGGCAGTGGGAGCTGACTCGGTTGCCCAGCTTATGCAACAAATAATTTAATTTTATGCTGCATACATAAAGGGAACACGAGCCACGAACCAAACGAACCAGCGCACGGAGCCAAACGAACCAGCGAAGGACGACGACAACGGAAATGCCACTTTACGGCCTGTTTGACGGCGAAGTGGACGTTAAGTTGTGAATATGTTGGCGGAGATGAAGAGATGCAGCAACGATTATGACAATCATAATGTTGATGATGATGATAATAATGATGATGATGATGACGGCGACATGAGCAACAAGCGGCAAGCGGCGAACTGAAATATTGCGCATACGCCGCCTGGGACAGCGGAAAATCGTTGGCAATGAGGTCGAGCCGTAAAACTGGGCTAAATGTCACATCAGGCACAGCCAGAGAGACAGACAGATAGACGAGCGAAGTAGTCACCCGGGATGGATGTCATAAAAAAAGAGAAACGAAGGCTTAGGCATAAAACTGAATTGCTGCAATCGAGTCTAAGCAAATTATGCAATCATAAATTCACACATAGAATCATATGTGATGGGGCATATCGTAAAGTTTCTGACTGCTAAATATATTTTAAATAAACTGAGTTGGTGTGAGAGAGTATATGAGAGATGGGTTAAAGTTTATTTAATAGGCGTATATTTGGTGGTTAAGCATAGGAAGTGCAGAGATGATCTCATGTGGTTGTGTCACAAGCCATCAGAAGATGGCTGTTCATACGATTTTCATGCTTGTATATGGCATTTATCAATTCAAGAATTTTCAACTAATTCTTGGTACAAAATTACTACGAGCTTTCTCTCGCTATCTGTTAAATTTCCACGTATGTAAATAATCCATAAAACCATCCTATTAGCTCTTTTCATCTCTAGAAATCTGACTGCTTCAAGAAAGCAGTGCTACGCATTCTAAGTACAGTTTGAAAGCAATTGGCACTTGCCCATGCTTGGATATATAAGCTGCGTGTGCAAGTTGAGCTAAACAAATTTTGATAATTGCTTTTAAATTTCCAGGAATACGTACCTAAGCTAAGTCCTATTATTAATTAAGCCCACAGTCGCTCTCACTCACTCTCTCTCTCTCTCTCTCTCTCTCCCTTTCCAAGTTGCGAGCCAATTCAAAGACATCAGCAGTCAGCTTTGTCTGCGCCATTAGAAATGTTTATGTTGTTGCCTGCTTTTTCAGTACCAACAGCAGATGTTTCGGCCACAATTAAAGCACTCAAATGACCGCAAATGTTGGCATTGACGACGACGATGAGGACGACCTTCGAGCGAATCTCAGACTACACTACATAAATACATATAATTTGGCTTAATTGTGCAAAATAATCATAATTTTTTTTCGGGACAGGGCAACAACTACAGCAACCATCATCTAATATCCTGGTTGGCGAGTGGGTGGCTGGGCTGGTGTTGACCTGCTTTTGTTATCATCAAATGTTTGGCCAGCACATGTGTGCGGAAAGTTTTCGCCGCCGTCGACACATTAAATGAAATTTAATTCCTGCTGCCGTCATAAGCAGGCGGCCGGGCCAGCGGCTGCTGGACAGGCTTAGAGCCAAGGCAAACCGCCAAAAAGTGTAGCCGATGTGGCTGTCTTGCCTCAACAGCCTCAACCAACCACGCCCACTTTTCTTTTTACCCCCTTTTGGCCTGTATACGTGTGATGCCGCCATTTAAATGTTATTTAACGCTGCCACCCAGAAAATGGCCTGGCCACTGCTGCCGCTGATGTGCGCTGCTCTGGCCTGCTCTGCTCTGCTGTTTGTGTTATATTCTGTGGGCGTGGCACACTCATAAAACGTCGCACAGTTGTTGCAAAATTTGTGGCCTCAACGCTTGTCGTTTGTTTAAAAGCCGCAGAAGATCCGAGCCAAAATTACCCCAGAGCAAAAAATGAAAAAAGGAAAAAAGTTTCACGCTCATCTGACTAAATGGTTTTATAGCTTTTGATATTTGCTCATTTGTGTGTTTGGGGCCAAAAATACGTAGATATTATTGTTGCTGTTGTTGTTGCTGTTGTAATTTATGAGCGGTCAGTTTTGGGGCCAACACGTACACCCTTCGCACCCTTCGCTTGCTTCGTTAGCCCTTTCCTCCTTCGGGCGCCCCAAATTCATAAGCCCAGCCAAAAACCAATCATATCAAATTTGTGTAGCCTACTTTGGATCGTTTCGGCTGTCCGAAATGCTTGCGTTGGCTATATTTCTCTGATTTTTCATTGCTTCGTTTGCCTTTTGCTTTTGCTTTTCGTTTTCGTTTTCCTTTTCATTTTCCTTTTTTCTTCGGGTTTTTGAGGATTTGTATGTCTTAATCATATTTTATGCTTCATATTTCGCGCTTCAAGTATTTGATGGCGGACTAGCCCCATGGAGCTGCCTATGGCGCATAATTTGTTGCTCAGCTGTGCCACAGACGGCGCTTGGTGCCTGTGCACCAGGTCAGCATCCAAGAGTCATGTGCGGGCACCAATTAGTGTTTATGTGTGCATTAATCTTCATTTTGCATAAGCAAGCGAGCGGGTGATAGAGAAAGGGAGAGGGAGTGAGATACTGTGCATAATTTAGGAAGTGTGTGACATAAACAGATAGTCAAAATAGGTAGAGCAGGCTAGATGCATAATATATACATATTTATATATATATAATAAATAAATGAATACATAAATAAATAAAGAAATCAATTAACATATAAATAATTAATATTAATATAAGTAGATATATAATAAAAATATTAATATATAAACAAAATAAATTAATATATATTTTATACATTTTTCTTTTATATTGCAGGCCAATAAATTAAATATTCGTATATTTATGAAATATAGTGTGTGATTGAGAATTTATGTGGCTGAAATTAAATACAATAATTTTTAAATATATAAATATATAATTTAAATGTTTATTTTTAATTTTAACAGACCAAATTTAATCTATCAAATTTTATAAATATATATTTCTTTTATTTAAAAATTATTATATTTAAATATATTCATATTTAAATATAATAATATAAATTCTCCCTTATTAGCACATTCATCATAAAAAAATATTTATATTAACATAATTTCATTAATTATTTAAACACATTTAACACGATTTGTTGTACTTCTAAGCCTAAGCATAATTCACTCGTATTAAAGTATTTATTTATGGGCATATTGAGGCGTTTTGAATGCTTAGTCCCACCACTCACGCCTCTCTCTATCCCTCTTTTACTCAGTCTGTTAGCTCAAGTGGCCGAGAAGGACTTGACTCGATTTTACATAAATGCCAAATAAAAATCTTGGCCAAAATGCAACGGCGGGCACGGCGAGGCTGCGGCCGTATCCGTCGTTAGGCTGCCCACAAATGCTCCACTTAACGGTCGACTAGGCACAAGGTCGGTAAAATCAACAAAAGCTGCGCTGCGGACTTTCGATAATTGGGGCCGGCATGAGCCCTAGGGATAGGACCAAGACGACGGGCAGCGGGGCGGTGAGCCGCAATGGAGGCTTGGCTCGGCCGGCACTTCATCAGCGGGGCAATTGAAGCGTGTGGCCTGGGCCGGACTCAGGTTTCTGGCCGGGCACTAAATTACGTTTAGTGGGTTAATAAAATGCCAAGCACTTTATGCAAATTGAATTAAATGGAGCTTAGCTCAGGATCTGGCTCGTTGGCCTGACTTCCGGCAGGACAAGCGAAAGCGCTTGTAAAATGCGCTCCCAGCTGCTTTCTCAGAACCTCTCACTCTCTCTCTCTCTCTCTCTCTCTCTCTCTCTCGTCTGTGCCTCCCGCTCTTGCAGCGAACGTAAGCAACATTTCAATGCATTATTTATAAAGGATTAGCACCGAGAGCAACTGTCATGCATGCCAAACGGAAGATGGCACAAACAGGAACAGGAAGGAAAAACCTTTGCCTAACGAGAATTACTAATTGCCCACGTTGATGTCTGTGCAGGTGAGCGTGTGTGCGCGCCCTATTGTTGTTGTCTTTAATTATATGCATTATGAGACGCTCATTAACAAAGCAAATGAAGAAAGTCAAAAGTGTGTAAGTCGAAATGACGGACGAAACCCACACACGGCCAGTCAACCACCACACCATCAAACCACCCACCATCCAACACCCACCAAATGCGACAGACACCTGCACAGCTGCTCTGAGTAAACATCATTTAAATTTATAAAACCACAACTGAAACAACAGCTACAACAACAACAGCACCAACACTGCGACAATGTGACTAGCATATTGTTGAGATGCGCTCATGATATCTTGTGACAAGCACTTGCAAAGGATTATATTAAAAATTCTTAAATATTTTATAAATTTATTTAAATTATGCCAAATATAAATTAATATTTTATTTTATATTTCCCAAATCCCAAATATAAATATAAAATACATACAACTTCTCCACTCAATTGAACCCCTTAAAAAATGTCTAATAATAATATTTTCACGCTCATCTCTAGTTCACATATGTCTGGCACACCTGTATGTATTCGTAGGCCTGCTGCAAACCTGTGCACGTGTCTGGCAAATGGAATGAATGGAAAATCCTTTTGTGCGGCAAAGAAAAAACAATTTTTATTTTTTTAAATGAAAATATACGCCTCGGAATTTTACATAATTAACTGACAATGTGCGCGTGTGTGTGCGTATTTATGCCAGAACATAAAAGGACAGCCCACACTGAACACGTGAGTCTGTGCGTGTGTGTGAGGCATTTGAGCAGAAAGCAGCTACTGACAACAACGAGCACAACAACAACCCGCTCACCAATTCCCAGAGGACTTAAGTTAATTATCACATTTTTACACACAATTTTACTTTGCATTGATGCGTCACTGTGGGCGTTAACGCCGTGGGCATGGCTAGGCGCACATTAAAGCGTAATTATGTGTATAATTTGGCTGTAATTTGCTGTAAAGCACATGATATGAACGCGATTAAACAGCTCCAGAAAGTTAAAACAGCTAATTAATATGTAATTAAAAATCATTCGAAAATTCGATATTTATTTTTAGCACAAAAGAAAAGCGAAATTCAATTTGCGAAAATTCCCTTTAACGTGATATATATATAAATATATATTAAGCAACTCTTTTAATCTGGCTCTCACTCCCTTCCTCCCTCCCTCTCTCTCTCTCTCTCTCTCTCTCTATCTCCATCATGCAAAGCGCGTGTTTGACTCGTTGGCCTTCTTATCACTGTTAACAATTTACAAATGACTTTCACTTTATTCGCTGCGCAATTTGCAGCCCTTGCGAGAAAGCAGACAAACAAATAAATGGAATTATTTTCAACAAACATGCTCGTAAGCACTCATTCGAAATTCTATCGAGCTCGCTAAGTGTGTAGGCTCTCCACGTGCTAAGCTTCCATAAAATGCACATTAGAATGAGTTGAAATGCATTGAAATGGAGGGATGGACTGGGAGATGCCCTGCCTAAATGTGCTTTGTAGATAAAATAGCAATAAATTTATATTTGAAGTTGATTGCTGCAAAAAAAAAAATATATATGTAGCTTGTGAGTTGAGCTAAGTAAAACGAAATTAATATTCAAATTCAATCAATATATGCTTCAAATCTCTTTCTGTCTTATTGATATTTTAGCTGAGTCTGAGTGCCCGCCTTCGTCCCTATCCTCTCAACAGGGTATCTAGAGATACGTTTGGGGCTAGGCAGCGCCAGGAAACAGCATCGGCAGCAGGATCTTCGCGCATTACATTAATATTTATCAGGCATGCAATTACGATTAGAGCAGACAAACTATTGACTGAGGCAACGGCTCGGTGGCTCGATGGCTCGTTTGCGGGAGCAGCGCCAAAAAACATGCCAGCCAAATTGTCAGACAAAGCGATGCGATTGCCTGGCACAATTTATTGATTCGACGCATTGAAATAGTTCTCAGCGGAGCCATTTCAAAGATTTGTACGACAACATTTTTCGCCAGTTCCTGTGTTTCATTTTTTTCTGTTTGTGTTTTTCGTGCCTTTTCGCTGAAATAGCTGAAAATTCTAACAGACGCGCATAAAAATTCGTATGCGCGTAGTTAAACGCCCATGCACACGGAAAGGCTGTCCTATAAAAGGGGCGTGGCAGCGGCTATTCAATGAGACAAAGCGCGCTTCAAGCCAGCATATTGGGATTTCGCCCGTCCACAAATCGTTTTTCCTCTCTCTATTTTGGCAAGGGGATCATTTAAGGGCGGCAGGGATGTCGCTTTTGACTGCCATGTGTCGCCTGAACGATAAAGCAATGACAAAAGTCACAGCGATTAAAGTTCAATTGGTGTAACTATCGACTATTAGAAATTTTGTTCAGCGAATGGCGAAAAAACAGATAAAAATCTGCGATTGCTGCATGGGAAACAATTTCTATTTATTTATGGGTGATATGAAGTGGGCGTGCTGTTGGGTGTTCATAATAAATGATAACGGAACTAGATATTATAATTATTTTTATTATTTGTTATTTGCATAATTAAAGTTTATTGAGGCTTAAACATTTTTTTAAAATTTATTAAATTGCATTTAAATTTTATTTTTATTTTTGAAGCTTAGCTGATTACTGTTAAAGACTTTTTTTTTAGTGAATTAATGCACATTTATAAGAACCAAATTATTTATGTTCAGCTCTAAATCAGTGGAATATAAAGCATTTATATTTTGCCGTGTTAAAGGTTATAAACTCATTAAAAAATACAAAATAATATAAACAATAAAAAAATATTTAATCATAAATAAATAAAACAAATTAAAATAAATACAAAAAAAAAAAAAAAACTATAAATTCAATTAAAATAAATTTAAAATAATAAATTTTAAAGTGCTTTCTTTATCAATAGATAGAATGCGTACAGATGAGGTCGTGAGTAGCTCACATGCTAGTTTGGCTTGATAGCTCCAAACTTCTGACATATATACATATATTATATATATTTTTCTTTTCAGAACTCACCTCTGGCTGCAACTTGACGTTTCTAATAGTGGCATACGAGTAAAGTCTGAACAAATATACTGAAGTGTGCACAGGGTTAATGGAAAGCGAAAGTTTTAATGATGTTCTTCAGAGATAAGTGCTTGAACTACTTTTACTTTGTCCGTTTACCGCAATTAAAAATGTCAACTCTCAAATGACGAGACTCACTTAAAGTTCGCAAAACACTTAACTCGAATAGACGCAGATCAATTATTCATTCATCAACGAATCTAGTTTCAAAGATCTTCCGTTTCGACGCAAGGCCATGTCAAATTTCGCTATTTAATTAGTTCTAATCGCCTGGCAGCTGATGCAATTCAAATGTCAATTGCGTTGATAGGTTGATATAGTGATCCGAGTCCCATTCGATCAGTTGTGATCAGAACTGTTCTCGCCGCTGTCTGCCGTCTGCTCTCACTGCCAACAATGTATATGCAGGTATGTTGGCAATTATGAAACGAACTACAACTAAATGCGAACTAAAAATAAATCAAATAAATCAACAAATACATTCAAGTCGACAGACAGCTTCATGATTTGCGCTGTCACCAATTCCAGTTATTCAGCACACTTTTTTCTCTTTCAGCCACTAATTGCATATTTCGGAAGTTCTATAAAGGCATTGAAGGTGGACGAATTCTAACGGTGTCTATTAATTAACCTCTAAAAGGCAATGACAGCCAGCGAGAACAATCTCTGAACTGGGCTGAACTGTTGCCGAGCAGCCAGCTAACTGGATTAGACCACAACGAAAACAAGATACTACATGAAACGCTTGTCCAATAAGTGCTTATCTATATGCCGTTAGCTTTTATATCATACTTTTATGGCCTGTCTATATACTTATAGCGACCACGAAAAAAAAAAAAAAAATTAAATAAAAAACCAAACAACTTGCACAAACAATGCATAATTATGACAACAGCTCAGTGTCAATAGAGTACGACCAAATAATTTATAAATAACAATTAATATACTAAATATATTAAAATATATTAAATTAAATTTAAAATATAAACCAGGGCCTCGCCTGCAACTTGAAGTACCCCAATAAACTTGTTAGAGTAGCAAAAAATCGAGTTCTGGCCATTGTAAGTTTCGTATTTTTGGCAAAGCAATTAGACCACATTGTTTCTTGATATAATTTGTGAGTAACAAAGCTCAAGGTCTTGGCTTGGCTAACAAACACAGCATACCTTAGCTGAGCAGAACTTTACAGAACAACATTCAAATCGGGCAATATCTAGATGCTAGTTCAGCTGGAATCATATGAATAGATATTTGATTAGCATTTATATTCCAATTCCCTGACTGAATAATTTAAACTACTTAAAAACTGTAGCTCACTTGATTCGCTGCGATTTGAATCCCATCATAATTCATGTTAATCAACAAAATAATTGGCAAGCAATCAATTTTCCAGCCAGCAGCGAGCAGATTGAATATGCCTGATTGTTTTGCATGCTCATTATAATATAATTTGCATGAAGTTGCTAACAAAAATCTTCTCATGAGCAAACACAATCCAGCCGCAGCGAAATCATATTGCTGGCGATATATATTTTGGCTTAAATATCTGCTTCGTGCGCAAAACAACAATTAAAGATTTCTGCCAAGAGGAGAAATGCCAAAAAGGAAAACTGGATCTGTAACACGTGTCTAAAAATAGACGTGGGAATTGAGTTTTCCCGATGCACAGACCCGCAACTAAGGTAATTGCATGGCTAACAGAAACTGAAATGACCAATTAATTGGTTCGGCTTTATGCCCGATATTTCAATGGAAAATCGGCTCAGGTTGTAGTTACAGTTACAGTTAGTCGGGTTAGTCACTCGGCGCACGTCAATGCCTCTCTCTCTCTCTCTCTCTGGCTGAGACAATAAAAAGCAATCCCAAGCGCACGGCCGTTGATTTATCTAGTGTTTAAGTTCTCCGCATCCACTTGTCTAGGTTTTATTTGAGTGTCAGCTGCGCTAGCAACTGCACGCGCCAAACGCACACGCTGTTCAGTCCGTTGACAACTCCATTGCGAATGCACTTCGAATTGAGATCCGAGTCGAGCTGATCTGAAATATCACGTTCCACTGATATTTACGACTCGCCGTTGACGTCGTGCCTGCCTCGTTACTTCCGCCTCTGTGTGTGCAGGCTATATAAGAAACAACTCCACCAAAATGATATTCGGACGCTGCACGCGTAAACAGATGCTCACGATGAGTGCCCTGGCTGCTGGCGTTGTCTTGGCAGTCGCTGCCATCATTGTGTTCAACAACAGGGCGGAGGCCAAGCTGCCGCCCTGGGCCCATCCCGACAGATTGCACAAGTGTCTCAGGTCGCGGCCAAACACAACAGAGTCAACACTGGAACTGGTGCATATTGTGTTCAGACATGGCATACGCACGCCCGTCGACACCTTTCCCAACGATCCTTACGTCAAGGACAGCTTCAAGCCCACCGGCTGGGGCCATGTGACCAATGTGAGTTGTTGAAATTCGAGATATTCATATGAAAACTACTTTTTTGACAGAGGAAAATATTTTGTAAATATTTTAAAGTTTAAATTTAATTTAGAATTTTTTTTATATTTATATTTAATATTTTTTTTTTAGTTTCAGGAATTATTTATAAATAAATAAATATATAATAAAATATTTATATATATTTAAAATAAAATAAAAACAATCTAAAATTTATTTAAGCTGAAAATAAGTTATAATATATTATACGAATTATTTAAATATTTTAACTTGAAAAATTTAAAATTAAACTTGTATTATATTAAATATTTATTTAAAAATTTCTAAATATTTTTATATATTTTATTTTGCAGCGTGGCAAGAAGGAGCTGTTTGACATGGGGCGCTGGCTGCATCGACGCTATGGCGACTTTATGGGTCCCTTTTACAGACCCGACGTAAGTCTTACTTTTACTCTAAGTCATGCTAGCCAATATATCTAACATATATGCCCTATAGCGCCTACACGCACAGTCAACAGCCTCGCCGCGTGCCATGATGTCGCTGCAAACTACGCTGGCGAGCATGTTTGAGCCGCGCGGCACAGCCATGGAGTGGAATAAGCAGCTCAACTGGCAGCCCATACCCATACTCTCAGAGCCGCTCGATCAGGATTCGGTAAGCATCAGCTAATATATAATATATACAAGGTTTCTAATGCAAAGGTCTTCAACAGCTGCTGCTGGTGCGCACGCCCTGCCCGCGTTACTTCGAGGCACGCGATGAGGTGTTCGAGCTGCCCGAGGTAATTGCTCAGCAGGCGCCCTATGCGGACATGTTGCGCGAGCTGAGCAATCTGACGGGCATGGCCATGCGCAACGCCGAGGATGTCAACTCCTTGTATATCACTCTGCTGGCCGAACAGGAGTTTGGCTATAAGCTGCCCGCCTGGGCCAAGGACTACTTCCCAGAGCGCATGCAATTCCTGGCCGAGCAGAGCTACATCTACAATGCGTATACGCCCGAGATGCAGAAGATCAAGGGCGGCCCCTTCCTGCGTAAGATGTACGACGAGATGCTGGCTAAGCAGGCGGGCACACTGAAGCCCAAGGATCGCGGCATGTTCATCTACACGGGCCACGACTGGACCGTGGGCAATATACTCTCCGCACTGGGTCTCTGGAAGCGGCAAATGCCGCGCTTCGCTGTGATGGCCATCTTCGAGACGCATCGGAACGTCAAGACAGGGGAATACTATGTGGAGGTAAAGGAAATTAGAGCTTAGCCTTTGCAATGTATAATTAAATATCTCAATTCATCCCTTCAGATCTTTCTGCGCAACGACGAATTCGGCTGCCTGGAACAGCTGAAGATGGCCGACTGCGAGCTGCAGTGCCCGCTGAACCGCCTCGTCGAGCTGAGCGAATCGGTGCTGCCCAACGAGCCCATGGAGCAGCGCTGTCGCGCTCGCAACGCCGATTTTGTGGAACCGCCGCCACGCAAAATCGATCAGTAATAAATTTGATGAGATGGCATCGTAAAGCGCTCAGTATACAGTATTAGATGATGACAGCGGGTCATGAAATCAGCGACAAAAAAATGAAAATGAATTCGAAATTAACTATAAAAAATCCCCAAAAAGAAATCAAATAATTGTTTACCTGAATTGCTTTTTATTTTTCGGGCAAATTAGCTTTTTGTGCGAGCCACTTTCGCCGTGATTATATTTAATTTAGCGTTTTATTTATTTCCAACTGTTTGCGTATAGACAACGTCATCTCTCGCGCTGTGCGCTATCTGGGCAAACATATTCTCGATTCTCTCGATTTTCGTTCTACATAATCGCGACTTAAAAGCCGCTCGGCTGCTATAAGTGCAGTCACTAGACGAGCGAGTCTCAACGTAGCTGGAAGTTCGCAAATCAAATAAAGCGTTGTAGATATATATATATATATATATATATATATATATATATATATATATATATAAGTCAAATCAAATTATTTATAATGTGGCTTAAGTATTTGGTTAGTCTGTGGCTTTGTGTGCTGCTTGTGCGTGCAGGCATTGTGCCCGTCGAGGAGCCGCAGGATGAGCATAAACAAGGACTGTGCCAGTCAAACTCAACGCTGGAGCTTGTGCATTTGGTAAATTATTCTCAACTCTTATAATTGCGCTCACTCTGCCTGCGCGATATATCTCATATATATATACAACAATTTATATATATTGCAAGTTGTAGGCTCTAGACCATAAAATTATTATGTGTGTGCGTTTCCACTTTTGTGAGCTATTTAATCTTTATAATGAGACTATAAAGAGGCTCTAATTTAAGCACTCACTAAGTGTGGCGGTTGAGAGGTTCATATATCTTAGTTGTGAGTGAAAATGTAGATTCGGGTCGAACGAACTCAGCGTTAATTGAAATTAAGAGATAATATATTTCTAAATATATTTCTAAACTCATAAGTGAATTGATTGAGCATTAAATGCGAATCTTTTGTCGGAGCTTCATTTATCATCATAATTAATTGGTGCTTGCTATGGCCACGGGGCGCATACTTAATGCGCTTATTGAAACACGAAGATATTAAAATATATATTTAAGTAAATGCATAAATTAATTCAAATTCATTTAGAGTCCATTGTTCAAACTTGATTTATATTCAATTATTGCAATTTAAGGGGAATGGCGTATACGTAATATACAAATTTGTAATTGCATTAAAAGTGTGCTGAGATATATATATATATATATATATATATATATATAATATATATATATATATATATATATATAACCATTGTTAGAACTTGATTTATAATAATATTAATTTGCTGTGCTTTATGCAATTTGAGCCAGTTTAGGCCACATGACGTATACATAATGCCAAGTGGTGTTAACATGACTTCAAGCAATCCGACCGGTTTGCTAAGCAAATTAAAAAATGTTTGCGCAAACTAATTACTTTAATGTATTCCTAATTGGATTGCAATAAGCAACTACATAAAATATTATAGTTAATGAGCTACTAAAGACAACAAGTGAAGCATCGACTAGAGTCAAAGATACCCTGTACATAAACCTAAGGCAGAAGTTACTCTTGCTAATTTATTTATAGAATATATATTTATTTTTTAATACATTCTTTTATTTATGTTTTGCTACATTTTCTTTATATTTGCAGCTGTTTCGACATGGCCCCCGCACGCCCGTCAACACATACCCCAAAGATCCACACATGAACGAAACCTACGAGCCCTATGGCTGGGGCCAGCTGACGAATGTAAATAAAACTAACTTAAAAATAAAGTTAAATATGTTAAATTAATATACAAATTCCCATTCAACAGGCAGCCAAAGTGGAGCTCTACAAAATCGGTAAACAGTTGCGCAAGCGTTACAAAAACTTTCTGATGTCCTACTATCAGCCGGATGTGAGTTGCCCAACTCAATCCTAGTTTAATGCATGGCTAATTGATTTGCTTATTTCAGCTGCTGCACGCCCAGGCGACGCAGTCGTCACGCACTATTATGTCGCTGCAGATGGTGCTGGCCGGCATGTTTCCGCCAGAGAACACGCCCCTGGAGTGGAATATGATGCTCAACTGGCAGCCCATACCCATCTACACGGAGCCCGAGGCCACCGATAAGGTAAGGATGCCAGCTCTGGCAGGCGGCCCATTAATGGGTATTAATATCAATCTATTTGCAGATCCTGCGCCAGAAGGTGCCCTGCCCTCGCTACGAGGAGGCCGTCTGGGAGGTGATGCACTCGCCAGAGGTGCTCGCCTTGCACGAGGAGAACGCTGAGCTGCTGCGCGAGCTGAGCGACTTGACGGGTCTTAATGTGAGCTATGCTCACGATGTGACTAATGTGTTCATTTCTCTGCAAACAGAGGTGGCCTACGGCCTGGAGCTGCCCGAGTGGACAAAGGATTACTTCCCAGACAGAATGAGACCACTGGCAGCCAAGGCTTATGCATATGATGCCTATACGCCGGAGCTGTGCAAGATCAAAGGTGGCTACTACCTTGAGGACGTTTACAAGCACATCCAGGCCAAGATTGATGGCGCATTGGAGCCAGCGGGCCGAAAGCTGTTCATATCCTGCGCACATGATTGGACCATATCGAATGTGCTCAGCGCTCTCAATGTTTGGGGCGATAGAATGCCTCGCTTCTCGGCACTGATTGCCATCGAGCTGCATCGCCGCCCCAATTGTGGGGAATATTTCGTAGAGATCTACTTACAAAACGATCCCAACAAGCCGCCACAGCTGCTGCAGGTGCCCGGCTGCGACAAGCAGTGTCCCGTTGAGAAGCTGCTCAAGCTGTCGCAGGATGTGCTGCCCGATGCACCATACGAAGAGCTGTGCATTGCCAAGGGCACCAGCGACGGCACACACATCACGTATCACTAACGAGCGCCACTCAACTTACTCTAGCAGTATTAACTAAAGTCTATATGCTTATATAAGCGGTGAAAATATATATATTAAAGTCTATTCGCATTAGCTGATTTGCCGTTTGATTGATTTGCACGCCACACGAACAGCCTAGGTCAATCGCGAAGTGGGTGTGCGTGCCGTACTCCAGCTGGCAGAAGGCAGTTCTGAAAGTTTTATGGCTCGGGAAATGTTTGATATATATTTGATATAGTTTATCTGATAAGATAAAGACTGTAAAAGGTGAAGGCTTAAGTCATTTTAATGCTTGTTGAATTTGTTTGGTGAGTTTTTTATAATAATATTAAATTAAATATAATATTAAAGGTAGAAAACAATAATAATATAAGTAAATATCAAATAAAAAAAATATATATAAATTTATTATTAAAATGTCTTAGTTTAGATTCCAAGCGGAGGCTGAAAGCGTAATTTTCAAAATTGAAAACGAAATATATTCGATGCGCTGATTTCTCTATTTAAACAAATATTTTTTGTATTGTTATTTTAAATTTATTTGTGTTGTTTCGCATTTATTTGAATATATTTTTTAATATATTTTATTTATTATTAATTTTTAAATTTATTCTTATTTATTTTTATTATAATTTGTTTATTTATTTATATTGTTTTTATTCATTTGTATTATTCATTATTTATGTATTTATATATTATTTATTTTTATTATTTTTATTATTTTTATTTATTTACTTATTTGGGGCCTAATAAGCTCGAAGAGGCATTTACACTCAGCTTCAGGTTCCACTTTGAATTTGATTGAAGTTCCTCAAACTGCTTTATTTCCACACATTTCTCAAGCTGCTCCACCTCCAGCACACGTGTTGTAAAAAGGTTTTTGTTGTTGGCTTACAACGTTCTTATAAAACCAGCTGTAGTTGATCTTCGAGCAAACAGTTGGCAGTCGAACATTTTGTGTTAAAGATTCCTATATATATATTTGATACATAAAAGGATGCAAACCACTTCCGTGCAGCAGTAAAATGAGATGTATATTTATATATATGGCGAAGTGAGGCGTAATTTACAGAACCATAAACAAACACAAAAACAACATGCATAACATTAAGTAATTAACATATGTTCGATGAAAACAAAGCAGAAGGCGAAAAAAGAGCTGAGATTTATTACAGCTTGAATCCGGTGACGAATTTTTGTGGGCTCCATAAAAATTAGGCAGCTGTCAGAATATGTGAGTGGCTGTGTGTGCGTGTGTGTGCGTATTATAAATGTAAGTCGCGAGCGCGTTTTAAAACGCCTCAAATGTTGAGGCATTGTTGCGGCGACTGCTCAATGTACGATCAGTTACGAGCCACGCAACACACACAATAGACACACTCGACGAATAAAAGTAATAATAGTCGAAAAGCGACGACGGTGACGAAAGCATTTGGCGATAATGAAACGATAAAAGACATATGTTCTGCTACTCGGCTGCCCGCTGGCGGCTCGCGATGTATGTGAGACAGTACGGCATAAGTGCTCCGGTGAACAGCTGAGCTATCCGTTATCCGACTACAGACGCTTATCAGCTCAGTTCGGTTCGGTCGCAAACTCATCAAGCAACAAAGTCTCGAGTTTGCCAAAGACAAACTAATAGATGTCCGTTTATACTGATGATAAGCGCAGGAATAAGACAAATAGCGCCCCAAATAAACCTATTCGCATGCTGATGAAAGGGACGGTCTCTCTTGAAACCCGTTCCCATAACGACTTTGCAAATTAACAATAACACGTTTTACTTTTTGGTTTCTTTGTTTTATGAACAGCATAATTAAAAACACGGACAGAAAAACAGAAAGCCGAAAAAACGACAATGCCCGCAAAAACCAAAAAAGAATCGAGTTGTTTGTGCTTCTTCTGAATTGTGTGTCTGCGGCCGTACAGATCGCGTCTACGTTTCGGGGCTCTGCTATTGGCGCCAAGCTAATATACATACACTCATATACTTACAATAAAAACGGAGAACGGAGAACCCCCTCCCGAGTTCGAGCGCCGGCTAGAGCCCATATAAAGCGTCTCCGCCAAAATGCCGCGTTCGCATTTCACTCGAAGGCATTGTCTAGCGATGACGGGCGGTTTAGTTGCATTTACTTTGCTGATCTTGTGTTTTACACACTCCACGATCATCTCCGGCAAGATCACCGATCCGGGCACCGACGAGTCTACGCTTGAGCTGCTGCATGTGGTAAGTCCGCGAGCCGATCGCAAAACGACATCAAACAACATACAACAAACATAGCTGTAAAACAGCTGTGCAACAACAGCTGCGCTTGCTACACTCTCCAGCAGGGCTTGAGCTTATGAGTGCAAAGTTTCCAAGCTTTAAGCTTTTGTAGATGAGATGCAGAGTAGATAAGCGCTTGAGTTTGAGGTGAGCAGCATTGGCGGTGATTAGTGTGGATTAGTGAATTAAAATGAGCCGAGCTTTAGCAAGGCAAAAATATAAAAAATATAAATAAAATATTTATTGGATAACAAAAAATATTAATTAAATTATCTTTTAACTTGAAGCTTTAAGGAATTTTAAATCAAATTTAAAATCATTATTATTTTTAACCGAAATATATTAAGACTTTCAAATCAAAGAACTATGCTTCTAAGCATTTTCTATCAAGCCTTAGTTCAAGGTACTTCCAAGTCAAGCATTCGAAATGGCCTAACTTACCTTCTCAATTTACATTTTATAGCTATTTGTTATCGAACTAATTAAGAACGCCCAGCTCAGGTGCAAGTAGTGCGGTAATTATTATCATCACGTTTGTCCAAGAAAAACCAGCTGATAGTACAAAAATTGACTACCAGAGCATTGGCATTGAGAGTGAGTGAGTGACAGTGCTTCAGCGAAAACATTTCTGCTGATAAATACACAACATACAATGTGTTAACGCAGGCAGTTTGTAGTCGTGTGTAGCACAGTGTAGCGCTGTGTTTAATTACTGCATGGAATAATATAAATTTAGTACGCTTCGAGCGGAGGTAATAGACGAATGTCGCGCGATAAGAACCCAAGCTCGATGCGAACATACAACAAATGTCACACAAATAGGCAACATCAGAGTGGAAAGTGAAGGCGCTCCGAAAGGGAGAACGCCGTTAATAGATGTGTTCAGTTAACTATGATACCATAAACTGGAATCAAAACAAATCAGTGCGACTCGTGCTGTATCAGCTGTTTTAATTGATCTATAATTGGATCATGCAAGTGTTTTATTAATAGAACAGCATTGATTAACGTGCCGCAGGCTAGCAGACTCGTTGCCGGCGATTAAAATAGTTAGTTCTATCATGAACTAATGAGCGGCCAACCGTGAAGTCATGTAAAAGTGTGCTATTATGACTTTGACTGCGAATGTCTATATATAAGTGTAATATATTTATATTGCATGCATTATATATTCCGTAACAGTTAATATATTTGTATATATTAGAGATGAGCGTAGTTTGTTTTATTTTTGTTGTTATGTGAACAAAACTAAAAGCTATGAAATATTTACAACATTTTTTTATAATTATGTAGAAGTTTTTAAAAATTTTTTTATATTTTTTATAAATATAAAAAAAAATATATATACAAATATTTTAAACAATATCTAAAGCTTTTATTTAGCTCTCATAAAATAAATATAAATGAATTTTGTTAATATAATTTATATATTTATTTTTTGATAACAAAATAAAAGCTAACAAAATTATTTATAATATTTTAATATACACATATTAAACAAATATATATAAAATATGTTAAAATATCAACAAAATATATATATTTTCATCGCAACAAAATACACTCTAAAACGACAATAAATTGCAATACCCATACATAAATTGCAGTTCTGTTAAATTAAATTAAAATTAAAAAATATATACAAAAACAATTGTGTTTTTACATAAACACACTCGACGCGCGCCCATCTCTAGTTAACTCTTAATGAGTTAATAACTTCTCTAATTACCTCGTAGAATGCTCATTTCGTGCTTATGCATCATGCACTCAAAGCGATTTCAGCTTTGTTACACTTCAGGCGTATTTCTGGTATTTTTCAAAATATTCAATTGCTGTTAATACATTTTAGTGCATATTTTATTAGCTTGCTCGCATTACAAACGTCAACAAATTGAGTTGAGTTTCTGTTGAGCGCTGTTCAAGCTCTCCAAACTGGTTCAGCGCTGAGCATCATCCATGCCGCAAATGACAACAAAAGCGAAAAAGCCAAATCAATTTCAAACCAGCTACATGCCTAATTACAGATTTTAGCTACTCGTTTCGCAGGCAAACTAAAAATAAAACCAGTTCACCCACCTTCTGTTGTTGTTGTGTTTATGGCCAAAACACAAACTGCGACGCACTTTTTATTGTTATATAAACAATATTTGAAAAGCTCTGATATTGATGGTCCGAAAACCTAATTAGCTGATAGAGAGATTAGCCGAGCCAGTGTCAAGTCCGAGGCTGCCGACCTTCAGGCTTATCAGTGTATACCAGCCGCGTGTTAATCAAACCGAATCACCAATACTTCCGCATCGCTGTAATGCTAATGCCAGCTCAAACGTGCATGACCAGTCTGGATGGTCCCTCCCCTCGCGGGTGTAGCTGCCGTCGTTTCTTATCAGAGTCGCGTGCGCGTTCTTAATTTCTCTTTGCAATTGCTGTCGAAGAAGCTTTAGATGCTTCAATGACACTGGCTATAAATAGCGTGTTTATGAACAACTCTTATCTGGAAAATGAAAACAAGATGAAAGCTCAAAGCTATTTAGAGTAAACAATAAACATAATCAGGCAATTAATATTTATAAATTGTGATGCATATAAATCTTAAATTCAAGTCCGATTTTCATCCCATGCCATTGCAGCTTAGGCCTTGGCCAATTAAAGCTGCGCATGGAAATAAAAGTTAAAAACTTGTAACTAACACTGAATATATTTGTACGAATTTGCAGGTCTTTCGACATGGACCACGCACACCGGCGGACACATATCCCCTGGATCCCCATGTAAACGAAACCTACTATCCATTCGGCTGGGGACAAGTAACAAATGTGAGTCGAGCGCAAGTTGCAGCAAAACTTTTGCCCAAAAAATATATAGAGAAAAACTAAAAACAAAAGCAGTAAAAAAAAAGAGAAAATGTGGAAATGTTGTGAAAAGAGAACCTCCATCTGCCCAGCTTTTCCGTTCAGCCCGAAAACCACGCAGCAAAGCATTTAAATAAATTGAAATGCAAATGTTTGTCGTGGCCGAGGGGGCGAATGAGTGTGAAGCGGGCGGGTGCGGGGGTCGGCATCTGTGTTGCATTAACATATACACATGCATATGTTTATGCAATTGCAAAAATGCAAGGCATTTATTATTTTATAACATTGCTACATGTCGCTCTCTCTCTCTCTCTCTCTCTCTCTCTCTCTCTCTCTCTCTCTGTCTCTCTATGGCTGCGTGTATGTTTCTCTTTGTGGATTCGCCGGCTGTTGTCTCACGTGCCATCCGCCCATGCCATGTAATAAATCAACGCTCAGAATGGCAAACGCGAGCTGTTCAACATTGGAAGCTGGCTGCGTAAGCGTTATGGCAAATTCCTGGCACCCTACTACAGTCCCGATGTGAGTAACCCAACGCTAACGAACCGCCAGACGCCCATGCCCACTCCACCAGCCGGAGGAGGGGGCTGAAGCGGGTGTCTGATAGTGCGGACGTTTACAAATTGCAAAGCTCAAGCGCGCGCTCGCCTCATCACTCAATTTCTTTTTAACGTTCTCTCGCTCTCTCTCTCTCTTCGTCTCTCCCTCTCTCGTCTCCCCTAACATCTTCAGTTGGTGCACGCACAGGCGACGGGCGTGCCACGCACACACATGACCATGCAAACGGTGCTGGCCAGCTTCTTCCCACCCAAGGGCACGGCCATGGAGTGGAACAGCAAGTACAACTGGCAGCCCATTCCGGTGTTCTCGCAGGAACTAAATGAGGATACGGTATGTCAACCAATCAATAATGATGCCATCAATTGATCAATTGATATTGATTTATAGTCGGACTAAAACTTGATTCGGCTAGTTTAGCTGTTTTTTTGTAAGCCTTTTCTAGCCTTTTTTTTAATGGCTTAAAAACTAATTTAATTGAGAAATTGCCAAAGATTTGTATTGAGGAAACCAATTTGTAATTCGAATTGGGTTTAGAATTTGTTGAAGATAAACAAACTAGAGAATATTGATTATAAATTATTAACAGAGGCAATATAAAATACTGATACTGATAGTACTGATACTGATAGCTATACTTATTCGGGCTGAAGATCAGCCATATCTATGGGTCTTCAGTGTGAGCTAACAATTGTCTCTCCACTCTTCATAGCAAAGCCTCAATTTGAGTCACTTTGTTATTATTTTTAGATATGCAAATAATCGATTAATATAAAAAACTATAAATAAATTAATTTAATATATTATTATTTTTATATATATATATATTTTTTTTATATATTTTATTTGCTCTCTCTAAATTAGAGAGTGTTAATTTAGAGAGCAAATACAAAATATTTACAAATTATTTATAATTAAAATTAAAATATGAAATTAATTTATTAATAATATTTTTTTTATTTTTAACGGATATTTGCATATCTAAAAATAATTATAATATATAATAATTATATTAATAAATTAATTTCATATTTGAACTATTATTAATAATTATTATTAATAATAATTAATAATTAAAAAATATTTAAAAATTATTAATAATAATAATAATTAATAATTAATCATTGCAGCTACTCCTCGTGCGCACGCCCTGCCCGCGCTACTTCGAAGCCCTGCACGAGGTCTACGAACGGCCCGAGGTGAAAAAGGAAATCGAGCCGTATCTGGAAATGTTTAAGGAGCTGGCCGCACACACTGGCCTCAGCTTCAATGAGCCCGAGGATGTGCAGTCGCTGTATCTAACGCTGCTGGCCGAGCAGGAGTGGGGCCTGGATTTGCCCGAATGGACAAAGCAATATTTTCCCGAGAAAATGCAGTTCCTGACCGAGCAGAGTTATGTGTACAATGTGTATACGCCAGAGATGCAGAAGATCAAGGCGGGTCCATTCCTCAAGAAGATGTTCGACGAGATGCAGCAGAAGCGCAACGAGACCCTGAAGCCCGACAAGCGCAAGCTGTTTATTTATACGGGCCACGACTCGACTGTGGTTAATGTGCTCTCTGCCTTGAAGATCTGGGAGCGTCAGCTGCCGCGCTACTCGGTGATGGCGCTGTTTGAGCTGCACAAGAGCAAAGAGACCGGTGATTACTGGGTGGAGATTTATTTCCGTAATAACCCCAAGGCGCCGGCACAAAAGCTGACCGTGCCCGGCTGCGAGTTCCAGTGTCCGCTGGACAAGCTGCTCGAGCTGGTCAAGGAGGTGGTGCCCACCGAGGCGGATGCCAAGCGCTGCGATGCACAGAACGAGCAGTTCACAGAGCCGCCACTGCGTGGCCCGTAGAGGAAGGTGAGCGTGTCCAGCTTGGAGTCGAACAAGTGCTGCTATAACTCAGGGAGCTTAAAGCTAGTTAAGTCAATGTTTTAGTCTAAGTCCAACAGTTTATACTTATTATTAAAGATCGAGTCGGAATTGTCAGCTGTCGGGTGTTTGAGTTAGCGCCAGAGTCAGCGCCAGCGCCAGCGCCTCATGTGCCAGCCAAGTTGGCTCATTTCCGCTTGTGGCGCCGCCATTGCCCAATAGGCCGCTTCCGTTTGCCTTTTGCCAGCTCCGCAAACAACTTCCGCACTTATTTTACCAGCTCAACCACAGCTCCAACAACTCTCCCCCCCTCTCTGTCTCTCTCTCTCTCTCTCTCTATGTTGTGCTTTGTATCTCTGAATCTCGCCCGCCCTTTGGCTTTGCTCATTTTTGCCAAGAGGTGACATTTTTCGCATTGCGGTTTACCATAAACTATTTCATTGGGGAGTTGTTGTCTGTGTACATTAGCAGTGCCTGGCGCTGCCACGCCACATGACCCCCGCAGCCCATTCAGTTCCCCATTGTTTACTCTTGTGCGTTCCCCATCTGTCTCTCGCTCTGCCTGTCTGCTCCATGCACATATCTGTAAACTTTATTTGTCAACGGGACGCATATGTTCTGCGCTTGCCAAAAAGAGGAGCGAAATAAATAGAGGGAAAAAATATGAAATAAAGGAATCACATCCTTAGATTCGGCTTCGCCTGGTCTGTTTGTCGCTGCATTTAATTTTGCTTAATTTGATTTTGGTGGCGGGACAGGTTCTTAGCCAGCGTAAGGACTGACAAATCCTTGTGCATATGCGTTTGTCTTATGATTAATGGCAGGGCCCAAGGAGGATTGTCAAACCCACTTTAAGAATATCTAAGAGTTAACTTTAATCAACACACACAGCAAGTGTGAGGCCTTGCACAAAACCTTTTTTCGACAAATGAAACGTGCAACAAACGAGACGCCAGAGCAGCCAGGGCGCCCGGGCCAGGCCTGAGCACAGGCCCAGAGCCAGTGCCAACAAAGACTTATGCATTTTGCAGTGTGTACGCTTTATGCGAAACTAAACGGCAAACAGTTTGAGTGAAGAAAGGCACTGGTTGCGCTTCTGGCGCGGCTTGGCTAGGCGGAGTTCAGTGAGGAGTGGGCAAACATGTTTTGCATGCTGCAAGGCTGGCAGTCATAAGTCTATTGTGCCGCTTAATAGACTGAACTGCAGCAGGAACTGGCAGCTGGCAAACATTTGTGCAGCTTATTAATATGCCGCCCATTGCAGCCGCCGCCCCACGCACCTATCGGAGATTAGGCCAGGTCGGGCTGCTGCTATCGTCAATTTTATCTACTAGGCCAAGCGCAAAACTTTTCCGCTCCGTATCGAAAAGTCGTTAGTAAGCTGACCGCAGAGCGAGATGTGGGCGACTGGCTGAGCAAAGCTTTTATGTTTTAGTCCTGGCAAAAACCAAAAAAGAAAAAAGACAACAACAGCAGCAAAAATTCAAGTTTTTCCAAAGACTTGCACTTAGCCCCAAAAGTTTTCTACACCAAAGTTTTCTGACTGCGCTTGTCTCTCGGCTCTCTAAGTAGATTTGTCGACTGCCTGGTGGGCTGGCCACGCCCCTCAAAGTAGCTGCATACTGGGCGTAATAACAATGCGAAACGCATATGTGCCTGCGAGAGCCATGCCAATTGAAGAATGTACAGTGTCCGGCACTCGAAGTGTAACCAATTGAAAATTCATATATTCCCTTTGGAAAATTACTTTTATTTAGCTCAAAGAACAAACTGTGTGAAAATAATACAAAATTCAGAACCAATTCACTTTAGCTCTATAATATTTCGCAGTTACCTCGATGAGTACTTCGAGTGCCGGACCCTGTAAATTAAGGATTTCAGGACTTTACTAAACTCATTTGTAAAATGAATGAAATAAACCCAGTGTAGATCAGACTCCAGCTCAATAAACTTCAAATACACTCACTCCACAAAATTACATTTATAATTACACATAAATAATTATATATATTACAATGAGAAGAGTGGCGACATTTTTGAGGGCGAACATCCTGCTCGTTGCCAGCTTGATTATAATGGGAGTTTGCCTAGTCATCCTATCCCTGCTCTCGGGCTATAGGCACAAGCTGAAGGAGATGGAGGGCAGCGTCATACAGGCTTTTCTGGTGCTGGTGTTCACGTACGTGGTGGGCGACTCCGTCAAGTTCGTGCTCCTGGCAGTGGACAAGGCCTGGTGGCCGAGTCGCCAGGACAGCTATTCCGTCGATAGCAGCGCCCAGACTTACACGCGCACAACGTATCTGAAGATGCGACTGAAGGTTCTGCGCTCCCAGCTGGTGGCCACGGACAAGCACTGCAACGAGTCCCTTAATCTCGTCTATCAGGCAATCGCCACTGACCTCTGGCTCTACGGCAGGTACTTCTTCCTGCTGACGTGCGTCGTGCTGGTAATGTGGGACGAGTTGCTCTACTTCAACACCAAGCAAATGAATTCGCTGTTTGTATTGAATCGGACTCGCACCTGGGGACTAGAGAAGGTGCAGACGTTTCAAGAGTTCTATAAGTTCGTGGAGTCGTCCCTTGTACTGTCCTTTGACCCGGAACATAGCGAAGCTGGAGTCGGTACGGGCGTATGGGTGTATGGGGATCAAACCGTCAAGCTGGGCGTGGCTCGACTGCGGCAGCTGCGCAAAAAGGAGGGCTCCCACTTGGGCTGGGACAGTCCAGAGTACTCGAGCACTGACTATATGCCCAAATGGGAGCTGCCCTACGAGCGAATGCCCTACACGGATAAGTATTGGAAGATCTTCGAGCCCTGGCTGCCCATGTATCCCCGGCGCACCGCGATGGAAAAATTCTTTTTGAATTACAACCACCCGGGGTACGCGCACGATTTTCCCGAGCTCTACGGCTACTCGACGGTGCTGGCACGCACCTACAACAGCAGCGCGTTGATTATCGAATATTTGGAGAGCATGGACTGGCTGACAATCTCGGATACGAAGGCCATTTTCCTCGACTTTACGCTCTTCAACATGGACTCGAACATCTTCACCGTGGTCACGCTGACCGTCGAAAGGACGATGTTCGGAACGCTCGAGTTTGCCGTCGAGATCGAGAGCGCCAAGCTGCTGCTCATTAACCAGGTGCAGTCGGTGACCAACTTAGTTATTGTGTTCCTCTACATATGGGTGCTCATACAGTTCGCCAAGGCGGTCATAATCATGCTGTGGTTCGAGCCCTCCAAGTTTCGCAGCGCGTGGAACCGGCTGGACCTGATAATCATCGGGCTGAATATCGGACTGATCGCCTTGCTGATCACCCACCAGGTCATGCTGGACAATCTGCTCAAGAAGGTGGAGGGCGCCAGCATCCTTGTCTTCCTGGACTTCCAAATTCCGCTGCGGCTGCACCTGGCGCTGATCATCATGCTGGGCTTCCTCGTCTGCATCACAACGCTGCGGCTGTGGCGAGTCCTCCAGTTCGCCAGGGTGTTCCGACTGATAACAGCTACGCTGTACGCGGCGTTTCACGCCTTGGTCAACACGGCCATGTTGATTTTAATATTCCTGGTTGGCTATGGCATGTCCGTGGCCATCATGAATGGCAACAGCACCGTGACCTTTGCGCGGCTCTCGAAAAGCATTGTCTCGTCCTTGTGCTTCGCCTGCGGCTTCACGCGCAATATCAGTCCTTCGGATCTGCTGCATGGCAGCCGCCATCTGGGCGTGATTCTCTATGTGATTTTGGCCTTCTTCATTGTCATTGTGATGATGAACCTGATTGCCACCACAGTCAATAACTACTTCAGTAAGATCAGGCAGCGGGACACCGCCCACATGCAGGATAACATATCCTTCCTGCAGTTCCTGCGCGCCGAATACGCTCCGCAGATCCGCTTCTTTGGGAAGCTACCGTGTCTCAATAGGGGCTACAGGCGGCACAATCGCACTGTTCACCAGAACATCGAGATCGCTCTGAAGAGCAAGGAGAAAGGATACAGGGAAGAGGAGGTGTTACAGCCCCTTAGCACCGCGCACGCTGTGAAGCTGCGCATGTTGGAGGAGCGAGAAGATCACGTGAAGCACGAGAAGTACAAGGAGCGCATCGAGCGGATGCACACGATTGCGGCTCTCATGCAGACGCAATTGGACTTGCTGGATCACTTGCTCTACAGGCAGGACTCTACATATAGCTCTGAGGAATCACTGTATAGCGAGACGGACTCAGAGTCCTTAGTCGAATCCGAATCAGACTCTGACTACAGACGCTGAACATACGGCCTTATTGATAATATTAATAAAGAGATTTAACGCAAAACTCTCCTGTCGAGTCCTCACAGCAATTGCTGCCTGCTCGTTCGACTCCTACCTATCCGAGTTGGCTTATTCACTTCATTTTAGTTTCTATGCCAACATGCAAATGTAGAAATTCATTTCAGAATCATGCGCCCGCACGCCAAGTACTCCTTTTACTTGCTGTTCGCCACGTGCATCATCGTGACCTGCATGGGTCTAGTGAGTCACTTTTCTGGCTTCGACCACGAGACGATGAATGCGAAGAACGTGTTCATTGCCATAGTGACGGTGATGATTTTCCAGCAGATATTCGCCGACCCGGTGATATTCGGCATACTCGCGCTGGACGTCTGCACGTGGCCACGGCTGATGGTCAAGTGTCGCAGGCACAACCCGGAGGACGAAGTCGCAAACTACAATCGGTTGGACTTTCTGAAGCTGCGACTCAAGCAGATGAAGTCGCAGATACGGATTACGGAGCGCTACCGCAACGAGCAGCTGAACTTGGAGTTCCGGAACATCGTGCAGGACCTGTTCCTCTACGGCAAGTACTTTATCGTGCTGACCGGCTTCGTGCTGGTCACGCGCAACGAGCTGACCTACTTCAATACGGCCACGCTGCATCGGCTCTTCATGTATAATCACTCGACGTACATTGGGCTGAGCGAGGTTTACCACCTGAACCAGCTGTTCGACTTCATTCAATCCACGCTGGTCGACGCCTTCACCGGCGGCGACACCGCCAACGGCGTGTCCATCTGGGTCCACATCGAGCAGACGAAGCTGTTGGGCGTGGTGCGGATGCGGCAGCTGCGGCTGGCGAAGGAGCAGTACGGCTACGGCGATCCCGTCTATACGAAGGAATACTACAAGCCCGACTGGCAGCTGCCCTACCAGGAGTACCACTATGCGGACAAATATTGGCGCATCTACGACCCCTGGATACCGCTGGAGGAGAGCGAAGTGTCCGGCTCAATAGTGCTCAACTTCGAGCACCACGGCCAGATGCACAGCTACCCAGAGCTGAAGGGCTACGTGAGCCTGCTCGGCCGCTCCAAGCAGAACAGCCTCAAGATACTCGAGTTCCTCACGGACTACAACTGGCTGACGTATAACACGAGCGCGGTCTTCCTGGACTTCACGCTCTACAACATCGACGCCGATATGTTCAGCGTGTGCACGCTGCGGGTGGAGCAAACGGCCTTCGGCGGCATCATACCCGACACGAGCTGCAACAGCATACAGCTGATCGGCGACACCCTGCAGACGTCCTACATCCGGCTGCTGGTCCTGTTCATCTACGTGACGACGTTCCTCCAGTTCATCCACGCAGTCACCGTGCACCTCTGGTACGAGCCAGCCAAGCTGCGCAGCAAGTGGCATCTGCTGGACCTGTTCATCATCGTGGTGAATATTATTCTGATTGTGGTGGTCCTGGTGCGCGGATCGATTGTGTCCACAATGCTGAAGCGCCTGGAGGGCGCCAACAAGCTGGAGTTCCTTGACTTTCGCGTCCCGTCTCGCCTCTACATACTGTGCAACGTGCTGACGGGCTTCCTGATCAGCGCCACCACGCTGCGCCTGTGGAAGGTGCTGCAGTTCGCCAAGGTGTTCCAGATATTCACGCTGACCCTGTCCTCGGCCTGGATGGCCCTGATGATCACTTGCCTGGCCATCGTCATATTTCTGGGCGCATTCGGCATCGCCACGAATGTCATCAATGGCAACAACAACCTGCACTTCATCCACTCCTTCACGAGCATCATTACGATCCTGTGCTTCTCCTTCGGCTTCACCACCGAGATCCGGCCAAACGATCTCTTCCACGGCGGCAAATACATGGGCGTTGTTTTGTATGCGACCATGGGCTTCGTGGTTTCCGTGCTGCTGCTCAACGTCTTCTCGACGCTGATGTTTACCTACTTCATCGAGGCCAAGGTGATCGGCGATGCCAAGTTCAAGCAGCAAATAACTTTCGCCCAGTTTCTGCGCGTAGAGTTCGACGCAGTCTTCAGGATCTTTGCCCGGCTGTTCCTGGCCGAGAGGTCGTACAAGCGCAACGATCGCACCGTCGCTGAGAACGTTCAGATCATACTGGACAAGCGCGAGAAGAAGCACCGAGCCCATGTGCAGAAGGACGAGCACTCGAAGCAGATCCAGTACAGAGAGCGCATTGAGACCACCATAAATGTCTCGCGCGTGCTGCGCATTCAAATGGAAATACTGGAGACGATCCTGTTCCAGGACATTGAGGAAGAGCAGCAAAAGCCGACTATGCACCAGAAGTCACCCAACTCACCCAAATCGCCAGGCAAGGAGCGGAGGCCAGCCAGGAACTACGATAGCATGGTCTGAGGATACGTTCTATAATTGCAGCTTATAGTTATCCCTCTCTGTGTGTGTGTGTGTGTGTGTGTGTTGATGTTTTTCATTTTCCATTTAATTTTATTTCGCTTTCCCCCCGTGTGACTTCACAAATAAATAATTATGCGCAAACAGAGAAAACTTTCGACTCGAAAAGGCTTTTAGGGCAATTTGGTGATGGCTTTGTTGGACTTGTTTGCCTGGCTGCGGTCCAAAACGGAATGACTTATAAGTAGCGCAGCGCCCTGCCTTGAAAGACCATTTCCCGGGCTCCCCAGCAATTGTTATAGGTTGGCAAATAAAAATTTAATACCTCATGCTTTTAGGCAGCCGCCGAAAACTATTTGTGCGCCGCGCTCCGCTCAGTGTAATCGGAGGCTGCAGTTATTGTTAGAGCCCACGCTGAAAGAGTTTCGCAAACAGTGTTGATCAACGGCAAATGTAGCCAAACTAAACCCCGTCCCTCGCTCCGGCCCGCAACTTTTTTGGGCGCCTAATGTGCGCACATGTGTGTGGGCGTGTCCCTCCCTTGGGAGAATTGTGTAAACTTTTATAATTATTAGCAACAAATGAGCAGTGACAGAGCGCACTGCTGCAGTCAGCGTAACTTTGGCCAGACGGCACTCCCAGTGGCAGCACACAAAAATCGCAAATGATTCCTGCCCGCTCAGGCTCAATATAAAAGTTTTAACTACCTGACTATTCGCATGTCAAAATGTCTGTGTGTGGCAGACACTAAGAAATAGTGTCCCAATCAAAAGTCCTACAAACTTTTAAATGCTTTAAGTAGAGGGCGGAGCGTAAAAAACTTTCTAATGCCAGTGCGAGTCGAGGAAGTTTTTATGGAATGTTTTTTAGGGACGAGTGCATTAAATGCATGTTAACATATTTTTATGCCAACTTTAAGTTGTTTAAATATAGTTCTAAAATACGCACAACTATTGGGGCGTCTTATCGATAACTATGAATAATCAGTGCTGGTAACAGTGTTGCATAATTTGGTTGAGTGGGATATTAGCAGCGCGTGTCGCTGAAGTTGTTCTCAGACGAGCAGCGCAGATCTGTCAAGTAACCCCCATGCAAAACTGCGGGAAGTGCGCTGTATATATAAATATATATATTATTATTAAAAAAAAAAAAATGCAACAAGGGATACATATTTTGAAAATATTTAAAAAATACTCATGGACATTTATGTAAATATGTATTTTTTATTTTATTTATTAATATTATTATTATTATTATTTTAATAAAACTTAACTAGCACTGCATTTTACTATACCATGTATATTTATTTTTATATTAAATATATTATTATTAATATTTAGACACAAATATTATTTTATTTTTTTTAGATTATTAAATTTTTTATTATATTATTAAAATATAAACAACTTTTTTTTTTACCTCAATCCATGATTCATTTCTCTCCTCTGCTCTCGTTTGAATGACAATGATTAGCCTACACTAGTTTTTGAGGCATTTTGTTGTGTTTTCCAACACTTTTTCATGTCAAACATTATTGAAGTGCCTGGATCGTTGGCCACCTCACCGGACTAGCGCGTATATGCGGGTTTCTAGCGGGTAATGCGGAGAAAATGGAGTCCACAGCATTCCTGCCGTACCCGGCCGATGCTAATACCGATCCGCAGCAGGATGTGTTGGGCGAAGCAAAGCCGAAGCACAAGCACCACAAGAAGCACGCCAAGAAGCACAAGAAGAAGAAGGAAAACAGCGATACGGAGGATATCGCGGAAGGACAATTGCCGAATACCGGCGAGTCAGTATCAGCGCCAGAGGAGCAGCCCCAAACAGTGGTGGAGTCAGTGGAGCCAGAGCCAGAGCAGCCCCAGACTGTGCTGCCGACAGTGGTGCAGGAGGAGACGGACGCTCAAGGAGAGTAAGTTCTTGGTCACAAAATGTTGCCCAAAGTGCACTCAATAATTAATCACCTCTTGATAGCGGCGCCATCGATGAGGGCTTGCCCGCCAGCTACACCTTTACCCGTGCCGAGCTGCACTTTGATTTGCCGGGCGGCCAGCCGCTGCGGGTCAACCAGCCGAGTCGCCAATACTCGACCTACATCATACCCAAGCTGAAGAGCAAGCAGCCGGTGGACAGTGCGACGAGCGGCGAGGCGAACCCTAACGAGATTCCGGGCGATGGCAACGAAGAGCGGCTGAGCGATCCGATAGCGTCGCCCAAGCAGAAGCTTCTCATAGAATACCTGCCCACCTCGGAGGCCATCTGGAACAACTACGAGGCGGCCAAGACGGGCAGCCAGGCGCAGTGGCCCATCTGCTGTTTCCCAATCAGGCCCAGTGACAGAGCGCCGGCCCCGCCGGTTGTGGTCGTCCCGAAGCAACCCAGGGCTATGCCCCACTGTACCGCTGACATCGATGAGGTCGTTGCGTGCCTCAAAGATGAGATCCCGCACACCAGAAAGGAAAGCGAGCAGCCGCAGAGGGCGACTCCCAACAGCATGGAGCTGGAAAGCCTCGATCTGAGTTTGGACGAGGAGCGCAGCTTGTTGGACTTCCTCAAGTCGAAGCACTTGCACACGCCCCTCAGCGACGTCAAGGCCTACGAGCTGCTCCTGAGCATGGCCCGAAGCGAGGAGAAGCAAAAGACGCTGCGCGACCTGCTCAGGTCCAAAATGATGAGCCAAATCAACCTAAGCAAGCCCCCAAAGCCAAAGCCAAAGCCAGTGCCGAAAGTGGTCAAAGAGCCGCCCGCGGAGCCGCCGAAAGCTGTTGCATTGGAGCCGCCGCAGCGAGCGCCTGAGACTGTGGAGCCAGCACCTGCAGCTCCCTTAATTGCGGTCAACAATGAGGATCTGCAGAAGGCCATCGACTCGATCATAATTGTGGACCCAGCGGCTCCGCCGATGAGTGTGAATGTGAACGACGTCGTTACCTTGGGGAACGTGGAGCAGCCGGCGATAGGCCAGCGAGCCGAGCAGCCTGTGGTGCTGAGTGTGGAGACGCTGCCGCCGGTGGGGACAGTGGCCCAGGAGGAGGACCTGGACTTGTGGCTGCAGCAGATGAGCGAGAATCTGTCGCTCGTGGTGCAGGAGCGGATCGACGCAATGCCCACCCAAACGGCGGCCAGCGTGGAGCCAGTCGACTTCGAGGCAAAGATCAGCGAGTGTGCGCAGCAGCCGCCCAAGGTCAAGGCCGCGCTGCCCGAGAAAGGCGTGGGCCAGTGGCAGAACAGCTTCAAGCGCAGATTGGATGACTTCGATGGGATCGTCGAGCAGAGCATGAGCGAGTTCCGGGATCCGCAGGCCAAGCGAGTGCGCACCAAACTGCCAGCTGAGCCGGCCAAGAGGAGCTTGGACAGCCTGAAGCGCCAGCTGCTGATGCCGCCGCTGCCCTCGCACCTCGACCAGCGGCTGCAGCAGCTGCGCATCCTGCGGCAGCCGACCAAGCGCAAGGTCGAGCGCACCACGCTGGCCATCGAAATGAAGGTGGTGCGCACGTACAGCACCATGCAGGCGAATCGCCGCATAGATCTGAACCACCTGGCCCTGGAGCTGGACAATGCGACCTACAATACGGACATCCAGGTGCTGCAGAAGAACTACGAGGCCGGCCAGGTGGCCTGGCTGTGGGAGAACGGCCACATACTGATCAGCAATGCGCGCAACAAGGCCGTCCTCCTGGACACCCAGCGCAGCCTGCTGGCCAAGATTCTGGGCAACGCGCTGACCATGAGTCTGCCCTACCACAATGCGCTCCACTCGCAGATGATACACATGACGCAGTTCTCCTGGCAGATCTACATCGACGAGTTCAGCCAGACGTACGCCCTCAGCGCCGAAACGATGCAGGATAGCCTGCGGTACGCCTACTACGTCAACAAGTCCGTGCCCGGCGTGGCGGCCAAGGTGTACGAGTCCGGCGCGATTCAGGTGTTCGCCATGACCACAACCCTGGCTGACAAGATGCTGGAGAAGCTGTACCTGCTCACGGCCAACCACCGAAAGCCAAAGACCACAGCAGTCCTACCAAAGTCCAAGACGAAGTGCAACGGCACCTTCATACCGCTCTTCCCCAACTGATTCTCTATCCGCCTCAATGCCAATCCCAATAAACACTTAGCCAACAACAGACTCTGCTCCCTTCCTGGGGTCTAAGAGAGCAAAGAGAGCTTGCAAAGAGCGCGCTGAATGGAAAGCCAAGCAGAAAGCTCGCTCCGCCTCTCTCTCTCTCTCTTGGCCCGAGCAGGGAAAGCTTTCGGCAGCGGCCCGCAGCGCTTTTTGGGTTCAAGTTGTGAGTGGCTGGGCCATAAAATATGCCGTAGTACGGACAGCAGGATTTGCGGAGTGCAGGAATTTAATTCATAAGTTAAGTGGCGTGTCCTCGGCCGTATACAGCCAAGGTTAAGTGTGGAGCGAAACACGTCAGCAGCGAGCGAGCGAGTCCTGGCCTGTCCTGTATCCCGATTCCCGTCGCCCCCTCCCCCCAACATATTTTTCTTTTAAGGCTTTGCTGCTTGAACACGAAACCGCAGAGGCAACTTCAACAATTGCCGGGAAATATAATACATGGCTTATTGTCTGAACTTTGCTTGCTCCAGCGTTTTGATTGAATCTCTTTGGCTGTGTGTGTGAGCGCGACAAACAAATTAAGCAAATGACACCACGAGCAAGGCCCTGACCAACAACAACAACAACAATGCCCTAATCACGCCCACAGCTAATGCAAATGCCGCCCCCAATGCCTGGCGATGATTTGCATAAAGGAATAACCCAAAAGGCTGACCTTTCGCATGCCAACTCAAACAGGCGCAAGCCCCGCCCATTCAGCCGTCCCGCAGCCTTTTTTATGCCGACCCGCTCGACACCTACAAATAAACAAAATGCAGCAAATATTGTAGTAATCAAAAATGCAAATGTCACCACGTGAATTGTAAAATATATGCGATATCCCTTATTCTATTTTTTACAGGGTATATATATGCCCAGCGAGGCCCGGGGATGGCCATAAATCCGCACATTAATTCCTCTCGCAGTTGTTTATCACAAAAAGTTAATTGCTTCGCCCTGCTCTCTATTAATTATATTCCATAATTTGTTTAGCCTAATTAGCGACAGGCAGGACGCTTAGGCGGCTTGGCAAGGACCAAGGTCGGCGTGGGCACAGCTTTTGACTGGGTCATTAGGCGTCGTCGCGAGCATAAACTGAATTCTGCAATTGGGTCTATGAAATTGTTAATTTAAATAAATATAATATAATTTATATAAAATTGTATTGCCATATAAATGATATCTATATGTAATATTATATCTTTGAATGCTTTGGTCTGGAGAGCAGCTAAAATGCGTGCAACACTCTCTCCCAGCATCTCCCTCTCAACATCTCATTTACATTGCAACTAGCATAAGCTAGAAGTCGTCAAACGGCAGCTGCTGTTCATACCTGATCGAACCCACTCATCGAACCCACGCATAGAGCCCACTGACCACCCACTGATCGAACCTGCAAAGAACTCAGCAACAGGTCGACGGGCAGAGTTCGAGTTGGAGTGGGTTGGCTCGTCTTATATAAAGGCGAACCTGCAGCAGCGCTTCTTCAGTCGGATGCCTGATCTCCTGGTGGACAGTCGAGCAGTGGAGCAGTGGACCTCCTCTTCCTCAGTCTGCGGTAAGTGCTTAAATAGTTAATAATATTAAGCGAATTTGTTAATAGTATTAAGCAAACTGTTGTAATAGTTATAGGCATTGTTTTAAATAAATAATAATAAATAAATAAATAAGTAAATAAATAAATTAATAAATATAGATTTAGACATATATATATATATATGAATATATATATTTAGACACATATATATATATGAATATATATATTTAGACATATATATATATGAATATATATATTTATTTTTTTTGTTTTTTTTTTTTTTTTTAATTTATTATGAAGAGAAAGTGTTCTTCTCTTAATAAACTCTGTTAAACTAAGCATTCAAATAAGCTGAGCAACATGAAGGAGGGAGCAGAGAGCGCAGCTAATTACGTAAAAGTGGAATTACGTAAGAGTGGAATTACGTAAGAGTCGAATTACGTAAGAGTGGAATTACGTAAGAGTGGAATTACGTAAGAGCCAAAGTTAAGCTATTGACAGAGCTATTGGCGAAGAGATCTGGAGCAGACACCCAAAGCAGAGGCAGAGCTATTGACAGCGGCTCAGAGCAACAACAATTGGCCAAGATCTGGAGCAGAGCCAGAACAGTTGAGCAAGAGCAGAGCCATTGGCAGAGACAGAACTCAGCAAGAAGCGGAGCTAGAGAACAGTAACAGTTGACCCAAATCTGCAGCAGAGCCATTGGCAGATCCAAAGTAGAGCCAGCACTCAGCCAGGGCAAGAGCTATTGTTAGAGAGTGGCAGAGGAGAGCTAGAAAAGTTGAGCAAGAGGAGTACCATTGCCATAGCTAGAGTTGAGCAGAGCAGAGCCAGAGCAGAGAGCAGCAACAGTTGAGCCCGATATGGAGCAGAGCTAGAATTGACCTACAGTTGACTCAGAGCAGATCCATTGCCATAGCCAAGCTGAGCCAGAACCCAATAGAGGCAGAGCTGGAGAGAAGCAACAGATAAGCCAGATCTGAAGAAGAGCCAGAGCAGAGCAGAGCTATTGGCAGACTCATTAGCGGAGCCAGAAGCAGAGCTATTGGCAGAGCCAGAGAGAAGCACAGTTAAGTTAGATCTGGAGCAGGGCTAGAACAGTTGAGCAAGAAGCAGAGCCATTGGTAGAGCCGAAGTAGAGTCAGAACTCAGCAAGAAGCAGAGCCAGAAGCAGAGCCAGAAGCAGAGCCAGAAGCAGAGCCAGAAGCAGAGCCAGAAGCAGAGCCAGAAGCAGAGCCAGAAGCAGAGCCAGAAGCAGAGCCAGAAGCAGAGCCAGAAGCAGAGCCAGAAGCAGAGCCAGAAGCAGAGCCAGAAACAGAGCCAGAAACAGAGCCAGAAGCAGAGCCAGAAGCAGAGCCAGAAGCAGAGCCAGAAGCAGAGCCAGAAGCAGAGCCAGAAGCAGAGCCAGAAGCAGAGCCAGAAGCAGAGCCAGAAGCAGAGCCAGAAGCAGAGCCAGAAGCAGAGCCAGAAGCAGAGCCAGAAGCAGAGCCAGAAGCAGAGCCAGAAGCAGAGCCAAAGCAGAGGCATTTCTGTTTTCATATATCTAAAAGTAATCAGATTAGACAAACTACTGCCAACACACAAATCGGTTAGTTTACCATTGAAATTTCAAGCAAGTCCCAGCTCCGCTACAGATCCACATCAACTCATTCACATTTATATATTTATATATTTATTTATTTATTTATTTATTTATTTATTTATTTATTTATTTATTTATTTATTTATTTATTTATAGATTTATTTATAGATTTATTTATTTATTTATTTATTTATTTATTTATATATTTATATATTTATATATTTATATATTTATATATTTATATATTTATTTATTTATATATTTATATATTTATATATTTATATATTTATATATTTATATATTTATATATTTATATATTTATATAATTATATATATTAAATATATATAATCCAACGCTAATCAAATTATGAACAGAAACTTTTCCACATTATGTAGTCGTCGCTATTTATCAAATTTTCTCGCTCAACACACAAAAAGAAAAGGAAATTTACATAAATACGCGAGTTCCGCTTTTTGACTAGTCCGTGCCGCCGTCAGCCGCGGAGCTGCAGTCGCCCCTTGGAGTTTGCTCTGGGCTGGGCGCGTGATTTTTTAATGCAAAATCCGTGTAGTGTTGCGAGCTGCCAAGTGGGGTGGGGGATGGGGCTTGTGTGTGTTTTTCCCGCAGGTTAACAAAGGGCCATGTACCGTTGCTTGTTTTTGCCATTAACAGCAATTACAAATGGCAAACAAAAACGCAAAATGGGCGGCCAGCGCGCTGCCCGGGCAAGGACGAACTTTTAATTATTTAGAGGAGAACGCGAAAGTCGCGCAGTTTTTCACACAATTCCGGCTGCAGTTGCGAGTTTGGCCAGCGCCACCCGAAAGGTAAATTCAATTACGCAGCTGCTGTCATTGTAGTTCGGTTTTTGTAATTACAAACAACTTCAGCAAGTTGCAACTAATCAAATTACGGCCGACTGGCGACGGGTGGGTGCTGGGCGCCTCGCCAGCCCCGGCAAAGCCTAAACAAATTCGGAGCCAAGCAATAAGCGATAACATATGGCAAGGATTTGGCGCTGCTTTGCTCGCATGCTAAGGATTTTATCGCCGATCAGCAGCGCGAGCCCAGAAATGGCTTTTTAAATTGTGCATCAATGCATGAAATGCGCCATGAAAGCATTTCAGATAAATGCGCGAAACTAACAAATAACCATGTGGAAGAGCCACGCGAACAGCTCGAGGGAGAGCGAGACAGCCAGAGCGAGGTGGGAGAGAGAGAGAGAGAGGGGGGAAGCAAGAGAGCTTGTGTATGCTAAGCCAACAGTTTTGAAACATTTAGGCAGTTTAGGGGATATGCAGTCGATGATGAGTTTTTATTTAGCTTGAAATTGCTTGAGACGCGCCTGCCAGCAGCAGCCAGCGAGCAGCTCGATGGAGAGCAGCCTCAGCAGTAAAACACTTTCCTGCAGCTGAAGGAGCAACTCAGCAGCTCACCCAACAGACTGCCTGGCTGAATTCCCTGACTTGATTTACAAATTTCCATTTAACATTATTAAGAGTTTCATTCCGAACGAATTTCTACTGCAAAACCTCTTCAAAGTCAACCTTAAGGCTGCATTTTTAGGGCCCACGACGTGTTATACATTAATCAGTGGCAAATAACACAAAAAGAAATAGCTGCAAATGGTTAAACTTTAACTGTATTAACCAACTGCCTCTGCATTCCAATGAACCACATGAGTCACAGCCGAATGCAGACTGATTTGGGTATAAATATGGACTGTCTGCGGTGGTTCGATATCAATCAGTCTTCAGCTACTCCCAGCAGCCAACACATCCTCAACATGTTCAAATACGTAAGTATTTGAATATAATATAATATAATAAGGATATGTAAATAGTCCTTAACTAAATCCTCCTCATTATAGGCCGTTGTTATCTTCGCCATCGTCGCCGCCGTCGCTGCCAAGCCTGGAGTGCTCCTGGGCAACCATCTGGCCTACAGCGCTCCACTGGTGGCTGCTGCTCCCGCTGCAGTGGTCGCAGCTCCTGCTCCCTACGTGACTGCCACCAGCAGCCAGGTCTTCGCCCGCAACTACAATGGCATCGCCGCTGCCCCAGTGATCGCTGCTGCTCCCGTCGCTGCTCCAGTCATCGCCAAGTATGCTGCTGCTCCACTAGCTGCTCCGTTGGCTGCTCCCTTGGCTGCTCCTCTGGCCTACAGCTCACCTTTGACTTACGCCGCTGCTGCTTCCCCTATTCTGTTCTAGGAATACCCAGCTTAAATTAAATAAACGAAATGGAAATAGAATTATTTGTTGTTTTTGGCCTAATTTAAAGGTAGACCTTACAGAGCTAAGCGAGAATGATCAGAATGATGATAAACTGCAACTATATTTAATGTGAACCTTCATGAAAAGTAGAGCTCATAAATAATACAAGTTTATAATGATAAAATTGAGGAATTTCACACTCTAATGCAATTTTACTTACAATTGAGGGAGCAGCAGAGAATTAAAGTTTTTATCTTTGGTGGAAGTGAATGTATGGAAAAGCTGTCGCAGCTGAAAGATGTATTTAATGAACTGATAAAATAACATGGAAAATTTCTAAGCTCAAGGGAAACTCAGTGGCCGATATATTGACAATTGCTCAATTATAGTATTTAATTATGATTAATAAAATAGAGTAAAAGACTTGAAACCAGCAGCAACAGAGTCCAGTGCAACTCACAGCTCATCTAAATATATATAATGAATATGTATATATATATTTATTTATATATATATATATATATAATATATATATATATATATACATATATATATATATGTGTATAATAAATATAAAATACAATATAATATATAATGAATATATATAAATAATTACTTCATCTGGTACTTGATGAAAGCTTAAGCTAAGACTATATTCCAACCAGTTCCAGACGAGCTGATCTCAATATTAAACCCGAAATTGATTATATTTTAGATTCATGTTTCATTTAATTATAGTTTCGATGATCACAGTTGCATTGCTTAAAGTAAGAGGGGCGCCGGGGCAGCAGCATAGCCCAGGGGAGCACTGTAGGCCAGAGGAGCAGCTAATGGAGATGCCACATACTTGGAGATGACTGGAGCAGCAACTGGGGCGGCCAGCGGCGCACTCACATAGCTGGCAACGACGGGAGCAGTGGCTATTCCATTGAAGTTGCGGGCGAACACCTGGCTGCTGGAAGCGGTGACATACGGGGCAGGAGCAGCAACCAGGGGAGCAGTGTAAGCGAGGGGCGCACCAAGGAAACCTGGCTTGGCAGCAGCGCATGCGATGAGGGCCAGGATGACAACAGCCTGCAAGGATAAAGGAAAATAAGTTGTTAATTCAGTTAAATTTAATAAAGAAATATTTAACATACGAATTTGAACATGTTACTGGGCTTGACTTCGTTTCTTAGTCTGACGAGAGCTCAAGAGTCTTTGATGACATTAAACAGTTCCAACTGAGCTATTTATACCCAACGAGGACTGCGAATTTGACCCTTGAAATCGTTGGCCACGCGACGCGTTATACATTAATCAATGGGAAACAACAGAAATGTTAAACTTTAACTGTATTAACCAACTGCCCCTGCATTCCAATGAACCACATGAGTCACAGCCGAATGCAGACTGATTTGGGTATAAATATGGACTGTCTGCGGTGGTTCGATATCAATCAGTCTTCAGCTACTCCCAGCAGCCAACACAGCCAACAAATCCTCAACATGTTCAAATACGTAAGTATTGAAGGAGGAATATAACTGAATCCTTAACTAAATCCTTCTCATTATAGGCCGTTGTCATCTTGGCCATCGTCGCCGCCGTCTCTGCCAAGCCTGGCGTGCTCCTGGGCAACCATCTGGCCTACAGCGCTCCACTGGTGGCTGCTGCTCCCGCTGCAGTGGTCGCAGCTCCTGCTCCCTACGTGACTGCCACCAGCAGCCAGGTCTTCGCCCGCAACTACAATGGCATCGCCGCTGCCCCAGTGATCGCTGCTGCTCCCGTTGCTGCTCCAGTCATCGCCAAGTATGCTGCTGCTCCCCTAGCCACTCCCTTGGCTGCTCCTCTGGCTGCTCCTCTGGCCTACAGCAGTCCTCTGGCCTACAGCTCACCTTTGGCTTATGCTGCTCCCGCTCCAGTTCTTTTGTAAATTAAAGAAATTAATAGCTGGGAATAGATGAATAAACAACGCTTGCTTAAAACCTTAATTAGAGCTTTTTTATGGAATGTTACGCTTAAAGAACAAATTTGCTTGACAGATACTGAGTACTTGGCTTAGTGGGTTATTAATATAATATAAGATATAAGATATTTAGAGATATTTTTCTGTAATCAGTGAATCAATAAACTGACAACAATCGGAGACATTAATGATCTGCTGAGTATATGACAGATGCCTGAATCTCAGGCAGAAAATGTATTGCAAATGAAACCGAAGAAGTCTATATATTTATATTATATATTTTAGTTATAAATAATATATATTTTATTAATTTATTTTTATTATATATATATGTATGTATGATATGATATGATATGATATTTTAATATATAACAATAAATTGATGTGGAATTCGTATATATATTTAATATATTTAATAATATATTTTAAATTTGTATTTTATATTTAATTAATTCTATGTTAAATTAAGACTAGGAACAGCTGAGTTATTAATGCTTTAAACTCCTTTACACACACTTTCTTTTATATATAATCGAGTTTAGTCATGTTTACGACTTGCAATTGAGCCATTGCCTCAAAGTTCATTACACTGCGGCGACCTTGCCAAGGCAGCCCTTTGAGACCTTGACACACATGCAAAATATCAATGCCACACGAAACATTCGGCATCAATTATTTGGTCAACGTTGTGAACAATTATTTTCCCCGGAGCACGTGACCCGAATACCAAATGAGCTAAAGGTGCCTCGCAGTAGCCCACATTCAATAAAAATTCAGTTTTTAAGCGTTTTAAGTTTTATTTGCAGTCATTCGAGGAGCTCTTACAAAAGAACTGGAGCGGGAGCAGCATAAGCCAAAGGACTGCTGTAGGCCAGAGGACTGCTGTAGGCCAGAGGAGCAGCCAGAGGAGCGGCTAGTGGAGCAGCAGCATACTTGGCGATGACTGGAGCAGCGACGGGAGCAGCAGCGATCACTGGGGCAGCGGCGATGCCATTGTAGTTGCGGGCGAAGACCTGGCTGCTGGTGGCAGTCACGTAGGGAGAAGGAGCTGCGACCACTGCAGCGGGAGCAGCAGCCACCAGTGGAGCGCTGTAGGCCAGATGGTTGCCCAGGAGCACGCCAGGCTTGGCAGAGACGGCGGCGACGATGGCCAAGATGACAACGGCCTATAATGAGAAGGATTTAGTTAAGGATTCAGTTATATTCCTCCTTCAATACTTACGTATTTGAACATGTTGAGGATTTGTTGGCTGTGTTGGCTGCTGGGAGTAGCTGAATACTGATTGATATCGAACCACCGCAGACAGTCCATATTTATACCCAAATCAGTCTGCATTCGGCTGTGACTCATGTGGTTCATTGGAATGCAGGGGCAGTTGGTTAATACAGTTAAAGTTTAACATTTCTGTTGTTTCCCATTGATTAATGTATAACGCGTCGCGTGGCCAACGATTTCAAGGGTCAAATTCGCAGTCCTCGTTGGGTATAAATAGCTCAGTTGGAACTGTTTAATGTCATCAAAGACTCTTGAGCTCTCGTCAGACTAAGAAACGAAGTCAAGCCCAGTAACATGTTCAAATTCGTATGTTAAATATTTCTTTATTAAATTTAACTGAATTAACAACTTATTTTCCTTTATCCTTGCAGGCTGTTGTCATCCTGGCCCTCATCGCATGCGCTGCTGCCAAGCCAGGTTTCCTTGGTGCGCCCCTCGCTTACACTGCTCCCCTGGTTGCTGCTCCTGCCCCGTATGTCACCGCTTCCAGCAGCCAGGTGTTCGCCCGCAACTTCAATGGAATAGCCACTGCTCCCGTCGTTGCCAGCTATGTGAGTGCGCCGCTGGCCGCCCCAGTTGCTGCTCCAGTCATCTCCAAGTATGTGGCATCTCCATTAGCTGCTCCTCTGGCCTACAGTGCTCCCCTGGGCTATGCTGCTGCCCCGGCGCCCCTCTTACTTTAAGCAATGCAACTGTGATCATCGAAACTATAATTAAATGAAACATGAATCTAAAATATAATCAATTTCGGGTTTAATATTGAGATCAGCTCGTCTGGAACTGGTTGGAATATAGTCTTAGCTTAAGCTTTCATCAAGTACCAGATGAAGTAATTATTTATATATATTCATTATATATTATATTGTATTTTATATTTATTATACACATATATATATATATGTATATATATATATATATATATTATATATATATATATATATAAATAAATATATATATACATATTCATTATATATATTTAGATGAGCTGTGAGTTGCACTGGACTCTGTTGCTGCTGGTTTCAAGTCTTTTACTCTATTTTATTAATCATAATTAAATACTATAATTGAGCAATTGTCAATATATCGGCCACTGAGTTTCCCTTGAGCTTAGAAATTTTCCATGTTATTTTATCAGTTCATTAAATACATCTTTCAGCTGCGACAGCTTTTCCATACATTCACTTCCACCAAAGATAAAAACTTTAATTCTCTGCTGCTCCCTCAATTGTAAGTAAAATTGCATTAGAGTGTGAAATTCCTCAATTTTATCATTATAAACTTGTATTATTTATGAGCTCTACTTTTCATGAAGGTTCACATTAAATATAGTTGCAGTTTATCATCATTCTGATCATTCTCGCTTAGCTCTGTAAGGTCTACCTTTAAATTAGGCCAAAAACAACAAATAATTCTATTTCCATTTCGTTTATTTAATTTAAGCTGGGTATTCCTAGAACAGAATAGGGGAAGCAGCAGCGGCGTAAGTCAAAGGTGAGCTGTAGGCCAGAGGAGCAGCCAAGGGAGCAGCCAACGGAGCAGCTAGTGGAGCAGCAGCATACTTGGCGATGACTGGAGCAGCGACGGGAGCAGCAGCGATCACTGGGGCAGCGGCGATGCCATTGTAGTTGCGGGCGAAGACCTGGCTGCTGGTGGCAGTCACGTAGGGAGCAGGAGCTGCGACCACTGCAGCGGGAGCAGCAGCCACCAGTGGAGCGCTGTAGGCCAGATGGTTGCCCAGGAGCACGCCCGGCTTGGCAGCGACGGCGGCGACGATGGCGAAGATAACAACGGCCTATAATGAGGAGGATTTAGTTAAGGACTTCAGTTATATTCCTCCTTCGCTACTTACGTATTTGAACATGTTGAGGATTTGTTGGCTGTGTTGGCTGCTGGGAGTAGCTGAAGACTGATTGATATCGAACCACCGCAGACAGTCCATATTTATACCCAAATCAGTCTGCATTCGGTGTGACTCATGTGGTTCATTGGAATGCAGAGGCAGTTGGTTAATACAGTTAAAGTTTAACCATTTGCTGCTATTATCACTTTTTGTGTTATTTCCCATTGATTAATGTAAAACACGTCGAGAGCTCTAAAAATGCAGCCTTAAGGTCAATGCTGTTGAGTTCCTTGCAGTATAAGTTGGGAAACTTGTTTACTTATGATTTAGCATATTTATATATTTTATTTGATATTATTTCTATGGCTCTGGTAAGCCTGGTCTGGCTTACATATATGTCTCAAGTTGCCCATTCAGTTATGCTTAAGGCACTTTTCCGCTCGCAACATGATGTAACGTGAGGAATATATATCAAAGGCAAATATGTAATCTCGAAATTAATGTCAACTTTGCGTATTTCTGTGTCCATTGCTTATTCTAATTGGACTGGCGGCTCGGCCATAGACAAGAGGTCCGTAACGGCAACGACCGTTGGCCGATTGGATTGCATGTCACGTAGGCCACGTTAAAATTATTGTCAACACTGGCCAAGCGACGCGTGACATTAAAGTGTCCAAAAGCAACTTTGAGTTTGTTTTGAAAAAAGACATGCAATTATGTCAAGGTCATGGGGAAATGGACAGTAAACCGTTAACTGGCAGATTAAGCCCGATTTCAATTAAAATGCATTGGGAGTGTGTGAATATGTATGTGATAGATTATTTTTGTGGGTGCATGAAAGGTGCCAAAGGTGAAGAAACTGCAGTTGAGTTATTGAGTTTCGTAAATTAAATAATTCACTTGTATGGGACATCATCTTGGCATACTATTATAGCAAAACTGAATAGGTACAGAATAATAATATTTCTGCTCTAATAATATCTAAATAATATCTAATACCTAAACCTTTTATGAATAATGGTATTGTATGCTTTGAAAAACTTATTTTATTATTTTATTTATTTAATTTTTATTATTTATTTAATATATATTTATTATTTATTTTTATTCATTAATTATTTATTTATTATTTATGTATTATTTATGTATTATTTATTTATTATTTATTTATTTTTTATTTATTTCTGATTGAAGTTGTTGCGCAGTAGGCCATAGGAAAATATCGCTACGGATGGGTGAAGTATCTTTTCTATAATTTTATAAATAATAAAAAATTGCTGAAAATTTCTTAATTAATTAAACACAATAAAAACTTTGTTTATAACATTTTTTCTTTAATAGTTAATCATTTACTTATATACATTTTTACAGAGGATCACAGAATACTCTTTGTTCAAATCAAGAGTGGGGCTGGAGCAGCGGCATAGTTCAGCGGGGCGAACGGAGCAGCTGCGTATCTGGAGTAGACTGGAGCAGCCAGAGGAGCGGCCAGTGGAGCAGCAGCGTACTTAGCAATCAGTGGCGCAGCTAGAGGAGCAGCAGCGTACCTGGAGTAGAGAGGAGCAGCCAGAGGGGCGGCCAGAGGAGCAGCAGCGTACCTGGAGTAGAGAGGAGCAGCCAGAGGAGCTGCCAGAGGGGCGGCCAGAGGAGCTGCTAGAGGTGCAGCCAGAGGGGCGGCCAGAGGAGCAGCAACAGGCGCCACGGCCCTGACAACTGGAGCAACAGGAGCGACTGGAACTTGAGCAATCACAGGAGCAGCTGCAATGCCGTTGAAGTTCCTGGCCACTACTTGACTGCTGGTTGCAGTTATAACAGGTGCAGGTGCAGCCAGGAGAGCAGCTGGAGCAGCGAGCGGTGCATGCAGCAGACCTGGCTTGCCGGCGGCGCAAGCAACCAGAGCGCAGAGGACAAAGGCCTGCAGAGAGGGAATAAAAGGATGCGTGGAGTGAGCAGGAGGAGCAGGACAACATAAAATGCAGACAACTTACGTATTTGAACATGTTGAGGGATTTCTGATTGCTTTTTGGAGTTGCCACTTGAAAAGCGAAACTGTGTTTGATGACATGTCTTCGTTTTCGATTTATTTTTATAGCAAATCAAAACGCACGTGACGGACGCGCCACAGCAGACGAAGACCAACAAAGAGTAGAAGAAGACTGAAAAAATGTCTAAATTAGCATGCAGAGCGCACAGGCAAAGTAAAGCAAAGCAAAGCAAAGCAAAGCGAAGGGAAGCGGCCGAAACACAGACGCACCTGGGCTAACTGTAACGGTAGCTGTGACGAGGCGTTGGCTAATAATGCAAATGCATAAGCTTCAAGTTGCAGTTGAATGGCGACACCTTTGAAATATCTGCAAAATATGGAAGATGCCAAATTATGAGCTATGGGCGAGGGAAGGGAGAGATACTAAAGTGATAGAAAATAATTATTTGCATATTTACTATCGCAATGAATTTACTAGATAGAATGATCTATAAAAATATCTGCTAGATAGAAATATTCTTCTTCTTTCTAATACTCGCGCTCTCTCTCCCTCTCTCTAATTCTTTGACTTTCTTTCTATCTCATCTTATCATCCTATCCTCACAAACTCTGTTGCCCTCTCTCTCTTTGTCTTTTTATATATATCTCCCTCTCTCTCTCTCTTGCTCTACCTCTTCTTCTACATTTATTATTAACTTTATTTTTAGCATTTAATCAATAAGTTCACTAAGCCTTAAAATAAAATCGAATTGCATCAGCCTTGACCTGATAAAAATGTGGAAAATAAAATGAAATTATTTTCGTGTCAACCAGCAAAACTGTTCACTCTTTGTTTGTTTACACACACACAAACACTTATATTTTCGTATATTTGTGTGTGTGTTTTTGCTGACCTGAACTGTGTGGGCGGGCAATAATTTGAAGTTCGCTTTGGCCGATTGTACGTGCCCAAAATGTTTAATTGCTCGAATTTCTCGCAACCAACTGGGATTCCTGCTGGCCGTTGCTACCTGGCGCTGAATTGAGCTTTAAGTGTTTAGCATTTAGCATTTACCTAGAATATGACTGAAATAAATAAAAAATCGATAGGAGTGAAGTATCTGTAGCTGTATCTGTATCTGTATCTGTATCTGTGTAAGGAAAATGTCATATGTATGACAGTCGAAGGTTTTCATTATTTATATTTATATTTATATTTATATATATATTTATATTTATATTTATATTTATATTTATATTTATATTTATATTTATATTTATATTTATATTTATATTTATATTTATATTTATATTTATATTTATATTTATATTTATATTTATATTTATATTTATATTTATATTTATATTTATATTTATATTTATATTTATATTTATATTTATATTTATATTTATATTTATATTTATATTTATATTTATATTTATATTTATATTTATATTTATATTTATATTTATATTTATATTTATATTTATATTTATATTTATATTTATATTTATATTTATATTTATATTTATATTTATATTTATATTTATATTTATATTTATATTTATATTTATATTTATATTTATATTTATATTTATATTTATATTTATATTTATATTTATATTTATATTTATATTTATATTTATATTTATATTTATATTTATATTTATATTTATATTTATATTTATATTTATATTTATATTTATATTTATATTTATATTTATATTTATATTTATATTTATATTTATATTTATATTTATATTTATATTTATATTTATATTTATATTTATATTTATATTTATATTTATATTTATATTTATATTTATATTCATATTTATATTTATATTTATATTTATATTTATATTTATATTTATATTTATATTTATATTTATATTTATATTTATATTTATATTTATATTTATATTTATATTTATATTTATATTTATATTTATATTTATATTTATATTTATATTTATATTTATATTTATATCTATTTGTTTGCATGGTCTTTGCGTCAAGTAGTCGAGTTCTTACTGCTAGCTTTCATACACCTTTAAGGCGCTTTGCCAGCACACACAAAATCATGTCAAATGCAGAAACTTATGCACGTTTGCCGGCACTCTCGTCTGCTGCTCTGATCGTTTGCTTGGCTTTGGCTAGAACATTGGTTTATAGGAAATGACATGCAGAAAAATAATAGATACAAAAAATAAAATAAAATGCTGGAGTTTTTATTATGCGTTCACTGTCGTCTGAGCAGAGCTGAGCTGACAGAAGCTCATCGCATTAGACTCAAGCCGCAAAGACTCAAAGCTGACGCAAAGTAACAATCGCAACGTCACATAGAATTTTATAGCAAACCACTTTTATGGGAAATCATTTAAATATAAATCAAGTAGTATTATATAAATTTGAAATCATTTTTAAAGTGAATACTCGTGTTATGATTTATTTAATTTATATTAAAATAAAATATTAAGAAGTTAAATATTCTATTAAATAAAATAAAAAATATATAATAATAAAATGAACATTAATTTATATTAAAATCAATTAACAAAATAATATTAATTTTGTATAGTTATTAAAAAAAATTAATTTTAATTTTCGATTATTATAAAGATTAATTTAATTTATATATAAATATTATATTATTATTATATATAAATTAAATATTTATATTTTATTATTAATAATTTTTGTTAAAATAAAATATTATTAAAATAAATTTTATAATTATATTATTATTATATTATTATTATTTAGCAGCCATTTTGTTTTCTGTAAATATCTTAAAAAACTAGGTCTCTTTTCTCATTAATACCTTCGCCTATTTTCAGCTATTCATAAAAGTTCATATTAAATTTAGTACATCACTATTTGGTAAGTTTCTCAACCAATTTAATTTCATGCACTTTGATTTTCATACAAATTTTGTATAATTAGCTGCGGCAATCGCAGTTGGCTGCCCTTCGGGTTTTGTCAGCTGGCCGCAGGGGCAGACCCTCAAAGACATTTGCTGGAACTAACCAGCGGCTCGGCTACCAATTATAATGCCAGCACTTATAATGGGCAACGTGCTGGACGCAGGGCGCATTTTAAGTAGCGCCAATAGCTCCACGAATGCGCGTATAAATATGCGCTGCATGGCCCCAGTTGGACATCAGTTAGCTTCTCTCTTTCGAGCCATCAGCAAGACAGCAAAACAAATCAATTCAAGATGTTCAAATACGTTAGTTGTCTATGACTTTTGGATACTTCGAAAGGGCTTTCAACTAATCCTAGTTCTATATCTTACAGGCCGTTGTCATCTGCGCTCTGGTTGCCTGCGTTGCCGCCAAGCCTGGCTTCTTGCACGCTCCGCTGGTTGCACCTGCTCCGCTGCTGGCTGCACCCGCTCCCGTGCTCGCTGCTCCCGCTCCTGTGGTGACCGCTGCCAGCAGCCAAGTGGTGGCCAGAACCTTCAATGGCATCGCAGCTGCTCCCGTGATTGCTGCCCCAGTTCCAGTGCCCGTGGCGCCAGTTGCTCCAGTCGTTCGCGCTGTGGCACCAGTTGCTGCTCCTCTGGCTGCTCCAGTTTTCCGACCAGTGGCCGCCCCATTGGCTGCTCCCTTCGCCGCACCCTACGTCAAGGCTGTGGCTCCGTTCGCCGCTCCATTGGCTGCTCCATTTGCGGCTCCCATTGCTCATCCCTATGCGGCACCTGTGTTTGCCAAGTACACAGCTCCGTTGGCTTATGGCCCAGCTCCGCTCAGCTACGCCGCAGCTCCCGCATTGTGGTAGAGAAAGGATTAACAGCGCGTGTGTGTTCTCAATGACTGATAGCCTTTAATAAAAATCGTTCAACTTGCTACAAAATGTAAAAAAAACTGCTGCTTCTCCATTGTTTGTCTAGACCGCAGGGTTGGCCAATTTTTCGGTGCTTTATGGCTGGCCATAACAGCTCTATAATTGATTTTGCAACGCAGGAGAGGCGAGCCACTGGCAGGGCATAGAGTAAAGGGCATCTGGAGTGGCGCATGGTTATGGGAGACGAAGGGTCTTTCTTCCGTTAGTTAACATTACGAACATGTTAACTCACTGTCAAATAACATTGACTTAACATTGCAATGTTATATCTTTTTAAAATTAAAATTTGACTTAGTAAAAATTCATTAGCTTAGATTGTTAACTCACTGTTATGTAACATTGTCTTAACAGTGCAATGTTATATCTTTTTAAAATTTAAATTTGACAGTAATAAATTTTTTTCCCCCAGAAAAAAGTATATTACAAATTCATTAGCTTAGTATGTTAACTCACTGTTATGTAACATTGACTTAACATTGCAATGTTATATCTTTTTTTTTAATTTTAATTTTACTTAGCAATAATTTAAATTTTCCCATAAAAAGTGTATTCAAAATTCTTTAGATTTTCCTCTTAAGTCTCTAAATGGTTTTCTTTTCGTTTTTTGGCTCCGCTTTAGGTAGTGAGGTTGGCCAAGTCAATCGTTTGTGGCGCAATGCTTTTATTCAGGTCATTTGTGTTCCATTGTCCTACGTCTTTCACTTGCGTCCATCTAAAACGAATTATGGCACATGTCCCCGTTCTCGTGTGTGTGTGTGTGTGTGTGTGGGAGGTCAGCTGCTGCACTGGACCTCGACTCGCCTCGAGTTGACTGCAGCGCTGGCCGGAGTTCAGGTTCAGCTCGTTTCTCATGCGCTTTCCCTCATATTTGCCATTCATTTGGCAAACAAAAGACGAGCGAACGGCCCGATAAATGTTCGAATAATTTCATTCGATTTCTCTTCAGTGCGTGTGTGTGAGTGTGTGCAGCAGAAATTTAAGGCTTTAAGGAAAAGGGCTGTGGGCTGTGGGCTGCAGCAACCGAACTAATGCAAAGTTGAAAGCGAAAACTTAAACGGCAAAGATAAGCGGCACACGCTTGCCACGCCCCCTCAACTCCAGGCCGTCGCCCTTGCGTCTCAGTTGATTTTCAACAGCAGCGCAAACGCAGCAAAGTTTATCCTCAATTAAACTTTTTGTTGTTGCGTAAAATTGCGCCAGAGTTCAGTTTGTCTGTGCCTCAGTGTGTGTGAGTGTGTGGGTGCGTCAGTGTGTGATAGGCCATACACGCAGGCATTTCTCTCCCTCTCTCTCTCTCTCTCTCTCTCTCTCTCTCTGTCTCTGTCTCTGTCTATCGCAATGGCAGCCCCATCTTCATTTGTTGGCTTAACTTTTAACTCCACTTGCCTTAATTTTCGTTCGCATTATTCTTGTTTTTGTTGTGCTCGGCACATTTTTGGTAATTTCCGCCTTTGGCAAGTGCTCGAGACAAGAAATTCTATGAACTTCACTTATTTCATCTGGAAATAAGCCCCAGCCCCAGCCCAGGCCCAGGCCCAGGCTGAGGCGCATTTCATTAGCTTTCTTCACATGCGTTTTCCTTTCTCTTTAATTTATTGCATCATTGCGCTGCCATCGCCTTCCCTTTTGGTAATTGATTTTACATCGACTCGTGCAAACTTTTAATGCACATTCACGTGTAATTAGAAAGGCTTTCGCAAGAATTCGAATCAGTATTTTAAGGCCGACAATATTTCATTTGAAGTGAGGGTTTCCATATAACATAATATGATAATACAAAAATAATCAAATAAAAAATAAATATAATAAAATTATTATAAAAATCAATGGGTTCAGGGTCTAATAAAATATAAATATATTTTCCTAGATAAACCCAAGTGAGCAGCTTGTTGTTTGATATCTATTTCCGCTCCTGAATATCTCTGTCTGATGGTAATAAAAGTGCAAAATTTTCATGGCAAACACTTAGCATGCGAAAGCTGAAGATTTGCCAGACAAGCGAACAGACGTTATAACGGCTTGGCAGCATTTCCAGCTCGCTTTTGGCTAAGTGGTGCTGGTGGTGGTGGCAGTGGCTTTCAGCCTTTCAGCTAAAACACCGCTGGGAAAATCCAGGGCTGCTGGCTTCTGATATGGGGACGGAGAGAAGCCTTGCGCGGTGCCTGGTACACCGACTACGTGATTTGTTTGCCAGAGCAATTTACATGTCCGGGCATGTCGGAGATGTATAGATGACAACAACATCTCTCTCCCTCTCTCTCCCTCTCTCCCCGTTAGCACTTTGACATTTGGCACCCGCCGCCAAGGACTCCGAGGGAAAAATTGAATGCGTGTAAAGCGTGGCAGCTCCAACAATTGGAAGCGAAAACAAAAACCGCATTGCTCCACAAAAATGTCAATGGACGAGAACGCACAAAGCGTAATTGGCGCCGCCAGCGGCAGGTGGCGCTGCAAAACTTAATCACCTAATGCAAAGCGACGCGCGTTAAGCGTCTAAATAATGAGCAGCCGTCGAACGGAAAATGGCAAACGCTCTGCCAATTTGCATAGCCAGCTAAATGCAATTGACTGACGCAGGCAGCCGCCTCGGTGGGGCCCTGGCGGGGCTTAACAATGCCAGTCAGCCATATATATTAGGAGAGAAAAAGTGTAGGGAGACGCGCCTTATTTAAATGAAACAAAAAGCATTCGGGCATGTCTGCCTCGTTGCCCGTCAATTGACATAAGCTGGGAATTTGCACGCTAAGCCATTTCATTGGGGGATTGATTTTGCTCGCTCGCATATTACGCATACGCCGCGTGTGGCTGAGGTGCCAAGCAATGCCAACTGCATTTGCGAATCTCTCACAAATTGTACGCCAGTCGAAAAAGCAATCTTCACGTCTGCCTGGATACTGGAAAAAATAAGAGCAAAATGGAAAAGGAGAAAGTTTTTGTCGAAGTTTGTTTTGCCAGGCTCTGGGCTGAAGGGTTGGCCCGGCCCACATGTGGCATGTGTGTGGGCCGCTTATTTGCTGACACAGCTCCGATCCGCAAGCGAAAAATAATTAATTAAGAAGTGCAAATCATAGCAAAATTATGCGGGCTGTCAAATTAAAACTAAAAGTAAACGCCAGCAGCAGACGCCCGGAAATAAGCAGACATCGCTTAAAGATACACAAAAGGCTTGAATCATCCACAAACATGGAAAGGGAGCTGCCAGCTCCTGCCAGGAAATTGCCAGAAATTCAACCGACCTCCTGACATGGCAATTAGCACTTTCCTTTTTTTCTGTCCGAGGCATACCTAGGCTTTTTAGTGCTTAGCCAAGATATATGTGCATAAAATATATATCTGAAGTTCTCTGCTTTAACTATCAATTAAAGCTAATCTGGGCCAATTAGTTGGCCGCTCAATGTCAGTGCCGATACCAAGCGCAATTACCTGCAGCTGCCCCGTTGCCTACCTTCTGACATCTTCAAAGTTGGAAGCAAACAATTTACGATCCGACGACATACTCGAGCCCACGAGCTCTTTGGAAACTCTGCCATGTGCAATTGTAGCTGCCAAGGCTATTTGAGGGGCTCAACTCGAATAGAGTTTTGGCTCCTTGAGAGCATCTCTGGGCCAGGCACTCGGCCTGCTCGTCCGTCGCCGTCGACAGGCAGAACTCAAAACACCAGAGGCCTTTACGCAAGCACAACTTGCCGTCGCTCTATCTGTCTGTGTATTTAAACTTTTGTAATAATCTACAGCAAATGCGCAGCATCAGCGTCTCCACCTGGCCCCGCCCGCCCCTGACTTCGAGTCCACAACAAGCAAAGTTCCGGGGCGCCATTTTGCTTTTACTATTTGTTTTTGCGACTTCTGTTGACGTTGTCTCCAGTCTTTCAGCTCACTGCCAGCTGCCATCTAGCCAGCCGCAGCCCTCCCGTGCACTGCTCTCTTTCGTCGCTTGCTCCTGCCGCCCGCGGCGCACAAACTTTACCTTTGCCCAAATTTCATTTATAAACATTGCGAAGCGAGGGACTGCAAATTGAGTGTTTAATTGCAATGAAGTTGCATTTGGATGTCTGCGGCAACATATGCACCGAGGCATCCCCAACAACCGGAAGCTCGCATCAGATTAGCTGTTGCATGGCAGCTCCTTGAACTTCCAGTTGTTACGTATGTCTGCAAGTGCAGTACAGCTGGAATGGCTGCTGTGAGACTAAAGTCATTGAATGCTGTTGTTTTTTTAATTTGGCTGGAGTTGGTGTATCCAAAAGATAATTTGCTTTGCTTGAGCTGCATTTGTCTAGGCAGCCAAAAAAGTGTTCTTTGAGTGTGCGTATTTTAAGTATATACATATTATATATATATATGTATATTTTATTAAATATATATATTTCGGGTTTGTCATTAATATATGAAAAATATGGGAGTCTTGTTGGGTTACTCTTTCCTATAGCATATATGCAAATCTGTAATCATTCTGTATGTAAACTGCTAGCTGTTCTGCCTAGTCTAGTGGCTAGATATATTTAAAATAAAATTAATATTTATAAAATAGTTAAAATAAAATCTGAAAAACATTAAAATATTAGAGACTGAGCTGAATAAAATATATAATAATAAAATAATAAATATAAATATAATAAATAAAATAATATAATAAAATATAATATTAAAATAATAAATATAAATATAATAAATAAAATAAATAAAGATAATATATAATATTAATATAATTTTATTTCCCTAAATTTTCTGCATAACAAAAGTTTTATTTTTATAATCAGCTGCTCAGCTCTGAATAATATTCATATATTAAATTTTTCAATTATTTTATATATATATAAATATATTTATTTTTTATTTATTTTTTTAATTATTTATTTATTTTTTATTTATTTTTTTAAAATATATTTATACATATTTATGTATATATTATTATCAAAAAGCAAAGCAAAAATTCTATAAAATTCTAAATAATAATTTAATAAATATATATTACATAACAAATATATTATAAATATATAAATATACATATATATTAAATATATATTATATAAAAAATATTTATAATATATGTATTTTATAATAATATTTAAGAATAAGTCTTTTCTGAGACTCAAAACTCTTACTTCACGTTAATCTTTCTTCAAAACAAAACCAAACACTCAAAATATTAAGTGTAAGCCAGTCAAATGTCATTTTTAATGGTTAGGCGAGAGTACGCTCGCTCGCTCGCTCGCTCAACTCTTGTGTAATCTGTCACCTCAACGCAGCGCTCCTGTGATCTCTGGAGCTGCTATTTCTTTCCTTTATTATTTAGCTGGGGCCTTTGATTGCCAGGCAGGCAGGCAGGCAGGCAGGCAGGCAGGCAGGCAGGCAGGCAGGCAGGCAGGCAGGCAGGCAGGCAGGCAGGCAGGCGGGCAGGCGCTCGTAGAGTCTGTGGGAGCCAATCATTTCGTTTGCGTTTTCATGACGCCGAGCGTCAAAAGTAATTTGCATTTAGCAAATATTTGCTGGCAAGCAAGCCGCCAACTCGACTCAGCTCGGCGCGCCTCCATCTGCAGAGCCTAACATCAAAGCCTCGCGCCGCGATGCGTGTCAAAGGCGTTGGCATAGCTTTAAATGTAACTCGCTTACTGTAGACTGTCAGCCAGACTGCCAGTCCTGTGGCTGTCAGTCCTTTTGCAATTTGCAGCATTTGTCAAAATATTCAGCCAACAATTTTATTTACCTTTTTTCTTATTTTTATTTTTTTTTTTTGTTGGCTGAGTGGCGCCTTCTGGCGGTCGTGGCTGGCGCTGGTCGAGGACGCGTCACTTGACGACGTGCCACAAATGAGTTTCAGCTCGGGTGTTGCCTCGGCGCCCGCGGCATCGGCGTCGGCCTGAGCTAATTTTTTGATGGATTCGCTTGCGCTTTTGTGCGCTCTATATGCCATTTCCCGTCTTGGCCCGCTTTAAAGCGATTTGTCTGTGGCTTCAAGCGCCATAAAATGAGCCCCGAACAAGCTTAGCTGCGAGTTGCCCAGCCTGCGCTCTCAACTGCAATTGAACTTCTCTGCTGCTGGGAGTTATTGTTTCGTGTGAGGGCAACTTTTGTGTGATTTTTAAGTCATCAATGGGGCAGCTGGAGTCGCAACTTTGCCGCACCTAACAAAGTGCAAAGCTATGCCCGTTGTTGTTGCTGCCGTTTGTTTGCGTTGAATTTTTCAAATCGTCCACCGAACAACCATTTGCCAAAGCTGCCGCTGCTGCCGCTGCTGTTGCCTTTTCTCTATGCTTCCGTGCATTTTGTTGCACTTTGGGTGCAGAGGTGAAAGAGCGAGGGTTGCGCTAGAGGTTGCTGCGGAGTAATAGAGCAAGGTAGGTCTGTAGAGCAGACTTTGGCTGATTAAAGAGATTTATATATAATAAAATAAAATATATGTAAGCTCAACAAGATCTACTCACATGTGACTACATCTCTCATTTCACAACTGCTCTTACCGCCCTCCGGTGCGCACTCAGCGCACGTTTTTTGCTTCACTTTTTAGCACACTGAGCGCGGGGGATAGGGGCAAAGCTCTTTGTTTTGCTTTTGACGATGGCTGTTGCCGTCGCTTGCCGCTTGCATTTGTTGGCTGCGACGTGTTCAATAACAATTGTGTTGCATACTTTAGTGCGTTCGGGGCACGGCATTAAATTTTAAAGGAGCGAGCGGCGCTGCTAGGTCGTGCGGCCGCCGCGTCAAACAGTTTGCTGCAAATCAATTACAAACTAAGAACTTTGCCAGCGCTAATTGCAAGGAGTTTTTCCCTTTGGTCGGACTTTGTTGACTTTGTGCAGGCAGCCAAAAGCGGACGGGATTGAAAATAAAAATAAGTTGTAGTTAGTTGGACGGCAAGACGTCGGCTGCTTTGTGACTTGGCCCCAAAATCTTGGGGATTTATCATGGAGCGCTTTGTAAGGCTTTTCGATGTAGATTCTGAGACGGACTCCGGTTGGGGGCCGGGGCCAGGGCCAGGGCCACGTCTGCATTGCGCACTTCTCGCTGCAGTTGAAATTAATGTTCTAGCCTTTTAATTACACGACAAATAAGCAAACAGCCGAAAAGTTTTGCGCTAGTTACTCGAACAGCGATGAGAAACCACTCGAAAGACGTTTCAAGCATTAAGGGCTGGCGAGGCTAGGCAGCATGAACTGGTTCGTTCGCCGCCTGGAACTTGTTTAGTTTTGAGCATTGGCTTTGTTGCCAGCGCGCTGACAGCGGATCAAGAGATTTCTGCATTTGCCAGAAGTTTAGCTGCGGATGGCGAGATTTCTGCATTTGCCGCAAGTTTAGCTGCATTTAATTAAACTTAATTGCCACGAGACTCCACGTAAATTATTATATATTATTTGGTCTGAGCAGAGTCTGCCAAATGTTGATTAATATGGATTTTCAATTTTTAAAATATATACAAAATATATATCTGACTGTTTAAATATTTTTAAATAATTTTGGATTAGTTTCCAGGAAGAAAACTCTTAAATATATATATTTTTTAAATACCATTACTAATATTAATATTATTTAATAATATTACTTCGACAATAATTTTTTTATTATATTTTATTTAATATATAATTATTTAAATAAATATTTTGCTTATAAAAATGTATAAGAATTTAATTTAAAATTTAAAATAATAAATATTAAATTAAAATATAAAATCTATAATTATAAATATGAAAACTAATTTTATTATTATTTTTTTAAATATACAATTATTTTAGATATTATTTTTACTAATATTTATTTATTTATTTGTTATTTTCTAGCCTTCGCCGTAGAGCGGGAGGGACAACCTCACCAACCTCAATAGCTGCTTAATCGGCTCTTGACTTAAAGTCCAACAAGTATTCGCTAGATATATTCTGTGTTTTCTTCCTACTGCCTCTGAGCTATATATTCCGTGCTCATTATCTCCAGAGCCTGAAAAAGCAGCACATGAGGCTATAAATATTTTATAAAAAAAATTTATGTCTAATAATATTTATTATTAATATATTTTTGTTTATCTTAATAATAGCTTACCTTTATTATAAGTCTAAACTCTCCTTATCTATTTCTTTCCAGCATTTCATGCAACTTTGATTCACTTTGCATTGTTCACACTTGCCGAAAGAAACCATCTGAGTCAGCCCTTCGCTCGATGCAAATGCATCTCTGCTTGTCATCATTAATTTGGCTTTGAGCATTGAGTGAATGAGGCTGATGAAGTATTGCTGCATGCTCTTAGGCCACAATATGGCTGACAAATTGCCTAAAAACTGCAGAAAGCCGCATTGCGGCTTGGAGTTGCCAAAAGTAGTTGCAGAAGACGCCGCTTGTATCTGTATGCAATGCGTGCGCAGAACAACAAGGCCAACTGCTTAATCAGCTTTATTTGCATTGATAGCGTTGCATTTTTTCACGTTGCTGCAAAGTTAAACAATGCGAAGTGGAAGCCAGCAAAGCGTAAAATGCATTAAAAGCGCGGCAAACAAGCGGCCAGAAGTGGACAGTGGGGCAACCCCTTCGGCTGGCTACCCGGCCGCACTCCGCGCTGGCATTCCGTAGTTATGCATTTTGAAGTGTCTGGCCGGGGTCTGTGTTGCTGTCTGTGGGAGGCAGGGACTAGCCAGCCGCTCGCCTGCTGTTTACAGAGCTACTTAATCGAAGTGCTGCCAATGCCGCAGCTCGTCCTGCTCCTTGTCCCGTTCACATTAAATGCAAAAATGTTTTTTTGCCTGCCCCAGTCTGGCGAGCTGCATTTTATTATTATTTTATTTCGTTTTACTTTCGGCCCCGGTTGGCCTCCAATTTTTTCACTCTGTTTGCTTCCGGTTTTCATTAATGGTCTTAACATAAAAATACAATTTGCTGACGTTTAACTGGTTTGGCGGCTCTGAATAAATTGTTGAGCGTTGTTTGATTTCATTTTCCCCCCACTGCATTTAATTGATTATGCTGCAATCGATGGCCAGCGCCGTGCCTTTAAGTGTGCGCAGCGGAATATGAGTTTCCGCCTCGTGCAGCTGCCCAGTGGCAACATGAGATTAGCGGACGATCGATAATCGCTTCCAGTTGACTGAAGCCAAGTATTGATTGTGCAGAGGGAGTGAGTGTAAGATATGGCATAAGCTGCCATGACATAGTCAGTTTTATTTAGAGAGTTTGCATGGAGAGTGTGAACATTTCTCAGAATTATTAATTAATTTATTAAGCATTTTGATTATATATTTTATTTATTTCATATAACTACTGAGTAGGTGTTTATGACAATGTTATTCATATATTTTCTTTTCTCTTTTTTGGCTGCTAGTTCAGCAACGGAAATCTATTCTTCAGCCTGTGTTGCTATGCCATGGCTAAAGGTCTTAAGTAAAGTCTTGCTGAAGGAGCTTATAGGAGTAAAGGGAGGCGTGGCAACGGTAAGAAGGAGATACGCAAACATATATATATTTATATATAATATTCAGCTCATAATATTTTGTTTTTCTCCACAGATCTTCTGGATATACATAAATTATTTGTGGGTAAGTGTATATTAAATTATATAAATATATATAATGATATATATAGATAATAAATATATATATAAGGAACTATTTCAGGACAATTCCTATATGCATTTTATTAGCATATTTTATTATTTATTTATTATTATTTATTTTTAGTCTTCTATTGTTTAAGCTACAGCGAGCTCTGCTGAGCTGCTTATCGCTGCAACTCCATCTATTTAAGATTCTAATCAACTGGCAACATTCTGCTCACAAAACCGTCTTTTTCTCTTCAAATATTTTTTTGCTATAAAAATAGTTAGTTTGCTATAAAAATAGCTCTTTTGCTATAAAAATAGTTCTTTTGCTATAAAAATAGCTCTTTTGCTATAAAAATAGCTCCTCTCTATAATTCTATAATTTCCCACAGCGAGCAGAGAACACAAGTGTCTCTCTTATGCCCCTCTACGAGATCGTTTGAGTATGCTAAGCTTAGTCGTAGCCTGCCCAATGCACTCCCACTCAAGCTGCTCTCCCTCCACTTGAAGGCAAAGGTGTCTGCGCTCTAGATAAACAGACTCGATTGAACCTGTGCCCACTCTGCTCATTCTTATGCCCACTCTCTTGCCGCCTTTCCCTCTTTCCTTATATATCTAGCAGTTTGCTTATTTTACTGCATTAATTTCTGCCACAAAACTCCTTCTCTCTCCTTGCCATTAATCCGCAATTAACCATAAAGAGCACTCGAATAAGTTTAATTAGTTGAATAAACTGTCAAATGCTGATATTGATTCGATTAACTACAGAGTTAATGGCGAGTGTCGCCTGGCCTCGTCTCTTTGATGTTTGGCCGCATGTTACGTTGACAACTGCAGTTCAAGTGCTCATCAGCGGGCGACCTCTGCCTGCCTGGGGCCCCTCACCGACAACTGCAGCTGTAAACCAAAACAGCAGCTCAAATTGGCCGACAACACCGGGCGAAACACTCCGCACATTTCAACGCCCTTTGCAGCCGCCGCTTTTCATTTAATTGCGGTTGACTTTTGGGGCTTTGACAGACAGACGGACGCAGAGTTGGAGAGACTGAGCGACAGTCAGTCAGTCAGACACATTGGGGAAATTGGCAAGCAGCTTTCTGGGCCCCGTACCCTATCCACTTGGCAACAAAATGCCAATCATCAATCAAGGTGATTTGTTTCAATGCCCCAGCCACAGATTTCACGCTGTTCCGACTGCAGATGGACATGGAGCACACACACACACACACACAGGCAGCCGGCTAGCTCCCAGCTTCCTGTTGCTCCACATTGCTTACCACATGTGGCCAATCACTTGCATACACTTCAATTGATGCGCCTGCAGAGCCGCCCAGCAACAGCTGCTGTTGTTGTTCATCAATGAATTCAATCACGAAAATGTTGCTGATCCCCAGGCCTAGGCCATGCCTCCATTTGCTGCATATTCATGAGCCTCGCCCTGCCTGCCCGCCTGCCGCCTGCCTGCTCGGGTTGAGTTACTGACGTGGCTTTGATTTAATTGCCTTGATTTTGTCTATAATTTATTTTGAGCCATGTCCGCCAACAATAAACTATGCCCCGCCATAAACGCTGACGCCTCAATATTTAAGTTTTCTTTGTCTTTCTTGCTGGCTTCCTTCTCTCCATGGCTGCCTGCAAATATTTCGTATAATTTACCCATGACTGCGCCGCACTGAACTTGTCGTCGCGACTGCGCTTAACTATGTGGCTGGCTGTCGCTGCTCGAAATTGTCGGGAGTTTTATGGCCGAGGGGCCAGTACATTAAGCTGTGTCAGAGGGGGTTTATGGCAGGGGAGCAGGTGGGCATAGAGCTGGAGCTGCATGTGTGTTATATGGAATTGAAATTAAGCATCATTTGTGGCATATGCTAAGAACTTATCAGTGAATATTGATGCTTGATATATATAATACAGGATGCGGCACTCGAAGTGTAACACATGTATTCAGTAGGTTACACTTCGATTGCCGGACCCTGTATATTTAATATGATATGATATATATATATTTATTTATATATGATATTTGGTGTCTCCCACTTTAGCTAACCATTTTCAGCTATAAATAAATAATTATTATATTATATATTATTATTTAAATATTTTTATTATTATATTTATATTATTATATTATATATTATTATACTCTCTTTTAAGCTCAACTTTAGATATGATATTTGGTGTCTCCCACTTTAGTTAACTATTTTCAGCTATAAATAAAATATTATTTTATTCTATATTATTATTTAAATATTTTTATTATTATATTTATATTATTATATTATATTCTATCTCTTAAGCTCAATTTTATGTCAGGTATCAATTGTCTTTTCCCTGAGCTTCCTACAATTTTCCCCTCCATTACAGGGTATCGTTCGAGCCTCGCTTCTATCGAACTCAATTCGATTTTGCTCTATCCCAGCCCAGCTTTATTTTTTATAATTTTTCCCTGCGTACACAAAAATTGCGGAAATATTTCATTTTTGCCGCCGCGCTGCACGTTCTCCTTCAGCTTCGGCTGCAGACCGCAGCTTTACATTTTTAACGCTTTAAGAAGTATTTTTTTTCGCTCGCATTTTTGTCGCCATTTCGTGCGCGCCTTGGCTTCCGCAGCTTCAGCTGCCAGCCTGCATTGCTCACGCTTGTATTCAGCAGTTTTATTTATTTTCGCTCGCTTCTTTTACTTCGCTCAAATTCCACAGAGGTGTGCGCATAAATTTTTGGCGCCTGTGCCCTGCAGCGGGTATGCTGGCAGCTGCATGCTGGAGCCCCAAAGCCCATGCACGGCGACATGGTCGAGGACTAAACTCATTTTAAAGCCAGACTGATTGTAATTTCATTTGGTAGTCAGCCCACCTGAAGGCGGCACTCGTTTGGTGCCTATTACCGATTTTGGTTATTTCATTTTCCAAGCGACTTCAAATGTCATTTCCTTTAGCCTGGCCGCCTGCCTGGCTGGCTGTCGCCCTGTGATTTGTGACCTGAGTAATCGTAATCGCGCTTTATCTATTAGTTACAGTGCCGCCTTCATTTCGCCGGGTCCGTCGTCCTACTCGCCGTCTTTAATGAAATTTACTCGGGTTGCCTTTCTATTTACTTTGTGGCACGAAATTAATAAAGGCGAGGTGCACGGTAGCGGCAAAGGCAAAGCCAAGTGGAAACTTAATCCCCAAGGAAATTATGTGAAAAATGTGCGTGAGCAGCCCAGCCACCCAGCCACCCAGCCACCCAGCCACTGCCCATCATCATTTCATCTCTGCTCAGCTGTTGTGGGTGGGCGCGCCCAGCTTCGACCTTTCCCAGTTTAAGTTGTTAAACGGCGCATAGCTGTAAATATTTTTGCACAAACGTGCAGCTTATGGCCTGAAAGCCCAAACCGAAACCTTTTCCCTTTGTTGGCCTGTTTTTTAATGTAGTCCGGCTTTATTTTATTTTATTTTCACTCGGCGCATAGTAGCCCAGCGCAATTATTATTAAGTGTGCGCCGATCAGAGGCGGTCGATTAGGCAAAGTGAAGGTGGCTCAAACTAGGGCAGATAATCCATAACATAGATTATAGTATATAGTACATATATACATATAGTATATTGTGTATAGTATAGTATAGTAAAGTATTGGATATATATATATAAATAGATATATATTTAGTAGTCTATGAGCTCTACGACATCAACTCTAGCCAAAGGCTTATTCCAACTCTATCAAAACTTTCTTTGACTTTATTGTATGCTCATCAGGCCCCCCTTTGACAACGCCGCTGCGCACAGCATTCGTTTTTATAGCCATGTTGCCATTTTATTTTATTTTTTAACAGTATTTCGGGTAAAAAAATACCAAAAATACCAAAAAAAGGTCGTCGACAAGCCATGTTAAATTTGTCTGGGTTGCTTTGTTCTTTGCCGATGGGGTGTTAAGGGGTTTGGTTAATTTCGGGCTGCGTATGAGTTATGTGCGGGACAACTAATGTTGTTTGCCAAGTTGTATGTGTGTGTGTGTGTGTGGGTGGGGGGCCCTTAATCAGAGCATGCCCAGCAGCGTTACCTTGTGAACCTGTCCCACTGGCCTTTGAGCTGCTCGCGTAATAAGCACAATTGTCTTTTGGCTTTGCGGACGCACGGGCCGCACCAAAGTGTCAATTACAGCCATCGAAAGGACGCACAACAAACAGTGCTGTGGTGGGAGCGGCGGACTGCTCACAGCTGGACTTGAGGTTGAGCAAGAAGAAAATTTCCAGAAGCCGGCTAAACGGCTTGTCACACGGCTGGCCGCTCGCCTGGCCGTTGCATAATACTAATGTAATTGTCAGCTCATTGTTTGTCGCAAGGATAATATCGCAATTAGCCCCAACATGGCCGGATAATTAGTTGCATAAGCCTGGGGGAGGCAGTGAGGTAGCAGCTTAAGTACCAATGACACTGGCTGCAAATCAATGTAAAATGTAAATATTAATTGGTAAAAAAGGGGAAGAAGAATAGTGAAGGGGAAGAAGCAGTTGAAGAAGAGCCGACTTGAGCTGGAGAGCTCAGAGAGTAGCTCAGCTTTATTTATAGATATAAATTTATATATATGTTATATATATTTATATTTATAAATATTTAAATTAATATATATATATGTATTTATATATATTTATATTTATATTTATATTTATATTTATATTTATATTTATATTTATATTTATATTTATATTTATATTTATATTTATATTTATATTTATATTTATATTTATATTTATATTTATATTTATATTTATATTTATATTTATATTTATATTTATATTTATATTTATATTTATATTTATATTTATATTTATATTTATATTTATATTTATATTTATATTTATATTTATATTTATATTTATATTTATATTTATATTTATATTTATATTTATATTTATATTTATATTTATATTTATATTTATATTTATATTTATATTTATATTTATATTTATATTTATATTTATATTTATATTTATTTATATGTATTTATAAATATTTATATATCAGTTCAGTCAATGCATACGTATATATATACCTAAATAATCCTAGCTGCTTTATCTCTAATTCACCTGTTTCACTGCGAACTTTATTTGTTCTTAATTATTTTTGCTTCATTTGTTGCAGCTCAAATCAGGCGTGTAATAGATTGATTGCAAAAGTACATAAGCGAGCTCTTTGTATTTGCTTTCAAATACTCAAATATAAATCATATATAAATATATATATATATATCTATGTACGCATTCATGCCTGCTCTTACTCTAGACTAATTGCATAATTGTGCAGCTTTGATTATTGGACAAGCTTAATTACAGCTGCCTTCTGTTGCCTTGACTGGAAACTTACTTTAAATAAGGCTTAAGTCTTGGCTTGGGTTACTCATTCTTATGCCGTTTCCATATCCTTTGCCTAGCTGCCTTCAGCTGGTTAATTCCACTTGAGCTTCATATGTTATACTGAAAAATTGTTAACTTCTTTGCGCTGGTGACTGTAAACTGTAAACTGTAAACTGTTTTTCTTTGCATTGAAATTCAATTATTTTCTGCTTTCATATTCAGTGTCATTTCCGTCTTAAGCTTCTTATGTGTCAATTAAATGCATTTCAGTCTTTTGATGTGCTTAACGCGGCTGCAAATTGCTGTTGAAAATCGTTGACGGACTTTAAGCTGATACTGATAGGGAGTATACATATATATATATATAAATGTTTGCCTGCCTCTGGTCAGGGTATTCGCCCGTCGAGTTGACGCATTTGTGGCTTTATTTCTTGTTTAAAAATGAAAACAAAATGCAAGCCGCAGAGCAGCAACCGCTGAAACATTTTAAAGACATGCTACAACAGCAAGAACAACATTAAATACAACAACAACAACAACAACAACTACAACAATAACGAGGGATTAACTCTCAAACCTGTAACTGAATGACCGCACACAGACACGCAGCAGGAGCGGCAGCAACTGAGGCTGATTTGAGAGTGTCTGAGTGAGGAGCTGGGGAGGGGGGCAGCACTGAGTCAGCCACATGTCAGAGACATTATGGAATCATGAACTTACTGCTGTTGTGCGGTGATGTGTGTGTGTGTGTGTGTTTATACCTGTACGAGCAGAACTCCATTTGTGATATAGCTGCGGCTGCGACAACGATTTGCGGTCCAGTAGTACACACAAAGCCAGCCATACACACACCCACACACCCCACAACCGCCCACACATATCTACAGTTACCAATACGCTTGGCCATTTCAATCATCAATCAAAGTGTTTTGTTACGACTTTCATACGTCATGTTTTGCCCGAAAAATCCCACCATGCCACACTGTTGTCTCTTCCGCTGTATCTGTCTCTGTCTGCCTGCGTGTGTGTGTGTGTGTGTGTAGGTGTGACACAAGTCGACATTTATGGTGTCGACAACGACAGGAAACGAGAACGTGAAGGATTCCCTGCAGCTGCCAGAGGACAATCAATCACACGCCTCAATTCAATTCTCAATGCTGTCATTTTCAATTTCATTTCATGCCACACTCATTATGCTAAATATTTATGGGGCCAGCAATGCTCCATTGTGCCTCCTAATGAAGCGTAATTAAAAAACATTGAATTTGTTGACAAATCGCAGGCGGTTTGTGTGTGGGCCGCACATCAATCAAGCATCCGTTTATCGGCTTTGTTGCGTGGCATTCGACAAACTTAAACAACAATCTTAAGTTTCAATTTGCGAGCTTAGCTGCCCCAATTTGTTGCCCGTTTGTTGTGCGCCTTTTGATTTATAGACATTGGCTCCCATCGAGCCAGAGTCGACGCCCACGATTTGCTGTGCACTCAAACTTTGCTGCCATTTAATGCCTGTATAGATAAAGCTAATTAGGGTATTCATAGCTGCTGGCCCAGGTGTGGCCTGGCCAGTCTTAAAGGGTATTTTAAAGAGCTGCGGCTGCTGCGCCCTGCTTTGTGCTCGGCGCCTTTGTTGCATACTTTTAGGCGCGCCTCGATTTGTTTACAGTCAAACACGCTGACCGGCAGCAACAGACTGAGAGGGGAGAGGGGAGAGCAGAGGGCGGCCTGCTCTGGGTAAGCCAAAGCAGCCGCACAATTTGCTCGCTTGTTTTTGTATCTCTGCAGTGTCTGCTGGCCGTTGTTTGGCTGTTTTGTGTTGCTGTTTCGCTCTATTGTGTTGGGGGTAAAAACTTTGTGCACTGATTGCAAACTTGTTTCAATTGTTTCGTAACCGACTAAGGAGCGATACCAGCTGAGAGGGGCGCCACGAAAGTCAAGGCAAAGTGTGTGCACAAATGGCCAAAGCTGCGGCTGAGCGGCAACAGCCATTCACTTGCATATTTCTGTGGCTTAGTTTCCGCTTTCAAACCAAACGAACAGCATAAAAACCTATTGAAAATTTGCATACGAAAATGAAATTCAAATGGGTTTCACCCACACAACCGCTATTCCTCTGACTCCCTTTCCCCCACACCCCACACCCCACACTCTCTCGCACTCTCTCTCTTTCTCTTTTCGTCGCCGTCTCAATGTTTTGTCCAGGCTGCAATCAGCCAAGTTGGCTTTTCTGGACAAACTTTTAAATTTTTTTCCTACTTCTGCTCCAGCTGAAACACAACTTTAATACACTTTGAACTATACATATTTATAGCTGAAATAACAGCAAACATCAGAGAGGGCGAAGGAGTTGCTGAAGCAGCTTCGCCTGGCCCAATGAGTGGGCACTTTTAATCTAAACCGTTTTGATTTGCTGGACGCACCCACAAAAAAGCCGACCAAAGTGATTTTCATCGAGCATCTCGTGACTTTGTAATGCAAATCTCTTGGCTCCTCTCTCTCTCTCTCTCTCTCCCTCTCTGCCCGTCCATCCTTCATTGATTGCTGCTATCACTTTTGGCCTTTCGGCCCGCCCGAGTTACACAGCCTTTGGCGCGGCCAATAAAATGCAAATTGTTTTCCGCGTAAACAAAACGTTTTAATGAAGCCATCAGCTAGCGATGAGCGCGTGACGCTCAGGTTGGGTTTATATAAAACTTAGCTGAAATTCTGAACTGGAGTCTTATGGGAGTAGTATTCAAGTTATATATATTTATATGAATATTAGATTGGATTTATTTATATATATATATAATAAACAGTCTGCAGCAAGACCAGGGTCAAGGTTTAAAATTCTGTGTTTATTATTAAATATATTTTTTATTTAATATGTTTTATTTTTATTTAATATCAAATATATTTTGGTTTTTCCTTCTTTTAAAATTCTTTTACTAGTAGACCTCAAATTTTAAGACTTTAAATATTTTTTACAAATATATTTTTATAAATTATTATAAATAAATATATATATAATATATAAAAAAATATATTTGAATTTTTAAAATATTGTTAACTCATCGTTTTCATAAAAATAAAAATATTATTTTTTAACTATTTAATATATATAAGTTATAGTAAATATTTAATATATATTAAATAATATTTTAAATATTTAATATTTAATATTTATATATAAATTATATTTTAAATATTTTATATGAGCAGATTTCAAAAGTAATTGCCGAAATATATATAATAATAATATTATTAATATATATATAAATTATATTAATATTTAAATTATTATATATTTATTATTATTTTTTTTCTTTCTATTTTCATTTTATATAAGTTTCGTAATATTTTTATTTGCATGCCCCACCTCTTGTCACGCTTTTCTGCTTACTCACGCCACTCGCCACTCTCTCCACTCTGTTCGGGCCATCATTATTCCTATTATCGCATTTCTTTAATGGTAAGCTGTTGAATTTTGATGGCTTTTAATTGTCTTGAGCAACCCAATCAGTGGTTGCTTTGCTGTCTCACTCTTTGCTCTGCCCACTCAACTCTTCCTCTCCCTCTCTCTCTCTCCCACTCCCACTCTCTGTGTCAGCAATAATAGTTTTTTGGGCTTCAGTTTTGTGCTGACTGGCTGACCCACTTATTGGTCACTTCTGGCACTGTTTCCGCTCGCCTTGCAGCCACTTGACTAAACAGCACTCAAATTTGATTTTGATTTATGCTGGCCGCAAACACAAATCCCAATTCCAACTCGAATGGCCAACTGAGGGCTCCCACTCACAGCGATTGCAGCTCATAACTCTGGCATCTATCGGCCGCTTCTCGTATTTACATGCTGCTTACACGCGCATTGGCGTGTAACGGAAATTGAGTAGCATTGAGCACTTGTGAAAGGGTTGCTCCAAATGGACCCAGGCTCAGCCTCTACCGCTCCTGCCCCCTCAGCTCAGCTCAGCTCGGGCATGGTTCCGGTCTAACAATTGAAACATTTTCTCCTTTTTTTCTCTCTCTCTCTCTCATTCTTTTTTCGGTATTTTCTTTTTGTTTTGTGCTGGCTTTGGCGAGGACTGCTTTAGACACCCTGAGCTACCGCTTTCCATAGAAAAACACAATTTTCGCAATCTTTGCTTATCTTTTCATCTCACTCGTTGCATGCACAGAGCTCTTGCTGCAGACTCGAGCTGCTTTGAAGTGTTGCAGCGGGTATGAAGTGCCTGCGCCAGGCCACACACTACTTTGGCATTAATGTTAATATCCAGCGAGGGCTGACTCATAAGTTTAACTATCAGAACTTATAGATATATGCTTTAATTGTTTATATTTAGTTTGTGCAATTGTTTTACTTATATTAATAGTATTTCTTTGCCCAACCACGCCTTTAGTTCTCACCTAAGCTCTTAGCTTGTTTCTCAACTTTAGAGCTTCATCTCTTTATCTTATCACTCACCGCCTTTTTGTTGCTGCATGCATATTGCTCTGCCACGTTTTATTGTTGTCATAATCCGGTGGCTTGCTGCAGCTTCGCTGCACTTGCACCGCCTACCACGTCCGCCCACTGCCCACCGCTAACCTGACTCTCAATCACTTTTTGCATGCTAGTCGCAGTTTATGCCGCCCCCGCACTATATTGCTTTCAGCTTCTCCTTTTTCCTTGCCCGCTTTGTTTTCATTTTATGCAGCACAAAGGTGCACGCTAGCTACAATGTTATTGTTGCTGCCAAGGATATTAAACTCGAGCTCGATATACTTGCACTTTATGATATGCATGCATTATATATATATGCATATTGGGCTGCCCACAAACCGACTCTGCTGGCAATGCGTTAAGTTAATGCGATGCTTGTGCAACTTATTGGAAATCAAAGCAATCATACGCCACATTGGCTCAGCACTCGGCCGACTAGACTGAGAAAAACCGTGAGCTGACTTTCCTTTAGACTTGGCCTAGCCAAGGAACGCAGGTAAACTGCACAGAGCAGCAAGCTGAGGCTAGTGTTTACCTTATTCCTTATACATTTGCTGCCTAAAAATATTCAAAGTGCACCTTGGTTATTCTAAGTGTAGCCGGTGCCAGGGGTCAGTCATGAATATGCACTCAAGCGTCGTCGAGTCCTGACTGATTGCAACGCATTACGTTTCACATTTTTGGCACTCGATCTTGCTGCCGCCCAGTGGCTATCCAGCAGACAAATCGCTTTGATTGATGCCCCTGGTCCAGTGCATTTGAGCTGCATACTGCAGTTAGTTACTGCTGGCAGTGCCGGCGGTTCGGTAATTGCTTTTGGGGCGCACCGTAAGGCTGCATAGACTCGATTCTAAGTCCCGCTCCCCTTCCCGTTGGCGCTTCCGATTTTATGTTCAACAATACGCACGCAATTACCGCAGTTGGGAGCTGCCAGCAGTCCGAAAAAGAGAAAAAAAAAAAAACCGTGAAGAGAAAAAGTTCAACTCTCCGGAGCCTGACGAAAGTTGTCATAGCTGCTGGGCCCAGGCGCAAACTTTTGGCTCTAATTGCCCAAGTGGTTTTCGAGTGGCATCACCGTCGCCAAGACGCTGCGTAATAGAGCTTCCCCCTGGCCCCATCCGGCGGCCATCGCGCTGCCACTGCCGCAGAACACATCCTCTGCAGTCAAAGTTTCTCTCTGAATGGTCGCCCCCGAAAACTTGTTGGCACAAAATGCACAATCAAAGCTGACCGTTGGCGTTATTAACACAAATGAAAATTGTGGTCCGGCTCTCTCTCACATGGCAGTTACTTATTTTTCAATTTATTAGACGGCAAAGTTTTCCGGCCAGCCCTCACTGGCCGACAGCCACTTGGCCTAATGAAGTTTCGGATTAGTACTGCAGAATGCACATACGCTCGCATGTGTCTCCTGCATGTAATGCATGCGAATATCTTTAAAGTCGCACACATATGCCTGAATTGAAGATGCCAGCAAAGTTCACTCTCCACCCAGGGACGCGCCCACATATTTGCCGAGAGTCCTGCATATTTACACACTGTGGCCCCCGCAATTACGTTGGCAGGACACACAGGTTGTAGCTTTTGACGCCGAGCATTTAACTTCTGCCCTTTGGATAATAACTTTTCAGCGAATTGCCTGAGCGCAGAGCAAATGTTTGTGTTATCAAATTTGTTTCAAATTTAATAATCTGCTGCCAAGGGCTGCCAAATGCGTTTAATTAGATAAACAATTTTATTTCCCTCTTTTTTTTAGTGGAACTACCACATATAAACTATTTTTTTTTTAATTAGTAAAGAGTGTTCTAGCATATTTACGATGTCAGCTTATATTAAGTCGGAGCAAGTTTTTATTGCATCTGATTAGCGGAATTTGCAGTTGCCAGACGAGGAAATAAAATGAAATTGTCGTTGGCTTTGTTTACGATTTGAGGGCGATTTTTAAATAATTAAATTTTTGTCATGGCAATTTAGCTAATAATAAATATTTTATGTTTATTTAAAATGTGTGATATATTTGCCATTTAGCTAAAGCTCAAATGACTGACGTGAATCTTCCTTTAAAATTATTATCAAGTCATAAATAATATTTAAAATTAAAAGAAAAAAATGAAATTTGTTTTTTTATTATATATATTTTTTTTGTAATATATAATTTTTTTTACAATTATTTTATAGCCAAAATAAATATAAAAAATATATTTTTGTACACCAAATGAGCTGAATTCATTTTAAATTTATTTAACTTATTTTTATAATAATTTTTTTTATACATTTTCATAATTATTTAAAAAATTAATATATTTATTTTTAAAAAATATTTTATTTACACCAAAGCTTTATTTTAATTGAAATTATTTATATTACATTTTTTAATTTGTTTATTTTTTTTGTAATGATAATTTTTATGAATTTTTATATATATTATAAAAAAAATATATATTTATATTATAAAAAAAAATACTTACAATATGAAATAATTTTTTTTAAATGATTTGTTAAATATAAATATAATTAATAATTTTTGCTAAATTATTCTCATATATCACTGCTTACTCCTGCACACACCTCGACAACACGTGCCCATTATCCAATGTAGCGCACTCCCAAGTCCCGCATGCCTCACGCAACTAGATTTATTGTTGAAATTGCGCGGGGTTATCAATTCGGCGATGCCGTGAATCATTATCAATGCTTATGAAAATGTTGACGCCTTTTGGCTGCTCCAGTTTCGTGTTGCGCGCAGCAAATCAAAATTCCATTAAACTTTTCGGGTGCCCGCATAATTTTGCAACATTTTGCGGTTGAACTTTACTTTTTGGCACTTTTTTACAATGCTGCGCTGTGGTTTTTAATTAAAATTTGTTTGCTAACATAAAGCTGGCAACGTTTCGCTGCTCGCTGCTCGCTGCCATTTGCCATTTGCCATTGTTGATTGTTGTTGTCTTGCGACGGGCTGGCTGGAGTGTTAGATGGTGCCCGTGGTGGGGCGAATATGTCTGGCCGTCTAATTAGGAGCGCACATCCACAGTAAAATTACGTTGCGTATACGCAGCGTGTGCCTTTTAATAATGCCGACAACATTTTGACAGACAAGAGCCAAAAAGGGCTGCGCTCAACAATGGAAGAGGGTTGCGAAAGCGAAGCCACGCAGCATGATAAAAGAGAAATGAAAAGGAGTGGGGGGCGAGAGAGAGAGAGAAAGGATGGGAGAGCGCGTTGGCTAATTGAAAAAATACATTTTAATAGCATAATTTTTGGCGCTGCGGTTGTGACAGCTTTTAAATCGCTCGTTTGGCGGCTGCGGTTGTTAAGGGCGCGGATGCGGATGCGGAGGCGGCTGGTCTCATTATTAGCCCAGCTATCACCTGGCCACAATCTGGGGCAAGATGTCACGTTCGCAGCGCTGCTGCGATGACTTCAAACACTATTCAAATGAAATTTGATATTGATTAGACGATTTGTATGCCGAAATCAGCGCGCCTTATGTTCCATAAAAGAAATTCGCATTTGCTGGCTTCCAGCTGGCGTGGCCCACGGCTAAATTAAATTAAAAATTCAATGACAGCGCATTAACAGCGTCTCGTCTCGTCGTCAGTCTGACAGGCGATTGAACAAATTTGTTATACCAAATAATCGAACTGTGTCGGTGGCTCGCCGGGTTCAGCTTTGGCCGCTTTGCTCTTGCTTTAGCTATTGATTTTGCGCCTCAACTTGAGGCGTCAAAGCACACTCAAAGCTGCTGGCTTCAGCTCTGCGGTATGTGGCCTGCAGAACTGTAAGCTGTGGCTGTAAGCTGTCTGCTATGCGAAGGTTTAGCCTAAGCGCTGAAGCTGATGTATTTTCTTTTGATTATATATATATATATATATATATATATATTTTTTTTTTTTATGTAGAAATAAATGTACTTGAATTAAGGCAAAGGCTTGAGTGTGGCAGAATAATATTTGTATATATTTAAGTTTAGTTGCTTCTGTATTCTGTCTCAATGCATGTTTAAATATATTTATATGAAACTGAGCTGCATTTAAATTGATATTAATAGCTCTGTTTTACACAGGTGCAGCGGCATCTGCAGCTTTGTAAATATTCATAATGACAACATAATTATTAAGCTTACACCTGGCGCGTTGCTTAGGCGACAAAACATCGCCTGAGCTTTGACTATGAATTTCATTCAATTAAACGTCGAGTTTCCTGTTTCATTGTCGCAATTGTTGCCGCTTAGCTGGGCTAAGCTATTTTTACAGGTTGGCTTGCCAACTGGACTGCCAAATTCAGGCAAATTACTTTGACGAGGTGTTTGTAGCCTTAATTAAAATCATAGTCGGCACAGCTTAGCATTTAATGATTGTTTATGGCAGAGTGCAGATTCCCAGGCTGCTCGCATTGTTGTGTCTGTAATTACTCGGCTTGACTGTGCGCTGTGTGAGGAGCAGCAATGGCGGGCAGCTGCAGCCCAGGCAAACAGCTCGCAAATGGTTTCTAGATCGATAAACTTTGCAAGGAGCTCTGTGTGTGCGCTGAACCTGCCACGCCCACATACTGGATGCTACAGCATAGACAATAAATTCGAACAAAAGGCAACACATTCATCGAGTGGCAACATCAAAAGAAGAAAATTGTCGAGCTGAAGCTGGAGTGCGGGCAAAGCAGAGCTGAGAGAGGGGGCGTGGCAGTGGGAGACGGAAAAAAAACATAGTGAAAACTGAAACCAAATACCCAAACACAAAATGGCAGCTCTTTAGCTGCGATTTATATTTGAAATGCCTTTGGGTGGCCACTGAAGCGGCAAATGCTTTTGCGGCATCGCCTCAAATGGAGCGAGCACCCTAAAAAAGGAGATATAAAATACATATATATATATAGTATGTATATATTGCACCAAAATTTATTCATCGACGGCAGTTGCAACTTATTTTTATGCCTGTTAATTGTCAGGCAGAGGAAGAAGCAGAGGCTCCGAGTGGGCACTTTGCATACCCAAATGTCAACTTTTGCCATTTTGGCCAACTTCACACCAGGCGGCTGGCAGCTCCCAGGAGTTGCTTGTCTGCCGCCTTCCGCGCCGGCTCCTCTCCCGCCTAGTCGCCCATATGTGGGCATCATAAATATTTTCCAGTCCATTGATTTTTGGTCGCTGTGGATGCTGTCGATGCTGATGATGTCGGACGGACGAAGCAGCAGCCGCAGTCGCAGCAGGAGCATCTGATGCTCCTGCATATATCTATATATATATCTATATGCGCACTTGTGTTCCGCACAACAGTTTCTGAATTATTTCAACAAAATCATTTGACATTTTAATGAAGTTGGGCGGAGCAAAAGTCTAAGATAAATATTTTCGTATACATTTTTACTATGCTCAGACAATTGTTTTTGGCATCTACAATGTAACTTTCAGATGACTTCAGTTTCTTACAGATATGAGCCATGATATACATGTGAGCCACTGTACATATTTCAGTTATTGTTTATTGCCAAATTTCCAAGCAAAGATTTGTTAGTGTTAACAATGTTGAAAAGTATCTTTTTGCGACTATATTTTCGGTTCAGATTTTAGAGAGACTCGAATGATTATATATATATATTTTTACATTGTTTTATATATTTTGATACATTTTCTATATTTTTTTATGTTTATATTTCTATATTTTAAATTGATTAACATTTTTTTCAGTTGCATATTTCCTTATTTTTCAACATATATTTAATATATATATTTTTAAAATATATTTCATTGACATTTTTATTTTATTTCATTTCCATTTTAATTAATATCTCTTTTTTAGGTTTTATTTCTGTAATTATATTCAGTATAAATATTTGCAAAATTGTATAACTATATTTTAGTATTTTCTGTATATATTTTAATATATTTATTATATTTTAAAATATTTTAATTACTTTATATTTCTTATATTTATTTATTTATATTATATTAACTTATATATTAATTTCTTTTATGTATTTTAATTTTTTATGTCTTTATATATTTTCAGTATATCATTTTTATATAAATAGATATTTGTATATACATAATTTTATTATATAATTTTAATATTTTATTATTTGTTTATTTATAATGCTTTTCATATTATTTTAATACCGACATCATTACCATTTGTCGAAATTCCGATGATAACGATTGGAAAGTCCCTCCCGCTTATATATTTACCGTTTCATTGTGTGCTACGCATACGCTACCGTTGCCACTGTCGCTCACCTCTCTCTCCGGCGCAACTCTACGGCTGCCGCTTGCTCTTTGGCCGTGCTTTGTTTTGTTGCCAGCGACACTTGATTGCTTTTATGCGTGGTTGTTGTCTTTGTTGGGGCCGTGCGTCAGTCTGCTACACGCCAAATAGACTCAAATTATGCTGTGTGTGGCTGAGTATAACAGTGTGTGTGTGTGTGTGTGTGTGTGTGTGTGCCTGGCTGCTGTATGTTCGCTGTTTGCCTAACGCTTTTTTGTGTGCCTGCAAAACAATTTCATGTGCTTCGCGCACATAAATATTTTTGCTCAAGTTAATTGAAACATTACCAAAAAATGCTTGTTGGCAAATATTGAAATATGCCCCGAGTGGGGGCAACCCCAATGACCCCCCTGTATATATGATGTATGATTGGCATAAAACATTTTTCCGTATTGATTTATTTGCGACTGCCTGATGAGCATGCCACTGATTGCATGTAAAGCCCGAGGAAGTCCTTTTTTTATACTTTAATAAGAGAGTAAATTTAATGGGTGATTTTTTAATAAGTAAATAAATATGAGTAGCGTTTTATGTTTATATAAATAGTTAAATATTAACTCACAGCTGGCAGGATAAAATATTTGTCTTTACCGACTATGGACTGAATGCCCGATTTCTTGGCATAAATATAGATCTACAGACTTGAAATTATTTATGAGCCCTATTAAAGCCAAAGTAAAATTTTGAATTTTTTGCTTTTTAATTTGAGCACGACCTCACCTGCTTCGGCCTCATTCTGTGCGCAGTCGAGTGGATAAATAATATCAAATAATTTGTTATACAATTAATAATTTAATAATATCTAAAAACCATATTTATTTCAGCTTGTTACCTTCACCTGATAGAAACAATTATCTAACACATTTAAATTCTTTATTTTGCCAGTAATGTAGATCGCTCATGTGTAAACTATGTTTAGCCCAAAACATGTCGGATCTGGCTTCAGAGTGAGATTGTTCGCATAAAAATTGTTCGATTGGCTTTATGGCTCTGCCTGAGAGCTTTGAAAGTTTCCTTCTTCAACTCTCCTTACTTCTTGCTACATTTGTTACCAGCCGACTGCTTAACGATCTCATTAATCGATCTGGCCACATAGTCTATGTTCTTTGAATTCAGGCCGCAGACATTAATGCGACTGGAGCTGAGCAGGTAGATATGCTTATCCACTCTGAGGCGTTCGCATTGCTTGGCTGGCAGGTGGTTAGTGGGCAGCGCGGGTCAGCAGAGACTTAACCTTTGAAGACTTTCCATACTCACCATCCAGGCCTAAGTACGCAAACATGCCACGCCCTTGTACTATGTGATCCCATGTGCCTGGCGTGTCCAGCTCCACGAGCTTTTGGGTCAAACAATGTCGCATATTCCTCACACGATCTGCCAACTCGGCCAGAGTCTTTTGCCTGAGTTTGATGAATATTATTTTCTGCTCTCATTTGGAGCTTCGCTTACCATTTAGCTCTATTTGCGCTGTTGCCCAGGACATTGACGATTATGCGACTGCCGAAAGCGGGCGGATTCGAGTAGTCTATGCGTATAAGATTGGTGAGCTCCGAGGCCACAGCCGGCGCATGGGTTTTGTCCTTTAAGACGGCTATTAAGCTGCCAATGCGTTCATCTAGGAACAGGGTATGAGTTAAGGCATCAAGCTCTCGCGGACACTTACTGTAGAGCCCCATGTTCTTAGAGAACGATTGGGCGATCAGCGCCTCGTGGCCCTGCTCGAGAAAGTAGCGGATTGCAAAGGCGTCGCGATCCGTGCAGCCGCTCGAGAAGCCTATGTAGGCCGCATCAAAGAAGGGGAACAGATTACGCAGCTTGACGACTTCAGAGATCTGTTTCCACTGCTGCTCTGTGGGGTCCAGGCCCGTGGGATTGTGGCCCGACGCCTGGAGCAGCACTACGGCTCCCTCTGGCGCGCTGCCGAGTCCGGCCAGCAGCCTGGAGATATCGATTTTCTTCTTCTTGGCACTCCAGTAGGGATACGTGCGGAACTGCTTAAAGCCAGCCTGCCTGAGAATGTTCTTGTGATTGCCGTAAGTGGGCTCCGACAGGAGGCAGAGGCGCTTCTTCAAGCGCTGGCACAGGAACTCCGAGCCGATTCGAAGCGCGCTGGTGCCGGCAACAGTCTGAGCTGTTATAGTCTGAGCAGCGATTATATATATTATAGCTGCAGTTATGTAACAGAGTCAAGCTCACGCGTTTCTCCTTAAGCGCCTTGCAGTCCTTGCCCAGCAGCAGCTCCGTGGCCACCTTCGTGAACTCCGGGTTGCCCGTGATGGGCAGATATTCGTGATTAAGCTTCTTATTCTTCACAACCTCCAGCTCGCACTTCTTGACGATTGGGAAGACGAAGGGATCGTTCTGGTCAGTCCGATAGGCTGGCGAGGAACTGACTGAGAGTTGGGCACGGCTAGCGGAGTCAACTTACCACCGATGCCCAGATTCACCTTCTGCTTGTGCGTATCCTGCACGTAGAGATTTCGCAGATGGAAAACCTCAACGGGCGGCGTGAGCTTTGCATTGGCAAACGCTGACTTCGGGCAGTCCTTGGCGTCCCCATAGCCACGACTCGTGGACTTGGAAAAGCTACGAGAGAATCCCTGAGAACTTAAATGACCTTCATGACAGCTGGGCTGGGCTGGGCTCTTACTCTGTTCGGGCAGGCAGACAATTACTTGACAGCTTTAGCATGACGACCGCTAAACGTTAATTTGGATTTGGCAAAATGAAAGATTTAAATTACGGCAATTTAATTTATAGTAAAAAAAAAAGATTTTGTTGACATGTGAGTAAAAGTAGTGTGACCCCGCAATCAATGAAGAGCTCGTCGCCATCACTCAGTCAAGGTGATTGTCCAGCTGAGATGCAGATCCATTTGCTTACCATTTGGGGCTTGTTTATGGGGCGGGCCATAGCCTTGTTTGCGCACAGCAGCAGCAATAACAGGCGCAACAACAACAAGTTGCATGTTTGCGTTGCGGCTGCTTCGTGTGTGGATTTTAGTGCGGAGCCAAACTATTTGATGGGCAGCTGAGTGGAAGCTGGCAGCCAGTCGACAATGACAATGTATCTGTGGACCTTTAACTGTCGAGGTCTTTAAAGACTTCTTGTTAAACAAGCTTGTCAAGCGACCCATTTAAGCTGACACTGCCGAGCAGTTATAGTAACTGTTACAGTTGCTGCTGTCGCTTGACCTTATCCATAAAATGTTCGCCTTCCGTTTCCGCTGCACTCGACTCGACGCGACCGCAGCGGTGCGGCGTGCTTAATGGCCTGGCATTGTGGCGACGGGGCAAACGCAGCGAGGAAATCATTTTTGTAAATATTATGCAACAGACACACACACACACACACACACACTCACACACCCATACACCTCCCCCACCTCCACACAGCAGCTCTCAGCTTTTGGCTCGTCCTTGCTCATCAATTGGCGCAGACGCTGCTGCGCCTGCAATTTATTTTTTATGCATGAACTGTAAATGAAAATTAAATTGACTGTGTTCAGGCCGCGACGTTAGAAGCGCGGCGCATGAATAATGCAAATGGCCGCGGCGGCTCAGCCGGCAAGCACGCACTGACCTCCGCTTAACATTTTATTTATTATCACATATTCATATGAGGCTTTTATTTTGTGTTTTTAATTAAGTTATAAAATATTAATTTGCACTGTTGCCGCCGCTGCGCCGCTGCCGCCGCTGCTGCTGCTGCTGTGGTTGACATGCATTTTGTGGTCTTCTTGCTGCCGTCTTCTGCCTGCTTGCCGCCTGCTGTGCCAGCGCTCGGCGCTGCCAGTGCCAGTGGCAGCAGCTCAGGTTTATGGTGTTGGCCGGAGTATTCAATATCGCTCAGCATAACTTTCTATAGCTGCTGCTGGCATTTTACGCGTCATTTAACCCGTTCGACTTGGGTTTCAAATGCAACAAATTCCCGCCGCCAGCTGCCTCCGCGCCTGCTTCAGTAAACAATGGAATTGAATTGAGCCTGGCAACGGCTGCTGACGGCCTGTCGTGAGGGCAGACAGCGGCAAAAGGAGGAACATAAACAAAGTAATTTGTAATAGACTCGGCATGAAGTAAGTCGCCAGCCTGAAGGGCTTGCAGTGAAATAGAAGCTGAGTTAAATTGTAGATAAGTTTTTATAAGAGTCGTAGAAGGCATAAAGATATTGTGTCTTAAAAAATATATACATATATAAAAATAAAATTAATAAAATAAATTTATAATAAAAGAAATGAATAAATAAATCTATATAAAATTTATGAACAAAATATGTGTATACAAAAGTATGATAATAAATATATATATTTAAAAAAAAAAAAAATTGAAAATGTATATTTTTTTCAATTTTTTTTTTAATATATATTTTTTATATATAATTTTTTTAATTAAATATATTTTATTATTTATGTAAATATTTTTAAATATTTTTATGTCATATATTTTTACATATTTAATTTACTATTAAATATATTTATGTATAATTTTTTCCAAGTTTTTTATTTTTTGTAAATATATGTATCGGTTATATATAGATATATATATTTTTTAAATTTAAAAATATATATAAAAATGTTTACTTGTCATATTTCTTTTATATATTCTATTTTTTATTAAATATTTGTTTATATACAGAGATATATATGTATATTTAAATATATTTATATATATATATATATATATATATATATATATATATATATATATATATATATATAATAAATATATACATTTATCTTCCCTCACTTTGCCATTTTAATTAGCGCTTCTTAAGTCGCCGCCTGCACGACTTCATCTGCAGCCGCAATTGCCTGGCAGCAGTTCATAGAGCCTGGCATAAAGCACTTCCCCGTCAGCTTATCTATCTGTCTTCATTCAGTTATTCATTGACAACTTTATAATCCTTTGTATCTGTTAATCCCGCATCACTTCTTCCGGCGCATCAGCCAGGCGCTTCCTCCTTTCAATTCTTGTCCTCCTCTTTCTCCAGTTCTCCACTGCCGCTCTTCTTCTTTTTTAATCTTACAATTCCACAACCTAACCCAACTTTCATTGTGCTGGCTCTGGCTGCCGCTGCTGCTGCTGCTGCGGACTTAAACATGACAGCTGTCATATGTTGCTATTCCATATCACATTTTATAGCATAGTTTTTTTGCCTTTCCTTTCGTATTTTTTCTGTTCTTTTTGCCTCTGATTTTTTTCAGCCGACATTCCGCTCTATCTAAGCTTTGTTTTGTGGCATTACGCTTTATTTTCCGCTTCTGCTGTTCGTATCACAACACTTTTACGCACAGCACGTGCTACGCTCTCTCTCTCTCTCTCTCTCTCTCTTTGTTACTCTCTTTCAGCTTGAGCTTTTGCTATTGGCTCTGCGCACTCTCCTGAGCTGACTGGCTGCGTCCCTCTCTTTGGGCTGATTGGAAGCTGAAACATTTACTGTATTTTTTTTTTGCACTTCTGCAGCTGTTGTTGTTGTTGTTGTTGTTGTTGTTGGGCTCTTCATTGTTTCTGTTTTGCTCTGTTTCACATGCTTCAGCTGTGCCACATTTAGCCCATGACTTTGGCAGCGCATGGAACTCAGACTCGGCAGCCGAGCAGAGCAACTGTGAAGCCTGCCTGCATTTAAAAATAAATTATTGTGGTAACACACACACACACACACACCTACTTGAAGAGTCCTTTATTTTAGTCTTAGTTGCTCTTGGGCGTACGTTGAACTTCTGACCCAAACACCTGTCTAGATTGCGGCCTGCGATTGTGCTCTGTTGTTGTTGTTGTTGTTGACTTGTCATTTCGTCACTTTGCAAAAATAGTTTTTGGGTTCCGGTGCGGCCTGAGCTCTGCTTAATTTTATTACTACAGCTGCGCCTGTGATTCAGTGCGGAAAATTAAAAGGGTTTACGGCACATAGATAAGTGGTCGTACGGGGAAATGAATAGATCCGCCACGGAGACACATTGACATTGGCTTTTTATCAGCGGATTAGCTACAAGTCAACTTCGCTTGACTTGCCTGAAAAGGGTTTAGTTTATGAAGTAGCCAACTCATGGATTGGACTGAGACTTGAGATTGTTAGCTGGGAATAGTGAAAAATTTAGTTTATTAATTTAGAATTTTGTTTACATTTTTATTATTTAATTTTAAAAATTATTATTTTGTGTATAAAATTTATATAAATATATTTAGCTTTTTTTTATTTAAAAAAACTTTTTAAAAATGTTTTTATAAGTTTTTATATCGAAAAAGTTTTTTTGTTATACTTTTTATACTTTTTTACCTCTTCAATATATTTTTAAAAATTTCCAACAAGTTTAATAATATTATAACAATAAAATAAAAATTTTCTATTTCTTCTTCTTTCATTTTATATTTTTTCAAAATTTTTATGACAATTATCTAGCTTCCTACATTACGTTTTACCTATTTTAATTTTTTTTTCTATATTTTTATAATCATTTTCTATATCTTCTATAACTTTTCTTACCTTACCTTTTTGTTTTTTAACGTTTATTATTTTATCAATATTTTTTTTATAATAACCCAAATGTTTCTTGTTGCAGTTTATACTTTTTACCCTTTTCTACTTCTTCAATATATCTTAAAATAAATTTTCCATTTCCCAACTAGTTTCTTGAGTCTCTCCATATTAAATTTCCGCCCCAGCCAAGCATATTTTTGCAACATAAAAAAGTCGCAAGCATTATCAATGGCTGTCAGCGGCACAAACTGCCGATTGGGCTCAATCAACGGCTAAACAAAGGCAGCAACAATGGCAACAGTCTAAAATAAAGAGCCACGTGAAAACGTGAGCCATAATCATCATCAGCAGCTTCATCATCGTCGGCGTCGTCGTCAAATGATGACATATCCCTGGCTCACGTTTCCCGTCCATCGACAGCGAGCAGCAAAGCAGCTCATTAATGTTTTTGTCCGCCATTTAGTCTGCATCTTTCCGTCCGTTTCTATGCACAGGTCTCTGCCGCTGCCGCCTCATCGTTACGTCAAGTACTTCAATTATTTGCTGTGCTTTCAGTTCTGGCATTGAATAGAATTTAACGCTCATTGTTTGGTCAGCCAGCGTCGTGGGCGGCGCCATTGTTCGGCGCTAATTAAAGGAATTTTTTAGCAGGTGTTTGCGGTTGTTCCTCAACGTTTTTCGGTATCGGCCGCAGTGCCATTGTGTGTGGGCCAGAGCCGCTGCCAGGGCCACTGCCAAAGGTGGAACACGTACTTCTGTTTCACACGTTCGCCCAGTTTTCAGCTAATTGAATATGCATTTTAATGGCATAATTTCTGCATGTGTATGCGCGCTCCCTCTTCCTCTCTCTCTCTCTCTCTCCTCTCAGGCCAAATGAACCCAAGTGAACTTTTCGGTCAGGGAGGGGGCAAACAGTTTAGGGCCTAAAAATGGTTTGCTTTGTTGCCACTCTGCGCGTTGGCCCAGAAAATGTTGTTGTTGCTCGCTTTGCATAAAGTGCTTTTCAAAGCCGAAAAAGAATAACAAATAAGTAGAAGAAGTGTATATAGCGAAATCGGCGGTTTTAAATGCTCCTCCCACGCCCACCTCCGCCCCCATCGGTGTCTTTGACAGTTAACGAAGTGTAAATATTTGTATAAAAGCGCCAGATATGCTTAGCACTTGGCTGCATCTGATGTCGACGCCCCCGAGTGCCGATGGATATATTTGTAATTGCTTTTCTCTGTGCATATCCAAGTGCTGCTAATGTGTCTCTGGCACGTGGGCAGGAAGTGATTTGTCGACCAGAAAAAATAATGGCAAATTGAAACAGCTGCTTTAAACAAGTAGCTTTAATAGCGGCAGCCTAGAAAGCTTATTCGCAGAGCGCTTTGATTTGTTCAGGCATTTCATATGCTCTCTGGCAACGTGGCGTATGAGCGATCTGCAACCGCAAGGCAACCTGTAATGGTTTCACGGCTAGACACTTTAACAAGCTGCTGCGCCCACAACACACACACACACGCACACGCACACATGGCACTTGCCGACATAAGCATTTTGTAATTTCAATATAATTTTGTTGCCACACGTATTAAGTATACGACGCATTGCGCTTGTGGTATTTCGTGTTTGCCTATAACGTGCATGTGAGAGTGTGTGAGAGTGTGTGTGAGTGTGTGTGTGTTGTGTGTATTTGCTGCAGCTGCTTTTGTTTGCTAATATAATATTTTGTAGCATGCTTTAGTAGCAACAGCAACAGCAGCAGGCGGCAGGCGGCAGGCGGCAGGCGGCAGCCGGCAGTTGCCTGGAATTTTTCTACTTAAGAGTATTTTGTGCTTAGCTTTGCAGTTCAGTCAACTTTTGCTTGGCTACCTGTGCAAAGAACAGGGTCTAGACGCAGCACACGTACCACACACCTACACACACACACTCAGTGTGGAAAAGCTGAAGAAAAATGCTTAATATGATAGACGCATAAAACCCTTTTGGCATCTTTTGTGGCTTTGCTTTGCCATGCTCCGTGTTGCTGTGGCAATTTCAAAAAAATAAAACCAAACATAAAAACGATAACAAATTTTCCATGCCACTGTTTTCGAGATTACAAATTACGACACATAACCCGTGGCCATGGCAGCGGCTACAGAGCAATACGAGAGCATCCCACAGCAGTCACAGCAGCAGCAGCAGCAGCAGCGGCGGCAGCGGCAGAGAACTTCAAACAGTTGCAATTATATAATGAGCACAGAGTTTGCCCGCTAAGCTGCCAACATGTGTTTCACAAACACACACACACTCACATGTGTGTGCGTCTTTTTGCACAAATATGTTTGCCTTATGTTTGTGTGTTTCATTTCTAAAGTGGGCTGATTAAGCGCAAAGCAAATGTTTCATTGATTCCCAATTGGAATTCAGCCAAAGCTAGTTTATAAAAAACTAATAATATTTATTTTTATTTATTATGAATTTAAAATTTATTTAGCACATATATTTTATTAAAAATAAATAAATAATTAATTATATATATCTAAGTTTCATTAAAAATTGATTTCAAATATATAAAGTGTAATTAAGAAACTAATAATTGATTGACAAAATTAACAATGGAAATAACAATAAAAATAAAAAATATTTTAATTTAAATATATATTTATATATATATATTTAAATATATATATTTAAATTGCTTACCAACATTTTAATTTATTTAAAAATTTAACAAATATTTATTTGAAATATATAAAATATTCTAATATATTAAATATTAATAAAATAAATAATAATATTAATAATATATGTATTATTTTTTTTTAATTTGCCAGATACTCTATTTCAAAAATATAAAGTAAATAAAAATGTATATATTTTTATACGCTTAACAAATATTTTATTTATAATATTTATATATATATATATTATTTAAATATATATTTTATTTTTAAATTTAGCATATACAATATATTAAATATTTTTTTTAATTCGATTTTTAAACATTTTTTTTTTATATATTTATAAATATTAAAAAAAAAATTATATATAAAAAATTATATATAATATAAATATAATTTTTATTATTATATATATATATATATATATATATATATATATATATATATATATAATATAGATTATTTTTATTGATTTATCTCGTTAAAGCTCTGCAGCAACTCTCAGTGCGCGCCTCGCTTTCAATATGCCTGCGTGTGTCCGTGTGTGCGGGTGTTTGCTTTTTAGTTTATCAGACATTTCCTGCGGCGCTTTTTGAGACGTGGTGTTAGGGTCTAGCTGGGGATCGCTGCCGAAGTGTTGGGGAGGGGCGCATAAACTTTTGCAACTATCGGAAGTCGTTAACGCATTCACACACAGGCAGCTGGTCTTAGTGCTGCCACGCCCACTTCAATGGCGTATCCCATTCATTCAGTCTATGTGTGTCTTTGTCACTCACCTACACCCACACACACACACACATGCACATGCACAGCTGCCATGTTTGATTTCTCGCTTTATATGTAGGCTAACTTGTGTTTGCCGCTGTCACACAGCTGCGCCGCAGACCACCCACAGCGGGCGTCCCCGCGCGACCCTTGAAGCCGGCGCACGCCCACAAATGTTGGCACATTAATTAATTGAAATGCTGCCGGCCATGGCAAGCGGACAGAACTTGTGTGAGCGGGCGAGTGGGTGGGAGTGGGGCGTGGAGAGGTCGTGTGTTTTGCACGCTTGTTAGTTTAACTAGCGCCTGGCAATTAAACGAAAATTAATTATGCTACCTAACAGAGAAGCGCGCCCGAGGCAAAAACGCGCCGGCCTTGAACTTAGCAACGGCAGCGCATTTAAATAGAATACGCCCAGCCGGGCAACCTTGCGACCCAAGGCCCCCACAGTCAAGCGGGAAGCCAATCAGCTGTCATTTTTTGTTTTCGCTGCCTTCCTAGGCCGACGGAAGTGTGCGTCCAGCCGGCAGCTTCTCGCGCTGCTCAAGTTTCCTCTCGCTATCTGCTTCCCTTGGCTGCCTGCCTGGCTAATGCCTGCTTAACTTTGACTTTGGTGACAGCGCGACTTTAATCAATGCCACGTCCTCACAGGACGTTCAGGGCGCCCCCAGTACAAGGTTAAAATGTCGCACTTGCCCCGAGTCACCACCACATAGTTTCCCAGCCTCAAGTGCTCCCACAATTCATAATCCCCGCCAGGCGCAGCGCGCAGATCATTTTTCATTTTTTCACATCGCACGCCATCAATCAATTTCATGCTGCTTGGCGATGTAAAACTGCTTAAGTTACGTTGTACTTACATTTCACTTCAAAGACTTCATCGGAACTAAAGTTCTCCAATTTGGATACCGACTGAAAGCGCGAGAGCGAGAGGGGATGTTATGAAATGCTAGAAGTGCGGTAGAGAGAGGGAGAGATTAAGAGAGAGGGAGGGAGGGAGAGAGTGAGAGAGAGACAGATTGAGAGAGAGATGGAGAGAGGTTGAGGATGCAGCTGTAATGTGGATATGATCTATATAAGAAATGGAGACTATAGGAATACGATCTTATTGACTTTGATTTGTACATATATATATTAATAATTATTAATAATAGTAAGCAATAACTATAACTTAATAATAAAAACTTAATTTTTATATAAATTTCTTTATTTTATATAATATATTATTTCTTTATACTATTATATAATATGTTAGTATTTATTATATAACATATATTAATTTGTACATAAGAATTTATAATGCTAATTACTAAATATTAATAATAGTGAATAATATAAATAAATTTAAAATAATTATTTATTTTCTATTGCTGAATATACAAAGTTAGCTTCAATCTCAGATTTTTCCTCTAAAAATAAAATCACATATCTTACCATAGCAAAATTTCTCTTAAAGAAGATCTTTTTGTGATCTACACATTTTTGTTATAACTGTATTGCCTAAATCAAGCAATTTATTTATAATTAAATTTGGCTGCGTTATCCTCTGAACCAAGTTTTAGCAACATGCGTCTTGAAGGCTTTTTTCTACATTTTTTATAAATATTTGCTGAAATGCTGCAGTTGAAAATTTGATTTTATTTAAAGAAGAATAAAGCAAAGTAAAATTAAAAATAAAATTGTAGGACTATGGCTCAAAGGCTATAGAAAATATTTATCATTTACGGAGAAGGTGAAAGCTGCGCTTAGCTGATGATGCGCCGTGTATAAATATATATATTAAAATAATATATATATTAAAAAATAAAATAAAATATATAGTGATAAATATATATCTTCATATAATTTAACTATCTCTCTCTTTCTCTCCTATCTAGGGTATCTGCTAGTCTACTCTCCTAGCTTTGCATTTTTTGCGCACTTCTTTGTGTTGTTGCGTCTTTGCTTTTCATCTCTTTTTCTATGGGAAATTTTGGTTTGCATGGACTTGTCCAACTAGTCAAACTTGGCTGAGGCAGTCAAGGCAGCTAGATGCTCTGCTTAATTCATAAATAATTTGCAATTAATTTATAATATAATTAACAACATGTCATTATTTATATACGATATATATCATAAATAATTATTTCATGTGCATTTATTATTTCTGTTTCCTTAACTTGTAAGTAGGCCTCGGATTAGACCTTAATTATTTGATTATATATATATTTATATTTTTTTTTATCAGCGAAAGAGCATTCGCAGCCATCATAGTTGGCCTCAAATACTTGGCTTATTACGTTCCCTATTTTCAAGCTTTTGCGTTTGTCGTTACGTTTCGTTAGACCCTAAAGAAAAAAATTTATATAATTTTCTTTTTCTTTTTATTTTTCGCCCACGCCTGGCGGACTTTGCCTCTTGGCCTGGTCAATGCTTCCTTGGCATTATTATTATAATGTTGTTTTTTTTTTATTTTTTTTTATTTTGCTTTTTTTCGTTTTGCTGCCCGCCGCGTCCGGTGCATTGGCTCCGCACTCTGATGATTTATGTGCCGTCGAGCCGTGTCATGAGCCCAATTAACATTTGGGCTTAAAAATGCTTCAGCTTGACGGGCAACTTTGACGGCGGCGACTAAATTGGCTAAATTTGATTTGTATTTAATATATTATATATAGTAAATACACCCACTCTTTTAGCTCATTTTGAGTCTGGCTTAGTACATCCGCTATATATCCCTAATCCTTATATATAAATATATATTGCATCGATTAGCCTTGGACGTCCTTTCATTGATGTTCGCAATTAATAGGCTTTAGCCTCGTGTACTGTGTCTTTCACAAATCAATTAGCTCGGTTCTAATGAGCGCATTTTGGCTGTATTCCCAGGTGTGGAGACGCTTGTCTTGCGAGCCATGCACTCGGCAGGGATAATGTGCATACTTAATAAACGTTAACAGCGCTACGCATATATAACAATGCGGGTGGGCGTGTGCTACGTACTCTGCCGCCCACTCAATGCGTTTATGTTTAAGCTGCTGTTAAGCCGATGGCCCACACCCACAGCGCCAGTCGACTCGGTTCGAGTTGAGTCGACTTTGGCAATTTAGTTTATTTATAGCTACCAAAATATGAGCGCCAGAGTTACATACATGCTGCTCTTGTTGTACATGTCTACATGCGTGTGTGTGCGTGTGTGTGCGTGTGTGTGTGTGTGTGTGCTGACACATCATAATTTGGCTGTTGTTATGTGTTGCGCGCGTGTGTGTGTGTGTCTCAGCCTTGTGCTCATGTTTCCAGTTCATGTTGTAATATTTTAATGTGTGAAGCTACAACTGCTGCCGTTGTCGTTTTGCTAAGAGCCCACCCCCCACACACACACCCACCCTACTCCACCCCACCCCCGCCCAGCCGTATAAATCACATATTTTGATAACATTAATTTACGCAACGGGTCCTATATCATTCCAATATGTTCTCAACTTGATCACATTTGATATTTGCGCACATAAATAACAGCAAAATGGATTTTTTGCTCATCTGTTATACGTATAACAGTGAAAGTCACTTGCAGGCGACACGCTATGTTCTATAAACGTCTCTCGATGTCAATTAGCTATATCAATATATATATACCGTTTATTCCGGCACCTGAGACTGGAGTCTTCGTTAATTTCCATCATCAAATTTGCCAAGCGGCCAAGGGCCCTGAGCTGAAACACAATTAAAACCCAATTCGAACTGCAATTTTAAATCAGGAAACTTATCCGTTGCCTCTGCTGGGCAAACGAACGGGAGTCAGAGCCTCTGCCGATTTTTGGTCAAAGATACGGCCATAATAGAAACTAGATTGAGTACACGCACCTGGGCAAACACACACAGCAGGCCAGCCTCTCCGGGCCAGGGCAAGGCTTATCGAAGTGTCTGGCTGGGGGCCTAGGCGTCTGCAGTTGGCTTTTGCTGTGTTGGCATTGCATTTGCAATTCCAAACTAGTTTCAATTGATTAAGTTTCTGGTTAATGGATTGCTTACATATTTGAGCGGGGCGCAGGTGGGCAGCTGCATAACTCTTGGCCATGTAACAGTAAATACAGCCATGCCAATTGGCCGGGCATGGGATCTATGGCCAGCACGTAGGCGCCTCGCAGGCTAATCAACAGAGCTTCGACCCGACTATTTGGCCTCCAAGCTTACTTTAGGCCAACTATAAAGTTATTAACAGTCGGCTTAGGCGCGTACAGTTGGCATGCAAAGAGGTAACAGAGAAAGCGAAAGAGAAAGAGAAAGAGAAAGAAGAAGTTATGACATGTTTGCGTGCTTTTGTGCGAGTTAATTGTGAATAATTATTTGCTTATGCCATAAAGCAGATTAAAAAACTTTTGTTTTTAATTAGAAGCAGCGTGAAAACAAAAGATGCGGCAGCAGCAGCCAAGGCCCCTACAGCAACCCCCCCGGCCCGCCCCCCGCAACAACTTTAGCAACTTTACAAACATTTTTCGCGCGTATAAATTACACAAAGAGCCAGAGACACAAAGAGCAGCAGAGAGCTGCGTATCAAATTAAAGTTTTCGCTCCAAATTAATGCAAATCTTTTATGCACAAAGACAATGCGGCGTATGCGCAATGAGCTGGCTGCATATTACGCATACGCCGCGTGCCACATGCGAGTCGGCGACGCTTTAAGCGCTCGCGCCACTGCCACCCAAATGTTAATTAATTTCATTTTAATTAAGTTCCCGGAGTTTATTAAATTTTACAAGCAACAACAACAACTTGAAAATTCATTTTCATGCCTCGCACTTCCAATACGTTACTCTATATATATATATATATATATATATATATATATATATATATATATATATATTATATGTGTGTGTGTGTGTGTGTGTTTATAAAGCATTTCAAAATTAATCAACAACTTATTTATGTAGGCGTTGCCAGTCTCCGTGGGGGCCGCCGTACTAATCACGTGGCTGCCAGCGCCAGAGCCCGGACGCGCGCATCCTTTGACGACGTGTCCTGCGCTGATTAATATTGAGTGTTTGGGCCATTTTTGGAAAATATTGTTGAAATTTGAGTGCGCTTCATGCACTGTTATGCCGGCTAGTTGATAAGGATACTCAGCCATATTTTTTGGCAATTAGCTTATTGTTGTGATAAGCTGGGCCTGGACTGGGGCCGGTCTGGGGTCGTCAGTTATAATGAAAATTGAATAATTAATTTAATTTGTTATTTTTTAATTTAATTGAATATCGCATTATTAGCGCTCGCGTTGTGTTCGCACTACACATTTCAATTACGGCATAAACTACGGAATTTGCTACGCTCCGGCCAAATTAGTTGTTCAATTTGCCGGCATTTGCAAATTTGTTGCTTATCGCTTTATTGTTTATGTTAATTTTAGCTCATTTAATTTTAGTATTTTGTGCACACACACCTACACACACACACAGTAGCGTGTCGGTTTGTTGTGGTTGCCATATCTGTGCACAGAGCACATTAAATGCGGTATGCAAATGTTGACGTTTTGCCAAATGCGCCGCATAAGCCTCTAATTAAGTTTTCATGAATTCTAACATTATATTGTTTGGAGGACCGACCGCCGCTTATCGAGGTAATTGTGGGCGTGCGAAATGCGAGCAGCGGGGCAGACACTTCAGCGGTAATTGCCATTGAAGTGGTTAAGGGCGTCAAACAGAGCGAGCGAGACTTCAAATGGCCAACAATTTCATTCATTTCGGCTGAGAATTCGTAGAAGTCTTGTTGAAGCGCACTTCACATATTTGTGTTAACTTCGGGTTGTTGGCCTTTTCGCTTCTCATGAATTTCACAGGATTTGTTCAATATCGAGCTGAAAAATATAGTTTGCTGCTCAATTTGATGTTTTGAGTATAGGTATGCATATATATAAGTATATTTAAGTGTAATATTAGGAAAATTAAGTGCAGATTCTGCTCCCTAAGTCTGCTCAATTCTGATTCGCCTCATTTGAATTTGAGTTGCAGCAGAGTTGCTCCAATTATCCAATTGAGTTTGCGTCTCAGCTGCACGCTGCTCATTGGCTGGTCACTCGCTGGGAGACAAAAAAATATAGCAGCTGCTGAGCGTAATGGCCGCTGTTGCTGAGTGCGAGCGAGATAGCATTTCTGGCCTGCATGCTCATTTTATTTCATGCTCACTGTGTGCGAGAGGGAGACAAAGCTAGTTGTTGCTGAGTGCGCTCTGTGTTGCTGAGTGAGAGCGAGATAGCATTACCTACTGCATCCTCTAATTATCACTCCATGAGAGCGGCAGAGAAAGCATGCTGCTGCTGATCGTGCCGTCTGTTGCTGAGTAAGAGCGAATTGGCAATTCCGACCAATCGGATAGAGTCGTCATGAGAGTCAGTGCACGAGTCGAAGAGACTGAAAGCTGATTAGCCGAGTGCAAAGCGAGATGAATCTGTGCAATAAGGTAAACTCGTTTGTATGAAATGTTAGATACATATTTTTGATACAAGTATACAAATATGCTAGTTCTCTGTTATTATTCTTTACAGGAATATGCATTAGCCCCTGCCTCGCCCACTTCTAGCTGACACACAGGTAAGCACACGCAAACAATAATTTATATATATGAACACCTGCTAACAGGCTTTGTCTTGTTAACCTGTTAATGGCATAAATTTCAATGGAAGTCAACAGAATATGCCACGCTCTCCCTCTCTCTTTCTCTCACTTAACACAAATCTCTGGAGAGCTCTCGCCAGTTGGCCCAGCATTCGTTCGTTCTCTCAAACAGGCAACTCGCATTAGCTCAGCTGCCGGCAAGTGTCACAGCTGTTTGCCAATGGGGCTTCACTGTTTCGTGGGAATTGCAATTATATCTCGCCGAGAGACTCGACATCAGCAAATGACGACAAATGTAGCAACTCCCAGGCATATGGTCAGGAATTGATGTCAAGGTGTTCGACTGTCTACATCAATTTAAGCTCAAGCCGAGCTGAGTGGCATTTTGCTGCGTATTTTTCTAGTTTTGTTGCGAGTTTCTGCAATATGCAGCAGTCAAATATTTCTCGCCCAGTTGCTTTCTGATATTTAAATATCTCCGAGTTGTTGGCCTTTGACAGCTCTCTGCAGCTGCTCGACTCAATTCTCATAAATCTAGTGCAATTCAAATGCCGTTCTGCATGCAATAAATAAAAATCTTCAAAATACACGCAGCTGACATGGCGATGGGGATGGGGATGCCCCGCCTCGCCCATTCCGCTCCATGCCACTTTGGCAAGTCATTGAGGCGGGCCGTGCTTCCTGCGCTGATCCTGCGAATGCCTGAAAGCTGCATTTCCGGTCACTAATATAAGTCAAAGTACAAAGTTGGCTGGCTGGCTGGCTGCTGGCTGCTGGCTGGTTGGCTGACTTTACTTCACTTCGCTTCTCTCTCGCTTATAATGCAACGGCACTTAGCCAACGCCATTTTGAAAGGATGGGCGGGGCCCCGTTCGGAGGGGCTTCGTCTATCTGACTGTGTGTGTCGCCGTGCCTCGCTGATGATTTAAGTGCACTTTGATGCACATTTTTCGTTGCTGCTGCTGCTGCTGCCTCTGCATCTGCCGCTGCCTCGGCTGCCCCAGATAATTTAATTAAATTATACGCTTCCTTACGTGCATCGGCAGGAGCGAGGCGAGGTGGCCACAGGGCCAGGTTGGGCTCAGTTTAGGGTGTGCAGCTCACATTTTAATAAGGTTTGTTGGTTAGCTAGTTTTGAGGTTGAGCTGAGTGTAGTTTTGGTTTAGTTTTATGCGCTGTCGAAAGGCTTTGTAAGAGGCTTTGGGGTTAAAGTCATTTGGGTTAGCTAAAAGAGGTCGAACCAGAGCACACGGACTAGGCGTATGCTAGATGCACCCACACACACACACACATTTACAAGCTGAAAGCTTTCACTTAAGCATCTCTATTATCAGCGCAACAAATAGCAAAAAGACAAGAGCTCATAGAGCGGGATTTATGAATTATGATGCTGGGGCTGAAAACAAGAAATTAATATAAAGACTTTGTGCTGCCCTGAACGGAGATTGTTTTCGCCTCAGCGGGGAAAAAACTCAGATTTTAACAGATGTTAATGAAATATTAAGGGCTTGAATGGGGCTTAAAGAGAGAGTTTTTAATATCGAAAATTAAATTTAATTACATTATAAAAATGTATTAAATTACTTTTAATTAAATTATTAAACTATATAAAACCAAGTTCAATTTAATTATATAAAATTAAATTAAATTAAATTATAAAATTATATGAAATTTAATTTTATTAAATTATAAAACTATATAAAACTAAATTCAATTTAATTATAAAATAATATAAAATTAAACTTTATTAAATTAACAAATTATAATACATAAAAAAATTAAAATTAAAATTAAATTTCATTAAATTATAAAATTATAATAAATTAAATAAACAAATAATAAATAATAAAAATTAATTAAATACATAAATTAAACAATAAAATTGTATCATACCATATATACTCTACTATATCATAATTATAAAATCATATCAATCTAAATTAAATTTATTCACATTGTTTATACATTCATTATTATTTTTTTTTCATATTTTATTTACATAAAATTAGTTTAGACTTGAGTTGCATCTCTTTATCTCAATTAGTAAATATGAGCAGATGAATTGAAATTTACAGCAATGTTTCCATGCTGGCTGCTAGGACGCATTAAAAAGTCGTTGCAGCTTGGAAAAGGGAAAACAAAATGTAAAATAAAACATTTGCTGCAATCCTTTGGCAGCCCTTGGCTTGCCCAAAAAGTGTTGATGTTATTCATCAACGTCAAAGTGATTACGTTGTTGTTGCTGTTGTTGCTCTCCTCGTTGTCGTTGTCGTTGTCGTTGTCGTCTCTCTCTGGTGTTGGTGACGCGTCATGCGGCTGTCAGCAAGGCGACATCAACTGGTAGCTGGCAACTGGCAACTGGCACTAGCAACTGGTAAAAAGCTAGCCAGGCGGCCGAGCCGAGTCGAGTCGAGGCTGGAGGAGAGCAAAACCCATCACAGAAGCCACAGCAGGCAGTCATCAACAACAGTCAGGAGTCGGGCAACATAATTTTTAGTGTCGCAGCAGAGACAGCAGGAAAAAAGGCGAAAAAAAAAGCATACAACAAAAAACTGTATCAAAAACATTGACGAAAAACATTTTTAATGCACCAGAAGTCATAATATTTTCATATTTCATGCTTGCTGCGCCATTTTCCTGCACGTACATGTCACAATGTGTCCTTAAAGTGGTAAATATGGTACTCAAAAGTTGTCCAAAATGTTCCAACCGAGCAACAAACACACACACACACACACACAGACAGAGTGAAATTTTCACCTGGCAAAGTTCAGGCGCAAAAATGTCTTGATTTTCGTCGACTCCAAACATGCCCGGCACAGTGACTAAATAACCAGCACGAACAGCACACAAAAGCCAGCGACTACGTCGGTCCGCAACATATTTACATAAACAGCAGCATTTTTTGTGCCCTAACCAAGGGAGGGGTCGCTCGCTGCAGTGGCTCGGCATGTGCCTAGCTCACTTGTTGAGCCTTGCGGGGGTCAGACAAAGGAAATTAATATATAAAAGATAGTGGAGGTTGCAGTTGACCTATGTTGTTGTGACTATAGGAAATGTGATTGGTTAGTTTTAAAAAATATATTTAAACATGTTTATAATATAAACAAATATAAAAATAATTATATACAATTTAATAAAATAAACAAATTTTAAAAAATACTACAAATAAAAAAATACAATATAAAAAAATAAAAAAAGTGTAAGAATATAAAAAGTATATTAAATAAAATTAGTAAAAGTAGATAATGAAAATAAATAAAAAAACAAATAGGAGAAAATATTGTATTTAATTTAATAAATTAAAAATATATATGAAAAATATAATTAAAATAATATATACAAAAATAGAAAAATATGAAATAATAAAAATATAAAAAAGTTTATAAATTAAATAAATACAAAAATAAATATATAGAAAAAGTTAAAAATTAAATATATATATAAAAAAATTTAGAAAAACATAAAAGATAAATATAAAAAAAATATAAAATGAAAATCAAAATAAAAACAAAATATTGTTAGTAAAAAGTTTAATTAAAAGTGAAATATTTAAAATTAAAAAAGAAAAAAAGAATATTATGTTTAATAATATTTTGTTTATTTTGTTTTTGTAGTAAAAAGTTTAATTGAGAGTGAATTATTAATTATGATTTAAAAGAAAACATAAAAATTTAATATTTATGCTTTATGTTTAATGAAGTAATATAGTCAAATGACAATGAAGAGAAATTTCACTGAAGACTGAATGCCTCTGCGCTGGTAGCTGCCAGTCCCGCAGCTTGGCAATATCCCAGCTCTCCTAACACATACCCATAATTCATTCATCCATCTCATAGAAAGGTTTTATCTCAAGTAAGAGCATTCGATATTCTTTCAAACTTATTCCATAACTTCTTTGTTTTTGTGTTTGTTATTTCTGTGTGGTGTTTGCCGTCATCAGGTTAGTGTTTAACCTCTGCAGTGCGCTGCAGTCCACTCGAAAAGTCTTTGACTTGCTGCCGCTACCCTTAAAGCTGCGCTTACCTGCAGACCAAGCGCCATGTGCTCGTGCAGGCAAGCCAGCCAGAGCAGGCAGCCAGTCAACCGGGCTGGCATTGTGCTCGCCCCCGCCCGCCGCTGGCATAGCTCTTAACCACTCGTTTGCTCTTTAACGCGTTAACGGGTTAAGTTGCCTATGTGCCATGCTCGCAACCTCCATCTCCATCTCCATCTCCAGCTGCTGTTCTTGTCAGCTGCGCTGCTTGCGGTGCCTTTTTTATGTGCCCATCAAAGCAGGACGACAACAAGAGTTTTGGCCCGGGCTGGGCCCGACCACATGTGTAATTAGTTGGCGCTGACTTTGTCATAACCGCCCGAAGGCGGCTCTGTCGCCTTTAAATGCCTTGTGGCCACAGTTTAAAGTCATTTCGAGGTGGGGCAGCAAAGCTGCCGCAAAGCCGACTCGAGCGCTAATCGACGGCCATTATGAACTGGCCCACGGATGACCTCTTCAGCCGGCTGCAGGCAACTCCATTGCCGGCCAACAACTGCGGCTACTTCAATTTTTTGTTAAGCCGTCGCTGCATTCATTTCAGATTTCAGTTTTCAGTTGCAGGCGGCTAACGCGGCCCAAAACTGACAGCCAGTGACGAGCGACCCTGCGGCCCAGCTCCGCTTGAAGGATGCGGCTTTGTCGCTGTCCGGCTGCTGTGTCGCGCGGCCTGCGGTTACGGCAGCGCCTGTTTTTGCTTTTGTTTTCAGTTTATTTTTTCGCCAAGTGCCGCACAAAGCCGCCCCGGCCGGCCCAGGTGGGGCAGCCTTTGAAAGGGAATAAGATACTAAAACTAATTATTATATCATAGCCAAGCAGCTTGGCTTCGCATTGAAATCTGTCGTGCTGGCTCCCTTTTAATATATTTATAATACATAAGCTTGTGTCTGGCGCTGCGGGCAGAGTGAGTGCTTCAGGCGCAGTTCTTGCGCTGCTGTGACGCTTCTTTATTAGTCCTTGGCAGCGCGGCTGCTTCATTTTTCTCCATCAGAGAGCTTGTCATAATTTTATTAGGGCCGCGTCCTGTACTGCGCGATAACTCCTTTTCGTGTTAAACATTTTCAGCTTGGCTCTGGCCGCATTATGCGACTGCGAGCACACACGCACACACACACGCACAGCCTTTCACATTTAGATGCGGCTTTGGTCACACTCTCAAGCGTCCGTTGCACGCCACGTCCTGACGCGGGCTCTGGTCCTCCTCTGGAGTCAACTGCATGTCAGCTCGCCTGTGGGGCGGGGGCTGTGATTGTTGCTCGAGTGCTGCAGCTGCCTGCGCTTGATTACAATGCGCCTCATGTTGGAGTTCTGGCTGTGCTCGGGCATCGTTTGCACTGATAACACGTTAAGTGCGCTGGTTTATCCTGCAAGATAATTTGGACAAGTGTCACCTCTCGGATTTTCACGCGCCATCCAAAATAGCAGCACAAAAAAAAGAAAAACGAACGGAAAATGCGAAAAAACGTTGGGAAAAGGCGGCGACGATGACAACGTTGGGAAGCGCCGCAACTTTTCTGAAATATGCACAAAATTTGTTGGCAGCCAGGTTTTGGGGCTTGTTAGCTGGCCGGCTGCAGCTACGGCTACAGTTGCACCTGCAGCTGCTGCCCGTTGCCAGTTTCTAGTTTCGGAACTGATGGTATTTTGCGTTGCTTTAGCTCTGCTTCCTTTTTTGTAGCATACTTTTCGGGGTGGCACACGCGTAATTGGCGCTTGGTCGGTTCCTCGAAATGCTGCGGCTTTTAAATATTAGTTTAGACCCAGAGCAACTCCGGTCATGTGGCTGCCAGCTGCTAGCCCGCAAATGCAGGTGTAGCAATTACGGTCTCCGGGCAACCGCAACGCAATGGCAACGGGCAACGGGCAACGGGCCACAGACATTAAACTAAAAAGATTTGCAAACCTAATCTTGCAACGGATTGTCATGAATATGGTGAAGTTGGAAGTCTGCTAATCTGTCTTTTATATATGCCTGCCTATATTTTATATATTTTTCTATAAGCATATTACTTTAAATTTCCTGTACTGTCTCCCCCACTTCTTCTCTCTGTCGCCAACACTAGTTAGAAATCCATTTCAGTATTCTCATTATAATGGTATCTAGTATAATCAATATTTTTATTTATTATATTTATTTTTTTTTAACTATAAGATATTAATTTCTGCTCTCTTCATCCGCATATGTATCTAAGCTAAAGTTATCATTCCATTCCTTTTTTTTTATTCATTTTTATTTATTTTGTCTTAGGACAATAAAAAATTTTATGATAAATAAGAATAACAGGAATTGCCAGCCCTCAGTCAAAAAAATATATAACAAATATAAACTTAACATTTTCTTAATAAATATTTACATTTTTATTTACAGTTCAATTTTAGTCTAATTATTTATTATTATTAATATTAAGATATTATTAATATTAATTTAATATTATTAAATATTAAAGTTCCCTATCTGGTAGGTCTAATGTATGGCACCTTTTAGCCTAAGTATTATTAAATTATTATCTGCGAGGTTTGAAGCTAGTCTATTTGGATGACTAGGTGGCCTAGCAGATCAAACAGACATGCACATAGCTGACAGTTAGTATTCATAAAGATATTTATATAGCACAAACACAAATGTATCTCACTCTCTTCATTATCTTTTATTAAGCAAGCTTTTAATAAATTTATTATAATTATTATTTGATTATAAATATATGTTTTAAGCTTTTCTTTCGTTTAACTAATATTCTTATGCCAAAATATATTTTGGTATAAGCCACATAAAAATTTCTGCTGCACTCCTCGTTGACTTGACTCTAGCTGTAGTTGGCAAGCGATTCGAGTATTCCAATTGATATTTAGAGCAATTTAGACAGTCATAAAACCTACTTTTGGTATTTCTCTATAAAGCAAATTACAATTTGCTGCAACTGCCTGCATTACCCCGTCTTACCAATCCATTCCACTGCTCTAACAGCTGGCTTAGACTCTCGCACACATATTGGACAGGTTAAGTATGGGAGACGGGCCAAACTAACTGCTTTTTGGAGCTGTCGAATTGATTGCGCATGTGCCGCAGTTTGACAGCAATCAGATGTTTTGGGCTATTTGGCGCCAGGCAGCTGCGTTTGTTGTTAACCTTGTCAGCGAAGCAGGCAAACAAAACAAAAGCCAGAAAAGCGCTGCGAGGGAGAAGGGCCAAAGAGCAACAACAACAGAGAGGCACAGAGATGGCCAAGTGCAAGAGAGGGAGCCTGAGAGAGAGAGAGCGAGAGAGAGAGAGAGAGTCTGGGCCAACGGAAAGCGCAGTGAGCGCTAAGCTTTAGAGCGCTTGCTGAATGGAAAGCAGCGAACAAGAGAGAGAGAGAGAGGGAGAGAGAGCTCGAGCTCGTACGACTGCGAAAGCTTTGGCGAATGCCGTCGCCGTCGCTGTCGCTGGCGCTGCTGCTGCTGCTTTCGGGGGCGTCCAGGACCCGTCAGCGAATCGAGTTGTGGCCGTTGTGCGTTGCGTTGAACGTCAGTAGTTGGAACAAGGACGCGTAGCGTGCAGAAGCTCGAGCGCAAAAAGCGTTCTCGCGTAACGGGCCCAAAGAACCAAGTGAAGCCTAAATCACACACCAAAGATTTTGGTATCCGCCGCGTGTCTCACTCCGTGTGCGTGTGCGTGTGCCAGTGCGAGTGTCTCGGTGTGTGTGTGTGTGTGTGTTTGCAATTGAATTGAAAGTCAAGAGTGAAATGCAGCCAAATCAGCTGGCAAATCGCATCAGTTTGTGGGCTATACGCTAGCGTTACGTATACGCAGCGTGTGTCCGCTTAAGCGCTCCTCGCCTGGCTGTGTGTGTTTTTATTGATTGCACCTTATCTCAAGGATACGAAATATTAAGCCCAGGCCCTAAAATGTTGCCACAGCGAAGTCGGCCAGCTGCAGTGGCGCCATAAAACTGTTGCCTGAACGACAGTCGGACAGCCAGCCAGCCAGACTGTCTGCGCCTGTGTGTGTGTGTGTGTGTGTGCGCCCGTTCAAGGTCACACTTTTTGTGCGGTCACACTGACAAAATGTCAGCTGCAAAAACCTAAAAACAAATACAAACAGCAGCACTTGCCACATATTCAAAGCGAACAACAACCTAGAGGAGTCGCCGCATCAGCAGCTTCAACACAAATTAAAGTAAGCAAAACAGAAACGTGAACAAAATCGAATCGGTTGAATGAGTATCAGAAGCGAGACAAGCCAAAGGCAACGAACTGCGAACTGCGAGCTGCAAAGTTCACAGCGTGTCCATAAGTTTATCCTTCAGTTTAGTCTTAGGGCGCGTAGCGGGGCTCACTCACACCCAAAACTAAGTGGCAGACAGCCTTAAGCCGGCTACAACAGCAGCGGCTGCCTGGCGTGTGAGTGCGAGCGTCGGCACAGGTCATGTGGCTGGCCCTGTTTTGTGGGCCAACGAACTGAACATCAGCTTCTGCATTATTTTGTTCCTTCCCATCGAAAATACATATTTTTTCAGCATTTTGTTGTTTTTCGGTGGCCTGACACAGTTTGCGTCTCTCTTTGAGTAAGCTGCCATAAAAAACTAGCAAATCGCTTACAATACGAAGGCAATTTTTTCAGGTAGTGTTAAGAGATTGCCTGAGCAGATATTTGATAGCGCCAGCTGTGACATATTTTAGAGATGCCTAAATAGGGATGGAGACATTGGGGAGTGGGAGCGAGTGGGTCGGCCTGAGCTGCATGCTTGAACAAGTCTTTGGCTTTCATATTGAGTAGTTTTTATATGTAATAACAAACTGGATTTATCATATGCGCTAGACTTTGTGCACTTATTGCTAGCTTGAAGCCTACGACAAAGATTTTTCTTATGCACAATGTAACAGACTCTGCAAGCACTATTCATTTTGAGCTTTCAATTATATATTATATTAATAGACATATATTTTTCTTAATTTATATTTTTAAATATTCAATATGAAACTATATATGTATATTTTTTTCATACATATAATATATATATATATATATATATTTTTTTTTTTAATATCGAAAATATTATTTAATATTTTATATTTATATATATTTAATTGTTTTGTTGATATTTTAATTTTTTATATTTTATATATATATATAAATTTTTTTATATTAATGTATTTTGGTTTTTTAATATTTTACAATTTTATTTTAAACCATTTTTAAAATTTTAAACATTAAATTATATTTTATATTTATTTATATATATTCTTTTAAATATATATTTAATATATTTTAGCATTATAATAATTATATTTTTAATATTTAACATTATCTCTATATATTATATTAAATATTTGGTCTTAAATTATTTTTGTATATTTATTTATATATATTTCTTACATGTATTTAGCTTTAAATTAATTTATATATATATTTTTTTGTTATATTAAAATATCATAAAAATAGATAGCCAAAAGTTATCCAGCAAAAAACAGATATCAATTTACTATTCAAATTGAGTTGTTCTCCATTTAGCAGCCAGCTGTCTCGGGCACTCGAGGCACTTCGCTTCCAGTTGATTGTGAATAATTTTATGATTCATTCACACATGGGCGGAGCAGTGAGAGAGTGCGCTTGGTATGGCATACCAAAGTCGGTCGAGCAGGCGTCGCATATTTGGCAACTGAAGCAACAAATTTATTCCAGTTCGCCCCGTTTAGTATGCACAAAATGTAAGAATATCTTAGATGCTCGCTTTCGCTCTCAGTTGGAGCTATCTAAATAAACACTTCATTTGCGCCCGGAGTCAAGTGTTGTAAGCAAGTTTTGTGCTGTGCCTTTGGGGCTGCATTGCTGATAAATCATAGCCGAAAGTGTTTTGCCACGCCCGCACCTACGCACTTGGACACTTGTAGGGCTGCTTGGGCCCGCAGGGCGGCCAACTGATTTATCCGGCTAAGAACAAAAAACACGTTACATTGACCACACACTCGCACACTCGCCCAGCTCATGTTGTGCTGACATCAGCTGTTTGGCTAGCTAAGGGCTTAGATTTTGGACTGACCTCGTTTTGCTGCGACTAGGCAAGAAAAACCCAAAAATCCAGCTAGCAACAACAACAGCAATGACAAGCAACAGAAATATGTTGTTGTCCAATGCGCAAATATTTGTCGTAATGCGTTGCACAAACAAGCGCACTAAGCAGACCCAACCCGAACCCACCCGTGCCGACCACAGCAGGGCAGAGCCGGAGCAAGAAATGAAAGCACATAATGCATAACTCATACGCAACGTGGGCGAAACTCTGTTTGATATTTTCTTTTCGGGGCAACAACAAACGACAAACGAGAAACTTACTTAGCCAACATAAAATATGCAGCATGGCCAAATTATATGTGCACCAACATCTGACATCCATTATTGATAAAGGCAAAGCTGGAACGTTGCCTTCGGGGCGACAACTCTAACATTTTGGCTAAATTAATTTATATTTTTATCAGCATGGACTCACTTTGCTATAAACTGTTTTTGATCAATTTGGGAGATTTATTTGAAGTCTAATTTAATTATATCTTAAGCGGGAGCTTAGTCATGCGAGACTCTTGGGGAAATTCTTTATAAATGTATATAATATATATGTCTATATGCATATAGACAGTAGGGGCGCTAAGGCTTATGCCCCTTAGACTTGGTGTGCAATTTATATTTATTTATATATATATATATTTATAAAATATCTGAGTTTGCAGCTCGACTGTATCAACTGTAATGACTCAAGGCTGAATATGGTCTTCTAAGCTAACATTGAGTATTGCATTTTTATAATATTTTACATTTTAAATTGCCTTTGAGAGTGCTTCAATAATTGTTTTAATTAGTTATTTTATTTTTATTATTTTTTTATATTTAAATTATATATTATAAAGAATTTTATTATATTTTCTTATTTTCTTTTTATTATTTTTTTATATTTGTATTATGTATTATAAATAATTTTATTATTTTCTTTTTATTATTTTTTATATATTTATATTATATATTATTTTTTATAGTATTTTTATAGCACGATTTGTCTTCAGCATCAAAATGGGCCTTGACCTGGGTTTGGCTAAACTCTTTGGCAGCAAACATTCTCATGAGCTCTGGGAATATGAAAAAGTCAAAATCGTGAATGCATCGGCTGCAAAAGCATTTCAGTTTATGCAATTTGCTAAAATAAACATTTAAAAATTTATTTCAAATCAAATTTGATTGCAGCTTAAGCAAGAGTCTAGCCAAGCGCCACTTCAAGCATTTCTTTCACGCTCTGAATTTATATAAATATATATATATACGCATATTTATATATATGCTATTCCCTCACTTGACATCCATACGCTGCTTAAGATATACACTTTTATATTTAAAAGCTAATGCCATATGCACAACTCAATTCCATGAGCCAGCTCTTGTTGATTTATGTGCCAGTTTTTTTTTTTTGCTGTTTTTCCTCTCTTTTCCATTTTGCTTTCTATTGCAACGTTAACTAGTTTTCGAGAGTTGTGTGGCAGCATTTTACTCCAATTAAATTTTCATGCCATATGAGCATTTTGTGCAACAACAACAAGAACGGGGAATGCTCGAGTGCCAAGCGAACGTGGCGCCATTTTCAATTTCCGCTCTCACAAAAACTGCAAAAGGAATGCGACTTTTTGTTAACACAAGCTCACATAGGAATAGTCGCAGAGTAGCGAGAGAATCTTGCTATATGTTAACGACAAAAGTCGGACAGTCAGCTAGTCAGCTAGTCAGCCACCGAGTTAGTTGGCACACAAAATTGTTGACGTTTTTAAAGCTAAAAATAAAGAAAGAGGCAAGAGAGATAGACCAAGAAGTGAAATGAAATGAATCGATTGACTCAGTGACCAACTGACTGACTGACTGACTGACTGCCTTGTTGCCACACTGATTGACAGTTCAGGGCAGTTTTCCGTTGCCCTCAACTTGCATTTGGGTCATTTCCGAATCGTGTTTGTGTAACTAGCTTTACGTTTAAATATGACAGAAAGCCTTGTGACAAAACATTTGTCTGCCTGGCTATATGTATGACGTGCTAAAGAAGGAGAGCTGTAGTCGAATGATACCCTGCATTAAATGTAGCTGATATGCTGGCTAGAACGATAGCTGTTGCTGGAATGAGACCCAAGCAGCTAGATGCCCATGTGAGATATACAAATATCATTTACTAAATAATGCAAATCATATATTAAGATTTATTTAGATTTTTCAGATATTTTTAGATGCATTGTTAGATATTTTTAGAATTATTTATATATATATTTTTAGATTTGTCTTAGATTTTTCAAGATGTTTTCAGATATTTTAGATATTTTCATAATCTTTTAGATTTTGTTTAGATTTTGTAGATGTTTTAAATATTTTTAGAATTGTTTAAGTTTCTTGTAGCTTTTTTTTAGATTTTTTTAAAAAATATTTGTTTAGTGTTTATTAGATATTCTATATATTTATAGATTTTTTTTTAGAATATTTTAGAATTTTTTGGAATTATTAAGAATTTTTCAGATTTTTAGTTTTTTTTAATTTTTAAAGATAATTTAGAATTTTTTATATTTGTAAAGTTATTTTTTTTTAGATATTTTCGATATTTTAGATTTTTATATATGTTTAGATTTTTCAAATGATTTTTTCATATGTTTTTAGATATTTTGTAGATTTTTTAAAAAATTTATTAGATGTTTAGATGTGTGTAGATTCTTTTTTTTTATTTTAAAAGATATTTTTTAGATTTTTTAGTATTTATTAGATTTTTACAGATGCTTCCAGATTTGTTGCCTCTGCAATTCGAAATGCTGCTTAGCTCTAGTTCTATATACCTCTTTGCCTTCAGGGCTTAACCTTTTATCAATAAACTTAAAAATCAATAAGGGCAAAGCAACGGCCAGCATTAAAAGCTCACAGTGTGAGGCATAACAACAACAGCAACAACAACAATTTAGCTGGCTTAAACACTCAGCTGGTCTAAAAACAGAAAAAAAGGTCAAATCACATGCCCCCACCGCCATGCATAAAAGACGAGCCGCAGCTTGTTTTTGCCTCTGTTACTTTTTATTTAGTTTAATTTTTGTGTGTTGTTTCTCTGTTTTGCTCTGCCGTATTGGAATCTAGTTGTTCAGCTGTCTGCCAAACACACAAATCGTACATATTGTAATGGAAATTGTTGCGTCGACAGCGCTGCATTTGTTATTTAAAATGTTTTCCAGTTTCTGGGCCATTTGCCAGGCCGGGCCAGGGCAGATAGTGTGTTGGGCACTGGCTGTTACTTGTAGCCAAGTTACATGAACTTGTCGCATTGATTTGGTTTTCTATCTTTTTTGTGGGGGAAGTGCGTTAGCCGAGGCTGTTGGGGTTAGAGGAGGTTATGAACCTATATGAATATTGGATGTAAAAATGTAGTAGATGTAGACTCAAAGTTTGCCTGCAGCTGATTCGAGTTGAGTGACTTTGCTTGCTTCTTATATTTTACATGTTTGATTAACTGTCTTATATGTAATAATACACATATTAAGAGCATGGCTCAGTTTACTTACGTTCAATTTATAGATTTTCTCATTGATCACTGAGAAATGCATGTGAGCTCAACTGCATCTCCAATCAAGGCTATATTCCATATAGTCAAACGGATTGATGTAGATGTAGGTGTAGATGTAGGTGTAGATGTAGATGTAGATGTAGATGTAGATGTAGATGTAGATGTAGATGTAGATGTAGATGTAGATGTAGATGTAGATGTAGATGTAGATGTAGATGTAGGTGTAGATGTAGATGTAGGTGTAGTTGTAGATGTAGATGTAGGTGTAGATGTAGATGTAGGTGTAGATGTAGATGTAGATGTAGATGTAGATATAGATGTAGATGACTCCAGCTCTAGCTCTAGCTTTTGCTGTATATATAGCTCTTGAGTTATACACACCTTTGATCCACATCTGTATATATATAGATATTTTTTTATATATAAATTATTCATTTTATGCCTTCCCAATATACATAGTTTCTATTACTATTACTATGCATACGCATCTCATTTATTACCTCTCCCACTCCACATTACCCCCAGCAACTCTTAACTCTTATTTGTTATTGTTACCCATTTAACATACAGAACTTTTGGCTGGGGCGGAGGGCACATAATTTAATGCCTGCATTTATATGGCGAGCCTGTTGCGGCCTTCAATTCGTAATACTTTCACTCTGGCTGGGCTGGAGAGTCTATCCAGTGTCAGCCAACTCTTGGAGGCAACATTTTTATTGGCTTTCGTTTTTTAAATGTTTTTCCACTTTTCCCTCTCCCTCTTAGCCCTGTTTGGTTGCGCGTGCGTGTATGCGCTTAATATATTGCGCTATGTATGATATATAGAGGTGTGTGTGTGTGTGTGTGTGTGTGTGTGTGTGAGCTCGTATGTGCGCTGCTCTTTGCCTTGCATGTTGGAAATGTTTTTCGGGCTGTGGCAGCGGCAGCTGGAGTGGGGGCATACAAAACTCGGCTAAAACAAATTACGTACGAGCTCAAGGCCGCAGCGGCGGTCAGGCCAGAGTTCTGTTGGCCGCTGCTCACTCGCAATTATATTGTAAAGCATCGGGGCCTTTGGCCACTCGACGCCCGCACTAATGAAAAATGCTGGCTCGGCTCTTTGCTTGCCTGCCACTTGCCCAGTTTCCCGCTCTCCCACTCTGCCACTTTGACCATTTGGCCATTTGGCCCATTGCATGTGTTCATAAATAATTAAATTTTTCTTTAGCTGCGTACTGAGTGAGAAATGGCACAGGGTCGCCCACTAATTAGGTGCATATTTCATTTTCGGGCTTCCACAGCGCCGAAGTCTGTCAAAAAGTCGCCCGAGTGGCGGACACACAGGCGGGCAGCTGCCCGGCCGGAAGCGGATGCATGAAATTTCCATGCACACAAATGTCAAATGCAATGTCCGAGCTCGTCAGCCCCGCAACTTGTAGACGGATTTGCAACTGCAGTCAGTTGTTGTTGTTGTTGCTGTTGTTGTTGTTGCTGTTTCCTGTGGAAGATTGGACACAATAATGCAGCTGCTGTCGTCGCCAATTACACAGCCTGGACGTGGCCCAGTTGTGGCTTGATTTCTTTGATCAAATATGCCGCAAGCTAAGCACGAGTTTAATTTGATCAAGTGAAGCAGGCAGATGCATATATATATATATACTCTGCCCTTTCAATTTTAATCCTGGCTAAAAGCTCAAGCTCATATCTAGTTATTGTTGCAGCTGCTCGAACTGAAACTGAACTGTGTCAGGGCAGAGGCCCACAGGAGCGCAGAGAGCTGTTGTCATATAGCAAGCGAAACAACAAACAGTTTGCCGCAGCCATGAAAAGTGCTTTTGCCCAGCCATGATATATGCAATATACCCACACACACACACACGCATATATGTGTCACATATGTATGTTATATGGCATATGGTATGTGCAACTGTAACTGTAACTGTATGGACTTAAGTATAGCCACAGCATCATAATGATGTGGGCGCTGGCTATCGCTCTTAGCCATGCGGCTGCTCTGAATTAATGCCGTTAACTCTGAGCTGTTGATAAGTTTGCATGGCTAAAAGATACCCTGTTCCTTAGTTGTGTTATATAGAAGTAGGCTCAAAAGACAATGAAAACAGAATATGACAACTGCTGGCTTCCCTCAAAAATTTCCTCTGCTATTTTGTTGCTTATTATTATAAATAATTTAAATATGAAAATAAATAAATAAATATTATTATAAATAATTTAAATATGCATTTCCTTTATGTTAAGTCGCTGTTAATTAACAGTCTTAAGTTATCATTGTTCACTGTTTATTAAATGTAATATAATACGAGTCACCCTGTTGCTTAAATAGAAGTGCAATGTTTACTAATATAGGTAATATAACATGAGTCACCCTGCTGCTCATTTTGGTGCGCGTGGTATGTGCTCAAATACCACGCTCAACACATACATAGAGCGTCAGAGAAGCGGCCGCAGTGCCTCTTGAGTTAATACTCAAGATCAAGCATAAGCCCATTCTCTACTCAATTCCAAATAATACTCAGCTGCCTACAACTGAGTGCAGCGCTCAGCAGCTCTGAGTAAAATTCTTGCGTTGACTCAAATAAACTCAGCTGTCTACAACTCAATGCTGCGCTCAAGTTGACAGCGCTCTGAGTAAAACTCTTGTGCCGACTCAAGGTCATGTAAAAATGCGTTGTCCACTCAATACAAAATAATACTCCGCTGCCTACTAGTCATTTCTGCTCGCCTGGTATTTTAGGTAAATTTATATGTAATTTTTTCGATCATACCGCAGCGGCTGAATAAAAAAATTCTTGTGTTGACTCAAGCAACAACGCATTCTCTTCTCAAATTCAAATTATACTCAGCTGCCTATAACTCAATGCGGCGCTCAAGTTGAGCACCGCCTCTGAGTAAAATTCTTGTATTGCGTCAAGGTCATGCAAAAACGCATTCTCTACACAAATTTAAAGAATACTTCGCTGCCTACTACTCATTTCTGCGCGCCTGGTATTTTAACTAAATTTATATGTAATTTTGCAACAAAATTTCTGCAAAGGCTCTGAGTAAACTTCTTGTAATGACTCAAGGTGAAGCAAAAATACATTCCCTTCTCAATTTCTAATTATACTCCGCTGCCTACTACTCATTTCTGCGCGCCTGGTATTTTAACTAAATTTATATGTAATTTTATGTTATTTTTGCGATCGTCCCACAATGGCTGAATAACATTTTTTCTGTGGACTCAAGGTCATTCTCTACTCAATTCCCAATGATACTCATCTGCGTACAACTCAATGCTGCGCCTCCGAGTAAAATTTTTGAGTTGAGTCAAGGTCAAGCAAAAATGAATTCTCTACTCAATTTCACATTATATTCTGTTGCCTACTACTTATTTCTGCTCGCCTGGTATTTTAAGTAAATTTATATGTAATTTTGCTTATTATACGGCGCAGCGCCTTTTGACTTGTCATTGTCATGTTGGCTCAAGGTCAACTCAATTTTAAAATAAAATTCAGCTGCCTACTACTCATTTCTGCGCGCCTGGTATTTTAACTAAATTTATATGTAATTTTGCAACAAAATTTCTGCAAAGGCTCTGAGTAAACTTCTTGTAATGACTCAAGGTGAAGCAAAAATACATTCCCTTCTCAATTTCTAATTATACTCCGCTGCCTACTACTCATTTCTGCGCGCCTGGTATTTTAACTAAATTTATATGTAATTTTATGTTATTTTTGCGATCGTCCCACAATGGCTGAATAACATTTTTTCTGTGGACTCGAGGTCATTCTCTACTCAATTCCCAATGATACTCATCTGCGTACAACTCAATGCTGAGCCTCCGAGTAAAATTTTTGAGTTGAGTCAAGGTCAAGCAAAAATGAATTCTCTACTCAATTTCACATTATATTCTGTTGCCTACTACTTATTTCTGCTCGCCTGGTATTTTAAGTAAATTTATGTGTAATTTTACTTATTATACGGCGCAGCGCCTTTTGACTTGTCATTGTCATGTTGGCTCAAGGTCAACTCAATTTTAAAATAAAATTCAGCTGCCTACTACTCATTTCTGCGCGCCTAGTATTTTAACTAAATTTATATGTAATTTTGCGATTAAATTTCTGCAAAGGTTCTGAGTAAAAAATTCTTGTGTGAATCAAGGTCAAGCAAAAACGCGTTGGCATAACAATCAGCTGCCTTCTTCTCAATTCTGAGCGCCTGGTGTTAAGCATAAATAACAGGCAAATTTAGCTATTTAAGCGCCGAAACAGCTGCCCGCCCCTTAATGATATTCAAAAATATAATAAAATATTCATATTTGTTTGCGTGGCCCCATTGGCTTCATTTTCCAAATTTTTGTCATTTTCCGCTGCAAAAGTTTATAAGTTATATGGCCGCAGCAGCTTGGCTGTTGGCCCAAAAGCCAAGCATCAATTTGATCAGCTTGGCGCCAGTCTTTAATATGTTTTCGTTTCCATTTCTTAGGTTTTCTTCTTCAGTTTTTTGTGTGCTTGTTACACGCCATTTAGTTTCACTTTGCATATTCATGGAATTTCTGGCCAGGACCACAAACATGCTGCACATGCAGTTGGTCAAATGCCTCGACTGCTGCAAGACAATCGCACACACTTGCTTCACTCGGGGCAAACACACAGCAGAGCCAAATGACAACTGAAGTTCTGTGGCCAAACTTGAAATGTGGCTGCAATTTTTCGTTTATAGAAATTGCTTTTCATATGTTTGTGTCCGTGTGTGTGTGTGTGTGTGTGTGTTTGTTGATAAATTTCTATATATTTTCTGCTAGTTGAATTGCTGTTTTCCCAGCTTCGTAGCTAATTTGAAGTTTGTCCGGGCCATGGAGAACTGCAGATTCCATTGATACAAAGCAGAAGAGAGCCGAGCACAAAAAACAGTCAAAAATAATAAATATCAAATTGAAAGTCCTAGACACACAAATAAATAACTGAGAGGCAAAAAATGATTTAAATATGAATTAAGCAATTTATATTTAAATCAAATCAAATTGCTAGCTGCCCATGCCACATAAGTAAGTGCTCGAGTTTTTACTATTGTCCTGTGTGCAATCAATTAATTAAAAGCCTCTAACGAACTGCTGGCAGGCCAGGCGACACGCACTTATGGCCAGCAAATATGCGAGCCAAACAGAATTTCAATTGCAGCGCGTCGAGCTTAGCCATAAAAACTGCTTTTTGTCCATGCGTAATTTGATTTGCATGAAAACTAAATAAATTGCCAGCGCCCAGTTTTTTACAGAGCAGGCAGATAACATGCAGGAGGAGCGCGTTCCATGAATAAACAAAATGTCATTGAAAATTGTAGTCATAGAGAGCGGGCGTCAAGCATGTGCAGCTGCCAGTCAGGCTGTCTCTGAAGTGCGGCCAATAAATATGAGCAACTTCACAGTAAACACGCTGCAAATGCAAGAATGCCAATCAAAATGTGAACTGAGATAAAAAACATTCATGCACTTCAGCAGGCGCTCGCCTCAAGTGTTTATGGCTCTGCAAATTGTGGCAATTAGGCTCAAGTTTTGTTGTGACTTCTTTTCGGGCCAAGCATACAGCTGACTTTTGCACGCAGACATAGGCGCCGTGTGTGTGTGTGTGTTTGCTGTTTGTTCTATTGATTACACTAAAGACAGGAGCGCAGGCGCCTTGGCCATTGTCGTACACGGCGTATACGCAATATTACGTATACGCAGCGCACATTAAAATTCAATTGACGTTCGCACTGACAGTTTGAACTTTAATTAAAGCCACGACAGCAGCAGGGTGACAAGGGTCATTGATTAGCCAGGCACGTGTGCTCCACCTGGGCCAGGACACGGCCAGGCACACGGTCACGGACACATAATAATCAGAAATCAGCACACAAAAAGCTAATGTCTAATGTAATTTATGTGACACCAGCGCATCCGCTTGCCCGCCAGTAGCTAATATAGAATAAAGGTCTTGCCGCAGCTCACTCGAATGACATTTTGACAGCTATCCCCAGCCCGATGAGGGCGCGCCGAGCGGCTCAGGCGAAAATTCTTGAAATTTTCGACTAATTAAGTCATTGACTGCCGCACGCTGCTCGCAACGGCAATGGCTGCTCCTAATATACAGGTGACACGCAAACACGTTGACAATTATCAGCCGCCCACTGGCAACAGACAGCGCGCGGCGCAACTTTGGCATATTTGAAAGTTTTGCTGCCCCGAAATTAAATATAGCTATTTGTCGTGGGCGCAGCTGAGTGTGGGCGTGTGCCTATGGGCGAGCAGATATATAAACAAATTAACACCATTTGATGTAGGAAATGAGAGTGCTTAGCTGTGCTAATGAAAGCTGATGTAGATATGTATATAAAGGCAGTCAGGATACCACTTGCATAGAAATTAATTGTTTAAAATTCTTTAAAAATTCTTAAAAAATTCTTTAAAAATTCTTAAAAATTTCTATAATATTTTCACAGCTCAGCTTCATTGTTTTTAGTATAATACTACTCAAGCTTTATCATTTAAATACTTTGTTAGTTGCTTAACAAATAGTTCTGAAGGCATTTCATAACTTTCTTTGCATTTTTATGGCTGGCTCTCCAGTTAATCCTGTTTTTTATAGTCTACCTGCACACTTTATAGCTTTAGCCGCATTAAAACTTTTACATGCTGTGCTGTGTCCCCAGCTACGCTAGCCCACACTTTTAATTAAAGCCGCAAAAAATTGTAACGCTTCCATTTTATGCACATATGCAACTAGGGACAGGGACAGAGACAGAGACAGAGAGAGAGAGAGGTGGAGAGGGAGGGTGAGGGTGAGGGAGACACGTTTTACTGCAACCAATTAAACCATATCGCATACATTATAATTTTATTTTTATTTTAATATTTATGTGCTTCGCTATGCCTCCCATGCGGCTAGAGCACACGCACACTGTCTCAGCGTGTGCCATAAAAATGGCGCCCAATTACTTAAAACTAACGAAAATTCCCCAAGCGTTTGCCGTACAATTTGCGTTCATAAATATAAATATCACACCTTTGCAGGGTTTTCGTTAGCTACGTAGGCTTTGTCCCATTGGAGTGTGTGTGTGTGTGTGAACCAGGCCAAGACAATGCTAGTTTGCTATTGCTCTATTTCCATCTCTATGTGTTTGGCTTGTCCCTTTAGTCGTCTCACTCTCACTATCTCCCTCTCCCTCTCTCGCTCTCTCTCGCTCTGCATGTGGTGTATTCAAGTAATCAAAAATGCAAATCGAGCCCATGAATTTCGAATTAGTTTTTAGCTCGTCTCGCAACAACGAGAACAACAACACTGGCAGGCTTATAGCCGACGCGGATTTTAGGCTAACGAACACACGTACACACAGACACACCCACACACTAGCTGCATGTGTGTGTGTGTGTGTGTAGAGCACTATTGAGTTCTGTACGTGTAACAAATTTGTATCAGTTAGTTGGCGGCCTCCCTCGCAGCGTTTACCTGCCAGATAAAAAGAGCGAAGCGAATGAGAATAGTTAGTGGCAGAGCGCGTGCAACGCGTTTTGACAGTCAACTGCACTGAGCGAAAAGACTAACTCTTTGGGGCATAATAAATATGCATCAAATAAGAATTAACTTGAACTTGAGATATAGATAGAGTTGCAGAAGGCACGATAAATTTGTATACAAATCTTTAAGCTAAATAAATCTGACAATTGTTTTTTCTATAACTTTTAATGCATTTATTTGCAGACTGAATTTCTAATTGATTAAAGTGAATATGAATTTTATTTATATATGTTTGTTTTTTTTTTTTTTTAAGCTTTTCATATATTCTATTTAATTAATTTAATTGCATTTTATTAAAATATTTTTTTTTTTGTAATTTTTGATCAAGTTTATAAAATTATAAATAAAATTTTATTTTTTATAGTTTTTCATATATTTTCTTAATTCAATTAAATTTTATTGAATTTATTTTTTAGTTTTATTACACATTTTTTTAAAATGAATTAAATTTTATTTATATATATATATTTTTTATAGTTTTTCATACTTAGAAATTTAAATGCATCTAAAAACATTTAAAATATATTAAGTAGTTAGCTCTTTTAAATTTATTTCGACTTGAACTGACATTTTTGCCTCTGACTTTAAAATAAATTGTGATTAATGAATTATAATATATTATACATTACATATATTCATCAGATCAGCTTAAAGTATTTTTCCAATTTTCTTCAACTTAAATTTTCGAGGCTTCCTCGAATATATATGCTATAAACTGCACTGCAACATCACTTTATATTACAAAGTAATATTTATTTCGTTCAGTATCTCACTCGCTTTACTCTCCTCCTGCGGCTCCTGCTGCTTCCTTTTTTATATTTTTTTGGTAGGTGGTTTCTGGGTGGTTGGCGGTCCGTTTTGATTTGCGGCGTGTTGGTTTTTGAGTCTGTGTGGCTCTCTGTACGTGACGCGCATTTGCGCTCGATGCCCATCAAATATAAAGTGCCTGCAATTTATACTTGAATTCCAACTGTAAGAGCAGCGCGGCGCAGGCGAGTAGAGCGCTGCACAGCACCAGGAAATCAATGTAAATATTTTGGGAACGCCTTTTAGCGCGGCTTAAAACGCTTCCGAATAGTTGCCATCGCCTGTGCCCAGATGAAGTAGTTGTAGATGCCATTGCATTTCGGAGTTGTTGTTGTTGTTGTGCTCTGCTAGCTGAGAGCTGCATTCCTCTGGTTTCGGGTTTCTTTTGGGCCCGTTTTAGAGTTTGGGACTTCGGTTCTTGTTCTCCATTCCCGCTGGCATTTTCAATTTTACTTTATATGCAAATTCGGCATTTTGGCAACGGCGCCTGCCATTGATAGCTGCCGCCCCTGACCCCACCTCGCCACCCGCCACCCGCCACCTGGCCCGGCCTTGGTTTGAGCGCTTTAAGCCAGCTTTATGTCGGCCCCGCCTCCACACTGCATTTGAATTTCTATAAATTTTACATTTTCTATTTAGTTGCAGCGCCACTGCCAAACAGAATAGTCCAGCCCAAATCCGAGCCTGTCTCTCTGCGATATTTCATTTAATTTCTGCCAAACATACATACAGATTTTGAAATATTTATAAATGCTTGATTGGCAGCGTGTGAAATTGAATGGATTGCTCGGCAAATATTGTTTATTGACTATTTGCCCCTCTCTGCATGCTGCCAAACAATCATTTTATTGTCTCTGTCGACTTTGGAGCGGAGCAGAGCAATTAAGGCATTGAGTTATTATCAAAGCCATTTGCAATATGTATTACGTTTCGTTTCGTTTATCTAACAACAATTGTCAGTTAATCTCTGCTGCGAGTTATAAACAAGATCTCGAATCAGAGCCTAAAAATAAACGTAGCATACATTAAAGCGCACTCAGGCACGTAGCCCACACGCAATGGCATCGTCAACGGCAAATGCCAACTGCCGACTGCCGACTGCTATTAATCTAAGACAGGCGCTAAGCCAGCTGCACGACACGTAGATAAACCCACCGCTGCCCCCTCCCTACGCCCACAACATGGCCGCTCTCCATATTTAATGGCCACCGCACGCTGGCCTCAGCCTCAGCCTCAGCAAAGTCAAAATAGCGCCCAAAAATGCTGTTGCCGCTGCCGCAGCCATTGCCATTTGCCATTTGCCGTCGGCAAAAGTGTCAAAGTGCTAAAGTATGTTCAAAGATTCATAAGATTTTCGCCCGGCCTCTGCTTTGTCTCTCTGTTTGTCTGTCTGTTTCAGTTTTTGTGGTTTTTCTGCTAAAATCAACGATAAAAGGTACTGACTGGTCCAGGGCCATAGAATAGGACACGAGCGCCGCAATGGGAAGAGTTTAGCATCTGAATGCCTGTTGTGCCCAAGTGTTGTGTACATGGCATTGCTTTCAATTCCAGCAACAAGAGGAACACACGGCGTATGCGTGATATGCTGTCGGCTCAGCTCATTATGGCGCCTCGCTCAAAGACAATATACACCCGCAGAAATTTATGGCTCATTTTAAATGTATTTATGGCAATCTTAGCTATGCTATAAAGTGTGTAAAATTTGTCTACTAATTTCTATGACTAAATTTATTTTTATTTAAATATATATGCTGCCCTCACAGCTCATTATGGTGACAATCTACACTAGGAGAATTTTATGGGCTATTTTAAATATATTTATGGCAAATTAAATTTAAATTTATGAATATATATGCTATTTTAATTTTTTTTTTTTTTTTCAGTGTCGTATCTATATTTATTTTATATTTAAAAATATATACATATTTTTTTATATGTTTAAATTTTAATATAAAATATTTTTATATTATTTTTATTACAATTTATATTTATTTTGTGCAGTTTATTATATATATTTACAGAGCCGTACATAATTCGATTGATATATTTTTATATATATATTTAATTTAAATTTATAAATATTTATTTTATTTTATTTGTATATATATATTATTTTTTGTAGTGAATTTGGTTGGCCTATGCCCACGCACATGCCTACGCTTACGCCCACGCCCACGCCTATGCCTGGCGGCTTTAAACGTCTGCTCTGCTTGAAGATGCTAAAGCATTTGCCTAGCTGCGCTGAGCCTTTTGCACGTTGCTATTAGCCCGGCCGAGTTCATTGCACTGCCGCAGCATGTGCTATTATGAATCACATTTTGCATTTTATTCTTTTGCGCTTCTTGGCCGGAAATTTCAATTTACACTCTGTGCGCGCCCGGAAGCGCGGAAAAAAATGTAAATTGGAAAATGCTCATATGCAATTTGTTTGGCTTGCAGCGCGGCTAAAATCGTTGAACACAAATTTTGCCATACAGTTTATTTTCCTACTTTTTTTTTTGTATCCATCTTCCTTTTCCGCGCCGTGGCATAAAATGCCGGGCCATACATTGTTGTCAGCGCTTGCTGGCTGTGTGTGGGCAACAATCGTTGGCTTTACGATCTCACAAAAGTATTTGGCATTTTATGCGAAATGTTTGCTGAGGCACTGTAAAAGCGCCAGACTCAAGACCACTGGGATCGCCCATTACAGTTGCAGACACCCACGCAGCCCTCGCAGCCCTAACGCCCCGCTCACATTCAAACGCATCGCAGTGCTTTAAAATTAAACTTACATTCTTAATGCGCCGACTGGCATGAAGTCAGCCCAGCCCAGCGCCGCCCACTGCCACAGCAGCTTTATGATTGTGACTTTAATGGCCATGGCACTAGTTGAGTCAGCTTGGCGCATAGTTAAAGTCATGGCATCTGGAATAAGTCCAATCATGTCGCAGCATTTCAAGCAAATGACAACAATAGAATGTCAAATAAGTCATATTTTTGATAGCCCAAAGAGGGGGAGGGAGAGGGCGAGGTTGAGACTTTGCTTGAGCAGTTGTTAGGAATTTAAAGGCATTAAATGTCAGCTCATTCGGCTTGAGTTAATGTGAAAGAGTTCACTTGAGTGGGCATAAGTCGAGCTCAGGCTAGGCTGACTGCTCCCTCCCCCTCTCTCTCTCTCTCTCTCTCTCTCTGTCTCAGCTGATATCTAATTAAATATTACTCATACGCCGCATGGCCGCTGCAATACATCACAATGGCTCGGCGCGCGCTGCAGACGAGCGTGATTGAGCTGCGGCATTTCGTGGCGCCAAATCACGTTGCAATTGCCACGAGACAACGACGACGACGACGACGACGACAGTCATTAGAGCAAAGTGTGATGCGTGACACCAACTTTAAATTGTCCAAAGACACGCCCTAATACCCGGCCACAGCCAGTGCTGCTCCAGCTGCTGCTCCATCTATCTTCTGCCTGCACACTGCAGCGTAATCTTGGCCATTACTCAAAAAGTAGCCGGGCACGTAACGGGCCACAGCAAACGCAAAAAAACCAAAGCAAAATTGAGGCAATATTAACGAGAGAGAGAGAGTGCGAGAGAGGGAGGGGGTGAGGGGGCGAGGGGGCAGCCCCGAGCTGGAATTGAAGCGGGACTGCGCACTGACACCCACACTGGCAGCGGCTGCAACCGCTGTTACGGCCGCTGCCGCTGATATTTGCTGCTGCTGACATTTGTAGCCTGCGCTGGGGCCTGGGTCTCTGTTTGTTTGTGTTTGGGCCGCGTCCTTGGTCCACTGTCAGTGGCACGGCGACATCGCCTCGCCATTGCCATTGCGTTGGCCTTTGAAATCAGAAGCGTTATTCCTTTGTTTTTTGTTGGACTCGCTGTTGTGGCCGCTTGAGCTGCCTCCGCGCGTCGCCCCTCTAATGGCTTTGTTATGCTAATTTCCTGACGCCTTCTGGCCATTGGAGCCGCCTCGCTGTCTCCGCCGCATGTTGTTGTTGCGGGCTTTGATGCCGGCTTTTTTCGGATTTTTTTCTGCTTTTAATACAACAATTTTGGCGTCCCTCGACACTAATTTAATTATATTTCTTCTTTTTTTCTGTTTTTTGCTGTGTTGAGTGGGGATTTCTATTGGCTGGAGTTTGGCCTAATTCATATTTGGTTTAAAGTCTTATTTGTATTTTTGTATTTTATTTTTTTGCTACAACTATTTCTTGATTAAATATAAAATATATAAAGTTTATAAAATATATATTAAATATATATATAAAAAAATAAATGAATGAATAAATATATATTAAAATATATAAAATAAATAAATTATATAAAAAATACAAAATATATAAATTTATAGAAAATAATAAAAAATAATAATATATTAAAATATTTCACAAAAATATATAAGAAAATATAAATATGGAAAACATATAAAAATATATTTAAAATATATACAATTATATTCATTGCTTTCTTAGCATATAGAATACGTTTCCTGTTTTGGCGTTCGCATATTGTGTTTTCTTTAACAAAACATTTCGTGGTGTGCGGCGGCACGAAGCGTCTGATACAGCCAAATATAGAGAAATACAAATGTTCACATTTGCAACATCATTTTCCAGCAATTTGGCTGCGAGCACTCGCGCGACTTTTCAGTTTTCCTTTTCCACTTGCCTTGGCTCGACTTCGCCCAGCTTTATTTACTGTTGTCACTTTGGCTACCCCAACATCGTCATTTCTGTAGCGAGTAAAAAGTGAAATTCTGTTTCGTCTCTGTGCGCACTGCCAGCATCCATGTGTGTGTGTGTGTGTGTCTGTCTGGGTGAAAGGACTTACCCTATAAGCCTTTTATAAGCATCGCATAAATTCTTTGTCAATTGTGGCAAATGTTGGTTGCCTGCCTGCCTCGTAGCCTGCCTTGTTGCCTGCCACTCAGCTAGTTTGCCAGTTTGCTCTGCAGCTCGTCATTGTCATTGTCCTGGTTCTGGCTCTGGCTCTGGGTCTGGCCTCAGCATGTGTGTGCGTCCGCATGGAGAGTCCTTCGGCTAAGTATTTTTTTCCCTTTTGCTCTACGTGCTCTCTAATTGTGCCACGCATATCTGGCTAAGACTCCAGTTTGGTAACTAGAATTTGATTGTGTCGAGGCATGAGAGTGCATTGATTGGATTACCAATGAAGGCACTCCCCCCCCTCCCCCCCCTCTCTCTCTCTCTCTCTCTCTGTCAGCCCATTAATGGGACAGAGGCTATGCGCCATAAGCTCGAGCAGTTGGCTGGAGATAATGTCGCTGGAAATAGCCCAAGCGGAAGTAGGGATTATTGCTGGCAGTTAGGGGAGTGCCGATATCAAGAGCTCACAAATTAATCTGAATGCTGTCAATTATATTCATCCACCTGCATATGCAGCGCATTTACATTGGGGATGCTTTAAGTTATGACAGTCAACTATGCCAGCTATCCCAACAGCAAGCCTTAGCTTTACTTATTCTCTTTTGCCTTGTGTCGCAGAGTAATTCCCTCAGCAGTTGCAGCAGCTCGTGCAACCTTTTTATGTTATATTGTTTAATATATTTTCTTGTAAACTCTCTGGTGCCCCGAACTAATCATCTCGGCCTCCACGTTGGCCACTTTCAGGTTCCTGTCAACTGGCAACTCCCATGCAGCGCTGCATTCCCTGGACGGCACTCCAGGCATTGGCTTAGTAACTTAAAGTGCTCCATGCAAAATATTCCCCAACAGAGAACACAAATACAAGCAACTCACACACACACACACACACACACATACAATTACAACATAACTCATGCGGGAAGCATATTGACAGGCCAAGGGAGGGCGAAGGCAGCCCACTTCGTTGTCTGCCGGCTGGCGAAGTGGGGCAATCCAAGCGTTATGAGTGCTTCCCATTCGACACGCACCTTCCGCTTAATGGGCTGGCCGCGCTCGCCCCTTTCGCTGAGTTGGGTTTGTCATCACGCATTATTATGCTTTATTTCCGTGCCTTCTTTTATTTTTATTAAAACTGTCGTCAAATTTACATACAGCCAAGTGGCAGGGCGACGGCATCCCGCTGACTCGCTGTCTCGGCATGTTGTCCAGTCGGTCGGGGGGGAATAGGAGCGAACGGCGCAGGGACTTGGCTTGAGACTTCCTGCTGCCGACAGTCTGCAGAAGTTGTTGCTTGCTGTTATTGTTTCCAGGCCGTAGCTGATTCGTTTTTTTCTTCTGCCTTTTTTTTTTTTTTTTGCCTTCCCCCTTTGAAGTGTTTACAACACTTCCGGCGCATAATGGAAAACAAAAGGCTTAAAAGGATACACAAAGGATTTGAGCAATCAAGTACGCTTTAAGAACTTTCGCCCCATCCACGATAACCGGCTGCCGATAACAGTTTTTGCACCTGCCATTTACCTGGACTTGCAACGCTTCATGCTGCACGTCCCTCAGCCCCTGCGCCTAGTCATAACAATGCTGAGTTTTCAATATGCCCAGATCCACGTGTGCCCCATAAACTGTGTGAGTGTGTGTGTGTGTGAGAAAAAGGGTTGACGGCTACATAAAACTTGAAGTAGTTACGTTCGAATGCTGCACGGCTTTAGCCAGACAACAAACAACAATAACCAACAGCACCAACAACAAAGCCGGCTAAATTTAGACCCAGCCCCAAGTAAGGCGATATTTTGATGTCCGTTGCGCCTTTTACGTCGAAAGTTTTCACTTGGCCACAGCATGTGTTGGCTGTGCAGACAAACATGCTTCAAATCGAATGGAAATTGTAATTATGAAAAGAAAATTGTGGGAAATATCTCCAATATATATAAATATAAAGATGCCAATTCAATTGAGCAATTCACCTAACTCAAGCTATGCTTGAGTTACTTTTGCAGAATATTTTTTAAATATATAAATACATATTCAGCAATAATCCATTATCAAATCAAGATTAAATATTGAATTCCGAAAAAACAAGATTTTAATATAATATTTCTGCAAACTATGTTTGAGATACTTTTCAGAATATTTTATGAGATACTTTTCAGAATATTTTATGAGATACTTTTCAGAATATTTTCTGAGAAACTTTTGTAGAATATTTTCTGAGATACTTTTGCCAAATACTTTATAAATATATTCAGCAACAATCCATAATTAATTGAAGTAGAAATTAAAAATAATTTTGATGTACAACAAAATTTTTTAAATAAAATAAAATTATAATATAAAACAACATATTTTTATTAAATATAATTTTATAATATGAATTAAATTTTTAATTATTTATTTTTAAATATTAAAATTTAAAAAAAATGTTTTAATACATCCAGTATAATTTTTAAATATAACGCAATTTTAAAATAAAATAAAATTTAGAACCCATTTTTTAAATTTTATAGAATTATTTTTAATATTAAAAATATATATAAAGGTTTTAAATTAAATACAAATTTAAAGTAATATTAAACTTTTATTATTTATTATTATTATTTATATAAAATACTATTTTTATATCCATTTAAGCTTTTTTGAATTTGTCAAATCTGACCCAAACTGCGCTCTCTTCTTACAGATGCTCAAATCACGTCAAAGGGACAACTGCAGCCAGCGTTGGCAGCTGTTAGCGCTGCTCGTACTGGCCACGTTAAGCCTGTGTCTGGCCTGTCGCGTCTCGGAGTTCTCGTGCAAAGGCAGCGGCAACATCTGCGTGCCCCTGGACAAATACTGCGACGGACGCAGCGATTGCGCCGATGGCAGTGACGAGCCGAAGCACTGTTCCGGTTAGTGTCAGCTGCAGCGCTTTATATATGACTCTGTCTTTATATATGCTATTTATATCCTTTTTCTTATCCCAACTCGAACAGTCTGCAATCGGACATACTATGGCGATATTGGACGCACCTATGCCATAAAAGTGCCAACGCCACAGTGGACTAAATTGCCGTTCCTGTGTCACTTGACATTCACCGCGTCCGGCCATGATCAAGGCGACATAGTCCAGGTGAGTCAACAGCCAGAACAATGGCTGCGTGTGTGTGCTCGACTCGACTCGGCTCGGCTCTCAACTGTTTGCCTGGCTGTTGTTGGCTTCTGCATGCCGTAGGCCAAAGATTAGCAGCCTGTGCCGGCGACATAAAACTGTACACACACATAACGATATATAGATGTGTATCTACATGCATACGTGTGTGTATATATGCGTGCACACGCACTCCCACACCAGCAGCTGCTGCTCGTGCAACTGCAACTGAAAGTGGACTTGTGACTCGCTCACACAGCGCCGTGAAATATTTCAGTACAATGCAGTCGCAAAAACAAACACGAAAATGTGCAGGAATACCCTTACGCTGAAATGGGATACGTGCAACAGAGGGAAGTGATGGAGCTTGTAGATAATTGGAGAAAAATATGAATATATATATTCTATATATAAAATTTGTATTTGAGTAATCTTTGATGTGAAAGTCTCTATATCATGCAGCTCTATATCATGTGTACTAAAAAGTTTTCATATTGAGAACTTTGTTCTCTTGAATGCAGCACTCTTCTGAGTAGGGGAATATCCTCAACATATATATATATATAAAAAACAGTATATAACAAAACAGATATATAATTCAAAGCACACCCTTACTATGTATAGAAACATAATTATAATTCATAAATTATATTATATGAGTTAATTCCTTTTTTATATTGTCAGTGGAATACCCTTGATATGTAAAATAAAATATATTATTTAAATAAAAGTGAAGTACTCAATATATAAATAGAATTAACTTAAATATCATTTTTCCATAATTAAAAAGATATTTATCATAATAATATTGGCTTATATGAATACAAAAAATAAATAAAATTCATAATTTAATGAAATTTGTATCAAATAATTCAGGTCACACCCTGACTGCTAATTTTGTAAATTATTACAAATAATAAATAAAAAGCCTTCTCAAGAAAATACTGGGAATTACACAGAATAAATGAAATGGCTTTGTAGGAAAATTCTGAGAATTGCAAAGGGAAAAATTGGTTTATTAGAAAGAAATATAAAAAAAAAATAAATAAATTATTTGAATAGAAAATGTTATTCAGAAAAAGAGAAGAATACCCTTACTCTCATATAAAAATACTACCATATTAAATATTCACAAATGCTTTTACCCCACACTCCCTCCCTCTCTCCCATCCGAATCTCAGTGTATTCACGTTTCGTTTGTCTGCTGATTTCGTTGGCCTGCGTATGTGCTTTTGCGTTTCTTTTACACCATGATGGATGTCTGGCATTTTCGTTGCTCCGAGTTTATGTGCGTGCTCAATTAGGGGTATGACTGTATATAGTCTGAGCTATGGCCCAGAAGCAACGCCCCGTCCACGGCAAATGGTTAGGCAAGGGGCACTTTAACGCTTAAAGCGAAAATCTTGGCTTTAAACAGTCCAGCTGGGGCCTGGAGCGGCGGCGGCGGCTGGCATAAGCGTTGACAATAAAATTAGACACGCTTCAAAACGTTTTTGGCGAACTGTCAGAAAAACGTCAATTTCAATTTCGAAAATAATTGATTTCCATGCAATTTGCGTAACAGCGCAATGAGCAGCGAGGATAAGACGCGAGGCAACTAGGGCGCCCTGCCAGGGCGAGCAGTTGGCAAGCCTGTAAATAGGACAGAGAGCGGGTTGGGGACAACTCAGGCCAGAGCGGCCCCAATAGCTGGAATGATATATGCAAAAATTTGCTGGCTGCTGCTACGGCAGCTTTGCACCTTGCACCAAATCTGTCATGCATAAGTTATAACTTTTATTTTGTGTTTCCGCATTTGTAGACCACGCTGATAAACGTGGCAGATTCTCCGCCTGGCAATGCATATAAATCATGTGCTTGGCTTTCACTTTATCCAGTTAGCTTTGCCCAGCGCCCGCGCCCCTGCTGCTCGTCTGCGTGGGAAATGGCTTGAAATAATAATGTTACGCGCCGGCTTAGGGGGCGACAACAACAGTCGTCCTGTCTGTCAGCATGTCCTGCTGTACATATTGATTGATGATTGTCGGTGTGTCTGTGTGTGCTCCCAGCAAGAGCCAAAGTTTAAATTACCCTAGCTACCCGACCTACCCCTAAAGTACATATCGCTGCAACTTTGCTCGCGGCTAATTTTTAATGGAAATAACTTGGCCCCCAAACTTCTGACGCTTATTTCATTTTCATTTTTATTTTCTCCCTTTTTTCACTCACATTTTTTATGCTTTAATCAAATATCCTGTGTTGCACTCTGTAATTTGCGCCACAAGCCGAGCGCATTTTTCACACCCCCCGACGACAGTGTCGAATGCCTGACTTAAAGCTTTAGCTAGTTGGAATATACGCATATATATATATATATATATATATATATATATATATATTTATATATAAATAAGGAAAAACAAGATACGGTCAATGCTGCGGGCATTTCTCGTATTTCTCTCGCTTTTTCGCAGCATTTCAAATTTTTAGCATGCAGCAATATTAAATTGCCAGCAATAAAAGCCAGGCGAATTTCACCGGCCACATAAATCAACAGATATTTTCCCATACAAAAATTCTCATGGCTGCATTATATATCTACATCCAAATACATTTTTTATATACCATTTGCATTTTATTCGGTGTCCCTATACTTTTCGGCACAATATTTTAAATGTGCTCTTTATATTTGTTTATGCATTGCCAGCGAGATTCTCGCTTTGTTTGTTTTGTAAGCAATTTCCATGCACAAACCCATTTTTTGCTTAATGCCATTAATGACGGAGAATTTTGCGTTTTGTTTGGCTGGGCGCTGGCAGTTTCAATTATTACCTATTTCATGTGAACACATCATTTTCTGTTGTTTATTTTGACTGTTTTTTTTTTTTTTTTAATAAGCTGAAATATTAATTGCGGAACAATTAGGTTTTTCATTGAGTGAGTTTCTCTGTGTGGTTTTCTCTATCTCCCTCTGCCTAAATATCAAACAGTCCCTATCATAACTACCTCTCTGTCCTCAGCTGCTGTAGGCTATATCTTTTCTTTTTCATTTCAGTCTATTTCTTTCCGTCGTTTACTCTCACTCTCAATTTTTCTCTCGTTCTATCTAAATGCCTCTATTTATATCCATCTCCCACTCTCCCACTCTCTCTCTCTCTGTCTTTCTCTCTGTTTATTTCTTTCCCTCCCCTCACTCACTCTCTCTCCCTCTACCCCTCTCTCTACCTCTCAATTTCCCTTTCCATCTCCTATTTTCATTCTTCTTCACATTATCAACCTTTTGACTATCCCCTCTTTCACAGTCCACCTTTCTCTGCAGTTCTCACACAGTCAAGGCACAGCTGTTCCTATTCTGCATATATTTCCTAATAATGTTATATTTGCATAAGAATTGTGAGTAATTCCGCAATGTCAACAGTACAGTTTCTGGCATTAGCATCATCTATCAGTTCGCATTTCAGGGAAAAACAAATAAATTTCGACTTCAGATAGGTCTTATTCCTTAGTTAGGTGCAATTTGCATAAAAAGCTAATAATAACAGCTCCCGCTCGCCCCCTCTCTGCCACTCCCTCTCTCAGTTCAGTTGCGAATGCGTTTTGAACTTTTAGCAGCTTGTTAAACTTGAGCTGTAAAGTGCACAGAAATAACACTATTTCGCCCACTTACAGGCGTTGCATGTGGCAACAACTTTGCCGCAAGTTTCATTTAACATGCAAAACTCCATAAAGAAGATACACATAAATTTACTTGACCACCCAGTCTGCCCAGGAGACTGTTGCTCTGTGTCCAGGTAGCCATGGTGTCCACCTTGAAGAGCTGTGCTGGCTGCGGTTGCCAGAGCAGAGACCTCTATCTGTGTGTGTGTGGAGAGTACGTGCTCCACGTTTCTCTAATATTCGAAATTAAAATCGTGTTTCGTTATATTTGCTGTTTGTGACTGTTTATGTGGTAGGTGTTAAAAAATGTATGAAGCCCCGCCAGGTTCAACCCTTTTTGCCGAAGTTTTGTTTGCAATTTGCAAAATGCCAAGCACACGCAACTTTATTTGCATATTTTATTAAAAATATATATATATATACTTATGTGTTATATATAGTAGCAAACACTTGACTTGGGCTTAGCCCTCGTCTTATATTTGTGTTTTCACTTTCCCACTCTCTGTCTCTCTGTGTGTCCGCCCTGACCTTGCTTCACTTTCGGCGTGTGCTCTTTGGCGCCTGCTGTGTGTTGTCTTTTTTATGGGCAATCTAATATGCAAACAGAGGGGCGTGGCTAAGGCTGCCTTTTCGCAATTGAATTTCATTTGCATAACTTTAACGTGTGTAGAGGAGCTAAACTAACATAAAATATATAGCAAACTCTCTGGAGTATGCTCAGCTCTCTCTCTCAACTCTCAGCTCATACTCAGCAGAGCATCTGGCAGTCGTATATGCCCATTGCTTGCAGTTTTATCTGTTGTACTTATTTATATATTTCTCCAACCATTCGCAGATCATATTTGATGGCTTTACGGTGGGCCGCTTCGACGAGGGCATGGTCGATACGGATGTGGACGGTTATGAAACGAATCTGAGCCCAACCGGGGAGCTGCCCGGCTGTCCCGAGGGCTTCATGCAGGTGAGTGCAAATTTAATTTATTAAAATTTGAATTGAATATTACGTAAGCTCGGTTCACGTTTCCACTGGCAACTTGCTTGCACTCCATTTGCCGCTGCGTTCGACTATAATTTTATGCCACACAGACTCGGGCGAGCGTAAGGGCGTAATGGCAGAATCGCATCCTGCTATAGCCGTACGGACGTCTGCTTGACCGTTCGCTTCGCCGCTCCGTTCGATTCAATCAATGTCCGAGTAATTCTGTAATTTTCTGTTGGCTCTGTTGACAAATGCCACATTAGCCCAGCAAATTGAATTGAATTGTGCGCCTGTCTGACTCCCCTCTGTGACTGTGTGTGACTGTGTGTGTGTGTGTGTTGCTGTGTGCTCGTGTCCGGCGTGTCTTGTGTCCGCAGATTGAAGTTTGAGTGCTGCTCACTGCCGTAGCACAAAAAAGGAATAAAAGCGGACGAAGGAACAGCAAACTATTTAACATACATATATTTTTATCACAACTTTTGCGGCTCCACGTTGTTGACATTGCTACTTTGTCGAGACATTTGGCTCTCTCCGGCCCTTCGACATTCCGGAGTTGTTGTCGGACAGCATAGAGGGCTAGATGGTGGCTGAAATAAAACTAAAGCCCCGGCGCTGCCCAAATAAAATGTACCAAATCCCTGTAATTGACTTGTGCAATATGTTCAGATATACATTTCTACAGTTGTATATATATACATACGCCATAAACTCGTATACCATACAGAAGTCGGAGTGAGTCTGCTTTGATAATCTGATGCTGCTGCATTACATTAAATGGAGTTTTGCAGCAGCAAAAGCAATACCCATTGACTGGGCGGGGGGCATGGATTGTGCCAGCATTCAATATAGCTCGTCTATATATATATATATATTTATATATGCAGCAAGAGAGAGGGAGAGGGAGAGCTGCACTTTGCATGCGCTTTTAGTTGCCTTAATCTACCTTTCGAATTAATTTCAAAGCTTAAGTTGTGCGCACTGCGGGCTGCGGCGCCAGCCACGAGCCAATGGAGCCCGTCGCAAAAAAGGGGCCAAAAGTGTTGAATTGCAGAGCGCAAAGTGTTTTTCCCTTTTGGGCCAAGAGTTCGCACAAAGGCCAGCTGCTGTGCCGTAATACCTTCAGGTGTGATTATGCATCCTTCTGCACTTCTAAGACGAACACTCGATTCGTAAATAATTTAAATGCCAAATAATATTGAGCTATAATTGAATTTCATTTCAACATGCAAATAAACAAACTGTATTCGTTGCAAAATGTAATTTAGATTTTGTGATTTAAGCATTTTATTCAGTAAGGCCATTGAATATGGGAAATTATGGATAAAGTATATTTGTAAGTTTATGTGGCAGGCAGAAGCAGGGCGAACAGCAATAGCATATCTTGATGAAGCATACATTATTGATCACATTTACATATATATATATATTTTCATGATGATCAAGAAGATAAGCTGAGTCGATTTAGTAATTTTTTGTCGTTCATCCGTCCATCTATTCATATGAACACAAAGTAAATAGCTCTAACTGACGCAACTTGGACACATGAACACTCTCATATAAGTTGTTGATAGCAGCTCATTGGACCACCTCTGCTAAGGTCAAAAATATTAAAAATTTCATTTAAATTTCGCCACGAAAAAAAACACAACTGCTCGCTGTGGGCTCCAGCTGAAGAATGACTCAATTCTGCCTTTGCTCAGCTGCAGCCAGCGAAAGCAGGCAGAGCTAGATCAAGCAGAGGGAGTGCAGGCAGAGGAATTGCAAGCAGTGGGAGCGCAAGCAGTGGGAGTACAGGCAGAGAGAGAGTGCAAGCAGTGGTAGTGCAAGCAGAGGGAGTACAAGAACAGTGCAGGTAGAGCAGGCACAGGGGCAGCGGGCATAGCGACCACAGTGAGCGCGACATATGCACGCATACAAATCAAAATTCAAGTGACATTACATCTATATAAATACATGCAGACTTAACACTCAATGATGACCAGTAAGAGACAATAGAAATAATTTTTAAAGAGTATTAATATCGGATTGCCTTACCTGCTGCTGAGGTAGCTGCAGCCGAAGAGCAGTGATTGCGGCTCGTTTATTTGTTTTGCCTATGCTGCTGCTGAAGCTAGAGACTTGATATTTTCCCTATATGTATACATATATATATAAATCCATATATTGACTCGATTGTAAGAGCGTAATAGCTGCACATAAATATATATTATATTACTAAATTTAACAATTAAACTGCTTGTCTCATTGGCCACATCTCTTCTTCAAGCATTCCCTTGGTTTAAATAAAAAAAAATATATAAAAATTAATTTAAAAAAATATATATATTTAAAATAAAGCAAAATTTTCTCTCTATTTCTGCATAAAGTCTTAGCTTCGCAAAGATTTTCTGATAGCAGCTCGCTCGCTGCGTTCAGTCTCTTATGATATGGTTCATAAGGATTTCCCTTTTACTCAACTGACTTATCTCTTATAGTTCCGCCATTGTGCCTCGCTCCCTCTGTCTCCTTCTCTCATTCCTGCCAACATGCTAACATGTGTATTGTATGTTTCCTATTGCGCTCAGTTGTGCTGTCCAATTGAAAGTGAACTCTGCGCCCCGCGCCCGGCGCTCCCCACGGCTGGGCCGTTGTCCTTTATTAGTTTAGCGCTGGCGACTGATGCTGCAGTTTTTCCACGCCCCTCGCTTTGTGACAATAAATTGTGAACAAGCGTGGGGCGTGCGCTGACATTTTGTGGCGTTGTCCAGCTCATCCAGATCGGGGGCCAGGCAGCTGCGCTGCTGTCCAGCCCGCCTGTCCCGCCGCTCGGTCAGCTCTCGTCTGTTGAGGTTTCATTTGGCACTTGACATATGTATGTACGGAAAGCTGCGGCTGGAATAGAACTGGCTGTGCGGCGGATTTGAGGAATGATGGAAACTGGGCGCGTTTTTTTCATCTTCTCCCTTTAATTCTTTTTTTTTTTGAGGGTTTTTAAAATGCAGTTAAATATTTTCAGTTTTTCTTGCCGCTCTTTTTGGCATATGCGCGGGCCTCGTTGCAGTTTTATAAACTCGTAACTAACCGCAGGTTTGTGTTGTCATTCTGCGCGCTTCAGCCCGCCGATTCGCGGCCGGGGCTTATCGCAGCCGTAGCCGTGGCCGCGGCGCCTGTTTTTATTTATTTAAGGCAAACATTTTTAACTGCTGACGTGGTTTCAGTTCAGTTTTTATTCGCAGTTATTTTCAGTTTCGGTTTGGGTTTGGGCTTCGCTCGGCTCGCCTTATAAATTATTCGTGTCACGGCCCGGCCACATAAATTCTTGACCGTCTCATATTTATTCCAATCTACCTATGTGATTTCTGCCAACTATAAATGTCCGCAGCCGGACAGCCGCCCAAAAGTAAGAGTTTAATCAGTTATTCAATTTAGTTAGACAGTTCGCCCCATGCATATTGCAGTAGGCAGAGTTCTCGGCGTGACCTTTTATCCCCCTCTGGCCGGTGCTGAATAATTCAGCAACACTTTTTGCTTTAAACTTGACCGGCAACTGGGGGCCAGCGCTGCAGCATTGTTTATTTGCTAATATTGTTAATCATAAATAACAAAGTTTATGCATAAACGTATTAACCTAAATCAACAACAACAACGGCGAGGATGGCCAGGGCAGCTTGAGTAAATGACTCAATATTTGACAATCATAACATCCGCTTAGTCCTCATGGCTGCCTCGGCCAAGACAACGGCCAGAACAACGGCCCCAGTTTGTCAATGGCAGCTTAAGCTATATCTATAAATATGTATGCGGATATACATATACAGTCATGCAAGTAGTTGTGCATGTGTGTGTGTGTGTGTGTCATAGACAAGCTCATAATTCAAGTTAGCAAACTTCTTGGACTGCGCTCTGCCCTGTCCTGCCCTGCCCTGCCCTTGGGCCGCATTTGTTTGTGTCGTAAATTTACGAGTCATAGCCAAAGCGAAAAGAAAGAAAGACGGAAAAAAGGTTTGCAAGTTTTTCTGTGTCTTGTGGGCCGGGTTAAGTCGGATGTGGGCCATTGAGTAATGTGCCGAGGCAGCGCATAGAGTATCTGCCAGTCAAGTGGGCATAGCTCGTTTATTTTCTTTTTTCATTTTTTTTCATTTTTAATATATTTATTTATTTATGCAGGCTCGCATTGAATTGCAAATTAAAAGCTGCGCCTCGCTCCATAATTTATATTTAATGATTTTTTAATAGCAGCGCCAGAAAAAAGCTGTGGCAAATGTTTTAAATTACAGTAAATCAAACAGTTGGGCCAACTTCTCGCAGAGCCTGGCTGTGGGCGCTGTAAACAGCGCAGCGAATATGTCATTATGCGCTTAAATTGTTGCACAATTAAACGCAGCAGAAGCATAGCCAGAGCACTCACTCCGACTCCCACTCCCACTGCCCCTCCCTCTCTCTCTCTCTCTCTATCCCCTCCTCCGTCTGGTAGCCGCCTTTGTTTATTGTTGGCAGATTATGAAGCGACGACTCCCGCACGTCTGTGCGGATGCAACTTTTTATCGGCTATTGTTTAAGTGAGCACAATGGCGGCTGAAGCCGACTGCATCGAGCCACGTTTAATCAGCTAAGCATGCATTCAGCATCAATACAGAGAAATTACGAAATGCACTTGATTTGCCTAAGAGCTTAAGCCAGAGCCAAATTAAAGAGCCAAATTCAGACGCAGCTTAAAGGGAAACTCTCTGCATGGCCTCGCCTGCTCCAAACTGACCGCAATAATAATTCAATCAATTTAAAACCAACACCTAATCAAACAAAACGCCACAAGAGCCAACAAAAACAGCAGCAGCAGCAGCAGCAGCAGCAGAGGCTGGCAGAGGAATGAAATTCCAATAATTCGTTATGAAGTCGATGCTAATAACGCTCCGCTGCACACAATGGACACGACGAGGCTGATGATAATGATGATGCTAATGATGATGATGAACAGGATAGAGTCCGGCCAGCGCCAAGGGGCCAGCGCCAACAAAAACAGACAGAGAGAGAGAGAGAGAGAGAGAGGAGAGTGGGACAGGGAGCGGCTGCAGAGTTTGCAATGAATTTACACAAAATCGAAATCAGAAAATTACCATTATGCCGGGCAGTCAGGCCTGTTGGCCAGCAGCTCCTACTGTTACTGGCCCTACTCCTGCTGCTCGTCGAGGCCATTTCGTATGACAGCAGTGAATTGCAACTCTAACCAGCTACAAATATTGGCCAGAGCTCTGGCGACTTGCAATTACAGCAAAAATTGTTGTTTGAGCTGTGGAGAAGGCGAGGCGAGCTCAGTCGGAGCAGCAACCGCAGCACATGACCAGCCGCACTGCTGTGGAACGACGACACGAACGACATGAAACCTGCCCGGTCAAATAACCCATTAACTAAAAACTTAATCAATTGGAACCCCAGCCCCATTCATAATCATTGCCAATCGAGAGGTAATAGGCACCGCGCCAGCCGCTGGCTCTGGATCCCAGGCAAATCTAGGGCAGAAAAAACAAATGAAGTTGGCCTCTCGCCTCGCCATGCACGATGTGGTTGGCCCTTCTTGGGTGCTATTAGCGACATTACAGCTGCCTATGAATGTCAATCGAGAGGGCAGGCAATTTTTCTCAGGCTAATCTATGCCTGCACATGGGGTATATCGGTTCAGTATTAATGAGTTAAAAAGGGCTCTAGGTGGAGTAAAAGGTCTTGAATGAAGAGAAGTTGGAGAAGAGTTGAGAGGGAAAGACTCAAGGGGCGACTTTCTGTAGAAGTTAAAAAATATTAAGATTAAAGCTAAAAAAATACAGAGAAAAGAATGAAAGCAATCGAAACAAAAATTTAAATAAATAAATACAAATTTAGGAAAATATATATAAAAACAAATATATATATACAAAATAAAAATATATAAATATATAAAAACAAAATAATAAATAAAAAATAAGTAAAATATAAATAATTTAAAATAAAAAATTTATAACTAAATAAATAAATAAAATAAAAAAACAAAACTAAATAAATTAATAAATAAATAAAATAAAAAATATATAAAATAAAAATAAATAAATCAGTAAAATATAAATAATTTAAAATTAAAAAAATATATTATTTAGTTATAAAAATATATTTAAAAAACAAAAAAACTAATAAATAAATAAAAACCGAATAAATAAAATAAACAAATAACTAAAATAATACATAAATAACTATAAAGCTGAGTTTAGCTTTGGCTCATAGTAATACATGAATTAAAGTTCCCAACCCTAACGCGGCATAGTTTGGTCATAGTCATCATTCAGTCATAGCACTCACTGTTCATTGCATTGCATAATATAGCCAATCCACCAATCAAGTTGGCTCTTGTTGTTTCGGGTTGCTGCACCTTCGGCAAGTGCCAGCAGTTTTTAGCGTAAGCTGGAATTGGCGCTTGGCCCACAAAAGTATGCTACACTTTTTCAGCATTCATTTTTCTAGCTGGCAGCTGCAGTTGCAGTGGCTGTGGCAGTGGCTGTGGCACTGGCTGTGGCCGTGGCAGTTGCGAAAAGGAAAACAATCAAATATTGAGCGCAGCAAGCGGCAAATGGCGCCAACAAATAAAAATTTATACAACAGTCATAATCCATTACCAATGCCAGATGCCCGAGCGGAACTGGGCTGGGGCCCCGATGGATCGCTCGAACAGCGGCCAGTTGCCGCTTCCGTATTTATTTATTTTGCACTTGTGCGATAAACATTTATATGTATTTAAATATATGTATGGCGCTCCCTCTGAAAAATGGAGCGCAACTTAACCCACATTTGCATGCGCGAGCTTTAAAATGTGTCAAAATACAAAAAAAAAAAAAAAGAAAGGGAGACACGAAATTGCCTTAACAACATTCTCTGTGCGAAATAAACTTGATTTTTAATTAATTAAATTTTATTTATTTACCCGGCAGCTCAGCGAACTGGGGCGTCCATTCACGGGCGGCTCCTGGTGCGGCAAGGCCACCGGACCGCAATTATATTTCAGTGAAACATCCACGGTGACAGCATCAGTAAAGGTGAGCAAGGGACAAACACTCAGTTAATATATTTCTGTTTACCTGGCTTCGTGTCACATCATAATATTGCAGATATTTCAAAAGTTCACAAGAGAAATAAACTCTGCGAAAATAAATTAAAATTATCGATGTGAGCCATTGAAAGTGTATGAGGAATTCGGTCGGGCGTTGCACTCGATGCTTTCTTGTTTTTTAATTTTAAATTGAACAACTTTGCGCTCACGCGGCGTATGCGTAATGTTTACTTGAGCAGCCATTGCCACTTTTTGATTAATATTTAAATAAACGTGCGGCCATAAAAGCAAATGGACAACCGCGCGCGGCCAGCTTGCTGAAAGCGCCAGCGCATAAATTATGAAAATTAATAAAAATTCATGCTCCAATCGGATTGCTCGCATGGACCAGGGCCTGGGCCTGGGCCTGGGCCCGAACTCAACTCAACTGCTGCTGCTCGGAGTGCAACAAATTGCTTCAAGTGACGATGAGTTGACGTGGTTCGAAGGCGCAGATTGCAGATTGCATAATTAAAAGAAAATTGCGTGTGCAAATGACAGTTTCTCTGCCGCCTCCTCGCCCTCTTCGTCCTCTGCTGTCCGACTTCAATCAGAGATCGTTCAACTTGAGCCAAAGTGAAACTGTTCTTTGTCTTGGCAGCTGTCGCTCAGTTTTCAGCAAATAAATATTTCAATTTGGCCTGTCGATGGGCACTTCGGATCGATGTCCCTTTGTAGTGACACAAGCAATTGACGGCGCACCATTTCCTGTCCTATTTGGCAGCATTTCCAATGCATTGCGACAGATGTATATATCTATATACATATATATATATAGATAAAGATATATATGTGCTTGCCACACTCCATTTTCAGCTCATTTATTGGCATTGCAAGTCTTGGCTCTTTTATAAGATATCCTCACCTTTTTCTTTCATTTTTTTTTTTTTCAGGTATTTCATCCGCCACGCAATTCACAAGATGAAAAACCCTTTGAGTTCAGCATCAGATACAAATTTATAAGCCAATCCGATGCAGTTGTCAGGTAAGTGGCAAAAAATTTAATACTAAACTCTTGGTAGATGGATGTTGGGTGTATATAGAAATAGGGCAAGAATTAAGTTGTTTTATTAAATTAATATTAGATTTGGTGTTATTTTAGAGTGAAAATAGTATTAAGAGCATCATGCACAATCATGCAGCATCAAGCAGCATAATCTACCATCATGCAGCATCATGCAACATCATTTAAATTTAATACTAAAACTTTTGGCACATAACTGTTGGGTGATACAGAAATAAAGCAAGAATTAAGTTGTCTTATAAAATTAATATTAGGTTTGGTGTTCTTTTAGAGTGAAAATAGTTTTTGAAGTATCATGCAGCATCATGAAGCATCATGCAGCATCATGCAGCATCATGCAACATCATGCAACATCATTTAAATTTAATACTAAAACTTTTGGCACATAACTGTTGGGTGATATAGAAATAAAGCAAGAATTAAGTTGTCTTATAAAATTAATATTAGGTTTGGTGTTCTTTTAGAGTGCAAATAGTATTAAGAGCATCATGCAATATCATGCAGCATCATGCAATATCATGCATCATCAGGCATCATCATGCAACATCATGCAACATCATGCAGTATCATGCAGTATAGTATTGCTGCTGCCCTATTGTAGACTATGCAAGTATTTTGAAGTCTAATGCAAGATGATATTGTGAAAAATAAAACAAATAATTTTCAGTCAACTAGCTCACACCAGAACATTCAGTTCTTATACTATTATCAAATAAGAAATTCTGTCACATACAACAAATTTATGGAGATGATATATATATTCTATATTCAATTCCTTAAAATTCCCATGAAATAATCCCTTTGGCACATCTAACTTTAATCAGACTTTAGGGGCAAACTGAACGCTGCCATTGACATTTTGGCTGCTGCCCCAAATAGAATTCTGTCGAAATGTAATCAAGGAATTCGTAGAAGGCTATAGAATATACAAGTTTTGTATTTGCTTGGCAGCCTGCAGCTGGCCTGTAACTGTGACTGTAATTTATCATTTAGGCAGCGTGGAGGCAACCTTTAAAAGTGAGTGTGGAGAGAGCTGGGCGAGTTAATGTCAGCAGCGAAACTGCGACGGCTGACAGTGTTGGCCTTTGTTTTAACGCACTCGTTTGGCCTGGCAGCCATCGCCGTCGCTAAATCCTTGTAGCTGCTCGAACAATGCCACTTTTGTTGAAATGCTGCATAAAACATGAGCTCCAGCTCCAGCTCCAGCTCCAGCTCGAGCTGCTACTTGGTCGTAGACGTGGCATGCCATATACGATTCATGCTGCAATCCATTTGTGCCCAGACGTGTGTCAAATTTTCGTATAGGTGTCGCGTTCATTGTTTGTGCCTGCTGCCAGTTGGCAGTTGGCTGTTGTGCCGGATATGGCAATAGTGCTATAAATTGAAATGTATTTTTACGCCTCAACAAATTCCATACAATTTACACGGAAAAATAATATTTACGAGTGGGCTGCGCTGGCTGCAGCCGAGAATGCATTGAATGCATGTGCCGGCCGTACGGACCATTAGCAAACCAAACAATGGCCAAAACACTGGGCCAAATGAGGATTTTAAACTTAAAATGCCAGGATGTATTTTATGCAAATTGCAGGCAGGCAGACAGGCAAACAGGCAGGCAGTTAGGTGGGGGCGTTCGTACATGCCCCCAAAATACCAAACAAATATAGTGCCGAGTGGAGGCAGCTAAACTAAATTAAATGCTAAACTTGCATACTCAACGACACCTGGAATGCACACAGACACACACAGAGCCACACTCTATATATGTATGTACTAATGGTATGTGGGGCTTACATTACAGGTATGGACTGCCCGATAAGCCATTGGAATTGGGACGTGTCACACCCGGCACCTATTGTACAAGGCAATTCGATGAATGCTATCGTAACAAGTGTCGCCTGCAAAGTCCAAATTATCCTGGTATGTATCCAAGGAATGTCACCTGCTATTGGACAATACGCCAGAAAGAAGTGCCAACCAGCAAGCATGCCATGATTGCCGTCAGCCAGGAGAATCAGCACAAAGCCCTAGTCAAGCGGTAAGTGAAAGAGACTGCGAGAGAGAGAGAGAGAGAGAGAGAGAGCGAGAGAGTTTCTATTGAAATACCGAAATGCTATGGCCGTGTGCATGCAGCACATTAAATAAGCATTAGCATTTTGTATGGATCGAGTCGAGCGTGTCGCCTTCGTATGACAAATTTCAATTTGGCAAATTGCAATGCGACTTGCAACACTCGACATTATCACACTTGTAAGCGGCCAATGGACTGACTGACTGACTGAGTGAATGACCGACTGAATGCCGTTATTGTTGGCCATGTATTTTGTATATTCCAATTAAATGTTTGCATATCAAATTAGATAGGAGCGGACAGAAAGCTACAGCCGACAGCTGAACGAATGCGGCTATAACTGAAGCCCATTTCAAATGCAAAATGTGTATTAAATGTCGCGATTGCAGAGTGCAGAGTACACGGACACAGTGGAGTAGTTGGCTGAAGTGAGTGCAGATGTAACACAAGGTTGATGTTTAGAGAGAGTTTATAGCTGCCATGAAATGTGTGAAAGTGGGAAGGGTTGAAAAGAGATAGAGAGAGAGATAGTCATAAGACTTAAGCTCTTTCTATAACTTCAACTATCATAAGTCGTAGGCAACTTAACTGCTCTGAGACTGCTGACTGACAGGAATATTGCAATTATTATTTATAAGTATTTTACTTATATTTTCTATACACATATATTTTTATTATTTAATTTTTTAACTGATCTTATTTGTTTTATTCATTTAATTTGGTTATTCACACATATTGTTATTTATTTAATTCACTTCTTTTATTATATTTATTTATTTTATTTTTTAGATCATTTGTAAACATTTATTTCAATTATTTTATTTATTTTCCTTTTTTGATTTACTCACAAAAAATTATGTATTTATTTATTTTATATTTTATTAGTTTTATTTAACATATATAGTTCTTAAATATATGTAAGTATCTTATTTTATTTTTTTCATTTATTTTCTTTATTTTATTTACTCACATTTATTTTTATTTATTTATTTTATATTAAATTAGTTTTATTTATTTTTCAATACGTTTATATAACATATCTTATTTTATTTATTATTTAATTTAAAAAAATTTGTTGTATATTTTATTTTATTAATTTAATTTTATAATATTTTTTAAAAATATATATTATATTAATTTTATTCAATTTATTTATTTTCATTATTTTATTTATATTAAATATATTTTATTTATTCATTTTATTTATTCTATTTATTTTATATATTAATTTTATTCAATTTATTTATTTTCATTATTTTATTTATATTAAATTTATTTTATTTATTTATTTTATTTATTCTATTTATTTTATATATTTATTTTATTTTGGTAAAACCCCCTTTAAAAACAGTATTAAATTGTCATCTAATGCCACATCAATTGATACTTAAGCTACCGCTATATCTCTAGCCAACTTACATGCTCTAAAGAGCGCATCCGATTGTCGTACAACGCCACATCAATTGTCACTTTGGCAGCTTTATTAACTTTGACAGCTTCGACAGTTTCGTTGTTGTTTTATGGGTTTTTTCCAGTTCAGGCTTTGCGAAATGAAAATGTTTGCATTGCATTTAGCGCTGATTGCAATTTAAGTTTGTTTTGCTCCTCTTCTGCCTCGCTTTTTAGGTTTGCTGCATATTTTCATACTAAATGGGAAATCGATTTTTTCACAGCTCCATTGCCAGCTTCAATAAGACCTCGCGCTCCATACGCGCCTGGTCGGACTGCACGGGCGAACGCGATCACTTGATATTCTACGATGGCAGCTCCACGAATGATCCGGTCTTGGCTAAATACTGTGGAGGCGATTGGTTGCCGCGTGTCGTGTCACGGTAAGTGGAAAATCTTATGGAAATTGTGGAGGGTGGGAGAGAGGGAGGGAGAGGGAGTGGGTGTGCTTGTGCCTCTCGCATTTATTTAACGCCATTTCTCTTTTATGAAAAAGTTAAATATGAGCCGAGCACAGCGCACATAATACATTTACAAGCCCTGAGTCAAAACAGACAAACTGACTGAAGCGCCATTTTAATGAGCATGTGCTCTGTGTGTGTGCGTGCGTGTGTGTGTGTGTGTCGGGTCTCTGTGTATGTGTGTGTGTGTAGATCTATGTGTAACTGAATTGGAACACATGCGCCCCAGGCCAACTGCAGTGCAGTGCACTAGGACTGCGGTCACACACATACACTCTCGCACACTCTCTCACACACACTCACACACATAGACACTGTTTATGGCGCTTTGTGTGTGCCTTTGCAATTGTGCGCAATGCTTAAGAAAAACCGGAAATTGGGTTGCTCTGCAGACAGACAAAGCAACCAAGAGACAGACTTAAATAGACACACACACACACACACACACACACACAGAGAGACACTCTCCACACACACTCACACACACTCGACACATAAATAGATTTATATGTGCGCCATTTGCAACTTTTTTGCTCTGACTATACAAACTGCACGCCTATTGAAAACATTTTGATGCATGTGATTTATGCAATGGCTGGAAATCTCTCTGCTCATTAGGTGCCAAGTTCTTTAGACAACATGCAACACCATAAATTCTTAAAGAGCAAAACAAACTGAATGCCTGACACTTGTATTAAGAGTAGTTTTATCATTGCGCCAAACTTTTCAAATTGTTTGGCAAGACTTTTGTGTTGCTTCACTCATTTCACATTAATTTTTTGAGTTTTATTTATTATTTTGTGCTGCATGTGAAAAGTTATTCAAATTGGGGTTTCAGCTGGCCATAACTCAAGTGAGGGCTATGAATTATGTTTAGAAAAAGTTATAGCAAATAGAGGAAATATTTAAGTGTGAGCATATTAGAGTTTTATAAAGAGAGCTCGCAAAGACTAAAGCCAAGACCAAGACCAAGACCAAGACCAAGACCAAGACCAAGACCAAGACCAAGACCAAGACCAAGACCAAGACCAAGACCAAGACCAAGACCAAGACCAAGACCAAGACCAAGACCAAGACCAAGACCAAGACCAAGACCAAGACCAAGACCAAGACCACGACCAAGACCAAGACCAAGACCAAGACCAAGACCAAGACCAAGACCAAGACCAAGACCAAGACCAAGACCAAGACCAAGACCAAGACCAAGACCAAGACCAAGACCAAGACCAAGACCAGGACTTCGACTTGCCAAGAACTTTCAGGACTTGCCAAATCCTTCATCAATTATTTCAAGAAACACAAGCTGAAAGATACAAATTTGACAAAAGAAGTCAAAAGCAGAGCTTAAATTATTAAGAATTAATTAATTTATTAAGAAATTCCATTTCAGCTGCCTTTGGCGTACTGTCAAGGTTTCTTAGCTGGCATTTAGGTAAATTTTACAAGAATATTTTCATACTACCAGCAGTCATAAGATAAATCTCAATTAAATGGCAAAAACTATAAAATATATAAAAAGAAAAACCTCATCAACAACTTGAACAGCTGCTGATATAAGGCCACTGTAAGTAGCGTCACTCATGCTGGGTCAGCCGCTCTGTATAGGTCAGCTCACATTCGCATTTAAATTATAATATTCTCTTAAAAATATCTTTCCATTTCCATGTTGCTGGCTCATTTCCTTTTGTTGGCTTCAGGTATTTCAATTAGTTCTGCTTCCATTTCCCGTTGCTGCTTTCTTTATCTGTTGTTCAGCTTCGCCTAGCTCTCGCTGAAACACACACAATACATTTTAAAGTAAAAAAAAAAGAGAGAAAACGCCCGCAGATAATGCGCCTTGAAAGTGGTTCAAGTGCGGCATAGGGTGCTGGCCACGCCCACGTGGCATTGGAGTGGACGAGTTGGTGGCCCATTGGCCCAGCCCTTCGGCCATTTATCTGGCACTCCACATTCGCCGCTTTTTTGCGCAAAGTTTGCACTCTTGAGACATGCAGCTGCCCACTGCACGCTCGCCGTGTGGTCGCAGCGATATTTGAAAAGTTGTAGTGCGAGGCACAAATTAAAAGTCAGTCAGGCAGCAGGGCTGATGATTACAGCTGCTGCTCGTTGCTGGATGATGGGAATCGTTTCACCTTGTTGCTTAATCTCTTAATGAGTTGCTCTCGGGCATTTATTGACATTTTCGTCATAGGTGGAGCGCTGAGATCCTATGAGCAAACATGCACAGCATCAGGAATGCACATAGCGTAAAGTGCACACACGCGCGGCGCGGCCTGCCTGATGTGTGCCACGCCTGGCTTAAGCTCGCTGCAAAAGTTGTCCTCCACGCGGCTGGCTTTGGCAGCCAACGTCTTGCGCGACGTATTATAAATGCACACACACACACTCACATACATATGCACATGCACAAAGCCTTGGCTGCATCAGCTGCCTCTGTGTGCGTCTTGGCTTACAGACACCTCAGACCTGACAGACATATCATTTTTGCCAAACACACAGAGAGCGGGGGCGGGACTGGCTGCGGAATTGTTGCCACATGAAAATTATTAATTTCCCTGCGCAACTTAAGCTTGCAACAAGCTGCAAGCAGCCCAGCCCCAGCCTGACGTGTCTGCGCATTTTTATTGAACTCTTTCTGCCCGCAGCTGTTGCTCTTCTAAGTGCGGGCAACCTATGTTAATTTTTTACTTTTTTCTACCTATTTTTATATATATTTTGGCACTTGAAAGCAACTGCCAAAGCGTTAACTTTTTAAGCAGCATTTTCATATTTCCCTCCTTTTTACACACTTTCAAAAAGTATTTATAATTTCATGTACAAGTTTCTAATATGTTAAGCTGCCTGCCAGTATTTATATATATATATATATATATATATATATATATATATATATATATATATATATATATATATATATATATATATATATATATATATATATTTATATTTATTTATATTTATATATATATATATATATATATTTTTTTTTTTTAATTTTTTTTTTAGCATATATTTATATAAAATTTGTTTAAATTTTTAGTTTAACTTGTGCTGCCTACAAGTGCATTAAAAGTTCGTTATGCAGAGAGCCTAAATTATTTGATGTCTCGTGGTTATAAGCCAAAGTTAACTACCTAAAGATAAAGTTTACACGTGTGTGTGCATCCCTCTGTGTGTGTGTGTGTAAATATGTTACGTTAAGTTCGCCTGAAAGTATTTGGTTTGAGTGTATGCTTTGAGCCAGTTGCCGTGCTTATGTGCTTACTTTGAAATGAGTTTTGCTATTTGTCAAACTTCATTTAAATTTCCCTGCATTTGCATATGCGTCTAAATCTAGAGCTGGGCAGGGGACTGGGGACGGCAATTTGCAGACTTAGCCTGTCAACAGCAATTTCTGCAATTATAAAAATTATAAACCTGCAACATTGTTGGCTGGTGGCTGGGTTTATTTTAAGCAATTCTATTAGCCACAGTGCCCAGTGGCTTGTTCAATTTGACACAAATTCGCTGGCTTATCGAACTTAATCAACTGGCCACAGGACGGGCACGGCCGGCGCTGGCCATTATTAGAACTAGTTCAATTAGCGGGCCCAACTGAGCTGTGTTTGCTTCTCAAAGCGAGCATCAAATTTGCTGGATAATTCCGTTAACCAGGCGCGCTCCGCAGTGTCCGCCGTACTCACATCAATCGACAGGCCAGCACTTTGAGGGCCGCCAATCTCGCTCGCTGCGCTCGTGCAGCCGCAAGACGGGGCGGCGCTGCCATTTGCGGTCAGACATTTTGGTATCGGGGCATGTGCAAATTCGTGACCAAAAGCAGCGGCAGCCGTCGAGTGCTGTGAGAGGGCATGAAGTATTTCATGCGACGCATTGATAAGCACCGGCAAAGGGACAACGCCTGGAGACGTGTGCTTGGGTTTTGTGTTGATTTTACGACACCCGCAAGTGCCGCAGGCCATTAAGTACCCAAGTGCTACGCATACGTAGTTGCGTCCTCTGGGAGAGGGAGAGGGAGAGGGGAGAGTGGGCGACAGCATGCTAAAGCCAACATTTGTGCGCTTTATTAAAAATTAATTTACTTTTCATTTGCAGTTTATTGCACTTGGCAGTGACAGAAAAGAGAAACGCTGCAGCAGCTGCCACACCCAGGCCAGCCCCAGCCCCAGCCCCCGCCCCCGCTCCAGCACACGTCTCTGCATGTGTCCTTGGCTGGAGGTGTTTGAATAATAAGAGCACCCATCGCTTGACTGCTTGGCTGCTGTCTTTTAGCCACACTTACACGTATTAAAAAGCCATTTGTGTTGGCCATATTTGATAGCTTTTAACATGGGCCGTGCGGTGCGTGAGGCGCCTTGACAAGCGCCAGGTGTGGGCGAAAGCCGCGCCAGCTGCTGCTGCTGCTGCCTCCGCTCAGTTTTTATGTACTTTATATTACTCATACGCCGCGTAAGCCGCCCCTATAAAAATTCAATTTGAAATTTAAATTGAAAAGCTTTGGCAAATTAATGAGAACCGAGCAAGACAATTGCAAGCGTAAGCTTCAGGTCAAACCTCTGTCAAATACAATTAGTTTAATTGCTTTAAATTGACTTGACCCAACAAGGGCGATAGCACAGGAAATTGTTAACAAATCTAATTGAAATAATTGTTTTCAGTTATTTATTATATTTTATTGAAGCCACATTCATGCCATTTAGTGTGACATATCTCGTCATGCCAATGATTCCTTTATCAGCCAAGTTCATTGCTGGCATTTCCCATCTACTTTTATAGTTCATTATCATTTTTCATTCAAGCGAGCAGAGGCGCTACATTATTGCTCGCTCTTAAAGCCTTTTAATGTTACTTTAGAGGCAGCGAACTGCTAGCGCGAGCATTTGCCACGAAAAGTGGCCAAGTTTTATGAGCACTCGATGTCAGTGCCAACGCTGGCCCAACAATTGCAAAATTGCGACTCTTGGCCTCTGCCTGCTGCTGAAGCTGGCGTCACGTCGTCTACAACAAATGGTGCAACACCCACGGCTGTCATTTCATAATTTTGTGAGCAAAAAAAAAATAAAATAAAAACCAAAAGACAAACGGCCCGAAAATTGTTGGCCCGCATTGGGAAGATTCGCTACTTGCGCGCTTGTTCGTTCGGCCGCTCGTTCTCTTGTCGCTTGTTATGCCAAAAAATTTGCCTAAAACTTTTGGCGTGTCCCAGCGGCAGACAATGGCGAAAAAAGTTAATTTGGCAGCGAAAATGCAAACAACCAGCGAACGGACACTCCGAATGAGGCGGGCCGTACGGTAGGCGTGGCGCAGCAAGCTGCTGGCAAAACAGCACAACAAGAGGCTGCGTCATGCTCTTAGGCGCGGCACAGCAGCCCTTGCTGGCAAGCTCAACATTTGTTTGTTTCACTCTTTATAAATATATATATAAAATATATATGTATAAATCTGTGGGAGTCTGACCAACAGCTTTACGACTTTACTTGATTGTCGTTCTGTGCAAATTAAATTTACGCCAAGCTGCTTCTCGCACGCCTACAATTTGAGTGCTCTGTGTTGCTGCTGCTGTTGTTGCTGTTAAACGTTGCGTATGCGCAATATGGAAAAGTTTGACAATTAATATTGTTATTGCTTGAAAAGTTTTACAACAGTTTTAAAAGTCTTAAATATAGATTCTTTTGATTAACATTTGTTAAGTCTGATGTATACATATTTTGTAAAAACTAATTGTTTAAGTCATAAAATATACAATAAAATTAATTTTTAATATTAAAATTATTATATTAATTTTGTACAATAATAAAAATTATATATTCTTTTATTGCTATTTTTATACTTATTTTATACTAGCAAAAACAATAAAAATTATAAATAAAAATTAATTAAAATATATTTTTATTAATTTTATACAATTTTATATTATATAATATATTATTAATTATTATATTATTTTTTATAATATATTATTTTATTATTATTACATTAATTTATCATTATCATTTATCATTAATATTACTATGACATCGGTCTCTTAATCACCCTCTCTCAATCTCATCTCTCTCTCTTTTCAGTGGCCCCGAAATGCTGGTCGCCTTCCACTCCAGCCCCTTCTCGGCGCCGCTGCAGCAGGGCATACCCAATCGTGGCTTTGAGCTGGACGTGGACATTCTCTTCACCGATTCGGATTCATTTGACTTTGCCCAGGGCACGAAAAATCTTTGTGAATTTCATATAAATGCATCGAATCCGGGTAAGTACACAATCAAAGGGCATGCGAGTTGTCAGCCAGAGATTAAATGCGAATATTAATGAGCATCGAACGCATCGCAACTGGGGTCAGGCTTGAGTTGCCTTTGTCCTGGCGGCAGCATTGTTATATTTATAATTTATTGATAAATATATACATATATATATATATATATATATATATATATATATATATATATGTTGCTTAATCAGCGATGCTGCTTGAGTGCTCTCAACTGGAACTCAAGCTGCAGCCGCAACATTTCACTCGGCGCACGGCTAAGTGTTTGGGGGCAGCGCGTCTTATGGTAATCAAAAGGTGCATCCACTTTCAATTTGACGAAACCTGAGCAACGGACTGGCTACTGCTATTCATTAGCTTGGGGTGGCGTAGCTGCGGCTGGGCCCCACCTAAGCTGACTTAATGGGTTTTTAATTTGATTCGAGGCCAGACGCAATCAAATTGAGTTGATCTGACAGCAAACGGGACTGAGCCAGCAGCAGCAGCAATTGGCGCACTCAAATTTCTATTTAATATAGGAAAAAAATATATATAAATATATATATATTTTTTAAATGCTTTATTACAGTGATTAAAATATCGTATTATGCGAAGTTCATTTTAGCCAATTGCTGTGGGTTAGGTTTCTTTTTGCTTAGTTAATGTTAAGACCTTAGACAATTGTTCTTGGTTTACTGAATAGTTTGATAAGATATAATGAATAGATCTATTAAAATCTATTTAAAATTGAAATGAGAAATTAAAATCAATTGCTTTCGTATGCAAATAATTAATATTAAATCATTTTAGACAATATATAAATATGTTTATATTTTATATAAATTGAATAAATTATTTTAGAGTTTTTTAATATATATAAAAATCTATCTAATTATGTACATATATTTAAATATATTGTTCTTAAAATATAATTATTTATTTGTAATAATCAAATAAACAAATATATTTCTAAAATACAAAAATAAATATATTTTAAAAATATATTTTTAAAATAAATATGAAAATTTGTAACTATTATAATTTTATTATTTATAATTTTTTTAAATTTTACATTTACTTAAAAAATATAGAATACAATTTTTTTTAATATAAATATTTTTGTATTTTAAAAATATATTTGTTAAGTAATTCTTTATATTTTTTGTATTTATATTTTAAAAACTTATTCTAATATTCACATTTTTTAAACAACTCAAAAATCATTCATCATCCGCTTTAGCAGCGCATGGCTGAGTCCGTAATACCCGCGCGTACACTTCTCACTTTGTTTTTAATTAGATTTAAATTGTTTGCTGAGCTTTTTTCATTAATTTTATCAGTGGGCAGTGCATAAAAATAAAAATTAAAACTCCCGAAATAATCCATAAAAAATGAGACGGAAACCAAACAAGAGAGGCGTGTTTGCTGCTGCGTTGTAGATATGCCCTTAATACACTCACTTAATTGCGGTAAATTGTAAGCGCCCGTCTATAAGCTGAGCTCTTAAATTGCTTGATTTTCGTATTTTTTGTATTTATGCTGCTGGCTCAGACTGGCCAGGCGGCTGCATTTAATTGAAAAATGATTAAATGAAATTTTTGGGCTCGCAGCGCTGCCTGTGTGCAGCACCAGTAGAAGTCTGCCTCTCAGTGTGTGTGCAGTGTAGCAGACACTAATGTTCATTAATTTGCACTTAATAAGTTTTGAGTAGGTTTATTTACTATGGCCAGCGCTTGGGCGGCTTCGTTTTCTTTCGCTTTGCCTACGCTCAATCTTTGCTTTATTTGCAAATTTTACTTCATCTGAAATTAGTTTTGCGCAATTTCTGGCAGCTGTAATGAGAAAAGCGCTAGCAACTCAGCCACGGCCACGCCCACCACGCCACCCACTTAAGTTGTCCCTTTTTTTGTGTTTTTCCCATGGCTCGAGTTGTTGCTACGCTCATTAACTTGGCAGCTTATTTGTTTGTTGTGCCACGGCCAGCCAGCCAGCGAGCCAGCCTTTGTTGTTTTTGCCTAATTTTTGACCGTTTAACTTTTTGAAATGCCTTCAGCTCGGCATTAAGCTAAATGCGCTGGGAACTGGCGCAGCTGCGCGTGTCTGCCCGATAATCATTAGCGAAGCGGCGTGAAAGCGCGCCATATCTATCATAGTTTTAATCAGCCGGCCAAAGTCTTAAGCAGCCCCAACAACAGCATAAATCACAACAGCTGCTAACAATGTAACATAAATAAACAAACGAAAAAGTTCAATAAAACATATATATATATATATATATAAATGTGCTGCGATTAGCTGAGAGATTTATGCAGCAAACTTTGCGAGATTTTTAAAACAGTTAAGCAAATTAAATGAGCAGCCAGGGAATATTTATTTATTGGCCAACAAATTGAGAACCGAAAGTCGATAAAAAACATATATATGTGTATACTCTGTGGTGCTTGCAAGATTTATTATTGCATTATTTATGGAAATTTTTGCCAAGCATTGTTTAGATGCACCTGAAGGCTGACCAGGCAAGAGCTATGACATTTCTAATAACTATATATCAGCAGCTGCTTAACTTTGTTCATATTTTCCAATGACTGAGCTACTGAGTGTGGTTTGCCATTAATAAAAAAAATAGTCTATGTATATACTATACTATAATTTTAAGATTTATATTTGCATTAGTTATGCATATTAGTGTTGAGCAGCTATAAAGCATAATTTGAGCTGACAAGCTGACCAAGCAAGAGTGTTATAACTTTCAATTACTGTATTGCAGCAGCTGTTAAACATTTTGATAATGCTTAAATGCAAAGTTACTTGGTTTAGCTTGCCATTTGCTTATCATAATCCTAATGTGTAGATGTTGCACAAAAACTAGCTGTTTAGTTGATTTTGCGATCAACTTTAACTCAGCTCAACCAAATTTAGAGAAAATTCAGAGACTGCAATGTCATTGTTATTGCCAAACAATTGATTTTCTTACAATTAATTTAATTTTATAGCGAGCAGAGCGCTGTTGGCTGTCGACCTATATGTTATATTATATATGGTATATAGATTAGTATATATTTTATTATTTAGTATATACTACATTTAGAGCCTTTTGGAGTTGTCTCTGCACGCAGAGCTGTGGAGTTGTTAAGCTATAATTAATTGTAGTCTTGGAGAGCGTATGCTAAGGGCGAGCAAGCATATATATAATATATATATATATAATCAAAATATATAATAAAAAAAATATATATATAGTCAAAGGCAATTAGCACCTTTCAGAGCTGGCGACGCGCAAGCAACTGCACTCACCGAACGCTGGTTAGCTACTGATTACTAGCAGCGAGGGCTAGGCATGATCGAGCCCAAGCATGAGAGCGAACATGCAGGCAGAGAGCAGAGGGAGAGCGTAGTGTAAGGTTCTACCGAACATTCAGGTAGACACTATAGGCAGAGTCTTTCACTCCGCTCTCCCTCCAGTCTTTAACTGCATATTCGCTCTCACGCTTCGGTTTGATCATGCTCACAGATCTCTTTGCAAATATAAAGCAAAGCTATTGGATCAATTGCCGCTCTCAAATAATGCTGCGCACTCTCTATATGAACATTCAACTACACATATATAACTATAATGTCTGATAACTGCTGCACACAACTCTCAACTGCACTCACCCGTGCATATAGAACTTACCCCCAGCAAAGCGCTTAACAGCTAATCAAAAATAGATATAGATATACTCTGCTCGCATATATATACACCTCTCTCTGCCATATAGATTTCACTTTCATTGTCATATTGGCCAGTGAGCTGAAGGATTAGCTTTTGCCTGGCACTATAGCCGCCTCGAATCGGCTAATTCAATCAAATTAGGCATACGTTAAACATGACATGGCCGTAACGTAATACTTGCATGCAAAACTTAATTAAAGGGCAACACACAGCAGAGGGAGAGGGAGAGAGTGAGAGAGAGAGATAGACAACGCTGCAATTTCAGTTGGGCCAGTTTGACTGCTTTTAGCTACGGCTCAGTGGCGTAGCGCCAGAGCTCTACATTTAATTAAACTTAATTGATAAAGTTATGGCAAAATCAAACCGAATTAAATATGCAACAGATTTTGTTGCGCAATCAATGAAATGAATATAAATGCAGTCGGTCGGGCCGAGCGCAATGCAATTGCAGTTTGGTTAATCAGGCGGCCCCGCTCCGGCCGGACAATGTTTATATTAGATGGGTTTATCACACATTATTTACAGCAAATACACACGCACACACACCCATACACTCCCACACACACTGAGCACATTATTATAACTTTGAAATGACCTTTGCTGTTCATAATAAATTGTTTCTCGCTCGCTTTTAGCATTTTACATATTTAAATGCAATGCATATTGAATTTGTTGGCTCCTTAATGATGATGTTTGTTGTTGTTGTCGTTGTTGCTGTTGCTGTTGTGGGGGCAGCGCTGTACAAACAGAAACCGCGCTGCGCACAATTGAAAGCAAAATGAAACGATAAATATTTGGTTTTCGTTAAAACTTTAATTAAAATCATGTTGCAGCCCGCAATAATTTATTTTTAGCGAACGTTTTTGGTATTTGTGTGACTGAGCGTGTGTGTGTGTGTGGGTGTATCTGTGTGTGTGTGTCCGTGTCGATAACAAAACAATTATGCTGCTTTGCTTTTTGTTTGTATTTTGCTTCTGCCTCGCCGAGCTCCGCCCTTTGGTCATTATAAATGTTTCATGCGCGAGCACCACATTTTCCTAATTGAACTTGCCACGGAATGTTGGCCAAAGTGCTGCCACATTTTCCAATACCCTAAGCCTATTGGCAAGAGCCCTAAAGGGTATACTGGGTTTTTTGAGGGGCTGTTTAAAGCGGGAAGCAGAGCTAGCCAAAGGCAGTTGGAGCGACATTTGTGAGCAGCTGCTGAGCTGATGCAGACAGCTTTCATCTGTCCGTCAATCACTTTACCTGTCTGTTCATTTTATTACCATTTCCATATGCTGATTGGCCAACTTAAGGAGAGGCTATTCACATCAGCTGCTGCTCAGTGGCAGCTTATCGCTTATTGTCTCACTTTATTTATTGATTTCAAAATACATGTATTAGATAACGAGAATGAGAATGCTAAAGATGACTACGATGATAATTAAGGTTGTTATACTGTTGAGTAGCATAATGAACATTATATATGATGTTAGCATTGACAAGATGATATTAGAGAATTAAACTCATGTTTATGATGATGCTCATAGTTGATTATGCTGAAGTTAAAGCTGTAAATGCTGACTAAGATAACCATAATGATATATAATCAGAGTGATGATGATGATGTTGCTGCTAATTGTTGATCTTGCTGAAGCTCTCAATGAAGATGCTGATTATGATAGCTCTAAAGATGTGGTTTTTGTTCACCAACATGAATTTAGAATCAATGATAATGATAATGTTGACCATGAGAATAATTAACATTGATTATTATGTTAACCGTGTTGATTATGTTCACAATGATGATATTGATTGTCTAACGTTATCATAATTAACCATTAATTATCCAAATCATTACTAATATTATGATTATGCCAATAATAAACATTTAATTTATGATAATGACGATGATTGTCAGACATGTCTATAATGATAATGATGATGGCAATCACTGCATTTTTTAACAATTATGAGAATGCTGATGAGACTGATGATGAAGATAATTAATGTTAACTATAATATAGTAATAATAATAAAAATCATTCAAATAGTTCTGATAGGAATGAAATATTATTTATATGTTTAGATCATTATATGCATGCTGATAAAGAGGAATAGGGTATACCTGAGTCGTTCCCCTTTTACTATATTCCTTGTGCCTTTTACTGTTGCCTTTTGCCAGCTTGTCATAGCAGTCTGGGTACAGCTGCACCTGCTTCACCTGCTGCGGCTGTTGTTCTACATAGAAGCAGCAGCATTGAAATTTGACGCCTCTGGGCGCATGCACATGTCATTGAAATTGTTTCGATTAGCTCATTAGGCGTTTATTAAGTCATTGGAAACATAATTTGCAATTCAAATTGGTTAATTTTTAGGTAAATACGAAAATGTTGTGAATGAATAAAATGCAGAAGACTTGAATGTAAATTGTCGTTAATAAATGAATGTAAGCATATACTTTATATACAAGCAACTGCTAATTGGAATTTGAGCAACGAATCTCTGTATTATACATATAAGCCTATTCAATCAATCTCTGCTTCAGCTGCCTCTAGTTGCTACTGTAATTCACTTATCAAGGCGCTTTCCCCCTCTCGCCTGTCACTTAAGACACTGAGCCACGCCCCTTAATCAAATGCCCTGTCAGCGCCCACACCGAAATGCTGTTTTAATTGCCACAGCCCCCGCCAGGGCCGCAGCCGAACTAGCCCATCTAATTAACGCTAATCAACTTGCTGACACTCGAATTGCCACCAAACAAGACATAAACACAAAAGCTAAGCCGCCTTCACTCGCTCCCATTCGATTTGCGCAGATTTCGAATTATTTTATGTGATGCGAGTGTAATAAATTATTATATGAAATCGCTGCGAGATTTGCTGCAAATTATTTATGCCGAAGCCCAACTCAAGCAGCCACCCACGCACACACAGAGGGTGGGAGGGAGAGAGATCACAGATGCTATAAATTTATTACTGTACAAGCTGAAGAACATTTCCGCTGAACCCAAGAAACGTTTACCCAGTCATTTGTATAGATAGCTCTATGTGTGTGTGTGTGTATTGTACACACTAGACACAGCAGAGCCCCCTAAAAATATGCTCAAATGTGAGGCAAATATACAAGATTTTATTTACAAATAAACTGAAAGAAGGAAGCGAGCATACAAAATTCTATGCTCATATCACCATATATCTCATGCATACACATACACGTATATATCTGAATCTGTGTGGGCCAGGCGCAACGGTCTAAGTACAATAGATACATTTCCACATTGGCGGAAGTTGCTTTGGCATTTTTATTGATTTACGGATTATTGTCGAGCAAGTGGAGCGACGAATCTGTAGAGCAGCAGCAGCAGCAACTGGGCGCATGTTGCTGTCTGGCTGCCTGGCGAAAAACCCTTCAAAAAGTTTTCGAAGATTTTCGCCAAGCACTCACTCAGCTCGATACGGTTCAGTTCAGGTTCGGAGCGAAACTTTTCGGTCCAAACTTTAAGCAAATCTTTTGATTCCTTACTTTTTTTTGCCTCTGAATACTTGCTGAAATTTTTACTTTTTAATTTCATAAAGTCAACATTCGAGAGAGGGGGAGAGAGACAAAGTCTGAAATCAAAGTAAATATGTGAAACACACAATGGAAAGTTGCGTGCGAACACATTTTAGCATTGTTTAATATGTACACAGGAAATTTCAATATTTAAGTATTTCTTAAAATATTTTACTCATTTTTCATAGCATACTTTTCTGCGCAGCGAAAGTGTGCAATGAAATTAAAGAAATTTATAAATAATTGGGTAATTAGAGCATAAGAAATATGATATGGAATGTGTTTAAAATTGGTTAAAGGTTAAGGAGAGCTGAAGATTAAAGTTGGAACTAATTTAGTTTTAGTTTAAATGAATTTTTATTTTAATTTAGTTTGATGTATATCCAGATGCAGAGCCAGAGTTGTTGAGCCTGAGCAGTGCCAAAGCAGTGCGAAGCAGAGCCACAGTTTTCCAGAACAGAGCTAGAGTTCAGCCTGAGCTGGGCCCAACAGCGCCAAAGCAGTGCAAAGCGGAGCTTAATCTATTGCTTTTTATATATTTGGCTGATAAAACTAAAATTAAATTCTAAATAAATCATTTTTATTCAAATATTAATAAATTTATAATTTTTAATTTTAAATGAATTTCTTTTTATGTAACTATAAATTTATTTCTAAATAAACATTTTAATTAAAATTATTTCAATTTATTTATTAATTCATAAATATAAATTAAATATAATATAATTTGTATCTGGTTATTAAATAATTTATTCAACTGAATATATTTTTATACATTTTCTTTTATTTATTTTCGTTTACATAAATATTTTTTAATTTTATTTAATTTATTCAACTAAATTTACTTTTTATATTTTCATTTTCATAAATATTATTTTAAATATATTTTCATTTACACATTTTAGTCACGCATAGGTTAATTTTGTAGCTCATTTAAAATGTGCTCCTTAAATATGCATTGACATGACATTTTTGGTCGGAATCGAGGCGAAAACGAACATGAAAACGTTTCATTATTATAATTTTGTCATAAAATCGAGCCACAATAGAAGCGGATGCATTCAAATGAGGTCATTGGCTGCCTGATTTGGCTGGCAATGGTGTGGCTGTGGCGGCTTGGGAACTGCACGAGCCAGACAACCGAGCTGGGCGCGCATATATTTGCTGTTCATGTTGCTGTTGTTGTTTAGTTTGTTTATTGAGTTGCAATTTTGTTTGCAATCAGCGGCAAAATGCAAGAAGCGAGCATGAAACGACAAACTGGCAATCGAAACTAACGAGAGAATGCCGTGGGTGCTGCAGAGACTCGATTGAGTGTGTGTGTGTGTGTGTGGGTGTGTGTGTGTGTGTGGGTTGAGTTGTGCAAACAGCAAATTAGCATATTTGCACATAACGGCTACATTTTATTAGTATATAAATATGTGTGCGTGTGCGCGCGTGTGTGTAATATAAATATTTATACATGAATTTGTCAATGGATTGTGTTTTGTTTCTGTGGCTGGCTACGAACAGTGCTCTGCGCCTGCAATCTCTATTTATTTATATGATTTTTAATAAATATTTAAAGTGCCTTTGTTTATCGCAACTGCTTCGAACAGCAATTTAGTTGCACTTGAGTGGGCAGCCAGCCAAGCGATTCAATTACGAGAAACGACAATCAATTCGTAGATGTAGATATATGTGTCCAGGCATTTACATGGACGCAGAGCCCAAGTCTAGATGCTCACACATACATTTTCCTACTAATTATGAACACAATCGCAAATAAATCAACTAAATTGGGTTACTCAGCCAGGTATTAATTGAAGTTAAGCTGCTGCCCAAGCCTATACACAGATATATATATGTAAATCTGACTATATTGATATATCTCTGCTTTTTCTTCCTCCTTTTAATCATTTATTTTCGCCTTGATGCGTAGTTGACTCGCTTTTAATTACGCTGTCCCAAATATATATTTTTTGTTGACCAAAATTATTTGCATTGGGGCATTGAGTGTGCTGTGCATGCTGTAGGCGTGGCAGGCTTTGCGGAAATAACTCTGTAAAAGAGTTTACAGTAAATAAAAATATTACACTCGACGTTTAATTAACAACTTTATTTATTATGTATTTATTTATTTATTTAGAGCTAAAGTTTGATATATATATCAAATGACCCAGCAAGCGTGATAGTATTTTCAACAAATAGTGTGCAATAAATATTAAAGCTATTAATAAAGTTTAAATGCCTAAATGTGCATTAGGATTTGCCATTTGGTTTAAAGTTATCTATTTTTGCTCAAATATGTGTAATTAGTTGAAAAAATGTGTGTGGCAGCTATGTTGCATGCTGCTATGCTGAAAAATTAGCATAGTTAAGGCATTGGAATGAAGTGCTGCTGGCTATAGCCATTGAATAGCTCTAGATATTCTTATGTCTTTGCTCTTAACTTCATTTTTTTACTGTTGCTCTTATTCAGTCAGTCCCTTAACTGTTTAAAACTCTTCTTAAATTAAGGCAATATTTCATTGCAGCTGCCATTAAGCTAATATGCATTTGGCCTGCTCATTGCTAGCCACAAATCAGCAGCGAAAACTGTCAAAAATCACACGAGACTCGCTGATAAGTAAAGCCCCGATCGAAATGTATATTGGCATGGGCTTGGGCATTGGCTTGGGCATTGGCATGGGCATTGCCTATATATGAATTGTAATCATGGCTATTTTGTGCGCCATGTGAATTAGTTAACGTTTGCGCACGGCCAAAATTACAATCACAGCGCAGACACAGGCGTGGGCGTGGGTGTGGGTGGCGGCGCTCAGCTGCAGCAGCTGTAATAAATTTCGCTGGCATACAAAATGGCCGGCCAATACAACAATGGCGCGCGCAATACGGAAATAATTCAAGGGCCGGAATCGGAATCGGAATCGGAATTGGTGCTGAGGCTGGGGCCAAACTTGGAGCTCGCATCACACAGCGTAGCAGCCATAATAATAAGAATAATAATAAGGATAATAATGAAAATAATATGCTTATCAGTGCACAGGCCCAGGCCCAGCCACCGACTCGGTGCAGGTGCTCGCATGCTCACTCACTCCGCGCACCGCAATAAAATTGTTATTTTTGCGATTTATTATTAGAGTGCATTTGGGGTTTTCGCCGTGGCGCCCCCGACCACAAGAACAACAACCTCTAGTCGCAATTCTGTGTACGCAACGCGTTTGCCCATTAAATTATGGGGTGTTAGTTTTATTGATTGTGCGGCTGTGGGCGTGGCCCTTAGGAGCCACACACTCTCCCTCCCTCGCAGCGTCTCTCTCCCTCTGGTTGATTGACTGGCCATGTTATTCGATTGCTGGTTGTGTTTTTGTTATTTTTCGATTTGTTATTGACCGCTGCGCAAATTAAATACAATTGCCCCCAGGGGGCAGGCGGCAGGCGGCAGGCGGCAGGCAGTGCCAAATCCAATCCAGAGCCTTATCTACTTCTGTTTGTCCATCGCCTGTACAATTATACAGAAGGAAGTGCGCGCTCTAAGAAGAATGCATGGCTGAGTTTGCTCCGACTGCTCGGGCTTCTGAAATTTTATGCCTATCTCGTTACAGGCAGGACGCATATTTGGCCACTAAATTAGCATAAGTCCCACAGTCGATACAATTCTGTTTCACTTTACCATGCCATGAGTGGCGAGTGTGATATATGTATATGCAGATTTGATAGTAATCGGAGTTGCTTGGCTGACCAAATAAGAGCAGTAGCAAAAGAAATTACAATAGAATGGAAAATATGTATGATATGATATTGTTTTTGATATTATATTAAAGTTACATTTATGCCATTATATATAAAAAAAAGTATATTAATCAAACAAATACCTAAGCCTAGCTAAGAGTGCTTCAATCATAAGCTTGTCTCGAGTGATGCAGCTCAATAAACTTCGTGTCTTCTACACTGTTTGCTTGTTAGAGTATATATTTTATACTGCTTGCTATGGGGATTGTATTAACGACTGCTTGCTGGGTCGACTATTATGGACTGCTTGCTAAATTCTCGCCCATGAGGATCAGCTTCATAACGCAGCTTGCTTAAAACTAATTTTGTATACTCTCACATAAGCTGTAAAATAATTTATAATAAAATGGCAAAGCTTGCTGCATATTTCAACAATTAAATATAGTCCATAACTTATACCACAATCGCAAAATAATTATTACAAATTCTATCATTCTTCCTGTGTCACCTCCTATTTCAATTATATATCTACAACTTTATCACTTTCATCATTAGCCAATCCAATATGAAGCATATTTTTGACCTATTTTATGTCTAAATTGTTGTACTCGTAGCCACAATCCTCTTCGAGTCTCCGCAATATGCCACAAATTGAGTTCTTAAATTCTTTTTTGGAGCACATTGTGCTTAAAGCAGTCTTAAGTGCCACTCAAGGCGTTTCGCATTGGGGCTTTATGGGCCAGAATTGTGCTCAACCAGCGCAATGTGACAATAAAAAGCTCATAAAAATGTATTAGCTTTGTGGCATGAGGCGGAGCGATAGCGTCATAGTCAGCCTCGGCTGGCAACTTTTTGCCTATGTGTGTGGCAGCTGCAACTTTTGCCGCCAGCTGCCACTCAATGCGGCAACATCAAAACATCCAACTTGAAGTTGAAAAGCTGTCGCAGCAGTTGGAGCAGCACAGGTGTTATCATCGATACCGTTGACGTTTGCTTCCTGCTCAAAGAGCGAGAGAGAGTGGGAGAGAGGGAGAAGGCGACTGGGGGAGCACAGCACTCAGGCCAGCCACCTTGACACATCCACTTGAAGTATTGCTTCGCCCTCGCCTACTCCCTCTCCCACTCTCTTTGCTACCTGCCGCATTGCAACAAATCGTGCGACTTTTGAGCAATTGAAATGCGCGCCTCGCCTTCGCCTCTTTTTTTTGGAGCTCGATTCCCTCTCTCTCTCTCTCTCTCTCTCTTGCTGCTGTTTTTAATTTGTCACTTGAAGCAAAAGTTGCCAAAGTTGTCCCCAGGCAGAGCGCTCAACTGTGCTCCGAATGTTGTTTGGCTGCTTCGTTGGCTTCTCTGGCTCGTTGCCGCTCTCGGACAACTTTAATTAAAGTTAAGTGTTGCAACTGCAACACTGGGCATAAGCCTCTCACACACTCACACGCACACACATATACTTATATATTATATATATATATAATATATATATCTACATCGATATTAGCTCACGCATGTTGCACTTAGTAGCTGTACAAATTGTGTTTTGATGCTGCAGGAAAATGTTGTAAAGACAACACTGTTGCAGTTGTTGAAGTTCTCTTTTCGCAGCCACTTTGAGCAGCTGCAACATATTTATACAAGCAACAAATAGAGCCCGAGGCTAATCGAGCAGCTTCCACAACAAGTTCGCATCAGATGCGCACATTTCAAAGGACTTGTTCGAAATTTAATAATAACAAATTGTTCGTTTCATGCAAAGGAATATTCGATATATTATTTGAAGTAGTTTAATGACTTTTACGTCTGCTTATGCCAGTTGATGAGTGTGTTACGAAATATCTTTATAAGCAAAGGTAGCAAATGGCATAGCTTAAAGGAAGTTCAAAATTATAGAATAACTTGTTTATTCAATGGAAATATTAAGATATATATAGATTTATTTATGAAGATGCATTAAATATGCGCGAGCTGATGTAAATTTCTCAAAAATTAAAAATAATTTATATAAAGAGATAAAAAAAAAATTATAAATAAATATCAAAATGAAAATATATAATTTTTATTTTATTTTATTTTTAAAACGTAGATTTATTATTTAAATACACAAATATTTTTTACAAATTTATTTATTATATATTAAATTTAGTTTAATATTCACCTGCAGTCTTAAAGTCCTCAGCAAATTTATTAACAGACAAACTGTTATAACAGCCCTCTCATAAAGAACACTCTTCTTTCAACTCAAACAACTTTTAATAGTTTCTCTCCAGTGTACTCCACACTTCACGTTGTTTGCTTTGATATCTCAAGCAAACTCAGCCTTTAAGTGCCTCAACGTTCATAGACTTTAATCAGCCTGATAAGATATTTGATTGACTTTGATACATATATATTCTCGCCTTTTATATATCAAATATATGGGAGGCTATGCCAAGGCGAGTGCGGGTTAAAATGACTATCTGCGAGCGCAGTGTAAATTAACCTAAATCGCATGTAAGCCGCTTGTCACACAACATTCTTAGAGCATATTAAAAAAAAAGAAATGAGAAGAGATACGGCCGTGAGCTGGCAGTATGAACCACACACACACACACACGCTCACATTTACATATGCGTGTATATATGGAAGCTGTTATACTTACGTATAACACATATGCATATCATAATCTCTATTTATCACGCTCCCACTCACCATATCCATCTATATACCTATCTCATTCTCTCCCTCTCTCTCTCGCTCTCTCTCTCTCTTGCAGATGATGTTCTATTCTCACGTCGCGGCCGCATGGGACGCATTGTGAGTCCGCGTCACACGCTTCCGCCGAACACCACGTGCACGTACCACTTTCACGGATATCCTGGTGACCTGATTTGGTTATCGTTCACCAGCTACAATCTGCAGATACTGCAGCAGGCGATACACGACAACAATACGCTGGGACGGGTGAGTGAAAACGTTTGAGATGCCTCCCACGGCCCACGCCCCACGCCCCACGCGCCTCCCGCAATTGAAATTTGGGTTGGGCCTCCGTAACTGTTTGCATAAATGCATAAAATGTATGTTAGCTGGTGGGCGGAGCAGCTCCAGGAGCTGTAGGTGCTGCAACTGCTGAAGTATCCGAGCTGTTTGCATTGTACGTTTAAGCGCGTCGCGCGCGCCGCCGCCTCCGCGCCCAGAGCCAGATCCACTTGACTATTGTCTTGATTTCTATATATGCTATTAGTGCCAGTCGAGCGACACTTTGTCTTCTCACCCAATTAAAATGTTGCCGCTCGTGTGAATAGAAACGAAAGGCACACGCACACACACACACAGGGACACTCACACCTTTGCCTAGTTGCAAGGACTCCGTGCTGCTGAGGGAGTGTGGCCAAAGGATTTTGACATTTCGTTTTAAGTCTAAATACTAAAGTCAACCCGGAGGCGAAATGAAACTGCGTCAAAATGCGACGCCAGCAACAACAATGCAACAACTGTGGCGAGTAGTTGCAACAACAACAGCAACAACAACAATGGCAACACCTTCTGTCACTCTCGGGTGTTGAGCGCATTTTTAATGCGCCTTGTTGCCGGCGCTGTCTAACGGCCTGTAAATCGTGTCAAGGTACAAACTATTCGCATATATAGCAGCTGCTTGGCGTCGAGCATAAAAAAACGGGGCACAAATGGAGTAGTCAGTGCGTTGATGAGTGGGTCAAAGGGTCGGCAACAAACGAGTAAATGGCTTTTTAGGGCAAATAACTTTATTCCCTAAATAACAACTGAAGATAAAATGAGGAGAGCTTCACAGAGATAATGCATATTAAAAGCTGGAATATAACTTGACTGTTAATGAGAGCGGTAACAGTGTTTGTACTCTGTACATAAAACAACATAAGCTGTTAATAACAGTGGCTGACAATTGTTTACTCTCTAACAGAAAGTCTTTTTCTAACATTAGCAACAGAGGTAGGAAAATAGTTACTAAATAAAAATAAATAATAAATAAATAAATTTAGCAGCTCTTAAGAATGTCAACAACACAGCCATTCAACTTAAACTTCAAGAGCATTGCACACTGTTAAAATACTCTGTTATTACATATACTCAATGAGCACTTCAACAATCAACTCCAATCGCACTGCTTGCTGTATGTGTGCTCTGTGCATAACAGAGCTTAGCACAAGAAATTTACACCGGCTGTTAAGGCATCTCCTGCACTTAACATGCCTGCTGACTGTTAGCAAAACACTGCTGTTAAGCCTATTAGTCTAAACTTGGAAAGCATTTAAGCAATCAACTCGAGGTATTCTTTATAATTGAGTTGGCTCCGCTGCTCCCTCTGCCTGTCGTATGTGAGAACATGCAATCGTCTATTAAGGAAACTCCACCTGTCTCCACCGTCTTGTGCGTGGATATAAATTGCTTCAAGTTGGGCAACTTTTTCAAGGTCTCTTTTTACGTCTAGACAGCCTGGCAGCTCCAGCGTCTAATTTTGTTGTTTTGGTAACAGAGTTCTCGAGCACTTGAGAAATTGTTGAGACTTGAATTTACTGCCAATTAATTTCCAAAATCCCAATGCAGAGACACCTGCAAAAAAATGAGAGCTCATCAGCTGTTCGTTAAGCTCTGCGCACTCGTGTAAAAAAAACAACGAAAATCGGGGATTGCTGGAGCTGTAGCTGGTACCCGCTGCCACTTCAAGGATTGGCGACATCAACAAGCGCTCGCATCCTTGTTTTAGTCGCTGCTGGATGCAGTGTCCGTGTCAATTGCAGTTGCCTCACCTACACTTTAAATTGTACAAAATGAAAAGCTGCCAGCAGCGAATAAAAACAACTGCAGAGTGACTGTTGCCCTCTCCCTCCCACGCACACACACCCACACAGTTCGTGGCTCCATAATTTCCACCCACTCCCCACTCGGCCAGTGGAACAATAAAAAGTGACAGAACAAAAATATGTGTGTAAAATAAAACAGGGGCAACAGCAGCAGAGGCAGAGGCAGCGGCAGCAGCAGCAGCAGCGGCAGCGGCAGCAAAAACAGTTCATGAATTTTGTAACAGCAACAAAAGCGACAAAAACAAACAGCAGGTATAACAGCTACAATAACAACAACGACAATCAACACTTGGAGCACAAGACGAGGGAGAGTGGGAGAGGGAGAGAGGGGGTAGGAGAGAGCAGGACAGGCACAGTTGGTACGTGGGCAGATGCGAAATTGAAGGGAATTTGCACAACAACAACAACGAAAGCAAAAAAATGCTAGAAAACTTTTTAAATTAAGAAGCAAAGTTAAAACTCCAAACAAAAAACATGGAACACAAAAAAGGCGAGGGAGAGAGAGCAGGAGAGGGAGAGGGAGAGGGAGATAGAGAGCAGCACTGGGCGATTGCAAAACAATGCTAAAAATAGAAAATAACGGTGCGACATTTATGAGAGCCAAACGTACAAATGGTGACGTTTCGCGACTGCCGCTCCGCCTCTCAAGCCCGAAGAGGGAGCGAGAGAGGGAGTGGGAAAGGGGAGCAGCGCAGTCACCCCAGTTGGAAACGCGACAAGACTTAGGCTTACAGAAACTCCAATTTGAAGGCACTTAACAGCTTTGCAACTCTGCCTCAAACTGTCATATGGTTAAGCATGAGCTGGAGCAGGTGGCGGCTGGCAGCTGGTAAGGTGTGTGGACAGTTAGCTGAAAATTGTGACAGAAGCGCGAAAACGAAGTCACATTTCCCAGGGGCTTTCCGCAAGTTCAAGGTAAATAATAAATGACGAAAATAAAAAAAGCCAGAAAAAATAAAAAATAAAAATAAACAAATACTTAAAATATACAAAAATATGAAATATCTGAAAATTAAGAAACAAATAAAATTTTAAATATAAATTTAAAAAACGAAAATAATATATACATCATAAAAAAAATATATTTTTAAATATAAAAATATATGAAAATTAAGAAATAAAAGTAAAAAAATAATATATAAAAAAGTTTTAAAATATATATGTTATAAAAAATAAAATTAATAAGAAAAATATATATGAATATTAAAAAATAAAAATAAAAATATATTTAATATATATATTATATAAATATTTTTATTAAATTAAAAAAAAAATAGTAAAGACCATTAAGCCAAGCCGTTTAAATCAGCTTAAGCAAAGCTGCTTGCCGTCTTCTTCTTCTGCTTCAGCTTTTTTTGTTGTTCTTCCTGTTAGTGCCTGACATAAGCCACAGCTGTTTGTAACTGTCTTTTCATTATTAACACAGTCAACAATAATCACTGCCTAGACACGAAAAGGAAAACATTTCCAACAGGCGTCTAGTGAAAATATTTAATGCCTGCAAACAGCCTGCCGGAGATGGGAGCAGAAGCAGACGGAGAAGGCGAAGAGACAGAAGCAGACGCAAAGCAAATGAAGTAGCTGAAGGAGCTGAAGAAGCAGCAGCAGCAGCGGCACAAAAACAACATGAGAACATGACAACAGCAGTGACAAAACGTGAAAAGACAAATATCTCACACTTGCAACTGACTCTCATTGCCGCTGTTTGAATATGTGACATGTGACAAACATGTTGAGTGAAGGGCGACGCAGGGCGGCGGAGGGCGACAATTGTTAGCACTAACGGAATGCGAGCTGGCCGACAACAAGACAAACAGACACCAAACTAACACTAACAAAACAAACGCACTGAGGGCAGCCAAGAACAGAGAGTAAGTGAGGGAGAGAGGGAGAGAGAGAGGGGGAGGGGGAGAGAGAGCGTAAAAAAACACGCGTGAAAACAAAATGAAAGCTGAGCATAATGGGTTTAGCGTTGAAATGTTGGGAGTCTGCTGAAAGACTTTAATAAAGAGCACTGTTAAAAATAACATTTAGACTGTTAATAACAGTTTGGCATCTTTACAGAGCGATCTGCTGCTTCTAATAAGACTTTATTGAAGGCGCTGTTAAGTTTAACATTTCGTCTGTTAATAACATATTACAGAGCGAGCTTATTACAGTCATAGCAAGCTTTAATAAACATCGCTGTTAGCCTTAACATTACATCTCTTAATAAAATTTTAGCTTTAACATTTGCTCTATTTATAACGTTTTCGCATCTTTACAGAGCGATCTGCCGCCTTGGATCACACGGCTGCGCATGTGGGACAGCTACGGCACCTATTTGCCCATCAAATCGACGAGCGTGACCACAGGGCAGCCGCCACCACCGCCGCCGGTGGCCTCCTCCGCAGATGGGGGCAAGCCGACGCTGTTGAATCAAAGCAACTACGGCAGCTATTACTACAGCGCCAGCAACCCGAAACTGAATCGCAATTTGCGCGTCAACATTGACAATGCCTGGAATCCGGTGGACACCTACATCTATGGGCCGACGCAGTCGAGTGTGTTTAATCAGGAGAACAAGTACAGCGGCTATCAGGGGGGCGGCGCTGGCGGCGGGTCGTCCGGTGGCTCTGCCGGCGCAGGCAAACAGTTGGGCGGCATTAAAGACAGCCTCAATTATATATCGAGTGGCAAATCGGGTCGCGATGGCAGTGGCGCCTCGGCTGCAGCTGTGCTCAGCTCTGACAAGAGCAGCCAGAGCTCCGTTTCGCTGATGAGCACCAAGGGCAAGCGACGGCTCATGCTGGAGATCTACGACTACGAGACGCCCAAGCTCTGCGATCACACGGCCATCGGCAGCGGCGTCAGCGGCAGCAGCGCTCTGATGGGCGGCAACAAGCAGCGGCCCTGCAGTCCATTGGAGAGCTATGTGAGCACTGGCAGAGATTTGGTGAGTGGCTTAAAGAGGGAATTTAAATTGAAATTTAAATACTGCAAAAATACTAATAAATTTATGGGTAAAAATACTAAATTTTAAGGCGGAGAAATGTCTGAAAGTTCCAAATGCTTTTTAATTATATATATTAAAAAATATATACATATATTTTAAAAATAATTTTATATACTTAAATATATATATTTTTTAATTTAATATATTTTTAATATAATTTTATATACTAATTTAAATATTTAATCTATTAATTTAATTATTTAAGATTTTTCTTTGTTTAATTTGAGATTTCTTTCATGATAAAAAACTTGTTTATAATATATATTATATGTACCTATAATTATTCTAAGACAATAGCAACCTGAAATACTTTAAGAATCGCACCAGTGTTGGTCAACGCACGCTCACTTAAAATTCTCATTTAATGCCCCAGTCTGTATAAAGAAAGAAATGATTTATCTAACAATTGAGCAATTACTCACGCAAAAGCAAATCTCTAGCTTGGCTACCTTCTCGAGCATCCTCAAGGTATGCTTCAGTAATTGCGAGACTTTGACTTTAAGGCTGAAATTATGCAACACTTGTGTCTGCAAGCCACTGAGAGTCCGCAAAAATGTAGCCTGCTCTCGGGCATTGGCTTGGAAACTTCATTGTTTACTTTGGCCAAAAAAAAGTACAATTTGAACTCAACAAAAAAGAAAATGAAACGAGCAGAGGAGAGGAGAAAATAAAAAGAGCCTCGAGTTTATTGTGTTTCATGGCACTAAACAGTCAGCTGCACTGGCGCTGGCTCCCCCAACAATTACCTGGCAGCCAACGAAATTTGGCACACTGCAAATTCGTATTTGCCTAAAACTTGACAAAATTAATCAAATTAAACACTCGAGTGCATCGCCAGACGTGCACAAATAACGACAAGCGACAAACGAAGCCAAAGCGAATCCAGTGCGCCCACGGCGGCTTCTTTGACTGCTGGCAAAATTCAAATTCGCCAAAGCACACACTGGAGTGAGGTGGGAGAGGTGGGAGAGGTGGGAGAGGGGGGGGATGGGCAAGAGGGTCGGCTGGTTAGGGTCGGCTGCGGGCCTAGCAAACAGAGGGGGACCGCAATAAGCTTGCTTAGCCTTTTTGAATGTCGCAAATATGAACTGCAAATATTTTGACGCCAAATTGAAGCGGCGCCAGCTACACTGAGCGAAAATCAAGCCCAGGCTAACACAGGCTGAAATCAAGGAATTTTCTGGGTCACATGCGCAAGTAAATAAAAAGTCTTCCTGCTTTTGGCTTGACTATGTGAGGTCTTAGCTTTTGCAGTCCCCCTTTTCTCTCAGTGCACACGGCGCACACTAATTTTGTTCTTTTGCCCTGCTATTTGCAGAAACTGGAATTCCACACGCACACGGGCAGCGCCCTGTTTCCCGCTCAATTTGCACTGAACTACGAGTTTGTGGACACGGAGCAGGGCGGCGAGACGTGGCCGGGACGACGCGGCGAGGATCCGGTGCCGGCGCTCTGCTCACGTGTCTTCCGCAAGCGCAAGGGCAACATCCAGGTGCCGCGCAATGTGTTCCTCTATGGCCGGGGCGGAGCGAAGAACATCACCTGTCTCTATCGCTTCGAGGCGGGCACCTCGGAGCGCGTCAAGCTGGTGCTGCACAACGTTTCGTTCGGCGAGGGCACCGCCTGCACCACCGACTCGGATCTCCATACGGGCCGACCGCGCTGCAACCAACTGGATCCCGAGGGCCGCATCACCGAGTTGCGCCTCTACGACGTGCCCTTCCGGGATGTCAAAATCCAGCTGGGCTGCTTCTGCGACAACTCCAGCGCCCTCTACAGCAATGCACCGCTGACCTTTGTCTCGCACTCGCGCATCATGGAGCTGACCTTTACGGTGACGCGTCTCAACATCTCTGAGGACTTTGCCGATGTCTTCTTCTCCGCCTCGTACGAGTTCAAGCGGCAGCCGGATTGTCGCAAGCAGCTGAAGCTGAAGGGCGCCGGCGGCGAGGACGAGCTCAAGTATCCGCTGAAGGTCCAGGACGCCAGCTGCGAGGGCCTGGCCTGGTACATCGAGGCCCAGTCGTCGGAGCGCTCGCTGTTCGTCCAGACCTGGGGCGCCTATCTGCCCGTCGATCCCACCTCAGAGGATGCCATGCGCTGCCATACCAAGAATCGACTCATGGTCTACTCGGGCCGACCTCTGAAGCCCATGCGTGTCATCTGCCCCGCCCAGAGTGGTCCCCGGCCTACGTCCCTGCACATATTCTCCGAGGACTGGACCAACGGGCAGCCATTATTTATGAACAAGTAAGTGAAACGCGCCGCATATTAATGACAACTGAAATTTATATTGAATCTGTTCAGTTCTTATAAGGAATATATCTTAGTCAAGCAAACTGAACTAAAGTTGGTAACAGAGTTTATTTTTGGGTATCGGCAATGAAGCTTTAAAGACAACTTTGAATAGCAATTATATATAAGTGAAGCTTTAATGAGCTTTTGACTTAGAGTTCTGAGACTAAAGCTTGCCAAGTAATCAAACATAATCAGATCTTAAACCTAAAGCCAAAAACTTTAATTGTATATTGATTTTTAAAGGCTTTTGTAGATTTTTCTTGACTAAGGCGTTAACTGTTTTTTTTTTTGCTTTCAAAAAGATTTTTTTATAGATATTTTGTCTAAATTCTAAGCCCAAAGCTTCCTGAAAAACCTTAGACTGTATGTTGCCTTTAATTATAATTTTTAAAATTTTTAAATTAATTAAATCGTTTTTCAAGCTTGCTTTTAGTTAATTAAGCAGCTTCAATACTTATTGCTGCTAGCCAACTTTTAGCTGTCTTTAGTCTTATTCAAGCTTTAATGGACTTTCAAAGCTTCTCTTGACTTAATAAAACAATTGTATATAATGCCTAATCAAAGCCTTAACTGTGTTTGCCTCACTTAAAGCTTTTAGGCGCTTTCAAAGCTCCTTAATTCTCGCCCTGCTGGCACTGCCATTTTCATCAGCTATCATTGTGGCTTTTAGCGAGTGAGTTGCAAAGCGCTCGATTAATTATCTAAAAGGCTCGACACGCTCATTAGTGGACGCTCTCTGGCCAGATCCGTAGCTGCAGCCGGCGGCTGGACGCTGTCAATTACCCTTTGGGGTGTCGTAAAAATATGTTTCCACATGGCCATGCACGGCTACGCTGTATGTTTTATATGTTTTTTTTTACACTTCTCGCTCCTATCTCCTTTTTATGGCTGGCGACAAATTTGAGCTGCAGTTGCACATAAAATTGAATGGCAACACGTTTGGGGCACCAGCAGCAGCGGCAGCAAAGCTGACCAAAGTCGAGTTCATTCTCGTGGCACGCACCTTGAACATAAATTGCCACAGAGCTCGCAACCCAAATGGATATTTTTGCATGCTTTTCAACGAGCTACACGTGTCTGTGTGTGTGTGTGTGTGTGTGTGTGTGTCTGTCGGCCATGTTTGTTTGCCTGAATGGTTTCTTCTTGCCTTCTTTGTGCTCAATTTCCTGTGTTTTGTTGTAGCCGCTGTAGCCATTTCCTGTTATTGCATTTTTAAGCAGCCTGTGTTTTTTTTTTTTTTTTTTTTTTTTTGTGCCCCTGCTAGATACGAGCTCATAAGAGCCTCCCACAGAGTTGGCGGGTTCAGCAAATTGAGTGCTGTTAGACGGTCGAGCAGTTGTTAAATTGCAATTAGTTTGCGGCTGAATAAAGAAAATAAAGCATATACTTTGAGAGGCTTCCACTAAAATACTTTATGCGCTCAAAACTAACGGCCGAACGAGCACAGCTCACATGGGCATCTCATTAAAAACCATTTGCCTTTAAAGTGGCTCGAAAATACGTTCAGCGCGCATTTATTATAGATTTTTAAACAAGTTGGCTGTATTCAAAATTTTGCCAAAGTATTTGAGTGCAAAGGTTATGTTGAGGATTAAGCAGGCATGGCAAGGGTTTTGCTATCAGCTGCACTGAGAAAAAAAGGGGCTTCAAATAGTTGAAATTAGTTTTTGTACTTGCTGCTTAAATATTTTAAAAACATATACTTATTTTGGTATTAATCCGTTGGGTTTTTGCTATTTAAAGCTTATGTTAAGTCTGCATGGCTAGGCACTGGCAGTGTAACCTGCTCAAGAGTTCGAGAGAAAATGATTTTTATTTAATTTAAAGTACGGTTGGGTGAAAATAATTACAAATTCAGAATCATTTCATATATATATATATATATATATAGAATCATATATATATATATATATATATATATATATATATATATATACATGCTTATATATATGCAGCTCAAGCAATGATTTAATGGGCCACCTGTATATGACTTGCTGATATTTTGGCTCAGAGAATACCTTCAGCGTCTCCAGGCTGGTGTTTTATTTACTGCGGCTCGTGATCTCCAGTAGGTGTCAAGTATCCTTGACTATGAGCTTCGCTCGAGCAGGTACTTCACATGTCCAGCCAGCTCGTCGTCTGCTAAGCAACTCCATTGTGCTTTGGGCTGTTATCAGGATATATATAGCTGTTATATAACGAACTCACATCAAGCTGTTATGCCTCAGAAACAATTGCTGGCTATGATTGCCCAGCTAAAGGTCAAAACCCATCGTCCCAGTATATCCCACCCTATATACTTTTATTTTACATGCATTTTTTAGCAACTTTTCTTTTACAGAATGTTGTAAGCAATGCCCAGAATTATCCTTTGGCCATATGATGGTCAGCTGCAATAACCAGCTGAAGTTGGCTACACCTCGAGTGCCTAGCGTTAAGAGTTGCCTTAGAGCAAATCTAGAGCTAGCTCAAAATATATGCTGTCTATCTGTATATTTAAATCTATAAATAACTACAGCTAATCTTCATTAAAATAATAGCACGCTAAATATATCATAGAATATGCGAAATAAATAAGTAAATTGATTGATTGATGTCTGCTTTTGAGACTTGAGCTCAGTTGGCACTCAAGGCACTCAATTTAAATATTATTGCAGCTTTGGCTTTATTCGGCGCACTCGAGAGCATTAGGCGTCTGCTAAATGCGATAATGTTAATGGCAAAATCATCGTCTTGGCCCACTTAAAAGGCAGTCGTAGCGCAGTGAATAATAGAAGAGAGTTTTGTCTATGAGAGAGGGAGAGAGGGAGAGGGAGAGGGACAGATAGCGAGTTGCGCGTAATTAGTTGCAGTTGAGCAACCGACGGCCAAAGGAATATCCGAATAAGGGTATTCCTTGCTTTATGCAGCCAAAAACTTGCCTCAAAGTTATGTGGAGCATGGCGAGCAGCTGCATGACAGCCACAGGGCTTGCACTTCCAATTGAAGACGTCCTTTGCCGAGAGAGAGCGAGAGAGAGAGAGAGGGAGAGAGAGAGGGGGCACCCAAAAATGTTTACAACTTTACTTTACGTTTTGCACTCACTTTTCTACCCTTGCAGACCCATCAGCCTGGTGCTGGAGCCCATCCTCAAGGAGCCCGGTGACATAGCCTTCACATGGCTGGAGATACATCGCACCAAGAATGCGTTGCTGCAGCAACTGGACCTGCATGTGAATGCAAGCGTAACCACGGGCCTGGCCGCACCACCCAGCAATAGTGGCGGCGCTGCTGGCGGTGGTGGTGGTGGCGGTGGTGCCGTTGTGGGCACCGGCAGCGCTGGCGTTGCTGGCACTGGAAGCGTTGCGACTAGCGCAGCAGCCAATGAAACGCTGAACGAATTTGGTTTCTATCCCAAGGAGTCGGACTGCGAGTACAAATGCCCCGAAATTGATGCATGCATAGCAGCCAGCCTGTGGTGTGATGGTAAGTGAACGATTGCGCGGGCTGCCACAGAAGTTTGTGGCTAGTCAATAACAGAAAATCAGTGAGTTAAGTCCTGCACAACAACTCTGCTAGCAGCCCTCGCCAAGACATAAGTTTGCATTACGTGTACGTGATTTTTGGGCCACTGACACGGACACAGACACGGCCAATGCAATTGCTGCTGCTGGTGTTGCTGTTGGTGTTGGTGTTGCAGTTGCTGTCCACAGGCTCAACGCTTGCGAGTAGGCAACAGAAATTTCACTTGTGGTTGCTGCTCTGTTAATTTCATTGCAAGCTGCCGCTGCTGGCCACGTTTTTGTAATCAGGCAAAGTTTTCTGACAACTGCCCAAAGCGTAGCTGCCGCTGTTGCAACTGGCTGCGGGTTGTGTCCACCAGAGCCGCCCCAAAAATATCTTCCACAAAAGTTTGGCCGCAGCAGCTGCCGCGGAGGGAGGCTGGAGTCGCCTTTTAGCTTCAATTATTTATGGGCATCCAGGCGCGCATGCAACTGAGCTGCTTAACCAAAAAGGCAGCGCATTAAACAAGCTAACCAGCCCAGGCCCAGGCCCAGGTCCACTCCCAGTCCCACTCCCAGTCCCTGGCCTGGATCAAGCTGCCCCAACCAGCCAGGGACCACTCAAGTGACACTGGGCCGCCACAGGGTCTTTCAATTTGGCAAGCCCGTAACCTGACCGACCGCACAGATTTCTTTTCAATCAATTCTCTATATATATCTTGGCTTGCAGGTCATCACAACTGTCCCAGCGGCTTCGACGAGTCCGAGGAGGAGTGCGGCACGGCGCGCAAGCTGCTGGAGCTGCCCGGCGGCGTGTTTGCGGCATTGGGTTGCATTGCGGCCGCCCTGACTGCCTGCCTGATATTCTGCATGTTTGGGCTGATGCGCAAGCGAAAAAAGTCGGTGGTGCAGAAGGGCGGCGTAGGCGTCGGCGTCGGTGTCGGCGTCGGCGTCCGAGGCGGTGGCTTCATGAACGGCGCCAATGGCAATGGCAACACCATGCCAGCCGCCTGCAACATTGGCACCCTCAAGAAGGACTTCAAGAAGGAGGCGCTCTACATCGATCCGGCGTCCTGACATCCACTTCAGCCGGTCGAGTACATACATGTGGATCGAGAGACCACCGTGTGATATGTTGCCGCCGGCTATGGCATGTATGAGCAAATGGAGCAAGGCCTAAGCGTTGCCTGACCAGAACAGAAACTGGAGCAGGAGCAGGAGCAGGAGCAGCTGCAGCAGCAGCAGTACGTGGAACTGAATATAGAGCGAGAGCAGATGCAACTGGAGATTATTGCTGGACCGGTGCAGGAGCTGGCATGGAGATTTTAAAGCTAAGAGTGAGTGCAAAATGGGATTTAAGAATTGAGCCAAACAGGGAGAAAGAGAACTAAGAAAAAGCTAAATTGTAAGTTCTTAACTTTTCTAAGCGCTTCAAACGGAAAGACAAAAAACCTACAAACACACAATCTCTCTCTGTGTGGGCGTGTGTCTGTGTGTGTGTGTGTGTTTGCGTCTAGACATAAGCATAGGATTACTGATACGAATGGCTATGTGTATAGCGATGCGTTTTTAACTAAAACTCACTTTTGTTCTACTCCCCACTTCAAGAAGTAAACACTGCCTAGCAATTTCTGTAAATACATATAAGTTCTCGTAGATTATTTTAGGTATTTTTTTATTTTATTTTTAGTTTAACAAAGAAGGCTTTTTATATATCTTATATTTATATATAAATTTTATTAATATAATTTATATAAATATTTTAAATGTTTTATTTTTATTATTTTTTGATAATTTTTTTATATATATAATTAAATAGCCAATGCAGTAAAAACAGTTATAATTTATTATTTTTATTTTATATATTATATTATTATTTTTAATTATTAATTTTTTATATTTATATTATATTATTATTTCTGTTTACCAAATAAAATCTGAAAGCCAAAAACACGCTAAATGATTAAAAATTAGAGCCAAAACAAATTTCCACTATTTTGAAATATATATTGAATTAGTTTTGTGTATCTTATAATCAAATCAAAATATGTTAACGAAAACCAGTCAAGAAGAGTTTCAATATTTAATTCTCATAACGAATTCCTGTGCCCTACACCAAACAGTCTGCAAAAGGCACCAAAAAAATAAATATTTAATACTCTAATTTGCATTTATATCGTGTATACAATATTCATTAACCTGCTGCGCAGCTGCCTTATTTCAATTATCGTTTAAGCTGCAAGAGGAAGGCAAAAACTATTTGTAAGTTAGGTACCTTAAATATGGTTAAGAGAATACTTGAAAAACAAGGCAGCCAATGGCATATTCAGCATAGCACACAGCACACACTGAAAGAAATGAAAACTAGTTACAATTAGCAAAGAAGATCAGAAATTACAATTAAATTGTATAAAAGATGCAGAGAAACGAAATGCAAACTTTATTCCCTCTGACGCAGGGAGTAAAAAGGAGAAACATAATAAAAGTTAGGAATAGTTACGATTATTATAACTGTTAACTGCATTTGAGGAGGGCAAAATCTCGACAGTGTTGTGAGCCAGGACAAGCACATACTGAACTATGAATATACGATATATATATATATAGATATATATACGATATAGTATATATAACTATAGAAGAACTAAGGCATTCGATTCGGCTAACTGAGGCAGAGGTATCATACGACATTATGAGTATGTATAGTCTATATAAATGATAAAAAGCAGCACGTGCGTTTTTTAATACAGCACACAGACACACCCACACACTAGCACACACACATAGTAACACCAACTAAAAAGACATCACATAGTGGTTTAATTGTTATAAATTAATTCGATTAAATAAATATATATATTTAAGATTCTGCAAATTAAAATAATACATTTATCACACCAAAAAAAGAAAACTGCCATAAAATGTCTTCAAGTCTCTGAAAAAATAAAATAAGTTTTTGAAAAATATTTTTCATTTAATTATTTTCTTTTCGTTCACTTTTCAAGACTCGATACATGTAAGGCGCATCTCATTTGACTGCACTTAGCTCTTGATTTGTAGCTACGAATTCCTAATGATATTATAAATAAATTAGCATTTAACATAAACAATTTGTAAAAATAATTAAAGACACAAGCCACACCACACCACACACCAGATATATAGAAGGAAGTATCTGATATACGATTATAGAGTAAATTTATGCCAATTGTATGCAGTACTCTAGATACTAAGCCATACTACATAGAACCCTATATATATATATAAAGTAAACTATAAAATAATAACAACAATCAAATTTTTGGCAGTTTTTCCAATTAGAATAAATAAGCGAAATGAGAAACTCATTTAAATGTTAAGACAAAAATACTTTAACAAAACAAAAGAAAAAGAAAAGAAAATGCACTAAAAATAGAAAATAAATTAATAAAAATAAAAAATAAGAAATTCATAGAACGGCGCAACTATTTAAAAGAAAATAAAACTTTATTTGGGTTTTATGTTTTATTTTTATTTATTTTATTTAATTTGTATTTATTTTTTCACATATAAAATAAATAAAAGAATAGCCAAAAAACGCACTTTGATGAGAGACTTTAATTATTATTATTATTTTAATGATTTCTGCTCACCATTAAATACGCATAAACAATATACAATATATATAATAAATACAAATGAAAAATCAATTACAAAAACAATTGGCGCATAGGCCAAATTGCGAAACTGAATTCATATATGTATTTGGGGTGACCAAGCAAGAGTGTAACTGTTTTCATAAATTTTATTTCAGTCAATGCTTAAGCTATTCTTATTATTTAAATTTTTTTATATTTGCTAAGACTTGCCATTTGATTGGGAATTTTTGAGAAATTGCTAAATATATGGGAAATATTTACAAAATTTTATGTAACTTTTTACTGTTTAATAGAGAAGCAATGCTACGTCTGCAGACGATGTTCGCCAACTCATGTGGCTTGGCTGCTCTCAATAAGTTTCTCAGAGAGGACGTGAAGATTGTTCAGCATACACTGACAAGCGGAAGTTATAAGAAGAGCGAGGCTATCATGCTATAGGCTATTGCTGACATAACAGCATACATACAGAGACGAGTCTCTCCTAGCTAAACTGAGGCTGCAAATTGAGTAATATAATATTTCATATATAATGACATGGATACAAACTAAAATTAATTTAATATCTCAACTGAATTATTTTGCATTGCACCTTCTTTTCCCATCACTCCTATTGGGTCACCCTATATATATATATAAATATATTCAGAATATCTAGTAAATGCTGAGAATATTCAAGAAGTAACTTTAAATGACATCACAGCAAACACAGACTCAGCGAGTCACACCCACAGTCACGTTTCTTCTCAGGCCTTTGTGTGTGTGCCAACTGTGTTTAAAGTAGATTTCAATCCATAAAAGTTAAAGAAGCTGAGGAAACGTGCACGAAATTAAATTAAAAACAAAATAAATAAAAAATAAAACACATAAGTTTATTTGAAAAGTACACAAGTAAAATATGAAAGAAGTGAAAAGCAAATGAATGGAGAAGAGATCAGCTGTGTAAATAGTCGAAATGGAAAAGCGAGAAAAACTGTCAAATATATTTCAAAAATAGTTTTCATTATTCAAACCCCGCCCGCGAATGGGCTCATAAATTTTCTGTTGTCTGCCATAAGTTTCACTTGTATAATAAACAAAGAAAAACAGATAAAAAGATATTAAATATATTAAAGAAAATATATAAGTATAAATAGTACGATATAGTATGAGAAAACCAAAAGATAAAACTTATAACGATGACGCACTGAATCAAATAGATGAAACGAGTATTTAAAGTATAAAAACCAAAAAAGCAAAAGGAAACAAAACTTAAACAAGAATTTTAAAAATACGAAAACTGTGTGTTTTATTTGAAGCGCTTTTGGCCATGGCTATTTCCAGGTGCCGATTGTGCTCATCCTGGCCAACAGGCTCGCCATGACTGCGTTAAAGCTAAGGCAACTGCCATGGCTCGAGGCGTGGCTCTAACTGGGTTGGTTGACCCGCATAATACATAAACCACGCAGAGCAATAGCCACAGGTACCATGCCCTGCATCCCTTTAGCTGCGCCACCTCTGCCGCCACTGCCACGCCCATACGCCCACACGCCTGGCCTGTTTGCTCAACTGTGGCGCTGTTTATTGCCGCCAGCTGACTCCACTCTTCACTCTGTCCAGTGGCTCTCTACCTCTCTTTAGTGCCACCTGACCATCACCTGCATCACCTGCAGACTAGGCCAAATGGCGTTGATAAGCCTAACTGCGAGAGCTGCAAATAAAGTAAGTCAAATATTAGTAGTGTATAAATATTATATATATATAAAATTCTGTAAAATTATTTATATAGATATGGAAATCTAATTATAGTCATATAACTTAATCGAACTTTCATCTAAGTTTAGCTTACTTAAATTTCTGATTTTAGCTACATTTATATAATTTTAGTTAAAATTGATTACTTTAATTAAAATTTAAAATATATATAAAAGTTTAAAAGTTTTAATAATCAATTATTATTTAATTTTAATTCTCTATAATTTATTTTTTATTTATTTCTTTACTCTCTATTCACGCACAACTCTGGCAGCACACCTCGCAGCTGTTATGTTATGTGTCTGCTGCTGAGTCCACAAACATGCACAAATGTATTTGTATTTGCGCCGAGGGCCAATTGAAGTTGTTTACAATTGAGTTGCCCGTTCAGCACAATTGTTAAACCAGCAACAACAACAACAACTCGACTGACAACAACTGCAACAAGAACAACAGTTGGGCAAAGGAAAAACTTATTGCCAGACAATTGCAAACTGATAAACGAACGGTTGGCACACACTGTGCAACGCCAACTACAGCATCATCATCATTATCATTATGATTATCATCATCATTATCAAGTTGATTGTGGTTTGCCGTATGACAAATCAAATTCACCAAAAATCTTTGCAATCTGCTGACAGAAATTTCTTTAAACAATTCACGATTGCAAATCGATTCCAATTGATGCTGCATCTGTGTCTTATATAATCGAGCTAACGCCCTCACCTCCCTCACACCTGCCTCTCACACTCACTTATCCCAGCTAATTGTCGTTAGCATAAACAACGGCAATTAATTTATGTTTTTTATGCTATTTGTGTTTTGTTTTTCTTTCTTGTTTCTTTTGTATAATTTCGTGTTGACTTTGCGCTTTTTGATTTTTTTATCAAGAAATTTACATGAATTTTCAGCTTGTTGCAAAAAAGTCGAAACAATCAATTTTTTGCCGCTCGATTTATGAAAATAAAAAGAAAACGAAACTAAAATAAAAATAAATCAGAAAACAACAAATTTATTAAAATCAAAAGTAATTCGGCAAAGCGCAAACTTTTTGGCCAACAGCCGACAGACGCCAGCACGAAAATTGAGATATCGCAACTGAACAGTGCCTCAAAAAGGTATTCGCACTTAGTGAAAATGTATCTAACAGATTTTTTTGATTAAAAAGAGTTTTTAAAATGAGTAAAAAATAGTTTTAAAATATCTTTATAAATGAAAAGAATCTTTCTCGGTACGAAAATTGAAATATAGATTGAAACGTTTAATTATTTAAGAGTTTTATAACAGAACAAATCTACAGATATATAAATAGTAAAAGTTGTAATTGTGTTTTTTTAATATAAATATATTTTTCTTTTTTATATTATATATCTATAATTTTGTTGTTCAGGTTCTACCCTCTCATCAAAAACATATTCAAATAATCCCAATGCTAAAGAATTCATAGTTCATTACATAAATTACAATATGAATATGAAGTCAGCAGTGCGCATTCTTACAGCGCTCACTGTTCTACAGGTCAATGTGCTCCATAAGCCGCAAGTGCGAGACTGGCTGAAAACGTAAATATAATTAATTTCCACAGAAATTTCAGATCTTGGCCTAACAAAGTATTGGCAAAGATGAAATTTGAAGGCAGTGGAAGATGGAAGGTGGGATTTAAAAATAACAATAAATAAATTGCAAAGCGTAGGCCGCAAAGGTCATGTTCTGGTCGATGGGGCGGTCAAAAGGCAAACTTGTTTAGCTAAATATGTTAATATATATGCTAATGTCTATCGTTTCTATAGAGTTCCAGAAGAAAGATATTTTAAGAAATTCTAAGCGAGGAAACATCTGTTCAAACACCGACGACAACATTAATTTGTTACAGGTAAACTATTTATTCTTTGACTCGTTGTATGACGGTTTGGTACGCTCGCAATCTGTTTAAATATTAGCGACCCAAATAATGCAGGGGGAAAAAAGTGGATTTCGATGCCAGTGGAGGCAGTAAAAAAACATTAAAACATTGTGTGGACAATAACAAAAATGCAGACATCAAATGGCGCACAGTGGCGTCCCGCGACATTGTGCCAGCTGGCGTAGTGAGTGGAAGAGCGCGCGAATGCTGAGCGGGCGAAGAGAGATGCCCGATCGAATGAGTGAGCAAAAGAAAATGGTAAAAGCAGCTGGCAACAGCAGCAGTAGCAGCAACAACAAACGGTAAACGTAACTAGCGCTCGGCGCAGACGCAAACGTCGCCGCTGCGACGCCGCAGTCGCAGCCACAGAAAAGCCAATCAACATTTGAAGTTGGGCCAAAAAGGCGGCCAAACGCTCACAGGAACATTCAGTTGTGCCGCGAACGTTGTGCGCTACACACGTGACTCTCTCCCGCTGTCGTGCCGGGCTGCCAGCTAACCGTTAACAGTTGAACGCAACAAAAAAGCTTACAGCACTTACACCACAGCAACTGTAATCTTGAGTGTCAAAGAAGAGAATTAGAAAAGCTGATCTCTGAGTGTACTACATCTTGTATCTGCGTGCGTGTGAGTGAGTGCTTCTGTTTGTAGTCGTGTGTGTCTGTGTGTGTAAATGTCTCTGAACGCAGATCGTTCATACAAAATGAAGCTGCGCGATGTGGAAAATGCCTTCAAATACAGGCGCATACCTTATCCCAAGCGGTAAGTCTTTCAAAATGAAATATAAAATATATAAAATGATATATGAAATATGTAAATTATTAAATAATATATTTTTATATTGGTAAAAATTTATACAAAATATATAAAATATAAAATATTAGATATGAAATATGTGAAATATAAAAAATTAAATATAAAATATAAAAAATTTAATGTAAAATATAAAATTATTAAATATTCAAAATTAAATAATTAAAATATTTTGAAAATATTTGAAAATGTAAAAAACAAATTTTAAAAACTTAAATATAAAATATAACAAATCAAATGAAATATATATAAAATACTACAATTATTTTTTTAATATTTTTAAATTAAAAAAAAAAAGAACTTGTATAAGTTTTTGATGTGTTTTTAATGCTTGTCTTTTGAGCTGGAATGGGACTGAAACATGTAATTGCCAACCGGTCATAATTGCTTATTGGACTCCAATAAGACTTGACGTGCACTCAATTCTTGACTCTCAGTTGCCAACTTTCGGTTTTCTCAGCTCGCATCGAGCAAAAGTGAGCCGATGCAAGTGAAAAAAATCACATAAAAACGCATTTCATGGTCAGCTGCAGTTGCAGCTGTCGCTGTTGCTGCATTAGCCATCCAATCAGAATACTCTTAACGTGCTCCAGTTTCAAATAACTTGAAGTCAGCTCACACTTTGTTCGTTGTTTTTTGTTTTCAATTGTTCTGCAGTCATATTTTATTTCGGGGCCAGTTTTTTTTTTTTTTTTTTTTTTGGTGAAGAAAACCTCGAAAACTCAACTCAAACTCAAACTAAACTCAAATTCAAACTCAAGTATTTGAAGTAGCCACAGTGCCCACACCAGCTAGCAATGCTTCTTTGTTGGTTTTCTTTTCATCGGTTTTTGTTTAGGTTCTGGGCTGCCTTTTAAAGCGCTCAAATGATGGCCGGCTGGCGGGCTGGCGGGCTGGCTGGCCGCTCATTAGGCGCTGCCCGGACTCTAGCGGGCCGGGCCATTAGTTAAGGTGTTTTGGCCACGTTGGCTGCGTCCGCTTATTGTGCAACTTGTGGCAAGACCCAAATGTGTTGCAATTGAGAGCGCATTAGATGTAAGCTAATGATATACCGAACAAACACTTGTTATGGCCTAATTGGTATTTGAAAAAAGCCAAAAGCGAAAAACGAAGGCGTTGATTGTTGATGTTGGCGCTTTTCATGGAGGTGTGGGAATTTGCTTTAGTTTCAAGACGAACAAATATTAGGAAAATGTTAATGAAATATAAACAATCTGCGCGGTTGTGGTTAATGAAATTTATAATTAAATTTTGAAAAAATTATAACAATATGCTAATATTGAAATGAAGCAATAATTAACAGAGGTTTGTTTATTAAATGCATTAGGAACCGCATTAAAAAATCATATATATATTAATTGACATTATTATTATATTATCTATTTTAATTATATATATATATAGAATTTTTTTAAAGTTATTTATATTATAATACTTTATTAATATTTATTATAATTATTTTTTTTTATATTATATTTTTATTTTATAAAACTATTATTTTATTTTATATAATTTCAATTCCTCACAATTAATTTCAGTTTAAATACAAACAGCACTTCAGCTGACTATGCACGATTTCAGATTAAATAAATGGGAGCTAATAATCACGTATTTAATTATATTTTTCAATATTGTTGTCATGTTTAAATAAGCGTACGTCTGTTAAGAAAATAAATTACTTTTTTATAAATTAATTGCATATAATTTTTCGAGGGGGCTCGCATTAAATTTAACGCTCATTTTGACAATTTGTACGCTTCGGTCGCTTGGCTATTTTAATTTAGTCAGTCGGTCATTCATTCAATCAATCAATGGGTAAACAGCTTTTAATTGGTATTGCAATTAACCGAAAAAAAGAAGGAAAACTTTTGTTTATGCCATAAAATTAAATAAATATTTGCCGAGTGCCGAAAGTGGGGAGCGACGTAAAACGAACTGAAATCATTTTAACAAAATCAAAATAAACTACAAATATTTATGCGGGCATTGTGCATTTATTTGCATTACTCGCAGCCCTTTTGCTGTTGTTGCCGCTGCTGTTGCCTCTGCTTAATTGATATTAATTAAATTAATTAATTGGGAAATCGTTGCATCGTTTGATCAACACAACTGGCAGTAGGCGTTGTTGGTGTGGGAAGCTTTTGAGTGCTTACTTAAAATTTTATACACAAAAATGCACTTATTAATTAACTAGCCATTTTATGTGGCCTTTGCTGAATTAAACAATTAAATTAACTGCATTACAGTGATGCTAAATAACAGTGGAGAGTAGTAGCTTGTTAACAGACTTGTAGCAGCTCAGGCTCTGTTAAGCCCACATGCAGTTCTGTTCTGCTGATTCTCACACATGCAAACATAGAAGATTTTCTTGTGTATATGTTAGTAAAACAATTGTTATTAGGCATTCAATGCATGCAGCTATCAATAAAGTTCACTTTTATGCATATTACTACACAGCAATGTGACGTCACATGCATAATAAACTAGAACTTTTGTGTGAAATCAACTCGCTCTATCTCTCTCCCTCCCGACTGCATTTGGCAGCTACTGTAGCTGTTATTGTTATTGTTTCAGTCTGCTTTGATCGACGCCGCGACTGCTGTACGTGCACTGCTTGACAGCAATTATGCCGTGCACTGCTTGATGACAATTATACGATTTGACTGCCCGACAGACATTCAATAGCAATCATTTGCAGCAGGTGGGCGCACAGAGCTAATTATTACAGCTTTCTTGTAATAGGTGTGACTGTATGCCACATCAACTTACACACGCACACACGCACATATTTTCTGTATGAACAAACAATTAATTAACAGTTAGCCGGCAAATGCTGCTGCAGCCGCCGTTAGACAGTTTGTTTGCCTCTTCCGTTTGTGCTTCTTATTTTTACAACAAGAATGTGCAAGCTGCCGCCGCTGCCGCTGCTGCTGCCAACGGAAGCGAAAGCCTTAGCAGTCTGCACTCTTCTTACACATGCACAGGCTGCGTCTGCTGCTAGCCTGTTATACTGATGCATTTACATATCTGTGTATAGGAGTCGCCCTGCTCTGTTGCCCGCATCTGTTAGCTCGGCATGTTAACAGATCTTTTCGCACGCAATTTAATGCGAGTGAAAGCCTAAAATTGTTTACATTGTTGCCAACTATAATAGCCATTTTATAACCGCAACTGTTTAACGCCTTTTGGTCACACAAATTTTTCAGATGTTGACTAAAACGAAGCACAGACACGCACGCCCACACTGCGAATTGCCAGACTGTAGCATAACAGTTATTAGAGAAACATGAACTTTGGGAGAAATGAAAATAAGCAAATTTTGCACAGTCTTAGAGAGTGTTCCAAAAACAACGCCCACCCACAGAGGCGGCTGTTATACTGTTATATTATGTAAAGCGGTCAAAAGTCACAACCAAATTCGCCATGTTTCACTAAATTGAAAAATACAAAGGGAAAGAAGAAGAAGATATAGACAGACAATATGTATAAGGTAAAAACTGATTAACACAATCATGTGAAAAATGTGCAACACAACAGTTTTGGCATAAAAATAACAAACAACAGCAAAAAGTGGAAATGAAGTGAATAGCTTTCACTTGATACACAAATATGGGGAGGGCGGAGTCGGCCGGCGAGTGGGAGGGGCGGCCAATGCGTAATGTTAACGATAATGTTGTACATTATAGTTGTTGCTGATAGACCTCTGTTGTAGTTGCTGCTGTAGTTGGCACGCGCTGCTGACTTGCAGTGCAATGCAAATGTCTTTAATACATAATGAAAACAACACAAAAAGAAGTGAGTTATAGATAAATATTGACGCTAATAAAAATGGGTTAATGGATGCTTATTAATATGCTTATAACACTTTATAGGACTGTGCTTTATATAAAAGGTAAACTTATAAGTGCTATAATTGTGCGCCTCATTTATAGTGTAAATTGGGTCAGACTTGGATCATTTGCTTGATGCTTTAGAGTAAATTATAACAGATTAGTGCATCGTTAGCTTTGCTCTTACACTCTTTATAACACTTTTCTGTATTTTGTATAGCTGCACTTGAATCTCAATTCAACTTGTAACATTTGCCCTTAATTTGTATAACATTTAACTCTGTTCAACATTTTATAACAGTTTACTGCTTTACTCTTCTGCTACAAATCAATGTTAAATGCCTGGATTGGGGCACACTTTGACAATTTGCTAAATTGCTGACTCAGCTGGTCAATAGCAACCACTTAGCATCTTCATAGTGTTCGATTTCTATATATATCGGTAGACTTAACCTGCATCAAAATTCAGCGCGATGCTAATTGCTCTTTTGCAGTTGAAGGCGAACGTTCACGCCTCTTTTCCTTTCACTTTACGCCCTTTTTTTATGGCGGCGGCAGCATCTAATCGATTGTGACAGTTCTGCGGCCGCACTGCCTAATGGCAACCACCGCCGCACCACCCAGCGCGAAGTCAGCTAGCCACGCTCTTTGGTAAGCCGAGCATGTTCCATGCTCCACGCTCTTTTGGGTGCCATAAAAAATTCTGCTCGCCAAGTAGCTGGCGCCCATAAATCTGCGCCGTGTGCTGTAGTTAAGGTGATTTACATACTTGAAAGACTCCACTCTGCGTCTACATCGCTGTCTCCATACTTTACGCCAGGTAGTTACTCACTTTCGCTCGTCTATGAGTACAGCAATACCTAGAGTAACAAAAAAAAGGCAGATAAATTAAATTGAAATTTGTTGCCGCTGTTTAAGAAAACACAAAGAGAAAAAACAATTTTTACAACTCTTGCATGAAATTTTAATATAAAAAAAAAGTTAAAAACAATCAAATTTTATGCAAACATCAGATTATATTTTCTGTATGTGAAAATGAATTTTGGAAATAATTCAAGCAGAATTGCCTTGAGATTTATTATAATTATAAAAGTATAACAGTTTCATATGACGCACAGAGAAGCTTCCAATGAATCTTGTCTTTGTAATCTAAATAAATGTCACTTGACGTAAAGAATAGAAAAACTGTCTTGAGATTTATTTTAAGTATAACAGTATAACAGTTTTACCTGCAGGAAAGGGAAGCGCTAAGCATCGTTTAGCCTAAATAAATTTTTGCTGTTGTTAAAAATATAGAAACTGCCAAAAATATATGTTTATTTATATATATAACAGTATAACAGTTTTTGGTCAAGCCAGTATAAATACTCTATATAAGTAGCATTCTACTACCAAGTTCAGTTGATATTCCACAATCTGACTTCAAATAAGCTTTAAGTATAACAGTATAACAGTTTTGCTTTGGTAATCTAAATCAATTGCTGCAGACCGAAAACTTAATTTAGTTAACATGTGTCAGCTGTTGAAAGGAAAGTCGATGCCTCTCAGGCAGATTCCTGCTAATGAACGAGAGTTATGAGGGCACGACTCACCCGTAGCTCGGTTTGTTTGTTGTTTATTGTTGTGAAAGGCTAAAATCAAAAATGGATTTTAATGATAGCAAACAGCAAGCGGCAAACATATTGAAGTTTGAACAACATGTTCGTAAAACATAAATCTCTTCAATCATTTTTTTTCTTGGCTAGTCAATGTGTTGCCAGCCACGTGCTGTGCGGCCAAAAACTCTCGTTTCCCAGGCGTATTAAGGGCATTCCCATTTCGCCCATATTACGTAGTGTTTCTCGTTTTTGTTTCTGATTGACCGCCCGCTGCCGTCGGATGAGCTCGGAGCTGTGTGGCAGGTGCTGTGACCCACACGTAACTTCAACCAAATCGCAAACAGCGCACCTTTCACCGAAAATTAAACAAAAATCAATAATAGATCTCAGTGTAAAGCTTGCCCCGTTGAGTGCTTTGCATCTTTGCTCAGCTGCCTTTCGTTGCAGTCGCATTGCCAATCGAATGGCTCATGCGTGCAACTAAGTTATATACTTACCTCGGTTGGCGATGCGGCGTGGCAACAATTGTTCAGCTTCCTGAATGCCAAATCTATAAACTGGTTTCGAAATAAAGGGGCGTGTTTAAAGAAACACTAATCCATCAACTAACTTAGACTCAGCTAATGTAAATTGAGTGACTAAAAATATTTTTTTTAAATATTTAAATGTATTTTATTAATTTTTTTGTAAATTTTGAAATGAATTTTTCACTATTTTAAAAAATTTTAAAATAGTTTTTCAGTATTTTATGTATTTAAACTAATTTTTTATTAAGTTATAAATATTTAATTATTTTTTTTTAATTTCATTATTATTATATCATTTTTAAATATTTTTTTTATAAAGAATTATTTAAAAATATTTAATATATATTTTTTATTTATTAGTTTTTTTTTTATTTTACATTTTTTTTATTTTTTATTTTATATATATGGTTTTTAATTTTAAATTTATTAATTGACCCAGCTTTATGTCCAGGCTCAGCTCTCTAGCCTTTTGTCCTATTGCCAATTTCCGGGTTATGAAAATTAATTTGAAAGGAAAAACTCGCAACCCAGGCAGCTGTGTGCTTTGTTATCGTTATTATTAATTTTTATTTTTCTGTTTTGTCAATTCAGCAATGAATTTGAAATTTCAAATTGATAATGTTAGCGGTTGATTAAATTAAATGGCACTTTGATTCTCCCACACTATGCGCACTATTTGTGAGTTCAAGCTGGATTCACCCCGAGCAATCAGCGGCGAGAGCATTACCGGGAGGATTATTTTGAAGACGCAATCTGCGAAGTCTATAAATAGCATTTATATCACATTTGTTGGCCAGGCGCAGGTTCAATATGAGGAGACGCGCAAAGATCTTGAGAGTGATGAAGTGAGGCCCGAAAGGTTTGTCACGACTGCGATCGAGACGTATACGAGCTATCGGTCACTCATTTTCAAGGAAAGCAAACTGACGAATGGCGACCACAGTTTTCCCTTTTCCATACCATTGCCGGCCTATTGCCCCTCCTCGAGTGCGGCCAAGTTCGGCAGAGTGTGGTATGAGATGTCGGTCATAGTAGATAGCAAGATGAGGGAAACTAACATATACAAGATCCCGGTGGACGTGATGCAGCCCTTCGATATTTCAAAGGACTCCAGATTCCTGACACCCATCGATGAGCGGGCAACGAGAAAACTTTGGCGCTGGCCCTTCAGGTCCGGCGTAGTCAAAGTGTGTCTGCACGTGCCCCGCGGCGGGTATTCGCCTGGCCAGACAATCAACTATTCCATAGATGTGGACAATAGGGCGAAGCGTATTGATGTTAAGGGCTTCACAATGACCTTGGTCCAGATGACCGATTTCTGGGCCAACAAGTCCCGCCGCGTAATCCCTCGATGTATATCCAGCAGCCCAAATAGACAGCGAGTGACTCATCAGTCGAAGCGAACGATAAGTGGCAGCTACACAGTACCATCCGTGCCGCCCTCGTCGCAGGATCCAACCATAATAGAAGTTTATTATAAGCTGAGGCTAACTGTCATATTCACTGGTTGGCATCTGAAATGGAGTCTCGATGTGCCGGTTACAATCGGCACCAGTCCACTGAAAGGACCCTCAAAAGTTAAATCCAATAATAAGGACATCGTAAGTGCCGCGCCCAAGCCAATAAAAAAGCAACGTAGCACACACTCCTGCTCTTCGGGAGCGTCGTGGGTCAGTTTAGTGAAGCCTGCATTCAAGATCAGTGACTTATCGGATGTATCGGACGGTGTGTCGGATAGTGAATTGGGAGCTGTGTCCACGATTCCCTCAGAGGTTGTGCCGAAAGCTTATCCATCTTTGTCTCTTCGTCTCATCTCCAGCCTCTATCATGAATTCTTTTAAAATTGACTAACTCGAATAGCCTTGAAAATTCGAATGCTCGTTCCAAATCTCAGGCCGCTTTGAATTTTATATATTTTTAATACAATAACAAATATCTATAGATATGAGATTTTGAAATTAACAATGGTACTTTAAATTCAAATTTATAGTTTCCTTTGACATGTCCACTGTTTGTGAGTTCATGTTCGATCGGCCCAGTGCCGTCTGGTACAGCGGCGACAAGATAACGGGAAAGATAATATTGAAAACGACTTCGGCCAAGTCGGTAAAGGGCATCTACATACTGCTTGTCGGCCTGGCGAAAGTTGCCTTCGAAGAGACGCGAAGCTATCACACGACTGACGAGCTGCGCAACGAAAGATTCGTCTCGACGGCCGTCGAGACGTATACACGATATCAGCAGAATGTTTTCGAGAGAGGAGAACTCCCAGAGGGCACGCACACGTATGCATTTTCCATACCTCTGCCGGCCCACTGCCCCACCTCGTGCCTGGGCAAGTACGGCAAGGTGTCGTACGAGCTGTCGCTCGTCATGGAGCGCCTGATCATGTTCAAGAAGGTATTCCGAAAGCCGCTGGCCGTGCTGCAGCACTACGATCTCAACTTGTACCCAGAGATGCTGAGACCCATTGAGCTGGAGAAAACGAGATCCTTTTGCTGCTGGCCCTTTGGCGGCGGCTCTATCAAGCTGAAGCTGCACATACCCTTTGGCGGCTATGTGCCAGGGCAGACCATCAACTACAGCCTGGACGTAGACAATATGTCGCAGGGAGTCGACCTGAAGGCCTTCATGATGACCATGGTGCAGACCTACGTATTCAAGGTGAATAACACCCGGCGCACAGTCAATGCCTACACGCGCGGCAATAGGCAGAACGAGCGCGTCTCTAGTCAAGCGAAGCGAAAGCTGCATGGCAGCTTCGAAGTGCCGTCCGTGCCGCCCTCGTCCCAGGGACCCCACATAATAGAAGTATCGTATAAGCTGAGAGTAACTGTCATCTTCTCCGGCCTCCATCTCAAGTGGAACTTCGAAGTGCCGATTACCATCGGCACTATTCCATTGAAGCAGAGCGGCAGTCGCGATGCGGATAAAGAATTTGTGCCCGATGCCGAGCAGATCTCACGTAGCCAAGTGGATCGGCCGGCTTTGTACACGAGTCAGACACTGCTCTTCCAGAGCCAAGCGAAGATGAGCAAGCGGTTCGTGGAGCCGGGCGACGAGAAGAATCGCACGGACAACTTCATGCCAATCTATACCGACTACGCCTACTACGCGCTGCCCAAGTCGCTATTGGCGCGACGAGCGTCGCCTGCCCCGGCCAGAGCATGTGACACCGCATCAGAGACCGAAGAGACTACCTCAGAGAAAGACCAAACTAGAGAAGTGCCAAAAAACTAAGAGTAGCTCGTGTCCACAGAGAACATTTTAAATTATTTCTATGCCTCTTGTACTTGGTTAAAGTTTGTATAAGCTTGTGTATGAACCTAATATGTTTTCTGATGTCTTGACTTGCTTGTGACTAGGGCTGGTTTCCAAATGATTTATTGCCATTCATACGAAGGCTTTGAGGAAAGTAGACTGAGCTGCTGCTAAAGGCTTATTATTGATTGGGTTTCTCTTCAGTTTCTACTACACAGTATCTAACTCGTATACTATCTATCTCTTTCACACATAGAGTGTGCGTCCTTCTAATTTTCTCTCATATCCTCTGTCTCTTCACTCATCTCTCTCCTCTATCTTTCCTGTCTCCTTTTAAACTTCTCTCAAATCGTGTCTCTCTTCAAGCTTCTCTCTCTATCACATGTCCGCTCTCTCTCTCTCTCTCTCTCTCTCTCTCTCTCTCTCTCTCTCTCTCTCTCTCTCTCTCTGTCTTTCACACACTGTCTCTCTCTGGTCCTCCCTTTCTTTCTCTCTCTCTGTCTTTCACTGACTGTCTCTCTCTCTCTCTCTCCCTGGCTTTCATACTCTCTCTCGCAAACACTCTTTGTCTCTTCTCCTTCACTTAGCTTCTTTTCTTCATTTCAGCTATATTTCTGTTCTATATATTTGAGTATTCAGCATATATTCTATTGAATTTCTCCCTATATCTCTCTTGCTTGCTCTCTTTCTTTGACACATATTCTCTCTCTATCTCCTCCTCTCACTGTCTCTCCTTGAGTCACTCATACTTTATCTGTCATACTCTCTCTCACTCTCAGATACTCTAGCTTTATCTGCGTCTCTCTCTTGCATTCTCACCATCTCACATACTCTCTCTCTTTCTCTCTCTCTCTCTCTCTCTCTCTCTCTCTCTCTCTCTCTCTCATACACTCTTTCCTCAACTACATACATAGCCAGCTATATAGCCCCATTTATACTCCTCTTATGCATCATCCAGCCTTAGCGTTTCTCTCTAGCTCATTAAACAACATTAATAATTCCAATTTACTTTTTTCTATAAATATTTTGAAGTATTTTAATTATAAATACCGACGATCTCATGTAGTTTTCTACGTACATTCACTTATGTCGACTTCATTTCTGTTTCGGCAACAATTTTATTGTTGCTGCGGCTGCTGCGGACCACTCCTCGGCGCTGCTGAGACTGAAAAATGCAGTTTTTAAGTTTTAATTATAGTAAACGCTGGACCGGCTCTGGAGCTGGCCTAGACGCAGCCGCTGCCTGCCCCGCCCCTGCGGTTAGCCGCTGCCCAAAGCCAACAAACACAACTGGCGGAGGCAGAGCACATGACTCGAATGCGACCATTGCGTCATAGGAGCGCACTGCAATGAACCAAAAAAACCAAAATAAAAATACAAAAATAAAAAAATAAAAAAATTGTAGCCATGCACAGCAACCGCATATTTGTCGTGAGCATTTTGTTACAATTTCAATTTGTTGCTCCGAGACTTGTCTTCGACTCGCCTCGACTGCGGCGTGTGTGCGCGGGTCGCTCGGGGTCTGTTCGGCTGCTTAGCCTTTGTTTTTTGCTTCTCTGTCTTTTAGCTTTGTTTTTGAAAGTGCATTCGGCTTGGTCTTGGCCAATATTTGGCAGCAACAACAGCCAAATGGCAAAAACTTGAACTGCTTTATTGCAGTTTTCGGATTCTTTCTAGAGCAAACTGCCGGCCTTTTATGGTCTTTCACTATCCGTGTGTGCATGCTGACAATTGTGAAGTGTGCGAGCACTAGGCGTGGGTCTTCAAGTGCAATTGATTTCAGTGGGCTGCATCAATAATTGAGCATTGAGCTGCTGCTGCTGCTGCTGCTGCTGCTGAGTGTCTTTAAAGGCGTGCGAAGCCAATAGGCTTTTAAGGCTGCATTTTAGAGCAATTCAAGACTTTTAGTTGGTGTCGGCTGGGGTAGAGAAGTTGAACTGAATTTTTGATAATATATGCTTAGTTTCAGTTTGAGTTTTGATATGAGGGCGAGAGTATCTATAAGCTCTTGTTCTACGCATTGATAATCACAGCATATATAGAATCGATGAAGCATAAAAAATAAAAAATAAATAAAATATATATTAATATATATATTTGTAAAATCTATCTTTATACATATATATTTATAGATATATTTATTTATAAAATATGTCCTTCTTCTGCACCTCTGCTAACCATCACTTATATTCTCATAAATATCCATTAAGTATACGCAGCGTTGCTCCAGCTACTATTTTGCTGTGCCTAGCTGAACTATAATTCAAGCTTCTCTTTTTTTTTTGTCTCTTCTCTTCTCCTCTCTTTGTAAGAAAATATTGTAATAATATAAATACCTTTCCATGCCAGCTAATCAAGAGATTAAGTATACGCCGCGTTGTTCGGCTCTGTGCGCTCGGCCAGCAGCTAGTGCAGTTGCTATAAGTTATTGAATTTATTTGAATTATATTTTCACGCCTTAATCGTGAAATGAAAAGTCAATCATAATTGTTTTATATATCATAATCTGTTATTTATTTTTCCCTGTTATATTCAATCAAAGCTATGATTTAGATCAGCTGCACAGCGAAATCCACTCTGATTGGCATACAATTTGCTGCCATAATTATTGAGCGTGCTTTCTCCTGAGATTAACGCCCATTAAATTCTCTCTGAGCACACACACAGTTTTCCCTAATCAAGTGAGATCTTCGACGGTGTAAATTGATAATTTTCTTGATTGCAGCTAGAAAAATGATTTCAATTTAATGCTCTCTGTGCTCTGGAAATGCTTAGCGCTGGCAGTGGCGCCTCGAGGCAGGTTTCTGGACAAAAAGCCGATTATTTGCTGCTCACAATGGCATAAAGTGCCCAAGTTGAGCTGCGATCCAAAACTGAAAACTTGCCATTCAAATTGGTGTCAACCAGTCAGGGGGACGCCAAAGAAAGTGGCGCCAGCTTCCAAGCAGCCGCAGCAGCAGCAGCTGACGCGAAGGCTTTAAAGTGGGTCGTCAACGTCTGCAACTCGTTTCACCGCACACACACACACACACATAAAAATATCAAACAGAATGCGTCCCAAGGGAGTTGCTGCCCACACACAGCAGCGCCTGGGCTGGGCTGGGCTGGCTAGTCGACTCGAGTCTAAGTTGCATTAAAAATTAAATTTTATTTGCAGAGCTCGCAACTCGCATGCTTTCAATTTTATGCCAATCGCTTGGAAATTAATTAAGCAATTTCCCTCGCAGATTTTCCTTTACTCTCTCCCCCTCCCCCCTCCCCCTCTCTCTCCCACTCTCTGTGTAATATGCATTTATGCTAATTGTTAGGAGTCGGGATTATGGGCGGACAGCTGCCGCACATGGCGAAAGCTGCAGCAAATCGAATACATGCACGATTATTTTATTTTTCCTGCCAAAAGCGAGGGAGAGCACAGAAATGCTTAAGTAATTAAAGTTGATTAAAGACGCCTTCACAGTGGAATGGCAGCTGCTTTAAGCTCGCTGCACCTGAGCTCAATTGATAATGCGCACGCTGCATACGCTTATCTGAGCCCAAACAGCTAACCGTGCTCGGTGCGGCTATAATTGGAAGCTCGCCTGCTGCTCCTGCTGCCTGATAGCTGAGCCAGGCAGGCGTTAAATGAGTAGCGTTTGACAACTTTCTTGTTGTTGCCAAGGCTATGGGGCTGAGATCAGAAATTAGTGTGCCGAGCTGCATGTGCCAGCATCCTGACCTAAAATCTACAACCAACTCACACACACGCACACAGAGAGCAAGCAAAAATTAATTGCAATGCCGCAAATGACAGCGTCAAGTAGTAAAAGTAAGCAGAAGACGAGGCTGAGGCTGAGGCTGAGGCTGAGGCTGAGGCTGAGGCTGAGGCTGCATGCGGCACGGGGCAGGGCGTGGCACGTACGCTAGTTGCAACAAGGATGAGCTCGTTAAAGGAAGCGACGACGACAACAACAACAACGGTGAGTTGAGTGCGTAAATTTCGCCATTGTTGTTGCCCGCAAATGTTATTAACATTCGCTGCAAGCAGCACGTGCTGCTGCCAAGTCAGAAAGTGGGCGTGTCTGTCTCTCACACACAGCCAGCCAGCCAGCCAGCCAGCAGGGCTTTTTGTGTTGAACGGTTTTTCGCGCCCCGGCAACATATTGGGGCAGGAAAACGCGTAAAACTTTTGAGTAAATTGCACTCCGGCAAATGGCAAAATCTTTCGCCTAGGCGACCACACGAAACATCCGCAATCCACTATCCGCCATCCGCTGTGCTCCGCGCAACCGAATTAAGCTCCGCGGCAATTCCTGCAGCAGCCTCTGGCCAATTCAAGAGCTGGCAAAAACAGCAGCCTACTTAGGTAAATTCTACTGCCCCATGGGCGTGGCCGTGGCCTGAAGTGCAATTCGGATTTGCCGAGCTGCACTGTTGCTGTTGTCAGTTGCTGCTGCTGTTGCTGTTGCTGCTGTTGCTGACAACTTAAAGAGCAAAGCTGTACAAGATCTACGAAGCAGCCAGAAGTAATGCTGCACTGGGATATTTAATAAGATTTTTGCGAGAGGCATGAGCAGACTTAGCTGTTGGAGGGGATAAGCAGAGCAAGCAGATAGTTTAAGTCTTTAAAGGATTTAGGCTTTGAGGCTTTGATTTGAGGCTTTCTTCAACTGATTTATGAATGTTTAAATATCAAAGCAACATCACATCGCATTGAGTTTCAATTTAGCAACTCCACACATAGCGTGAGCGAGCTCCCTGTGCCAACTACAGACTGACCCAGCAAGAGTGATGGCATTTCCAGTACCTACATTTCAGCAGCAGTTAACGTAATTTATAAAACTTTGTAATCAAAATAAACATTAAGACACGCCATTTATTTATAAATTATAGTTTATAAAAAACTATTTTATTTATTATTTTTTTTAAATTAAACAAAAAATTATATACATATAAAATTCCACTTCAGCTATTTATGCCTTACACATTTGTGCTAACCCCACTTTAAACTACTCCACACCTAATGGCATACATGTAACTACAAAATAAAACCCGAAGCAACATAATATCTCAAACAGCTTTCAGTCCATTACAATTTCACTTCCCACTGCGCCTATTTGGTCATCCTGCACATTACGCTTACTCCAGTTGCCCAGACGGAAAATAGCTGACAGCCTGTGCAAACATCGAGTAGAATCGCAAATTGTTTACAATTAAGCTTAGAGCTGGCAAACAGTGATTAGAAAATTGTAAACCCACACACCAACACACACTCACACACACTCAGCCAAACAACTCGCTGAGTTATGTTAACATTATGAAAATTGTTAACTGTGACAATTGAGAGCGCTGCGAAGGCCAAAAAAAAAAACAAAAGCTGAAAACAAATGACAATTAGAGTGTGTTAATCGTTGACAACGAAACAAGCAGCGAGGGGCGCTGCAAGCGTTTGCACGCCGCATGCACAGCAACACCGAGGGGCGCCAGAGAAATGCTGCTCTTAATGAATTTGCAGTTAAGCATTTAGACACAAGTTTTTATATATTTGGTTAACACACACACACTCGAGCCTCTGCACTCTCCACTCTCCCAGTTGTTGTTGTGTACTTAGGACTTTATGGGGCACACTTGAACAAGCCGCACGTACATAGATTTTACAACTTAATTACGGGAGCTGCGCCCTAATCCAAGCCAAATGAAGCCCTGCTCTTCACGTTTTCACATGCGCATAAAACAACACAGAAATGGGTTAGACGACGTTTCGACAAATGAGGCGACCCGGGCACAGTTGCCACATCACGTGGCAGCCGGTTAACAGGTAGCAAGTCTCGTGACTAGCCCTGGCTAGACACACGGCAATTTGTTGTGAAACTGCATAAGCATATTGTCTGCATATCATTTGACATTAAATTAATTATTTATTTATTTGTTGTTTAATTGGCGTGAGTGGGAATTCAGTTAAGCTAGGCGCTTCCCAGGTGTTTTATGACTAGCAATTTTTAATCAAATTGAATTAAATATATTTTATAACGCATCAGGTTGGATTAAATTCATATTTTATGCATGCAGATATATCTGCTCTAATACAGGGTATCCATGTAAAATATATTATAAATTGGAAATTTTATATATATATTTTTCAAAGTATTTAAAAAAAATTAAATATATATATTTAAATCGAATTCCATTTAAATTTGATGAATGCAAATTTGTTACAGGGTATTTAGAATATGGTCTCTGATATATGAAAGCTTTTTATATATTTATTGTAATTAACAAATTAAAAAATATATTTTTTATAATGCATTAAATTGAGTTTTATAAATATATGTTTATGTTTTCAAATAAGCCTGCTCAATATTATAGAACATCATAGAACATAAAAAACTCTCTGGAATATAAAATTTAGAAATATATTTTATAATATGATTTAAATACTTTAAAAAAATATATTAAATTAAAAATGCGGTTTAAAATACATTTTTTTTTTTAATTTATCCAAAAACACATTCAATTTTTACTATTTAAATATATTTTTCCATGATTTATAAAGCTGAAAAATATTTATTTTGAATATTTTTATTTATAATATAAATTGGAAATATTTTATATACTATTTAATCTTATATTTTTTTAAAATAAATTTTGTATTTATTTATTATATATTAATTAATTTTAGTTTATTAATTTATTTATATTTTAATCTATATATTTAAATTGAATTCTATTTAAATTTAATGAATATATACCCGGTCTATGTTAAAGAGTATCTATGAATAACTCTCTGTAATATTAAATTTATAAATATATATTACATTATATATTTTTTAAAGGCCCAATGGGCCTATCTTTCTCCCTTTATATAAACTGTCTGTCCACACAAACAGACATATATATATATATATATATTATTTATATATAGAAACTTAAACAAACAAAACTATTTGCAGCATGAGTTACTTTCCATTCATAGCAAAAGAAAACAGCTGTAAACAATTGAGAGAATTGTCTTTAAAGACGTTCAACTCTTAGTTGGCTGATCATAATTAGTGTGATGATAACGATGCTGGCAGTGTGGCAGCTAATGATGATGTTGGCCAGATTGACACTTTTATTCAATGACCATGACTCTGACTCTGACTCTGACTCTGACGCTGACTGTGACTGTGACTGCGATTGTGATTGTGATTGTGTGAACGAAAGCAGTTGGAAAAAACAATTTGTCGCTAATCTGAATCGCGGGCCTCAACGGACCGCTGCATATTGCAACGCATGTTGCACGCTGCTCGCTGCCGTTGCAAGTTGCTGCTGCTGTCAGACGATTTGCAATTGAAAGTCGCAGCATGGAAAACCGCAGCAATTGATCGATTTTTTTCGCTGCTGTTATTTTGCATCGAAGACTTTCCCAAAATGAGTCTGAAATGATGAGAAACGCGAGCATGCAACAAGCATATTATGCTAGACGGTCCATTGCCGCTTTTATGAGATCACGTTCTATTAGATACGTGAAATATTTCAGCAGCATCTGATGGATATGCAACTGTCATGCCATGAACAAGCCACAGAAAGAGAAAGAGAGAAAGAGAGAGAGAGCGGCAGCGGGAGAGAGCCGTCTAGCATGCTTCACTAACTAGCTGGCACGTTCAACTTGAACCAAGTGCGTGTTTAACGCTACTTTGGTTAACGGCGCCTGCACCGATACACATGTAACTGTTATTGTTGTTGCTGCTGCTGCAGAGGCGCCAAGAGCTGTTGTCGTTGTCCAACTCTGGAATACTCGTGGCTTATTACAATAATCGCATTCATAAAATGATTAAACATTATGTTTTGATTATGCTTTTGGTGTGCCGCAACGCTTCAATGCCAAAAAGTCATTAACTTTTGCGCTTTATGTTAATGTTAGTTTAATGAATATTTTCTTTAGCATTGTAATTATTGTTATAAAATGATGAATGAGAGGCGAATGCTCCTTGAATGTAAACCAAGTCAAGTTATTGAAAGATTTCTTAAGGGCGCAAGAGAGGGACGGACGGATAGATGGAAGGTGAGACGCACAAACGGGCTGACACACGGAAGCACAGACAGACGGGCTGACAGACGGGCTGACAGACGGAATAACAGACGGAATAACAGACGGAATAACAGACGGACGGATATACGCCTGGACAGTTGACCGGTCAGACGAATAGGCGGAGATATAGGCCGGCGAACGAACGGGCAAATGGAGACGGAGGGCGTGGCAAACAGGCGGACGTGCAAACGAACTAAGTCACCCATATCCGCTCAGATCGTAGTCTTGACTAAATATACTCTCTCACGCCTCCTCATTTATATGCATTTCCATATAACCAATATCCCCTGAATACCCATATCATAAGCTAACAGTGCAACCTACAGCAGCCAGCTACGCCATACGCCGTTCCCAGTCTTCAAACCACTCTCTTCTTCCATCTTAGCAGCTCTCACGCAATTTACCACGTAACCAATAAAGCTTATCAGTTCCTAGATTCTATTCTGCTATGCCAGCTATTAATAAACTTTCCAAATTCTGAAGAACTATGTCATCTTTTCATATACAAATTTGAATCTTTAAAAAAATAGAGGCAAGCTTATAGGCTGGACTTGGCCTCAGATTCTTTGAGCCTACATGTAGCAATTGCCGAAAGCGCTGCGGGCCAGTTTCTGTGCCAATTAAACTATTAACTCGCATCTGATGGCAGCATCGAAAAGTCTCAGTGCACGAAACTAGGCCAATTGTAATTAAAACGTTCTACGTGTCGACTCGCTCTCTCGCTCTCTCTCTCGCTCTCTCACACAACTTGACCGACTTTGGGCCGAAAGTGCGTAAGAAACCGGTAAGATATCAAAATTCGGAGAGGGAAATCTGAGCTGCAGCTCAAATTGAATCAATTGAAGTCGAGAAATCAAATCGAGCAGCGACTATAAATAGAGAGTATAGAGCAACAAATAACAAATTAAAAATAATAATAATAATGTAATGCTTGTTTTGATTAGAAAGTTGTATAATCTCCGAGAGCAGCGATTCGAGGCATGTGAATTTTTTACGCAATTGTCTTTAGGTTTGTTATGTTTTCCTCGCTCTCTGCTTCGCTTTATTTTGCACTAGGCCGAGACTTAGTTATTGTATAAGTAGCTACAACAATGACAAATACAACAATTTTTTATGCTGCCTGCCGACTGGCATATGATTTAATTGAAGTCTGCAGAGAGAAGCACAAAGTAAACAACGAGATCTTCGGGTCTCTGCGGCTCTTTGGTAATTGAAACCGAGCGGCGGCGACTGAGCAGCTGCGAAACTGTTGCAATTTTTGTTTATTTTAATTTCATTTCATCCACAGCCACACCTGAACTATATATATATATTTATGTGTCTCGAGTGTTTATTTTAATAACAAAACTCTGGCGGCGTTTAAAAACAAATCAACGCAAAAATCTAACCGCAATTACCGCAGCAAAGTAATTGTCATAAACGAAACAACAGCCAAAAATCAACAAAAACTCAGGGAAATTTAGAGACCTCCAAAAAGAAATAGCAAAAGTGTTTTCCATTGTTTGCCCTGGCCCACTCCAGCGCGCCTTGAGTAAACTTACTGTGGCTTAGACCCATGGCCCATGTTAAATAAACCAAGTCCAAATTAAAAGTCTTTAAACAAAATAGAAAAATTAATTTCATTTTCTTATTGGGATAAGAAAATAGAATTCATTTAAATTTAAATTTGTTTATAAATTCTTGAGCTCTCTGCTTTCTGCAGTTTCTTCTTCTTCAGCTAGCTCCCAGTTCTTTCTACTCCGCCATATTCTCTCAGTTTGCACGGATCTATCGCAAGACCTGAGACTGACCTCTGCAGCTGGCGCAGCTTACCAGCTAACGGCTTTAAGGTCCAACGGCGCTTTATGCACTTCTCGCGGCGTGACCTTAGCGACCCGCCTTTCACACAGCCCCATTGCGAAACAGCCTGCCGTAGGCCTCATTAAACCGAAGCCCAGTTGACAATAGCAAATGGCCATTGGCTAATGAACGAGCCATAATTATATGAACTCAAGCGAAAGGTTTGCAGTCGAGCGCGCCAAAATTAAAAGTCGTAAAGTTTATTGAACTTCTTCTTCTGCTGAACAAAGGTTAATTTACGTTTTTATCTCTTTATTTTTTGTACATTTCGCGCATATCAAATAAGCCAAATCATCCTGCTGACCCGCGGGGCAAACTAGTTATAAAAAGACATCGCTGATTATGTCATGGCCAAGCGGTCAGCTCTATGTTAATGACCAGCTAGAATCTACGCTCAAAGTCAGGGACGTGTGCAAATACTCAATATTCATAATTCTCTTTGGCCACGCCGAGTTCTTTCAACCTGATCTGGCGCTGCCACTCGAACGCAACAGCCAGCGGGCCAATAAATTTAACTATCAAAGCCGGGTTCAAACACCTTTCGAAACTTGTCTAATGAGTTCGAGTATCTATTGATTGCTTCAGGCGAGCCAGAGCCAGAGCCGAGGCGGCAGAGCTGCTGTAGCCGTAGCAGATGCTAGATGAAGCGAACGATGGAGCTGAAGATGAGTTGAATAGGAAAACTGATGTAAGCGCTGTTGCTATAGATAAAGCTGAAGTTGATGTTGTCCACAGCTTAAGCTGCTATCTGAAAGAATTATAGATTTAGACTGAAACTGAAGCTGAAGACGAAGCTGAAACTAAAGCTAAAGCATATGTTCAAACTGAAGCTGAAGCTGATGTCAATACTCAAACTGAAAGCGAAGCTGATGTTAATACTAAAGCTAAAGCTGAAAGCGATGTTAAAGTAGAAGCTGCAGCTCATGTCTATATAGAAGCTAAAGCCAAAGCAAATGCTGACACTGAGCTGAGCTCAAGCTGAGCTAATATGCTGAATATAAAACTAGAGCTGATGTTAAGCTAAAGCAGAAGCTGATATCAATGCAGTACCTGAAGCTAAAGGTAGATAAGGTAAATGAAACTGATATAATAAAACTGAGAGAAAAGACGCTGCTAAAACTAAGGGCAAAGCTAATGTCAGTAGAAATGCTACAACAAAACTGAAGCTAAAGACAATGTCAATACTCAAACTGAAATAGAAGCTGATGTTAATGCTGAAGCTAAAGCCAAAGCTCATGTTAAAGTTGCAGCTGAAGCTAAAGCAGAAACTTGAACGGGCAGCAATGCTTGAGCTTAACTTAAGACTTGAGCTGATATCAATTTCAGCAGCAGAAGCTAAAGCTACAGCTGATGTCAATGCTGAAACTGAAGCTGAAGCCAAAGCTAAAGCTAAGCCCAAAACTGATGTCAAGCCAGAAACTGAACACAAACCTAAACAAATGTGATGTCAAAACTGAAACTCAAGCCGAGGCTGATGTCAATATTTGCTGAAGCAGAAATTGCATGTGCAGAGGATGCTGAAACTAAAGCTGAAGCCGAAGTCGTTGGCAAATCGTTTTGCCACGCGCTGCGTGTGGCATCTCCATTTGGGTCAATAAAGATTGCGCAAAATGCTTGAGCAAATGCTCAAATCAAGAAATGACTTATAAATTTGTGTCAATTTACGGGAAGGCGCATGAACTGCAGCTAACTAAGTAACTAACTAGCTGGCTGGCTGCCTGGCTCATGTGTGTATCGTTTCTAATGGCCGACGTGCCACAATTTGTTGACTGCCGTTCGCTGCACTTTTGCAGTTTGATTAGTTGGAAAATTTACCATCATTTAATTAAATTACTTATGATGCAGTTGTGCTTACGTATAAACGACAATGAACGGAAATGGCGAGCAATTTGCATGCGGCGACTGTTGCTGCTGCTGCTGCCATTTGCTTAGTTTTTTTTTTTTTTTTTGCCATTTTTTTCTATTATTTCTTTCGTTCACTTAGGCAACACTGGAAGTGAAAGGCGTGCGCCATTTCAGTGTTGTGTGTGTGCAGCGCAATCAGCTCGAGGGGGCGGGCGGGTTGGCTGCTGATTTGCAAGCAACTGTCGACTGACAAGCTGGTTCTTTGCTTGATTTCTAAATAAATTTGCAGTTCGCTTCACTTAAATTGATTGTGGATCACCTAATGGAACAGTTTCACTAACAGTTACAATAATTTGATAGGAAATGCTTTTAATTTAACTAATTTTGTAGCGGGAATTAAGTGTGAAACTTAAGAGACATTTATTAGTTTGAGAATTTATGTTTAAAAAATTATTTTGAATTTTTAAAGTGATTTTTATATTAGAAAATACTTGATTTTCATTTTTATTTATTTTTAAAATATATTAAATAATTATTATTTGACAATATTTGTGCACTTTTAAAAACTTATTTAGTTGGATTTAAATTTTTGTATATATATAAAAATATTTATAAAGATTTTGTATAGAATTTTATACTATTTTTATTTTTATTATTTTTTTATATTTATAAAAAAAAATATTCAAAATATATTTTTATATATATAAAGAATTTTAATAGAATTTTCTTTATTTTTTGTAAACAATTAATAATAATTTATAATTTAAAATTATTATTAAATATATTTTAAATTCAAACAACGAAAATATATATTTTTATCAATTTTTTTATATTATTTAACTTTTTTCTAGCATAATAATTTATAATTCTCATCTGCAAATTATTAAAAATTTTTAAAAATTTATACTGACAAAAGCAATTATTATTCAATCAAACAAATATATAAATTATTTGTATCAAATTTTTAAGCTATCGCAAAAGCGTGATCAATGACATTGCCACCAAATTACAGTCGTTTGACTCGCCTCATGCGTTTCATTTTTCGCAGTGCCTGCGTCCAGTATAGTTATCAGCGACATGCGCTGCTCCCACGATCCCCGACACATACAAATGCATAGAAAGGGGAAGGAGAAGTGGGAGGGATAGAAATAGAACTCGTTTCGGAGGCATACACAAAAAACGCTAACGAACCCAGTGTAGGTCCCTAATGGCAGGCACATGTGGTACGTGGCAGCAAACGAACTGCAGTCACCAGTTGGCAGTTGCCAGAGTTGCCAGTTGGCAACTCAAACTGAAACTGGAATCCAAACAGAATCCGAATTCGAGCTGTAGCTGGAGCTGGAGTCTGAGCTGGAGTCGGCACAATGTGTTGACAACTATGTCCGAAAAAGAAATCGACGCAGTCACGTAAAATTATTTTAATAATCACATAACTTTCGGCATTTACACGCCATGCGGCCCTTGGGGGGGCGCGCAGCAAAAACAAAATGTCAATAAATTTCTGAACAAACGAGAAAAAAAGAACAAAGTTGAGCAGAACAAAAAGTTAAAGTTGCTGCGGGCGAGTGGGGTGAGGCGCGGCTGACATCTGAGAAGCAGCTCTTAAGTGGGATTTGCGGCGCACTTTAGTGTCAACTTTAACAATAAGTTGGCGCACAAAGACGAGGAGTGAGGGAGAGGCAGAGAGAGAGAGAGAGTGAAATGGTGGCTCGCATTGTCGTCAAACAAAACATTCACTCACATACATAAAATGTTTTTTGGTACGCAAACTTTCAGCGTCAACTGTGTATGCTCGGCTAATGAAATAAACACCCACGACCAGAACTAAAGCTAAGTGCGCACAGCAGGTGGCCAAAAAGTTAAGGCGCCTGACGATGACGGTGTATCCGTCAGATACATTTCATTTGACTGCCTGCCTGCCCGCCTGGCCGACTGCCTTTTGCCCGGCCACATGAAAGTCAGCCTTTCGCTTCTAGCTCTGTGATTTGGAGCAGGCGTTCGGCTTCGGCTACACTTACCACTTACCAGCGCTGTCCCCGGCTCTGCGCTGGCTCCACTTTCGACTTCGCTCGGCGGCTGCCAGTGCAGTCATTTGAAATAAATTACTTTTTGCACCTGATGAAAACTAAGCCAGCAACTGCCCCAGCAACATCAGTGGACAAAACTTCACAAACCTCTGCCTAGCATTTTCTTTTTTCTCCCCATTTTCCTTTTTCCTATAGCCGCATTTATTGTCATTATTATTTTGATACTAGTTGTTCCAGCGTTTTTCTTTATTTTTGTTTATTTTCTGTTGCTGCTGCTGCTGCTGCTGCTGCTGCTATCTGCCGGTAGATTTATGCCAACAAAAGCAAACAGTAAAAAATATTTTGCTTTTAATTTTTTCTTCATACATATTTTTTTCCTTTTGTGATTCCTCGACAGCTGCATTAAAAAAGTTGCCCAAAGAAAACAGTTTGCATTGCAATTTCGACTTGGTTTATTTTGTGTTGCTTTGTTAGCTTTGTTTTGTTATCAACCGAACAGAATGGAGAATATATAAAGCAGCAAAACAAAATAAGCAGCGAAAATGTTTCAAAAAGTGTGCAGACAAGAAATAAAAGGAATTAAAAACAAAAAAGAAACAAAATAGAGGCCAACAAGCAGCTCTTTCCGGTCTGCGGCGACCAGCTTAGCCCCTGTGGCAGCGGCTGCAGCTGCCCATTGTGGTTCATAGCTTAAAAATGTTTTTTTGTTGTGCAAAATATATTTCATAAAAAATTTAAAATATATTACAATAGTTGAGAGAGATTTTGCAAAAAAATTTAAAATATATTTTTGTGCTGGATAATTAACAATTAATAATTGATGATTCTATAAAATAAAGATTACAATTTATTTTATTTTGCACATATGTAGTAGGAGATTTAAGTAAAAGAAATATAAGCTTTTATAGAAATATATATATTTTTAAAAATTTAATTTAATTTAAATTTTAATTATAATAAATTAATAATTAATCATTCTTCAAAGTAATCTTTAAATATTTTATTTGCAAATATATATTTATTATATATAACTTATTATATATTTTTATTTTATGTATATATTTATAATTTTTTTATTATTTTAAAATATGTGAAAGAGAGTTTTTCTTTAAGAAAATTATTAATTTTATGCAGTTTTATTATAATCATTAAATCATATATACTTCTTTAAATATATATTTATTATATATTATGTATCAATTTATGTAAAATATGTAAAGCTTTTATAGAAATTGTTCATGATATATTGACTGCTCCTTATGAAGCTTCACCGAATAAGCGCAATAGGAAAACCAAATTGGCATAAACCCAAAACGACTTCAGATATTACGTTATTTCTGGTTTCATTGCAAAGCTACGTGCATGCGAGCTCACAGCTAATATAGCTAATCATATAAAAGTCTTATGTAAGGCATTCAAATGTGAATCGGAATCACATAAAATCTATCAAATATTTCCAGCTTCAAGCTTCTACTACAACCAATTCTCTAGCTTTTGCCAGTATGCCCAATGTTTTAGCACCCACTGTACAGTGGCGTCTCTGCTCTGCACCTTTCCACCCATATTGTTTGTTAATTTCTTGTATAATTTTTATAGTTGCTTTCTTTTGCTGCCGAGCTCCCCTTGTCGCTGGCTGTTTTGTTTTGGCTTGTCAGAACTTAATTAAATGTTGTCACAGCGCATACTTTGTAGTGGGGGAGTCAAAAAGGCAAACAGCTCTCCAGCAGAACTGGAGTTGCAGTCGGCCTCTCTCTCTCTCGCTCTCTGTGTGCGATTCGAAGTGTAAATGAAATAATGGCTGCTAAAAACCAATTTAGCGTAAATTACAAAAGCTTAACGTTTCTATAAATAGAATGCTTTAGGCCAACCTTTTGACTAACAATGTTTCAATCAACAATTTTGCCTTTTTCTTTGTGCTCTTGCAGGTCTGTGGAGCTGATTGCATTGCTGGCGATATCGTGCACCTTCTTTCTGTTCATGCACACGAACAAGTTGAACAGTCGTCTGAAGGAAATGGAGGTGAAGCTGCAGCCATCCGAATTCTCGGCCCTGGGACTGACTGGCAATCACATAAGCGGCCATGATGCGGGCAGTAAGTAGCCAAGATACGAATCTAAATACAAACGCATCGGGGCTGCCTGTTGTTAGAGGCAAGGCCGGCCAGGCCGGCCAGGCTCGAACTGTGTCAAAGTTTTCGCTCGATTGTACATGCTGTACGTGCGTAGATACAAATACAGATACAGATACACATACATATCCAACTATCAGATACAGCTATCATAGATAAGCCCTTCACACAGGAAGCTCAAAGCAAACGCAGCGCTGCGGCTACGCCCAATTGATTTTTAATGACCACATTGACCCGGCCAATAAACAAAACGGCAAATGCCTTTTTGTTAACACTTTCAGCGCAATGTTTTGCGCTGCCAAACCATAAATTAGCTGAATGCTTTAAGCCAAATTAGAGCGCAATTCTTTATACATGCATAAATTATGGCCAAACACACAAACGCAGCTCAATTAAAATAATCATAATAAATATATTGAAGTTGGGTCCATAACATCGCATATATATATATATAGGGAGAGAGACTACATCTATATTCCAGTATATTTATTAATTATTTACCTCGCCCAGCCTTTCCCAAAAGGGGTCTAGTTCAGGGCCCAAACAGCAGTTTAACCTTTTGACATGCGTTAAGCATACGCAAATGTGTGTTTTCATTTAAAACTAAATATAGATATAGATATATATATACATATATATGGATAGATAAATGATGCAGCACTTTAAAATAAATATATATAATATTTATATATATATACAGATTTATTAATTCAATTAGTAAATATTCATAAGCCAGAGCGCGCATAGTTTTTAAGCTGCGGAAATTGTGAATTATGCTCTGCCATAGAATATGCTGCTAAATCTATATTAAATATGCTTAAATCCAGATGAATAAATTAAATCGTCTCGTATCAATTGTGAATATTTAAAATAATTTGCATTCAAATTTGATTTCTATTATTTAACACAAATTTCTATGAAAGAGTTTAAAGTTGACCAAAAAAAAATCAAATCTAATTAGAGTTCATTATAGTTAAAATTATAATGTAAATATTATTTAACAATTAATAAATTATAAAAAAAAATAATTTAATTAAAATTATAAAAATAAATAAGTTAAGCTGCAGCTTCGCTCGTACCGCCTTGACTGGCCAGCTGCATGAGCTACAGCGAGCTGTGCTCTTTCATAGCCTGAGCATACCCAAGCCCAAATTGTAGTATCTCAAATCAATTTTGTTTCTCTCTAATTTCTTTCTCAATTGCTCCCATTTGGTCACCCTACACGATTACATTTCATGTGCCAATTGAAACTAGAAAATATTATTTGAGTGCCACTTGACGCTGTTCTCAAAAGTGTTGGCTTGAGGCGTCACGAACCCAACTCGCACAACGTGCCCCAGTTGACTCGGCCGCCATGTCGCTGTTTGTATGCAACGTGCTGGTGTTATAGCACAATTGGGCTTATCATTAGAATCTTGGCAGCGGAGCCCGTACTTAGGTCCAATCAGCTCACTAACTAATAACTCTATTATTACTGCGAGCTGCTGCTGCTGCTGCTGCAGCGGAATACGTTCATTCGAAATCAAATCAAACTTTCCGCATGCAAAACCCTAATTTCAATGCCGGAAGCTTGGGTTCGTCTAGGCCTGCAATTCCACTTGCAAATTAGTCAGAGCTGCTTACGGCGGCAGCTGCCACTGGCGAAATACGAGAGTCGCGACGAGAGTATGCCAAAAGCCTAGCGGACAGATTCATACGTGCTTATATGCGGAGGGTTGGTGAGGGGGCCTGACTGCGGGGATAATGCGACACGGCTGCTTCACGCCAAACTGCGGTGATGGCTAGCAATAAAAGCCAAGTGAATCAAGCACACTGGAATGAGAGATATAAGGAATTATTGAAAATATGTCAATTTATATAAATATTTATTTATGTATTTAGTAAATTATTTTTTTATTTTTTTTAATAATAAATTTATATTATTTGTTTTTTTTTTTAATTAAATTATTATTATTCTGTTTTTTTTTTTTTAAGTAATTATTATTTGTATTATTTTTATTTTTATATTTTTTATTACGCTTTTTTTAAACCTTTTTTTATATTATTTTATTTATTATTTTTTTTTATATATTTATATTTTATATATTATATTATATTTTTATATATTTTTTTTATTTAACCTATTTTTTCTTAATTTATATTTATTTATATTTTATATATTATATTTTTATATTTTTTTTTATTTAACAAATTTTTTTAAATTTATATTTATTTACTGTTTCAATTTTTTTTTATTTATTATTTTTTATATTACATATATATAATTTTTGGTTTTTAAGTATATATTTATTAATAAATTTATTTAATTATTCCACTTCACGCTTGTGCCACTGTGCAGCGGTCATGTGATCACGTTGATGATAGTTCCGACTCTGACGTCGCTTTGTCTGCAGATGCGCTCCAATACAAAGACATTCAGCCAGTTGTGGGCTCAGCCGTTGCGCAGCTGCTGCTGTTGGATCCACGGTTATGCTTGTGACTCTAACTGTTGTTGTTGTTGTCGGCGACTGCGCACGCGTCAATTGCGAGCTCAGACGACAGTTACAAATTGTCTGTTTAGGCCCAAAGCCAATGAGAAATGGCTAATGGAAGAAAAACCCTCGCTCGACGTGGCTGAGATATTTCGTTGTCTGCAGCCTTTTAGCCTAAGCCAAGCATTCGTTCAGTCATTCATAAATATTTCATATAATTGACTCGCACGACTTTGAAAAACAAATACGAGTACCCTCGAAATACTCACACCAGTCAACATGATGACACCTACAGCGCTTGTTGTTGTTGGTTGCTTTTTTTGTACTTTTTAAATCTTTTTCTGTACTTTATATGGCAGCTGCATTGAACTTGACTTGGGCTAATTAACGAACAAGGCAAAGCGTTATGACTTGCGGCTCATTCATGCTCTGATGAGCAAGTTAACACAGTTAGCAGACAGTTGGCTGTTCTTAAAGCTAAAGCAATGCAGTTAAAGTGTGAGATTAGACTGAGGAGATTAGTGTAAATAGAAACGATTTATACATAATTATAATGGTTGATATAATGGCTGCACAGTAGGCACAGTAGGCAAAGAAGGCGTGGTCATTTTGAAAAACAACATTCATTCAAAACTCTACTTTGGCTTTACTAATATCCACACCAAATTTGAAGTCTCTAGCGCTATTTTTAAAACTTATGCAAGCAAAACAGGCATTTGGCCCATGGTGCAGAGGCTGACCCAGCAAGAGTAATACTATTTAAGATAGCAGCTAATCAAGTTACTCACTATATTTAACATTTAAAATATTAAATGAAGCTTGCCATTTCTTTATAATAGAACATTTAACTATCAACCATTTTAAAATATTTTATAAAAATATTTTTAAAAATATGCCAAAACTGCAGCTTACTTTGGTATGACTTAAGCTTATATAATATTCAATAAATTTGTAAGAGCTTCTATATAAATTTAAAAAAATGGCAAAGATCTAACTACTACATAAAGTTTATAACAATATTATAGCTCAAAAAGTTTTTTATATATAATTATTTCTTTTGCCATTGCTGTTATTTGGTCAACTTATTTACCTATTGAATTTTTCACAACACTTCCCATTACAATCTTCAGCTTAATTAGCTTAATAAACAAATTCATAAGCAAACTATCCATACCAAAACCAAATAAAATTGCATGCAGAAACCAGTTAAATGCGGTTTGGCCTAAACCGAGACAAACTCTATTTCCAATTGGAGCACACGATAGACACTTAACCAGCTAGTTGGCCTTTGGGCTAGGCAAGACTATAGTTAAAAGCTGTTGAAATTGTTGTAGAAAAAAACAGCCGCCAGGTAGCAGCTACTAGATGGGGAGAGGCTGTAATGAAAGCAACATAGAGTTGGATTTTATTGAAAATAAAATAAATAATATTATTTTAATTTTTATAAATTTTCAAATTTTATATCTGTGAAATTTGTTTACTTAAAATTGAGCTGAATTAAAACTGGTTAAATAATTACACAAACTTCAAGTCAAGTCCAACTGAAATTGACTTTAAATGCTTCTCTTTTTTTTTGTGATTTTGATGTTCCAATCTTAAACTGTATATATATATATATATATATATCTAGTCACTGATTGAGTCAGTTAGCTTAGCTCATTATCTGCCATTTTTGTTCTTTGTCGCTGACACTTGTAATGTGGTTCACCTTCGGCCAATAGCCGGAGCTAGCTGCAATATCTGCCAAGAACAGAAAAAACTGGATTTGAGCCATTGCAAGTAACTGAGAGGGTGTAACTAATGCAACTGAAACAGCCACAGCAACTGCAGCAGCATGCAGCTATGTGCACATGCATGTAACCCAATTTCAAGACCGCACAAAAAGTGCCAGAAAATAAAAAGGCTTCGCTCTGGCCTGGCCTGGCAAGACCGCAAAATGTATTTCACTCTGGTTCAGTGACTCGGCGGCCACAAACAAGTTATACTCTTGGCGACTTTCATTCAGATCATTCAGTGAAACTGACCAGACCAAAACCGAAACCAATGACCAAAACCAGACCAGGCGAGCACACATCGAATCTGGTTTATGGACATTGTTGGATTTGTTCGACTCGCTTCCTTGTTCATCGCGGCAGGCTGCAGCGGACAAATTATGAAATGCTGAGCCGCAAAACGAAAGTGGTGCGAGCTACCCACACTACCCGAGCCACTTCCCATCGCGCTGGCCGTACATAAAATCAAGACGTTTTCCGCCTGTCCAAATGCTGAATTGCCGTCATTTAGTGTGCAATTGCAAGCGCTTAACTGGCAAACTGGTGTCCGTCTCTGTGAAGCTGCTGCCTACGCCCCGGCTTGACACATGCATAGCCATTAAAATTTTAATTGCCCTTGCAACACGGCGCAGTGGACACATTGAGAGAGACTTCGCAGTGCCAACTTTCGCATTGGTTAGTCAGACTTTTACTCTAGACGGGATCTGATATGCCCAGATAGGGTAGATCATCCTGCCGACTGCAGCTCGCAGCGAAAGTGAAAGGAATCTTCATGAGTTTGCATATTTAGCCACACTCACTCGCATTCATTTAATATTTCTGCCACTTGCCAATCGAGTGCTCTTCCCTATCGCAAATGTTGCATAAACGCTTCAGCCAACAAAAAAAAAAAAAGTAAAAGTATTGACAGAGCTGCCAGTGGGGCGGAGTTTGGCACTGCCCTCAGCGAGTGGTTAAGGTCAATGCAGAAATATGTGCTAATAATTGTAATGAATTGACAAAGAGTGGAAAGGTTTCTACAAATTGATATAGGCTAAAGAAATTTGATGCTTGTGTAAGGTCGCATCTGGGCATTTGTTAAGACAATACTTATGTGAAGCTTAGGATTAGTTTATTAAATATAATAGAATTAATGGCAAGAAAAAGAAAATTAAAGAAAATTAATTAATAAATTTAAAATGTATGATTTATGAAAGTCAAACTAATATAATTTAATCATTAATTAATATAAAAAAAAAATAAATAAATATATGCAAACAATATAAAAATAAATTAAATACATAAAAATATTTTTTTCTTAGAAAATTATATACAAACAATTTAAATAAAAATAAAATATACATACAATACTAAAACCAAATGAAATAATAAAAAATAATAATGGTAATAAATATATATTATTTAATCCATATATTTATTTTTTGAAAATAAATAAATTTTCAAATGTATTTATTGAAAATAATAAAAAAAAAATAATAATAATAAATATATATTATTTAATGCATTTATCTATTATTTGAAAATAAATAAATTTTCAAATATATTTATTGAAAATAATAAAAAAAAATAATAATAATAAATATATATTATTTAATGCATATACTTATTATTATTCATTTTTTTAAAAATTATATATATATATATATATATATATATATCTCTTTTTTATATTTTTTTATATTTAATAATAAAAAAAAAATAATAATAAATATATTATTTAATGCATATATTTCTTATTATTATTTTTTTAATATTATATGTATATTCATTTTATTTATTTTTTGTTTATTAATATAAAATAATATATAAAAGCATATAATATTAAAACAATATTGTTTAATTAAATAATAAATAAATTATGAAATAATAAATATATGCAATCAAAAATAAATCAATTATAAATATAATATTTTAAAAAATTAAATAAATACAAATTGTTCAAGCAACTATACTAAAATAAATACCCAGTTCTGCTTTCTTCTATGCTGGCAAAAGCGACCGTCCGCCTCGAGTGCCAACAGCAAACTGATCTTATTTCAATTTGCGAGCAGAGCCCGCTGAGCGCGTGCTCCCATTAGAACTCACTCAGTTACCGCTCACTTGCAGCTTAACTGCACTCAGAAGTTGCTCCAATAATTGCCTCTCCTTTCTCTTGCAGAACACGATGACATAAACACGCTCCACGGCACCTATCAATATTTGAAGAGCACTGGCCAGGTAAGCGAAGCACTCTTTCTATATGCATATATATATATATATATATATATATATATATACCGATATATGTATATGTATGTTTTATGAACCGCATTTGCCATACATTTGTCGTCAACATTATTGCATTTTGGTTGGCCATAAAAAATCGAAATCAACCAAACCATCAAAAGCATTGAAAAGGTAGCTCTGCTCTGGCGCCTTGGTGTTTGATATTTATTACAACGAGTGTCTTTTGCCTGCAGTTTGCCTCTCGCTCTCTCTCTCTCGCCGTCTCATATGGGTTGCTCATTGAAAGTCATAGCAATCGCCCGCTACCTCTCTCTCTCTCTCTCTCTCTTTGTCGCACACGCATACACATACCACATGTACACCTACACGCACACATACACCCACATATATACAATAAATTAGAAACCTTTAGTAGTCCTTAGCGCTCGCTCTCCTGCTCAGGCTATAAGTCTTACTCTGGTCTATCTCTCTCTCTCTCTCTCCGTCTCCCTCTCTCCTTACACTAACACTTTGACTCAGTCTTGGAATTTTGTTAGCGCAGTTTATTTATTTCTAGTTTTTTTTTTTGTGTAATTAAATTTAAATTGAGTTAGTGCCAGATGCGCCAGTTGCATCATAGAAGTGATAGAAATTCGATTTATAATTATGACACGAAAAACATAAACGCGTAAAAGGTAAGTCCACGACTAGGATTTTCATTTAGCTAAGTGTCAGTTGCGCAAAGCGCGTCGTTGACGTCGATGGGTTTATAGGCAAATAAAAATGAAACTGTGCCCAGGCCTGCTGGCCGATGCATAATACAGGTTACCTATTGCCCCACAGCCCAATTGTGCCTGTTGCTTCAGCTGAAATCCGCTTATAGCCTCCGACTCTATGTGTGTTCCATTTACTTATGTACTTGCTGTGCTACCCACTCGCCTTTCCTCTACCCGTGTCTGTGTGTGTGTGTGTGTAACAACAACAACAACAACACCCGCCAACTCAGCATCCACTTTTCGCAATCCGGCAGCCACAACACCTGAACAACACGCCGCGAGCTCAACTGGATACGCTTTTCTTCAATCGGGTGCCAAAGGCGGGCAGTGAGAAGCTGATGGCGCTGCTGAGGCAGTTGGCCAAGCGCAACAAATTCCAGGCGCGTCGCGATCCCAAACGCCTATACGAAACGATACTCATGGATACCGGCTTTGCACGCCATCTGCTAAAGACTGAGATACTCAATTGCAGCACAGCCAATTCGTACACCAAGCACATGGCCTTTCTCAACTTTACCACCTTTGGCCAGCCCTGGCCCATCTACATAAATCTCGTGCGGGATCCGATCGAGCGTCTGGTTAGCTGGTTCTACTACGCTCGCGCGCCCTGGTACCTGGCCGATCGCGTCAACACCTTTGGCAGCAAGTTTCGCGTGCCCAAGTTGCAGTGGCTCAAAAAGGATTTCAACCGCTGCATTCTCACACACGACCCGGAGTGTGTGTACGAGCAGCTGGATATGGGCCATCTGGGCGATCACAGAAGACAAACCCTGTTCTTCTGTGGCCAAGAGGTCGAGCTCTGCATGTGAGTAGTCGGGCGACAGTGGCAGGGGGAGCTTGCTCGATCAGTTAGGGGTGATAGCAGTTTGGATTGATGCGGGGAATATGAAAGGACTCCCATGTGACTCTATTTATATTGGAAATAAAATAAAATAAAATTAATAAATACATAAAATAAAATATACATAAAATAAAATAAATAAATAAAAAATATAGCAAACAAAGTAAATAAAAATTTAATTAAAATTGATCAAACAGAATTAAATAAAATATAATAAATTAAAAATAAAATTAATAGATATATAAATTAAAATTAATATATATATAAAATAAAATATATATAAAATAAAATAAATAAATAAAAAATATAGCAAAGTAAATAAAAATTTAATTAAAATTGATCAAACAGAATTAAATAAAACATAATAAATTAAAAATAAAAATAAATTAATTATTTCAATAAATAAATTTATTTAATTATTTAATAATTTCAATTTTTTAATTAACATTTATTTTTAATTTTTGTTTATTATATTTTATTTTATTTATTTTAAATAAATAAATAAATTTCAAAAATAAACAAAAATAAAATAATAAAAAATTAAAAAATAGAATTATAATTTTTATGCATATAAAACTTCTTCCAAATTTATCAAAGTGCCAAAGTTTTATTTACAACCGAAAGCTAAGTTAGTTTATGAACAAATTGAGGAGACTTTAGAGAAATGAAAAATCAAGAAACTTGTATAAATATATGATTCACCTTAGCTTTGCTGAGCTGGAATCATAATATTTAATAGTTACTCAAAAGAAAATATATTCTTCCATAGATTAAACATATATCATATGAAGCTAAACCATAGAATTTGGACATATACTTCCGCAAGCTCTTCCCCTTAAATCCCAATCGACTTCAAGTCACGCCCAACTCATCGAGCAGCTCTCGCCGCATAGTCGCTCACCTCAACCCCCCGTTTGCAGGCCCTTTAACTCCCAGGCGGCCATGCAGCAAGCCAAGCGGAATGTGGAGCAGCGCTACGCTGTGGTGGGCACCTGGGAGGATACGAACACAACGCTCCGCGTACTGGAGGCATATATACCTCGATATTTCGCTGGCGCCCTGGACGTGTACCATGCCATGCAGAACAATATGGAAAATGTGAATCGGAATGCCCGCAGACCCACCATCAGCGAGCAGGCGCGCGCCGTGCTCAGTCGCAATCTGACGCAGGAAATCGAGTTCTATCAGTTTGTCAGGCAGCGTCTGAATCAGCAGTTTATAGCAGTCCAGCCATTGGAAGAGAAAGGAAAAGATTGATTAATTAGCGCGTAAGATTTCAAGAATAAAGGCTACTCTAACTTTCCAGGCCAGCTCTGGCCGCTTCACACACTCAAAACTCTTCTAACTGCGTAGTGTTAGTTATTGCTATTGCTGGAACAGGCATGGCAACTGGGAGTGGGACTGGGACTGGGAGCAGCTTAGATCTCTAATCAAAGCCTACTCCATGCAGCTACATGGTCGCAATGTGCACGCGCCCAGAAGCGGCGAGCGGACGCATGAGCTCGACCATCATCACATAGCTCACACAGCGCATAATCATTTGCACAAGGCCGGGCACGACAAGCAGCTGGCCGTGCCCAGGAATGAGGAAGATGAGGCCGAGGACGAGGACGAGGACGACGATGATGATGAGGAGCCCGGCTATAATTTGGCTGCGGATGCTTTAAATAACACCAAGTTTGCGGAGGCAGACTTCGTCTTCTTCAATCGCGTGCCCAAGGTGGGCAGCCAGTCGCTGATGGAGCTCATGCGACGGCTGGGCAAGATCAATGGGTTTGTGCACGCCCGGAATCCGGGCAGCGCCAAGGAGACCGTCATGATGCCCAAGGAGGGCCAGAAGAATCTGATTGGCGATCTGCTGACGCGGCAGAAGCCGCACGTCTACAGCCAGCACATCGCCTACATCAATTTCACCCGCTTCCACCTGCCACGCCCCATCTACATAAACCTGGTGCGAGACCCGATCGAGCGGATCATTAGCTGGCATTACTATGTGCGCGCGCGCTGGTACTACAACGACATGAAGGCCAAGCTGGGCGACGGGGCCATAGCCATGCCGTCGGACGAGTTCCTCAACCTCGACCTGGACACGTGCGTGCGCAAACACGACCCGCTGTGCACCTTCGAGCAGATGCAGGTGAAGAACCCAGCGGGCGATCATCGCCGCCAAACGCTGTTCTTCTGCGGCATGAACAGGAAGCTCTGCATGTAAGTAGAAGGGGAAGAAAAGCCAGGAAAATGAACTCCATATGAAACTATCCATGTCTGAGCTAGGCCCTTCAACTCGAAAATGGCCATGCAGAAGGCCAAGCACACGGTGGAGACGGAGTACGCGGTCGTGGGCACCTGGGAGGACACAAACATAACCCTGACCGTGCTGGAGAACTATATACCCCGTTACTTTCGCAACGCCAAGGTGGCCTATTATCGTAAGACCCATTTTTCAGGTATATTTTTGGCGCAAGGATTCCTAACTTTGGCTCGCTTTTGCAGTGGGCGAGGAGCGTCTGTCGCGCATCAATCGCAACAACGTCACGCGCATCGTGAGCGACGAGACGCGCCTGATCCTGCGCAAGAATCTGACAAACGAAATCGAGTTCTACGAGTTCTGCAAGCAGCGCCTCTACCTGCAGTACGCAGCGCTGGGCAACGGCAAGCGCTTTGGCGAGGATGACTACTTGCTGATGCCGGAGCTGCGCGGGGATGATGCTAAGGACGACTACGAGTATTAAACTGGCATATATTATGTATATGTAGATCTATAAATTAAGCTGCAATAAAATCCTAAATACCATCATATATGCCGATCTATATCAACCTGCCTATAAAGCATATCTCTCTCTGCCTACCAATCTCTGTTGCCCCCAGTATGCCCCGCACAACCTCATTGAACTGCTGAGCCGCTTAGGCAAACTCAAAGTCCACGCCCTTCTCTCGCCCCATTTAAATGCTAAGCAGCAATCAGCTTGGCGGCATTATATTTCAGATCCAGCAAAGAGCCTCAGCTGTTGTCTACAGGGTACGGCACTCGAAGTGTAGCTCATACATTCAGTTTGGAAAATTAATTTTATTTAGTTCAAAGCAAAAAATGTGTGAAAATAGTAAAATATTCAGACTCAATTCACTTTTGCTCGTTATGAATACACTTTGCCTTGACTATTTCCTGAGACGGTCCAAAAACGTATCACAAGCTGGCCAAAGGTGACTTTCGGGTACTTTGGCCCACAAAGGGTCTTTAGACTCAAGACTGGTATCTTTTAGTTCACACTTTGCTCTCCAAAATGCCCCAAAGAGCATCATCCATTGGCCTCGCGTCTGGTGAATTCGAGAAGGTTATGAAGTTCGGAATGCTGTTTTTAAGCTATTCTTGGTGCACTCGAGCTGTGTGAGACGGTGCTGAGTCTCGATATATTCGTCTGCCCACGGTTTTAAAGAAATCTCCAGAATACTTGCCCGATAATATTAATAATAATAAATAAAAATAATAATAATAATAACACTTCGAGTGCCCGACCCTGTAGCAGAGAGATTCTCAGCTCTTGCCTATGTCGAGCCAAGCACTAACAGCCGCCGAACTATTTGAGCTTGGTATGGCCCCTTCTCTTCCCTCTCTCCCTCGCTCTCTTTCTTTAAATTTCCTTGACAATCGGATTTGGAAGCTCTAATCTCAGATGATATACAAAATCCTTGCATGTGAGATATCCTATCGGAGCTGTGATCTATAAAATTTAGCTATAAAATCTTCCTAAGAAGCGCTGAGATCTGCTTTAAGAGCTCTAATCTCTGATTAGATGTCGCATCTTTATAAGACAGATCTATAATCTGCTTTCAGTGGCACAATCACTTGGTAGATATAAGATCTGCATAGGACAGATCTGAGATTTACTCTCCAAGCACTGATCGCTAGTCTCCCAGAAGTACTCTCAAGCTCGGTTCAATTGGGTTCACAACTGCTTCAACTCTTCCACTAACTCGCTTTGCCTGGCCTCGCTTCAGTCTAAGTTCTCCTGGTGTCCGTGACTAGCAATTCCTTTGTCTTCCGTTCAAGCTGAGCTCTCTGACGGCGGCACAGCTGAACAATACGCCGAAGGCAGAGCGCGAGTTCATATTGTTCAATCGCTTAGAGAAGGTGGGCAGTCAGAGTATGACGAAGCTGTTGGGCCACTTGGGTGAATTGAATGGCTTCGCCACCTATCGCAACGAGATCCCGCCAGCCAAGAAGATTGTGTACAACCGGCGAGAGGAGGCGGCCTTTGCCGAGGAGCTGCTGGAGCTGGAGGAGCCGTCGGCCTATGTCGAGCACACGAACTGGATCAACTTCACGGCGCACGACATGCCCAGACCCATTTACATAAATCTCGTGCGGCATCCCATACAGAAGGTCATCAGCGCGTATTACTACCGCCGCCAGCCCGTGGTCTATGCCAACGGCCTCCTGCGCAACCCGAACAAGCCCACCGAGAGCAAGGAGTTCTTTGCGAGGACCTTCAACGATTGCGTGCGGCAGCGCATTGCGCCCGAGTGTGTGTTCGATCCCCATTTGAACTACAATGGGGATTGGCGGCGATTCACTTTGCACTTGTGTGGCAACCAGAACGTTTGCACGTAGGTAACTGCCCGCTCAGTTGGCTCGATGTTGGTCTAATCGCTGCCATTCCCCAGGAATTTCAACTCCGAAATGGCCACCCAAATCGCCAAGTTGCATGTGGAAAAGGAATACGCCGTCGTGGGCAGCTGGGAGGACACGAATATAACATTGGCCGTGCTAGAGGCATATATACCTCGATTCTTTGCCGATGCCACAAATCAGTATTACTGTAGGTCCTCTCTCCCTCTCTCTCTCTCTCTCACTCTTGACCCTTGTTAACGCTTCTGTCTGCATAGCGCATCGGGAGAAATTTACGATAAACTCCACGCCGCACGACAGCCACCTGGACGAGGACGTCGAGGCCTATCTGAAGCAACAGTTTGCCTACGAAATCGAACTTTATCACTTCTGCAAGCAGCGTCTCTATAAGCAGTATATAGCTATCAGGCAGCAGGACCAAGGCAACCCGCAAAGCAGCTCGACTGAAGCCATAAAAGTGTAAAAAATAATTCAGAATAGATTTATGGAAATACAAAAATCGACTATTATATTATATAGAAAGAAAAAAAAAAAGATATATACAAATCCGAGTCTTTTCCTTTTCGCTACTAATCTGTACTTGGGCTTGGCTTGGCTTGCTCCCTCTGCTCCCCCCTGCCCCGATTCGCTTTTGAGCTCTCTCGACTGGTATTTGCAGATCCTGCAGCTGAATGCCAATGATTTGAACAATACCAAGAAGGCAGAGATCGATGTGCTCTTCTATAATCGCGTGCCCAAGACGGGCAGCATCCAGCTGATTGAGCTGATGCGCGCCCTGGGCAAGGTGCACGACTATGACGTGGAGAAAGATCCACAGCACGGCGGCATTCAGCCTTTGCTGGACAACGCCGAGGAGAGTAACTGGATAGATAACATAGTGAACCTCGAGGACGGCACTGTCTTCGCCAGCCATGTCAACTATCTGAACTTCAGCAAGCACGAGCAGCCGCGACCCATTTACATCAACATGGTGCGCGATCCGGTCGATCGCGTCATCAGTTGGTATTACTATATACGCGCCCCGTGGGTCTTTGTGCCCGGTCGCCGGCGCACCAACCGCGAAATGCCCAATCCCCAGTGGGTCAACACCGAGTTCGATCAGTGCGTGCTGAGCGGCGAGAAGGTTTGCACCTACATTGAGGGCTCGCTGCTGGAGCGCGTGGGCGACCACCGCCGGCAAACGCTCTTCTTCTGCGGCCACAACGAGTTCAAGTGCACGTGAGTGTTAAAGTGTCTTAGCTGATCAGTTGATATAGCCATAATTACCCATAACCCACGCCGGCAGCCCCTTCAACTCGCGCCTGGCCCTGCAGCTGGCCAAGCAGAATGTGGAACGCGAGTACGCGGTTGTGGGCACCTGGGAGCACACCAACGAGACCCTCGCCGTTTTGGAGGCCTATGTGCCGCGCTACTTTGCGGACGCCTCCAAAATGTACTACTGTAAGTGCAGAGCAGCCCGACGACATTATAGTCCCTCTACTAATTACGCCCTTTGCAGCGGGCTTGCACGCGAACAAAGCGAATGACAACCCGATGAAGCCCCACATTCGTGAGGAGATCGTGAATATGGTGCGACGCAACTTTACGCGCGAGATCGAATTCTATCAGTTCTGCCGCCAAAGGCTGCACAAACAGTATCTGGCACTCAAACTCAATGAACTGATGCGCGTGGACAATAGTTTAGCTGAACTGAAAGCGGGCAACGAGTTGGCCATCAGGGACTAGCAAGTTGAGGCTTTAGTTTAGATTTAGCATCGAGTTTTTGACAACTATTTAAATAAAAAATATTACAAAAATAAATAAATAAATAAATAATGTTTGAAAAATATATATAAAAAACTCCGTTTCATAAATAAAAAAAACTGCTATTAAAATAATTTGCATTATATGCATTTAAGCTTCTGCTAATATAATGAAAACTATTTTAATAGAACTAATTTTTTTAATAAAAAAAAAAAATAAAAATTAAATTATAAATAATAAAAATATTATTAAACAGAATTTTTATTACAAATTATAAATACAAAACTCTATTAAAAAATACATTTTCATTACAAATTATCAATAAAAAATTCTATTAAAAATTAATTTTTATTATAATTAAAAATTCTATTTAAAAAAACTTTTTTATTACAAATTATAAATTTTAAATAAATTTTTTTTATTTAATTTGTAATAAAAAGTTTTTTTTAAACAGAATTTTTAATTATAATAAAAATTATTAAAAAATTAATTAAAAATGCTTGTAAAAAATAATTTATTATTTTTATTTTTATATCAAAAATTATTTTCATATTTTATTGTAATAATAAAATTGAATTTTTTAATAGAATTTTTTATTTATGAAAATAAAAAATTATATTTTAATAGAATTTATTATTTATTATTTATTTATTTTTTAAATACTGTCTATAAAGTACTTGAAACAGAAAAATCTCAAATTATGAAATTAGTTAAGGAACTTTTAATACCTTTCGCTTAAGTCTTGTTCTCAGAGTCCCTCGACTTTATGAGCCAAGAAATCTATGCTCTAAATTTATTTGCAACTACTAAACTGCTTCGAAAGTGTTAAGTGATCTGCCTGCATTAGCTTGGCTGGTATTCCGGGACTGTATGAGCTTCGAACTCTTAAGATATCTGCTGGATTATCTGAGTTGATATATAAAACTGATCTCCAGCTGCAACGTCTCAGCGCGGAACGGCTGAACAACACCAAAAATGCTGAGATCGATGTGCTCTTCTTCAATCGAGCCGCCAAGGTGGGCAGCGAGGCACTGCTGGAGCTGTTCAATGCCCTGGTCGAGTACAACGATGACCTGGAACTGGAGCGCAGCGGCTTGCATGTGCCGACGGTGAGGCAAATGCCTAAGCGGGCTCAGCGGGAGGCGGCGGAGTTTGTGGCCGGGCTGGAAGAGGGCACCATTTACATAAGGCACATCAATTGGCTGGACTTTAGCGAGTTCGATCTGCCGCTGCCGATCTATATAAACATGGTCCGGGATCCGGTGGAGCGCGTGATCAGCTGGTTCTACTATGCACGCAGCTCGTACAAGAATGCCATCGAGTATCGCAAGTCGCCGAATAAGAAAATCAAGCCCGAGTCCTGGTACAAGAAGAACTTCAACGACTGCGTGCGCAGCGGCGATCCCGAGTGCCAGTACGTGCCGCATACAGTCAAGGACTTCAAACCGAACTTTAAGCGCCAGTCGCTGTTCTACTGCGGCCATCACGACGATTGTATGTAAGTAGAGAGAAGCCATTGTCGACTCTGAGTCCGTGCTGAACCTCGTGCGTCCATCCAATTTGCAGTCCCTTCAACTCGCCCACAGCCGTGCAAATGGCCAAGGAGCATGTGGAGCGAGACTACGCCGTGGTGGGCAGCTGGGAGGATACGAACATAACGCTGACCGTCTTCGAGCGCTATATACCACGATTCTTTCGCGGCGCTAAGCTGATGTATGAAAGTAGGTCACAGCCAACTCACTTGCCACAAGCTGATTCTGTTAACTGTTTTACAACCCTCCTCCCCCTACCCATTAGTGCATAGTAACAAGATCACGAATCGGAATAAGAACAAGCGCAAGCCCTACATAGAGCCCGAGGTCAAGGAGATGATCAGGCGTAATTTCACCTATGAGTACGAGCTCTATCATTTCTGCAAGCAGCGTCTGTACAAACAATATTTGGCCCTCAACCTGCCGGAGCTGGAGAAGCACGGATTGTTGAATTAGTTGGGTCAAGATCCTCTGTAGTTGAAGATCAAATCTAATGGGCGATAAATAAAATTAGTAAAACCAAAACTAAAAAATGTTGTTACTTGAGCGCAGCCAAATCCATTTTGTGTCTAATCCTATGTGTGTCTCTGTGTGTGTCTCAACTGCACCTCCTCTAATCCTTACCCATTCCCCAACTCCTCCCAGCTGCATGACCTCACCCCAGCGCAGCTGAACAACACGCCCAAAGCCGAAATGGATCGCCTCTTCTTCACGCGCTGCGCCAAGGTGGGCAGCGAGTCCCTTCTAGAGTTCATGGAGAACCTGCAGGACGTCAATGACTTTGATGTGGATCATTTGGGCCTGCGCAAGAGTGGAACCCGCATACTCGTACCCAAGCAGCGAGCTAAGCGCGCTCTGCACATATACAACCAGGCGCCCGGCACCGTATACATTGAGCACACCTCGTGGATCGACTTCCATGAATACAACCTGCCCAAGCCCATTTACATAAACCTCGTACGGGATCCTGTCGAGCGCATGATCAGCTGGTACTACTATGTGCGTAACTCCTATCTGAATGCCATCTTCTATCGCAAGAATCCGACGGCCACCATCAAGCCCACCGCGTGGTACAAGAAAAACTTCAACGACTGCGTACGCAACGGCGACGCTGAGTGCCAATATGTGCCGGACACGGTAAAAGACAGCGTGGGCAACTACAAACGACAGTCGCTCTTCTTCTGCGGCCACGATCGGGACTGTCTGTGAGTAGCCCCCGAGGGCAGCTTTAAGCCATTAACATGAGAGTCAAATAGAGAATTTCATCAAATTTAAAAATCGAAGATTTCTGGTCTGTACTTTGTAGTTGATTGAGCGGATAAGAAATTATTCTAACCTGCAAATGGAGAATCAGAGTCCATATTAGCCATATCCGTCCATCAGTACGTCCGTCCTTCCGTATGGAAGCAGCAATCTCGTAAACTATAAATGCTAGAGATCGGAAATTCGAATTGAGTACGTGTGCATATCATACGCACTGGAAATTTTACATTTTTGCCCTATAACTCATACAATTTTCTTATTATCGATAAATATCGATAAATTGACTGCGTTTTTTGAACATAACTTGAATACCACTGGAGCTAGAGATTTCAGATTTGCTATGTAGATCTGTGGGGTTAAGACAGAGATTATTCAATTTTTGGATTCTTAATAACATTCTCGCTTGCCCCAAAATTTACAAAAAACGTATTTCAAATACTAGAGACTTGTGCTTTGGCATATAAACACATATAAATGCCAGTATCACGCTCTGAAAGTTTGTATAAAAAAGTCTATCTAGAAAAAAAGTTACTTAACAATCAATGCGTAGTAAAGTCCTGAAGTCTCTGTTTGATCCCAATTGTAAATGGCGTAGGCCAGCATTGATTTCTCTAAGCCCTATGCATGCTTGCAGACCCTTCGACTCGCCGCTGGCCGTACAGATAGCCAAACGTCGGGTTGAGCAGGAATATGCAGTTGTGGGCACCTGGGAGGAGACAAATATTACGCTAACCGTGCTGGAACATTATATACCCCGGTATTTTGCGCGTGCCACACAGCTATATCCATGTAAGATCTCATCTAAGGTGAATGAGCTGGAGTTAACTACTTTATTTTTCGCAGTGTATCAGAATTCGCTACAGAATCGCAATCGTAACAACCGCAAGCCGCAGGTCGATGCGGATGTTAAAGCCATGATCAGACGCAATTTCACTCACGAATACGATTTCTACTACTTCTGCAAGCAGCGTCTGTTTAAGCAGTACATAGCACTCAAGCGAGCGGAGCTGGAGCGTTTAGACTTAGACTTTGCATAGGAGAAGTCGATGAGTTAGGAATTAAATCATTTATCTCAGCAAATCCAAAGTTAAATAGAAAAACACTTAGTATATACTTAAAACTATTAATAAAAGACTTTTGATTGTTCCTATATATTCTTATATATTTTTATAAAGTAGTTTTTGAGCTGAAGTTTCAAAGTTTCCTTCCATATATTTTTTGTGTCTCACCCAATGCTTCATCACAATTATCTGTTGGGCTTGCCATTATCGAAAGCTTTATCTAGCTACAGCTTGCTCTCTTAGTTGACCAATGTAACCACGCTGCGTCTGAACAATACACGGCGTGCTCTACGTCACGTCGTCTTCTTCAATCGTCCCACTCGTGTGGGCACGGAGCTCATGCTGCCGCTGCTCCGGCTGATCTGCGAGCACAATGACGTCAATCTCGTGCTCGGACCTGTGGGCAAGCTGAGTCGCTTGCTTCCGCCCAAGGAGGTGAGGAGGGAGGCACGATGGGTCAGTGGACTAGAGAACGGCACACTCTATATCGCCCACGGCAATTGGATCAACTTTGCGGCCCACAATCGACGCAAGCCCATTTACATATCCCTCGTCCGCGATCCCGTGGAGCGCATGATCGACAACTATTATCAGCAGCGCACGCTCAGGAAGCAGATCATAGCCCGCAACATCTATCCGGGCTATCCCCAGCAGACGGACCCCTGGTACAAGCAGAGCTTCAATGAGTGCGTCCGCCACGGCAGTACCGAGTGCCAGTACGTAGAGTATTCCGTGACGGATAACGTGGGCGACTTCAAGCGGCAATCTCTGTTCTTTTGCGGCGACAATGTGGACTGTTTGTGAGTAAAGCTTGAGATCGGACATAGAATCCAGTAAAATTTAACCAACTGCAGACCCTTTAACACGCGCTACGGAGTGCAAGTGGCCAAACGCAATGTGGAGAAGGAATATTCCGTGGTGGGCACCTGGGAACAGCCCAACATTACGCTCACCGTATTGGAGAAGTACGTGCCACGCTATTTCAATCATGCGCGCACTCTCTACAGCTGTAGGTTAACCTTACATCACATCCAACTCCCAATCCCAATCCCCATCCTCTCTATCTCTCTCTCTCTCTCTTCGCAGTGTACAAACACAGCCACGCCAAGCCCCACCGTCGCTATGCCGTGGATGCCGACGTTAGGGCCATGGTAAGGCGCAATTTTAGCCGGGAATACGATTTCTATTATTTCTGCAAGCAGCATCTATACAAACAGTATTTGGCACTGAAATTGGAGAACAATTTGAATTGATGGGGGAAAAAGACAAATTTTAATTTCAATTTATACCAAAAATTAATTTTTAAATAAAAAAATAAATGAAACTAAAAGATTTTTTATATTTAAAAAAATTTTGCTAACAAGAACTAATAATTTTTATAATAATATATATTATATAAAAATTAAATTATTAATAATACATAATATTCAAATAAATAAATAAAATAAAAAATTATTTTAATAAATAAATTTTAAAATTTATATATTTAGCAAAACGTTTTTTTTTTTATATTTAAAAACAGAAAAGCTAAAAAAAATGAATATAAAAATATAATAAATATATGGTATAAAACAAGAACTAATTAAAATACATAATATAATACATAATAAAAAATAAATATACAAAATAATAAACAAAATATAAAAAATAGTATTTAAAAATAATAATAATAAAATAAAAAAATTAATTAGTATATTTTCTATCAAATTTAAATTCTTGAAATATTTTTGCTGTAATTCCTTATCCCTAAACAGCTTTAAGTTCCATGTGCTTTAAAAGCTCATCTTATCGATTTCTGATACTATTTTTACATAGATTTAGATCCCAATTAAATATCAAACACCAAGGAACGCGAGGTAACTATGTTTCAAATGGCAAAATAAATATATAACGAAGATCTCAATCTGCCCTCGCAATCATCTCTCCCATATTCTAACCGATTCCATTTGTATTACCTCAGATGGCCACTCTCAATGTGCGCGATCTGAACAACACGCGCAAGGCTCAAATGGAGCTGGTCTTCTTCAACCGTGTGCCCAAAGTGGGCAGCCAGACATTTATGGAGCTGCTGCGCCGGCTGTCGGAGCGCAACAACTTTCAGTTTCATCGCGACGCTGTGCAGAAGGTGGAGACGATACGGCTGGCCGAGGATCAGCAGCAGGAGATGGCCGAAGTCATTAGCGAGCTGCCCGAGCCGTCAGTGTTCATCAAGCACGTCTGCTTCACCAACTTCACCAAGTTCAATCTGCCCACGCCCATTTACCTGAACGTGGTGCGCGATCCCGTGGAGCGTGTGATCAGCTGGTTCTACTACGTGCGTGCGCCGTGGTACTTCGTGGAGCGCAAGGCTGCCTTCCCCGATCTGCCCCTGCCACATCCAGCCTGGCTGAAGAAGGACTTCGAGACGTGCGTGCTCAGCGGTGATCAGGAGTGCACCTACACCCAGGGCGTGACAGTCGAGGGCATTGGCGATCATCGCCGCCAGAGCTTGTTCTTCTGCGGACACGACTACGAGTGCACGTGAGTTGGCTGAGGATGCGGATGAGAATATTTTCTATAGCTATTTCTATGCTCCGCAGACCCTTCAATACGGTTGGCGCCTTGGAGCGCGCCAAGTTCGCTGTGGAGCAACAATATGCCGTTGTTGGCGTCCTGGAGGACTTCAATACAACGCTCTCCGTGCTGGAGAAATATGTGCCGCGCTTCTTCGAGGGCGTGCGAGATATCTATGCGAGTAAGTCAAATACAAATTTGTATAAAATATATTTTTAAATACATTTAATTTTTAAAATTCAATTGAAAATTTATATACAATTTTGTAAAAATCTAAAATTTATTTAAAATTAAAATCAATTAATATAAAAATTGAAAACAAATTTTAAAATAAATAAAATTTTAAAAATGTATTTAAAGTTTCGTTTAAAATTTGCAATTTTAAAAATAACAAAAAATAAATAAAAAGTAAAGTTTTAAAAAATGTATAAAATCTTAAAAAAATTTTAATTTATGTAATTTTTTTTTTTTTTTTTAAATTAATAATAAAATTTTAAACTACAATTTTTGGAAAATTTTAAAATTTTGTTTTAAATATTTAACAATTAAAATTTATTTGAAATTCTGAAATTTATTTGAATTTATTGTAAACTTTTTGTTTAATTATTAAATTTATTTTAATTTTTAAATATTCATTATTTTAGATTAATTTTTTATTATTTATATATTTTTTACTTTATTTAAATTTGTACTAAATTTACTTGAAATCTCTTGCACAACTCCCAGATAGCGCCGAATACTTGACCAAGATCAACAAGAACAACTTCAAGCCGCCCGTGAGCGAGCACGTCAAGGACATTGTGCGTCGAAATTTCACCAACGAGATCGAGTTCTATCAGTTCTGTCGCCAGCGACTGCACAAGCAATATCTCGCAGCCCACTTGCCCCAGCGGATTGTAACAGCTCACGCCGCGGCACTAGAGCGCAACTGAGCCGGACTCAAAGGACTCAGCACATTTGTAAAAATTATATTCGATCCTGTAGTCAACTGCGCTACCCTACCGCCACGAGCCCATTCATATTGTAGAAAATTATTGATTGTTTTATCATTTTGTACATTTAAAATTGGTCTTGAAAAGTTATTCGTATATGTTTAACAAAATATTTATATTGTTTAGTTAGTGATTAGGAAAACGCATTCGAATTGTGATGTCTTCAAGTGAACTGTTGAAATTTGTTGTTTATAAATCTAATCTTAAATAGACCTAAGAACTCTAAGCTCACAAACTGTATAAATAACATATCTTATTATAGGAATTATGAAATACATTTAAAATAAAATATATAAAAAATATTATAAAAAAAATTAAAATCATTTTTAATTTGATTGAAATATTCTGAACGTTAATTGATATATAGACAAGGCAGTTGGTATCACTGGACTGGCTCAGTTTTACTAAAACATAGCTATACAGTTTCGAATGGGTTGTATAATCTATATTAAAATCTAAAGTTGAGGTCTATAAGGTTTACAATATTTACAGACTTTTGGAATGCCTTTAAGCCTAGTTTCAAGAGATAAACGATTTACTGCAATGCCTTTGGAATGAATCCCCAATAGCAGGCATTATAGAATATATCTTCAAAGTGAAGTAAGGAATCTAAAGAAATAAAAAATCTATACCTTCCATATAAAAACCTAACAAATACTGGCTAATGTCAATCTCATGCCAAGAAGCTGCACAAGTCCCGAGTTCGCTAAGCATAACAGACCAAATGCCTGAGCAGCGAACACATGTTATTTATTAATACAAACTATAATGAAAAACATAAAAACCACATTTGGAAAACATAAAAGGTAATAAAATCAATACAGAATAATAATTTGTTTTGTTTATCCTCGGCAGTTGACATTCTCAGTGAATCACGTTTGATTAGTGCAGAGTGTAGCAAGCGCTGATGGTGGTCGGAGCAGTAAGTCGCTCGAAGCTGCGTTTCTTGCTGTTTAGGAAAAATATATAATATAATATAATATAATATAATATAATATATATATATATATATACACACCTCGGATCGCCATACAGCGGATAGAACTCATCGGGATGCATGTCCACACCCGGCGCCGTCTTCTGACGCTTCACGCATACGCATTCCTCATTACTGCCGTCGCATGGAGCCGACTCGATCCAGCGTTCGGGTGAGCGAAAGTATGCGGTCAGTGGATCGGAGTCTATCAGCTGCATCACGCGCTCATCATATAAATCTGGCCACTCCTCGGAGTCAGCTCGCACATCCAACAGCTGCGGCTGGCAGCGCCGCACAATCTTGCACAAGAGATAATCAAAAGCCAGCGCCTTGGGATGCTGATAGGCGCATATATGGAGACGCCAGCGTGCCATATAGAGCTTATAGATAAGATGGAAGTCGTCATAGCGATACTCGATGCGTTGGCCGTCGGGCGCAATGCGTGCCTTGAGGAACACATCATCGAACTGCATCTCCTCCTCGCTCAGCACCTTCAGGCGCTTGTTATCGCGCCGCAGATAGTCCCATTTGTCCACGTCGAGTCCGCTGCGACTATTGTGTATAATATCGAAGAGGTAGCCATGCCCCAACATTGGGTAGGTGAGCAACTCACTTTTGTCCAGAATCAGCGCCTTAATCAGCTGCACTCCGCGCCCATTGTTATCATCGCGGAGCGAACGCAAAACCTCGCTTTTCATATCAGCAAATATTCTATCCACGCAGACCACGCCATTGTGCTCATGCTAGGGAATTAGTATGCATTATAAATATTATAGTTTCATATATATGAACAGTTACTCACATCGAAGCTGTTACCGCAAACTTCTTCCCAGTAATGCGAGAATGGACCGTGTCCGACATCATGCAGCAGCGCCGCAATCTCCACCGATCGACGGCACCACTCGGGCAGCTCCCGCTCATAGTTGGAATTGCGCTTGAGCGCAGTCAGCAAATCCTGTGCGCTCTTGTAAGTGCTGTAATTGAGTTAGAGCTAATTAAATTCCACATTCCATCATCAGCTCAGCTAGCTTACCCAATGCAGTGCTCGTAGCGCGTGTGCGTAGCTTCCGGTTTGTAGGCCAATGAGAGCAAGCCCGTTTGGTGCACTCTCTTGAGCCGCTGGAATATGGCGTGATTCACGATCTCCTCAATGTGGCTGGGTATCTCAATTACGCCGTGAACCTCATCTTCAATCAGCATCTAGAGGCAAGGGAAATAATCATAGGGAAGAAGCAAAGGCAAGTTGTTAGTAAAGAAATTTACTTTGCTCGGGACTCTCTCCCTCTGTATGTGTCGCCTCGGCAAGCAAATGAGAACTGAGAGATCTGAAAACACTTAGGCTGAAATGGCATGAGACATAACACGACGCACGACAAGGCAGGGCTTATACATACATACATATATGTATGTATGTATGTATACATATTATATGTTTACATTTGAGTTCAATTCCGCGTTGAGCTGTTAAATAGTTCAGAGTTGTTGCCCGTGACACTTGACGCCTACTCAGCTCGTTTCGGTTTGGTTACATACAGCATGCGAGTGGAAATATGCCGCACTTCAATTGCATGCAACTGCAGGGGAGAATCAGCTGTGCTCAGAGGCGGCAGACAACTGTTTACGGTTGCTATGGCAACCAGAAACTGGGCTGATGTGCTGATTTGAACGACCTTCGCATATTATAAATGAAAAGTGCACTTACATGTGGAGCTGTAGCTGCCCCATCGCAGCTCAGTAACTGTTGTCGCAGTAGCAGTTGCTGACGCTGTATTGGTAGAGCGGGCACCTGCGTAGACTGCTGATTTTGGGTGCTGGTGGCACACAGCAAACTGGCTGACATCTGGAATATTTGGCTTAGCTTTCTCTTCGGCTGACGTCCTAGGTGGGCGCAATAACGCCACAGGTAATACGTGGTGAGCGTTATATTCGCTAACTTATTTAGCAATTGGCAAATATTAAACAAACAGAAAGATAAACACAGTCAACGTCACAGCAAATCAGCTGTTTGCTACCAGTACAGGGATGTTAAGCTTCGAGCTTCTTTACTGCCAGGGCTGCAAAGCATCTGCGCAAAAAAAGCTCTTTGCGTAATAAAAACGGTTACCAAATTTTAAAAAATTAATTAATTATAAAGATAATACGAAATATACAATTTAATAATTTTATAAGTTAACTTCCTAAAGAAAATTGTAGCTTTAACAGAATTTGAATAACATTTTCACCTAAAAGTATGCAAATAAATATTATAAATTGTAAACAAAAATATTTGTATTTATAGAATGTTTTGAAATTTAATTGAAAACTGAAACTGTTGCAATACATTTTAAATAAACGGTAAAAATATATATTTAAGCTTAATTTACAATGTTTAAATATAAACATTTTAATTACGAATATCTATAATATTTATATTTCAATTTGCTTAATCATTAACTGTAAAAGAAATTCCGGCTTAGCTATAAATAATTATAAGCAAATCAAATTGACGCGGTAAACAAAGCCGCAAATTTATATTCGTATCAGCTGACAGAAAGAATTTTAGTTATGGGAGAGCGCCGTCGCATTGAAATGAAAGCGAAAGTAGCTTTTGACCCACAGCTGAAAATGGAACAAAAGAGCGAATTATCCAAAGAGCATAACAGCAGACCAAGAGAGAGCGAGAGCAAATGAGCGAAATACACACACAGCATAGCGGCATAGTTCGTTTGCTTGATTGTTTGGATAATTTCGAGTTACGTATGTATGTATGAATGCAATGCCCAGCACCAGCATGTACACAAATACATACACACAGATCTGTACAGCTGCATTTACATACTACACGCATACACATATAGAGTACAGTAATTGCAGCACGATTGCAGCAAGCAGGCCAATTGCGGTCAACGCACCTTTAAGATGAGAGCGAAGAGCACAGAACACCCAAGGTACTAAATACTATATGCACAAACATATATATGTACATATATATATGCAATACGTACATGCAGAGGCAGCCGCACACAAGCATATTAATATATGTATGCATGTATGCATGCAAACAGTACATCATAGACAAGCTGGCAGCTGGTAGAAATAATAAATTGCAAATTAAAAACAAACTGAAAACTAAGCAAAACATTGAAAACCGATTTTTAAAAACATTAAACAAAACAATAACATTTACAAATAATAATAATCATAAAAAAACGCCGGTTTTACACTTGACTGGGTGGAGAGAGAGAGGCAGTAAAAGCGGGAGAGCGCAACGGGACTAAGTGAGCAGCACACAGCATGTAACAGTGGGACAATATTAATTGGTTTAGCCTCGTTTCAGGCAGTTTGCAAATGTTCTGGAACAGGTAAATACTACAAATTGGGGTGGAAATGGTTTAAGGCAGTAAAGTGGAAGTTTTGGATAAACGAACAGGTGAGTTGGACTAGCTTATAATATTTATAAAAGATATGCTGAGATCTAAATTATAAATAATATATTATAAATGTTAATTATTAGAAAATAATAATATTAATTTTGTATTTAGTCTTTAACAAATATAAGTACATTATTTTAAAAAAATTGCATTTAACTTAAAATTTCTTCACATCCACCTAAGCTTTCATACCACTGTTCGATAACAAAGTAATTGATGCTATCTCTCCCTCTCTCGCTCTCAGAACACGCAGAACACCACCCAAGCCCGCCCATTGTGCTAGACGAAGAGCGACGATAAAGTATAGAGAAAAGTGAGAGTTTCAGGCATGCCGCAGAGCTTGCAACACGCTTGAATTGGATTCGTCAGTTGCCACACGACAGGACAACCGTACGGGCGGGCAGCCAGAACGCAATGCAGCAGCCGACGACGCGTTTGGTGGCAGCTATAAAGTTCTAAAAAGCTATTCGTGAGTTGAAGCGTTACTGTATCTATAGGATACTCTCTCAGCAGCAGCAACATCAGCAGCTGAGTATCAGCTACTGATGTCAAATTAATACTAATTAAAGCGCAGCGTGCGATCTACCGGGCCAGCTGCTGCTCACGCTCGCCGCTCCGGCTCTCAGAGCAAGTGAACAATTTCTCTTTGCTGTTGCGAAAAAGTGCTCATATCTATAGTATATGTATCTGAATAAGGCCCATGCCAATGCGTACTCTCGGCAGCGTAGCTCGCCGCCAGTGGGCGAAAGACGCAACTGCCGACTGCCGACTGCCGCCGACGGCCGACTCTGTCGACTGCTGCTGGTGAGCTGCTACGACCTTGCAATGCCCTTGAATGACACTCTTATTGCGACCAAGTCGCCGTCGTTGCCACTACAACTGGCGGTGCTGCCACGGCTGCCACGACGAGCGCTGGCAAAATACAGAAATGGACTTAAATTGAAATTGAAATTTTGTATATCGTATTTGGCGTGAGCTGTAGTGAGTGTCTCGGCGTGCTTGGCATTCGCCACGAACAGAACCCGACGGTGTTAGCTCCTGTTTTTATAGTAATCACAACTTTCCGCCAGCCGTCGCGTGTGCGAAAGAACGAGAGAGAGCGAGAGAGGCTCGTAAAAATACGCAAAAATTAAGCCAAATCAAGTCTTATCCCAAACATATCCGCCTCTGAGCAGTGCACACAATTCGATTATAAAATAATAAAAAGAAAAGTGTTATCTGAGCAACTAGCGCCATCTGTGGGCGAGTGCGTGCGTGTGTGTGCACTAAAAGTGAAAGTTCAGGCCAGGCAAATCCTGCGGCAGTCCCCATTTACTGGGTCACAGTTCCTTGGCACAGTTTTAAGGCGGCGCTGGCTATGTATATCTATATACTACATAACGGTACCAAAGCACGCAATACATAGCCAAACATAACGACGACTTCCAAACTGTATACATATATACCATATATAACTATATATATACAACATAAATATATATATATGCGATATTTATGCGACTGCTCTCACCACACATATTTTTTTATTACAACGTGAACGGGCAGGCCTAAGAGACTTGGAAAATAGAGAAAAGGAATTCTATTGGAACTATAAAGAATAACAAGAACAACAACAACAAGAGCAGCAACAGCTCACAGGCAGGTTAGTAAAAATTAATAATCATTATAGAATCATGGCTATATACATAGCTCTATATACATAGGCTGTGCGTGTATAGTGTTTGTGGCTTTTGCTGTTGCCCTATACAAATTAGCCAATGCTGCATTGTTGCTGTCATAATTTATATAATTATGAACAATGTTTCAATTTTATTTTGACATTGAACTCTTTAATAGGGGATTACGTGTGGAACATGAATAAATTAAGTAACCTATTTGATGGGGAAATGTGTATTTTTACATTGTATTAGTGAAGTTTTAGTAGGGGAAGATTTTATTTTATATATAATTAAATTAGTCAACTAATAATAATATGAAGCTTTTCATATGCATTTTTTTTATTTATTTATATTTGTATTATTTATTATTAATATTTGTATTTTATATGTATTTTATTTAGTTTTGCCTTATTTAATATGATAGTATTCACCATAAATTTAATTAATTAATTGATTGCTGCAATATTATTTAATATAATTTTTAATTTTTTTATTTTTGCTTTTAATCGTTGTTAAATTTTTGCTTTTATTTTTATTTTATTTTATTATATATTTATAATAATTAAATTAATTTTGATAGACATTTATAGTAGACCTTTTCTTTTATATTTAAATTTATTTTATTTTAGTTTAGTTTAATTTTTATATTTATTTTATTTCATGTACATTTTATTTATTTTTTTTAAATTTGTTTTTATTTCATTCCACATTTGAATGAATTCCTCCTCCTTCTGCTCCCAATCTATTTTCCATTTCCCTGCAAACAAAATTGGCCGAACAAAAGAGAGCAAAACAACTTAACTACTATTAAGCCCGTTACAGATATGAGCAATCGGCATTGCTGCAAAGAATATTACACCTACTATTCTGTTTGTCTAGCTGTTTATCTGGGTAACAAGATAGGCAAACAGAAGGGCCAAATCTTGGCCCAGCCCTTGGCCAAGCTTTAACAATGCTTGGCGACAGGCTTCAATAATAGCCCATTCAAATCAGAGCATGAGCCGTAAGCGTAGCCAGCGGAAAACGAAAGCATGTGAAAATCGAAAGTATCTGTATATGTATCTGTATCTGTATCTGTATCTGCGTGTGTCTGGATCCAAAACGGCACAAGCGTTTTTCGCATCGCTGCTGTAGTTGTTGTTGTTGTTTTTATTATTATTATTATTGTGGCGGTGCTTGGCTTTGTTTGCTTTTGACATTTCGGTGGGTAGCAATGTCATACAAATATAAATACACGCGCTGCCCCACCAAAGGAAGCCACCCACACCAAAGTAAGAAAAACACACGCACTGACCGCCAGATACTTGACTACTTAGCGCTATCCATAGCACACAACTTGACGTGACGTGTCGCGGCGTGGCGTGGCGTGGCGTGGCGTGGCGCTTCTCAGTGAGCTCTATAATCTATTGATTGTTTTGACATCCACCGAAAATGAACCAACAATCGATTGGGCGCCCGCCAAAGTTTCCACGGCTCCGGCGGACTCCTGGTGTCGCAAAGGCGCAGTAGCATACAGTCCAAAGGCAGTGTAGCTCGTTACGTGCGTTTGTCAATTTGGCTAATTCGCCATAAATAAAAGAAATATACATATAATATTATGTAGATGAATATATATTCATATATTATCTTGCTTATTTATAAATACGAAATATCATTCTGCGCCAGCACAGTCAGCTGTTGCGGCTTGTAGAGTGGGCGGCGCAGAAAACGAAATGCCAAACTAAAAAGTATGGAGAGCTCGTGTAGCTTTCTATATAGAAGATACACAAATACATAGATATCTCAGATTATATACAAACGTGTGTATATAGTTGATAATTATGCAAGATCATGTGAGGATAATTGAAGGCCTTGCTCTGTTGCTAATGCTATTTTTGATTAATGAGCCCCAAGAAGTTCAAAGCTAATAATGCTCATAGAAAGAGACAGACTAGCTGCCCCTATTGCCATCTCCCTCTTTGTGAGTTTCTCCATCTACAACACTTATCTGCCAAATCCCTTATTACTACAGCAATCAAAGCGAATCTGCAACTGATAACGATTCGAACTAAGCGCTAATAGCCGAAACATTTGGATAACATACTATCAAAATCACAGCGGGATATCAGATGTGACAAGTGGCTTACGTCGACAGCCATTTTTATGGCTGATAAGCCAGCTGACAATTATACATACTGTGGGAAGAACTAAAGATATTTGCGAACAGATTTAGCTCATGTAAAGCAAAGAGGAAGTTTATAGATGAAGAACTTAGAATGCCCTGAAGAACTTTAAGTACTGAAAGACTACATTATAGGAGATTTATTACACTTAAAATATATCCAATAAACAAAAACAAAATCTATCTGAGAATATATTGAATTTTTAGATAAAGAACTTATATATAAAATTTCCTAAAAACTAGATTTCGACTCCAAGATTCCTATTTATTTATTAATATTATTTGTTATTAGATAAGAAATAAAATATATATAAAATTTTCAGCTAAAGTAGATTTTCTCTCCTAGACTCCTACATTTCTAGATTCCTATGAATCCACTCTTTCAGTTTAATTTCGATAATATGAATGAGAATATTTCAGATTTTTTATAAAAATTCATATTGATTATAAAAACAAACTTTCTGCTCCCAGATTCTGTTCTTTGATTTTAATTTAGATAAAATAAATAGAAATAATAAATAATTTCTTTAAAAACGTATGCAAAAAATATTTTAAAAATAATTCATAAATGAAAAATAGATTCCTAGCAATTCTTTGTCTTACTTTCATTTATTTAAAATAAATATATAAATAATTGAAAATTTCCTTAAGGATTTACATACTATGTATTCAATTTCCATCTACCTCTCATGTGCCACAGTTGATCAGCATAGCGTGTTGCCCTTTCTCCCTGTCTCTCTCGCACACACTCTCTATCTCTCTCTCCCTGTCACTCTCGGTGGGTAGGCAGACAACGACGTCGCTGATCACGAGCATTTCTCTATGCAAGCGGCTGTCTGGCAATGGCAGCGGTAAGGTGCGGGCAGAAGGTCGCCTCAGTCGCTGCATTTGTCTTACCTTTGGGATTGCAGCGATTACGCCTACCCACACAAGCCCAAGCTGGCAAGCACACAGATACGCGGGACACAGAGATACACAGCCACAGAGGCAGCTGCAGCTACTGTTACACACACACACACACTCACACACATATACACACGCGGGGCACATCACAGTTGATCAGTGACAGGCCAGACGCTGGCGGTGCGATTTGCTGCGCTTCGATTTTGCTGCCTTATCAATCAGCGCAAGTTCGCTTAATGCCAAAAAAAATATATAAAAATAAAAAAAAACGCTTTCAGTGCATGCTCGCCGCAGAGCCGCCGCAGACGTGGTGCAGTCCCAGTCCGAGACCGTAAAGTTGTCGTTGTATTTCCCAAGTAAAGAAATATTAAAGTTAAAGTGCCTCAACACGCATCGGTAACGGTAACGGTAGCGGAAACGGGTTACCAGGCGATCAGGCTGCAGCTGGTGTATGTGAGTAAGCGAGACAGCACGTGTGCAGTGCGAAACGGGTCAGCAAGTCCGCGCTCTGTGTGTTTTCAAATCGATCGGCTATAAATAAATGCAAATTCGTTATCAACAGTCATAATCGAAACGCCGGCGCGGCATGATTAAATAACTAACGCCTCCGCACCCTTGAAGTCATGTTAGTGCCAGGTGAACTCAAGCCGAAACTGTTGAAGATCCGAATTATATATAAATATATATATATAGTAATGAGTGATAATAAGAAAAAGGAAATACTGAAGATATTTTCAAGCAACAAACGTTATTTAAATATTTTTTTAATTTGACTATTTATATATTATATATATTTTGTATAAACAAAGTCGCATTAGATTTTCTATATGTAATAAATACCTGTGGCCGGCCAGACAGACACTATTTCTATAGCTGCTTGAGCTGTATACAAACTCATCATCTGTGAAATGCAAATACTATAAACTAAACTGTAACTAATCAGGCCACTAACTAATACTTTTTGATAATACTTAACGTATATTATAGGAGATGTGAGTCAGTCAGCGAGCGGGAAGGTGAAACTAATTAGGATTGCTGACTAACTAGCTGCCAGATAGATTCTTTAACTATCTATCTCAATATATATAGATGTTCAACTTGACCTTCGGCCCGTGGCCAATATATCTGCTATCTCTAAATTGTCACCTTTTATTATTCGCTTGACCAGAAAACAAAGTTAACTAATCAAACTTCGTGAGTTCTTGGGGTGCCACTTGAGCTACAGACAGAGACACATCAATTGATTAACACGCCGGGCCACACATTTCGCCCAATTTAATTCAATTAAGCTGCCACTGCAAACTGGCCTGAGAAGCGGCTTCTAACTGCGTTTATGTCGTCTTCACTGCGTGGCGACGAAAACTCACCAAAAATTGTGGGCTACTCATCATAACAAAGCATAAATTTGACTAGCATAAATAAAAAAATCAAAAATATATGCGAAAAGCTTCAAACGGAAATGTTTCATTTGGAAAATACTCAAATGCGTTGTTCAATTTTTATTTATAGCAAATTCTTAGTTTCGACTGATCTGCATGCAGTGGACGAATGCCCACAGATACTATATAAATCTCTGATTTTTATTATTAAAAAAAAAAAACGGATAAACTGAAATCTATTTTAAATTTCAAGTCTATGAAAATGATGAAAATAATTTTCTAAAATTTTTAAATAACATTTTTTTAGATTAAATATTAGTACATTGAACTTGTTTAGTCAAAGATTCTAAAGTTGTTTTTCTCTCTTATGTAGAAAATATTTCTACATAGAAATTTGCATGTTTTTTTCGGTTTTTATATTTTGTCATAAATTATATAATTTTTTTAATTAGTTGGAAATTTTTTGGTAATTTTTTGACAGCCGCTGGAATTAAATTAACAATTTCCGAAATGTTTTATATAAAAGTTTCATACTTTCAGCTGTCTCACGCCCTCTCTCCCTCCCTCTCTCTTTAGCTATTTAGCGCGTCATCTGCCGCCGCCCAAAACGCATTTAGTCAGTTGGACCTGGTCCAAAACCATTTTCGATTTGGCTTTAGCAGAAAAGGGACTGCGCCGCGACTCGCTCGCTCAATATGCAGCCAAAGGTGGCAATATGAGTCAGTAAGGTGACAGCTCGCCATATGCCATATATATACATATAGACAACTAGATAATTAATGCAGCTCTTTGTTTAATGAAGTCTTTACGCGCCGCTGACCTCCTTCAGTCGATCGACTGTCAGCGGCAATTGCCTTTTTATTTATTTACAATTGTTGCAGGCAGCCTTTGGCAAAGCTCAAACTCAATGTTTACTGAGCTTCCTATGCTGGCTGCCAGCAACAGCCCAAACACAACAAAAATGTGGCTAAGTTCAAGGCCAATTGCCAAAAAAAAAAAGAGAAAAAAACGAAGAGCAATGCGATTGGTGCATTGGCTGCGCTGCTCTTGGGTTGGGCTATAACTGAATTGGTTTACTATATGTGGGCGTGCCTTTCAGCACCTGATCGGGCGAGCACGTGTTGCAGTTGACATAGCGACAACAATAGAAAAAGCCAACCACCTGCCAATTGTTCTTTAAAAACAACAGGCTGCAATTAGTATTTAGCAATTGTATTTTATGTATTTTTTTTTTTTTTTTTGGAGGTGTGCCTTAAATCTAATATAGACATGACCACGTGTCGCAGCAGCAACAGGAGAGCTTTAATTAAATTTTATTTAATAGAAATATGTAAAACACTTAACATTTCATTCACATATGCAGCAATGTCACGCGTTTAGCGGATGATATAATAGAATTTTTTTTATTTATTTATTTTTTTTTTTTTTTGCTGGTCTTTATTTATTAAGTTCCCCACAAGAGATCTTGCACAGCTTCACTCTTAAGCATTTGATATAGTCATCGACTTGTGAATATGTTAAAAATGCATTAGTGCAAGTGCCAACTGCTCATAATAGCGCCCCGAATAGGCTATTTGAATAATTGACAGGCAGCTAAAATTAAATCACTCGCGAAAAATATAAAAAATAATTGCCAGCTGTTTTTCGCATAGAAACAAAAGGAAAACAGCAAGAGCAAAAACAAAAACATTGAAAAAAAAAAAAACAAAAACAAAAAACAGAAAGGAAAATGAGGAGAAAGCATAACATTTTGAGTAAAATTTATTTGTTTACTTGCGAAAATCTCGCCTGTTTCTTGGGCTTTAGTCAGTATACGAAAATAATAATGCCAGGCAGCCAGACACGTCATCTAAGTATATCTATTTATCATTCACTCTATATATATGTATATATATTCTGTTTGATTTTGCAGCATTGTTGCAGTTGCCGACGTTGGCACCACACCGCCCACCGCTCAGCGCAATATTTGGACGCGACGTAAATGAATGAGCCCGGCGATATACCATTAACACTCAGTAGCACGCCGGACAATAGGCCGCCCTGCAGCATTATCTCCATAATACCAAACATAGGGATGTCATCATGCCGTGGTCGTGCCGAGGCATTCGCGCGCAGTCTGTCCTCAAAGCTGCGCACCTTGGGATCACAGGTGAGTTAGCTATGGGTATAAGAAAGTGTAGATCAAAGGAGGATCAGCTGGAGATACTTTTGCAGGCAATAGTCTATTATTATGATCGATTTTTTTTATTTTTTTTAAATATTATCATTGTCATTGTCATTGCTATTGGCATTGTCATTGACATATTCATTACGGTTATTATTATTATTGTCATTACCATTATGATTGTCGAGATCAATAACATTATCATTATCATTAGCATTATGATTATTATTATCATTAGCATTATAATTATATATAATAAGACAATTAGGTTTAGCATTATCATTACGATTATCATTACAATTAGCATTAGCATTAGCATTAGTATTATAATTAGCATTAGCATTAGCCCTACACCCCGTAAAAATGCTTTTCCCATAGTAGTCTTAATGAAAATTCCACAAAAATTTATTCGATCCCAGCAATCCTGTCACTCCGAATCCGTAGCTCAGCCCATTCGGGCTCCAGTAAATTTACATAATATTTCTATAGTAATTTCCCCACATTGAAAATGAATTTACTACGCAAGCCCGCACCCGAGATCAATTCGATTGCCGTAATGGCAATGAGCGCTTTCCGCGTGATGACACTCCACGAGTACCGCGGCAGATACGTGATACTGCTCTTCTATCCGGCCAACTTCTCGTTCGTCTGCCCGACGGAGTTGCATGCGTTCAGCGATCGGGCCCAGGAGTTCCGCAGTGTGGGCTGCGAGGTGATTGCCTGTTCGACGGACAGTCACTTCGCCCACTGCGCCTGGATGATGCAGCCGCGCAAGGCGGGCGGCCTGGGCGAAATCGACATCCCATTGTGGGCAGACAAGTCGATGAAGATCGCTCGCGACTACCAGATGCTGGACGAGGCAACAGGTCTGGCCAATCGCGGCATGTTCATTATCGATCGCCTGGGCTTCGTGCGGCATATCTCGGTCAACGATCTGGGCGTGGGCCGCAGTGTCGAGGAGGCACTGCGTCTGGTCCAGGCCTTCCAGTACACCGATGAGTTTGGCGAGGTTTGCCCGGTCAATTGGCGACCCGGCGCCAAAGCCATGAAGCCGGACCTCGCTGGCAAAGAAGAGTACTTCAAAAATGCAATCTAAAACCAAAATACACTCTGAGAACCTAATACACGAAGGAGTGCAAGGATAACAGGATCTATCCAACTATAATACGAATTTGTAAACAGCATAAATAAATGGGGAAGATGAGAATATTTTAAGGCGATTTATTTATAGGGCTGCTATCTCTACTCTCTTGTAATTCTCCATCCCTTTCTCTTCTGTCTTGTAGGCGAACGAGGAGGGCGTGGCCAATGCCGAGGATGAGCCCATCATAAATGGCAGCAACGCCAACACCTGGGTCAATGCACACGAATCGGAACAGACCGTCACCGATTTGCAGCCACTGCGCCAAGAGTCCGACTCGTTTTTCGACTTCGACTGCGAGCTGGAATCGCCGGGCAGCCCAGTGGATGAGTGCGAGTACCTGCGTCTCATAGAAACCGCCTCGAATACGCCGCACAACTCGACCGCCGAGTCCGGCTATGCGTGCGCCTCGGCGGCCAGCAGTCACAGCAGCACAGATGGACCCTACTTCGATGCCGCCACCGGCGGAGGGCAGGAGCTGCTGGTCACCACCAAACAGCCGACACAGACAGAGCGCAGCAAGGCGCCCGGAGCGGAGCAGCCGGAGTATGTGAACACATTGCAGTTGAACGGAACACACGAGCCAATGACAAATGGCGAGCAGCAGCAGGATCAGGAGCAGAAGCAGAAGGAGCAGGAGCAGGTGAACAAGGAATTGGAACTGAAGCAGGCGGAACAGGCAATGGAAGTGGTGGATGAGGCGCTGCTGCAGGCGCAAATCTTGAGCGAGCTGCAGCTGCACAGCGAGAGCATCAAGAGTCCGGACAATGGCTTCAGCGAGGAGCAAGTGGAGGAGCCAGCGCTGGTCAATGGCTATGAAGAGGCGCCTGAGCCAGAGCCAAAAGTGGAGCTCGAGAAGATAACTCCAGTTCCAACAGCCGAAGCTGCAGAGGAACAGAAGACTCCAGACAGCGGCACGGATGAGGTGGACAAATGCACGGAGAGCAAGGCTCTGTCAGTGGACGTGGAGCTGGCACAGCTGGAGGCGGCTCAGCAGGATGTCGCGGAGTCCAAAGAGAAGACGGCTCACAGCCATGGCATAGACACCACAGACGACGAGGACGACTGTCGGCCGCAGCGCGTGCGACGCTGCTCCTCGCTGAAAACGGGCAAGACGCCGCCGGGCACGCCCGGACGGAAGAAGATCGTGCGCTTCGCTGATGTCCTGGGGCTGGACTTGGCGGATGTGAAGACCTTCCTGGACGAGATACCAACCATACCGAAGTCGGCGTTCGAGGATTTGGAAATACTGGACACGGAGCCGCCGCTGCAGCTGGGGCCCAAGTCCGACAAGCTGTTGATGCCGCTGTTCCAGCAGCCGGGCGGACTGGCCACATTCCTCGATGCGGTGCGCGAGAAGCAGGTGTCGCTGGAGAACGCCGCTGTCACCGACAGCATCAATCAGACCATCGCCGGCTCGGTGCGCGTCCGCAATCTGGACTTTCACAAATCCGTGCATGTGCGCTACTCGCTGGACGGCTGGCGCAGCTACGCCGATCTGCAGGCCAACTACGTGGAGAACTCCTGCGACGGCTTCTCCGATAAGTTCACCTTCGTGCTCTTCGGCAACTCGCTGCATGTGGGGCAACGCCTGGAGTTCGCGGTGCGCTTCCAGTGCAAGGGCCAACAGTTCTGGGATAACAACTACGGCGCCAACTACTGCTTCCAGTGCTTGCCCAGCTCGAATCACACGGCATCGCCGGCGTCCGTGGCGAATGGCGCCGTGCAGTCGCATCATGGCAGCAACTTGGTCGGCCTGCTAAGCCCCACGGCGGGCGATGCCTGGTGCAGTTCGTTCTACTAAACTAAAACCAACTCCAGTTAGTAGCAGTGGCAGCCGGGCGGCACTCCGAGGAGGCAGTAGACGACGCGGACGCGGGTCGTTGCAGTCAATGTCCGAGCAGCGGCGCAGCGCCGTCAAGGCCATTGGGCATCAGCCATTGGTGACGGCCTTGACGGCGTCTGTGTGCCACGGGCAACTGTCACACCCAGAGATCAGAGATCATAAACTATATAGAGCAAGGTGCAATCCCCAATCCCCTCCAGAACACACACACACACACACACACAGACAACCCTCACTCACTCACCCCCTCTCTCTCTCTCTCTACCCTCGCCCTGAGGCAAATGTTTATATTTTTATAGAGTAAAAAGTTGAAAGCAGCAGACGGAGCAGATAAAGCTACAGATTGGCCCGATCAAACAAGAATATATATCCATATATATGAATAAACAGAGCCAGCAAAGTGCGAATGAATCCCAATGATAGTTATTAGTCTTACGTTATAAGAAGAGCAAGTGATAACTAATGATGATGGATGATGAATGATTACAATGATGATGATGATGATGATCAATGATGAACAGTTTTCAATGTCTATAACAATTTTGATTTCCGTAACTCTCCTATTATATATATTATGGTTTCTGCATTGTTCAGCCAGGCGCATGGGCGGGTGCCTCAACTACAGTAGCCACTCGATTCCGTCAACCAAATAGCAAACTTTTATTTTCTAGTCAACTCAAGCTTACCATAAGACTTCAAGCGGGCTATAAGACGTCTTAGCCAGCCACTACTACCAGGCCGAATCTCTTGCCAAAAAGAAAAACTCGTTAGAAAATGTGCCCACAGATGCACATTTAGCTCGAAAGACGCCGATCCTAGGCTCATCTATGAGAGACAACCAACCAGCTGCCCCAACCCAACCTTCCTCAGCCACCCTTGCGATCCTTGCTGAACAATCGCTTTTCGCTATGCCAAAATAATAATTATTAAATGTTTTTGTTTTCTGTTTTTGTTTTTTGTTTTAATTTTAATTTTTATTTTACATTTAGAGCGACTTTATTTTACGATTTTCGATGTTTTTTTATGTATAATATTATAAACACACACACACACACACATATATAAACGATATACATACATACAACATAATATATATATATAAAATATACGAAATAAAAAATTATAATAAATTATAGTTACATTTTTGTGGCTTGTTTTCGTTTATTAACTTTTAAGTTGAAGATTGAGGCTCGTTTCGGTTCATCTCACCTGTAGAGAGTAATCATAGAACACCTTACAAGATTGTCCAACACTGATCACACACACACACACCCACACACTTATATATATCAGGGATAACCAAGAACCTAATACAAATAGTTAATTGTTATAAAAGAAAAATGAAAATGAAAATTGAAAAACGAAAACAAAACGCAGCTACCTCAACGTTTTCAATTGGGAAAACTACGTAAAAGTTAATGAAGCAAATCTATAATAATGTTATATATGTTTATTGCATAGCAAACATGTAAAGATACCAACCCAATAAAATATTTAACTTTAAAAGTTACAAAATATTTATACAAAACGCAACAGAAAAAAACTTTGAAAACAACAAAAAAAGAAAAAGAAAAGTGAAAACCGAAATTCACACAAACTTTTAGAACGCCCCACGGCAAAGGCCCCCCTTAACAATTAGACTGAAGCGTGAGTATAATGACAGCCAGCCCAAAAATAATTTAAATATTATACACACAAACACAAATATATACACACATATACATGTGTGACTGCTTGTAAAATTCGCCTCGATATACAGTTTCAAAGAACAATGTCTTAAAGGTACAGATTGTTAAAATTAGTTTGTCTTGCGCGCGGGGCTTCAATGTCAAAACTCAAGATTTAATAAATAAATAAACTTTACCCAGTAAAACTTGTTGCATTTATTTAAATTTTGAACAGAGCAAAGTATATAACGTATTTTATTCAAAAATAAAAGTTCAGAAGGAATTTCCTTTGGCATTTGTAGCAGGGTGGCAACGCCATACACACACATGCGCACTGTTTGCCCAGCAAATACTGCCTGGATTGCTTGCAAATGCTCAATGCTATGACAATTGCTTTAGTGCCTGTACAAATCAGCTTTTAGTTTTTATTATAAAAAACGGTTTTAATACAAATTTGAATTTAAATATATTGTGTTAATATTTATACATATATGCAGCATATTTATGTTGAAATAAAGATTGTTAAACATATTTTGAGCATTGCAAATTATATACACTGCACAATTCATATACATATAGAGTTCTAGCTAAGGTTTGCCTTATTTTCAAACCCATTGCACTTGAAACCAAGCGTAAATGCAGGACAACAAACAGTATTTCAAATGCAAAGCTCTGCTGCTGAGCCATTAGCAAACTTCATCTTCCATGGGCGGCTCCTCGTCGTCGGGCTGCGAGACGCTGACCTCGGCAAAGTCCTCCTCCACGCTGTCCACAAAGCTGGAGACTCTGCAAGCAATTAAGCAAACAACACTTTAAGTGGTCGCCAATTTGTTGCATGTGGCATGTGGCATGTGTATTACTTCTCAAAGTCGCATTGCGGCAACAGACCCACGTCCTTGAAGTGTCCACCGCCCCCGCCGAAGCGGAGCAGCCCGCAGAGGCGCAGCAGCGCCAAGAGCAGCAGGAACATGCCCGCCACATAGCTCAGCCAGAGATTGTGGGGGAAGAGTATCAGGACCACGCCCATGGCGACATAAATGGGCGCCGGCCGCCAGCTGCCCAGCCAGGCGGAATAACGCCAGCAGTCCAGGCAGCAGGCGTGCCTCTGGTAATTATCGCTGAAAATTAAAAATAAATAAATTTATGGGAAATTTATGACTTTTCCTTCGACGAACCGCCTCCCGCCCCGCCCCACTTACTCGCCACATTGTAGCTGCAGGAATATGTTTATCAGCCACTTTATCTCAATGAACAGCACCAGCAGAGCTGAAAAACTGCCCGAACATTAAAACATTTATGATCCGGCGACAAAGCAAAGTGTTCACACTCACAGTATGTAGAGGCCCGAGCGATAGCCGTGCATGTAGACATCAACGCCCACTCCGCAGATGACTGAAATGAAAAATGACCACAAATTGGCTGTTGGCTGCTCAAGAAATTGCCTATTGGCCATTTTGTTGGGGGCGTGGCAGCTGGAGCTGGGCTCGTGCCACAGAACAATATGGAATTGTGTCTACGCAAATAACATTTCTGCGGCGGCCATAAAATATGTCAAAACGCAAATATGTGATCTAAGTAGTATTGATGAGACAGTCGATATGTGCGAGGGTTGCGGCAAGAGTTGTGGAATTGTTGGGGATGAGATGGGGCTGTGATTAAATGGACGAATTGGATATCTTTTTTTCGGATTCATATTAGAATTAATTTTGCATTCAGATTCGGATTAATATTCGGATTCAGTTTAGAATTCATATTCATATATTCGGATTCATATTCGGATTATATTCGCATTCAGATTCGGATTCATATTCTGATTGTTTTCGGATTAATATTCGGATTCATATTCGGTTTCATATTCGGGTACATATTTGGCTTCATGTTCGGATTATTTTTCGGATTCATTTTCGGATTCATTTTCGGATTCATATTCCGATTTATATTCGCATTCAGATTCGGATTCATATGCAGATTCTAATTCGGATTCATATTCGGATTAATATTCGGATTCATATTCGGATTTATATTCTCATTCAGATTCGGATTCATATTCTGATTGTTTTCGGATTAATATTCGCATTCAGATTCGGATTCATATTCAGATTCTAATTCGGATTCATATTCGGATTCATTTTCGGATTCATATTCGGGTTAAGATACAGACTTGGATGCGGAATCAGATGCGGATTCATTTTCGCACTCAAATTAAAATCCAGATTCGGATTCAGATTCGAATCATATTCGGAAAAAAACTTATTAATATATTCCATTGCTCTGTGCTATTTCTTGTCTCGCTTTTCCTTTTACTTCCCTTCCACTTTGCCCACACCCACAACTTTTCAAGCTACCCTCTGGCTCAAGTATATATATGCACATCTATTTACATTAATATATTCTATGCTAACCATATTATGCCTATCAGCGGCTACTTTCGCTATGTGTAAATTATGACTCAACGAAGCAACAACAAGAAAAGCCACGACAAACTGCGAAAATCCACTGAAAACTCAATCTAATTAAGTTGTTATTGTATGCGCCGGGAAAACAAATTCGATTGGACTGCAGATAAAGGCAAATGAGGTTTGCCCACACACACAGACAGAGACAGAGTCCACCATCCGCAAGCCAAAAACCAAAGCCAAACCAATTACATTAAACGCTCTGAGAGCATCAGCTAAAAAAGCAACAAAAACAAGAAAAACTGTGAATGGAGAGTCGATGAAACGTGCGTCTATAGAAAATCAAATAAAAACTAGGCAAAATTATGCGCAGCTCTGGGGGCAGGGGCCAGTCCGCTAACGCTTTTTTTTCGTTGTCATTTGGAGGGGGCCAAGCGACTGGCGCCTGGCGCCAGAGAGGCAACAACAAGCGCGCCGTGTAGTGGGGATAAAAGCCATAAAGGGTTGCACTTGCCAAGGATGTGCGAATGCAGCTGCTGACTGAAAATAAAAAAGGGCCAATGCCTTGTTAATGGCCCTGAGAGCGCTGGCTTCCACGTTTTTGCTGCTGGGCTATCAGCTCCTTGAGCATCACGCAGCGCTGAGGTTTATGAACTGTGAGTATTTTGCCTCGTTGCTGCATAATGCACGGCCAGACGTGGTCTAAACAAAAACAATATTGTCGGAAGCATCATTTTGAACTTGACCCAAGCAGCCAGCAGATGCGGCGCGAGCTTAAGCATCGCTCATTTATCACATCTCCCAGTTGGGGCTGGTCAAGACTGTTGCACCATTGGAGGCGACGACCATTACAAGTGCATTAGACGAGGGAGCGCCGGATGGCTGGATCCAGTTTACAGATGACACTCGAGGGAGCCCTGAGGGCTGAGCATGACAAGCGCCAAAGCCAAATTTAATAACTGTAGCGTATGCAAAAGTGTTTTCGGACAGATTATAAATTGCATTCAAACGCTGGAAAAATGAACTCGAGCGCAATGCTTGCTAAACTGTAAGCCTTACAGCAGCATGAGTGTGCAAAGGGTCGGACTTGATTGTATAGTTTTATCATAGAGTTACTCAATTAACTCAAAGTTTGATTTAATATACTAAAACTTGGCTTTATAATATATTGAAGCTGAGGGTGAGAGGAGATGAAACAGACTTGTTTGATACATAATTTAGAAGAATTTGTTTGGCTAGAACTAAACTAACATTTTTCTAATTTCTGAATTTTAAACTAAAAGGGAATTCTCATTATTGTTAGAGTTGAAAGTAAACAACAAAATGGCATTAGGTGTACACGCCCTTTGGGGCTGTTCATTAGAGTGGGAGCGCAGAGCTTGTGGGGTTAAAAAAAGGCTGCAATGAAATAATAAAAGATAAATTATTAAAAATAAAATAATATATAATATAATAAACCAAAAATATTAACAAGATAAAATATGCAAAATAAAATAATTAAATATATTAAAAAAAAAAAAAGTTAAATAATAAAAAATCATATAAAACAAAATAATAAAAGCAAAATGAAATAAAAATATATTACATATTAAAAAGTAAAATAATATAAAAAATAAATAAAATTAAAACATTACAATTTAAAATATGTATGTCTTAAAATGTAAAAAAATATATCTATAAATATAAAATAATTAAATATTATACTTTAAGTATTAAAATGTAAATTAAAACATAAAAAAATTTTTTAAAAATACATAATATTAATAAAAACTTAATAATGCAAAAATATAATAATTAAAATAAAAATATTAAAAGATAAAATATTAAAAAATACAAAAGTAAATAAAAAAAAAAATTAAAAATAGAAAATAATATGATTTATTATATATTTTTTGGCAGTTAAAAGTGGATGTAAAATAAAGATTATAAATACTGTCAATATATATAGAATATTAATTGTTTTTAGGTTTAAAGGCCAATTATTTGAAAAGAAGGACTCAAAATCTGAAGATTCCAAAAGCGAATGGATACATTTTGGGCTATCTCAAAAAGAGTTTAGATTATTCAAGCCTGGCTAGAGATCTGATTTCGAAATATGCTTAATCAGTTTTCAACCTTACTTGAATACTAGAATTTAGCAATTCTATATTGAATGTGGATAATATCTGAATCTTAGGCAGACACTGACTAGAGATCCAGTTTTACTGCATTTATAATCAGTTATTTAATCTAATCAAGCCATTCAACATAAAATATATAAAATAAATTGTAAAACTGTATAAATTGTATAAATTTAATATGAATCGTTGCAAGATTAACTGCTTAGCCTTCTGGGACATTAAACGGCACCTGAGTTAAATGCAGCTTATATTCTTCCGGTTCATATAGCTCACATGAGTGCATGCATAAGTGGGTGAGTGTGTGTGCTACTGTGTGTGGGTGTGTGTGTGTGTGTGTGTGTGCTTACCGAATGAAGTCAGCAGACCAAAAACTCTTATCACAGGACGTAAACAGTCGCAAGGCTCGACCGGCTGACGGCAGTGGCGGCGACGTCGTTGCAGCTGCTCATGTTGTTGATGCGGTTGGCTCATGGTGCACTTATAAATTATATTTGTATTTTCTCCTTTGATTTTTGTTGTTTTTAGTTGGACATTTCGCAAACAGCAGCCAACAGATTGGCAGTCCAGTGGCCACGTTAATGCATCGGCTAATACTCGTGGAGCGGCGTAAGCTCAGCGGGACTTAGCTCGGAAGACACATTGTGCTGTGCATTGAATATAAATCAAGTGAACTTTTACGGCAACGTATCCAATTTCTTGGCAAGCGACTGCCCGGCGATTGCCAAGGATGGCGGGGACACTGGGCGACGACAACAACACGACTAACGAATAAAGAAACAATAAGCAGCTCGTTACGCGTTTAAATTTCAGCATTAACTTGGAGCCAGCATACGCTGCGTATGCGTAATGCGACCGACACTCCTCGACGCTGGCACGTATAATTCGTTTTCCTTTTCAACAGCAGCAGAAGCATTTAATCACCGCAGCACTTGGAGTACGACTGTGTGTGTGTGTGTGTGGCAACTAATGGCTGCAAATTACCGTTAACATGCAGCATTCAGCTACCTGCGCCGCGCCACACGCACCACGTCAACAGAGCTGAGTTTTCAAAATGTCCGCCAAGTTTGTGCAGGTGCCACTTGCCACTTGCCACTTGACTCCAGAGCCAAAAGCCAAACCCGAGTCGGAGACAGAATAAGAGTCAGAGCTAGAGTCGGAGAGTGTCCTAAACTACGTCCGCACGCTTCTGGCAGCGCCAAGTGAATGAATAGAGCAATCGTCCTCGGTCGCCTTTCAGGCTGCTCAGACTCCCTAGCCAAAAGGCGGCCAGCAGGCCAACGAGATGCCCTACTTTATGAACTACTGCTCCTGTACATATCTTGCTGTGGAAATTTTAATGAAACTATCTGCTGTTTGCCTAATGAAAGTTTCAATATGGGCGTAAAGTTGGAGAGTGTTGAAGTTTTTTATGTGAAATTATTATTATTATTATTTTTTAAGCTATTGTTAGAGACTTTAAATTGTTGCTGTGTTTATATATACCATGTTTATATTTATTTATATCATTTATATTTTTTTTATTTATATACTCAAAGTTAATTTAATTGCAGCAGTAACACAAATAATATTACGCTATTTAGATATATTAAATTAAATGAGGTTCTTAGGCAATATAAATTTGCCTTTATTTGACATATAAATATGTGAGAAATTAATTTTTAAAAATATATAAGAAAACCTTTTAGTATAATATTTTTATAAATTATAATAAATTATATATAATATAATATTCATATGAAAAACATATTTTATATTAATATATATATATAAATATAAATGAAAAAATGAAAATATATATAAATGAAAATTAAATTAAAATTAATAAAAAAATTATGGCAAATATATATAAATGAAAATTATATTAAAAATTCTTCTAAATATCTCATGGATTATTTAAACTCGAATTTCTTGTTCAATGGGTCTGGATTTATAAAAAAAAAATTCTATGGTTTGTATCACATTTTTGACGGGCAATTCTGATAGATATATAGCTTCATTTTATATCTTTTGAACTTTCTATATAAAATTTGTATTGAAAGTAACTTTATATTGTACAATTTTGAAGCTCAACAAAATTTTAAATATAAATATAAAATATAGCATATTTATTGGTATGAAATATATTAAATAAATATTTTATATTGCCATAATTAATATGAAATATATTTTTGAAAATATAGTTATACAATTTATTTATTTTAACCAAATATTTCACACTAATTATGCAACTATAAAAGATTTATTTAATCAATGTCATATTAATTATGCCTTAATATACAAATAAATATAAAATATTTATGTAATATATTTCATACCAATAAATATTTTATATTAATTATCAATTTATATCTTACATTTATATTCCATTTTAATTCTGGTAATTACCTAATATATATCAAATTTAAATTGAAAATCAATAAAAAAAGGATTTTTAATTATAAATAAAAATAATTGCAGCATTAATTAAATATTCATTCAAAAATCTATTGCTTTGCATAAATTTGTTGTGTGAAAAAGTTCTAAAAAGTCGCCTCAATTTCTATCTTTATATACCTAAAATTTTATACTTCATTTCTTTCATTTCATTTCTAACCTCTCGATATTATGCTGCAGTCGGAGTAATTTTTATAAATTACACAAAGCCCTTGCAACGCTGAATAAATTTTCATAAAAGTCAAGCTCTACTGCTTAGCATACTCTAATAACTCAGCCTAAATTGTTTTTTCACTAAGGCAGCGCATGCCTTCAGTGCTCAAAGCCGACTCCCAATTTCCTTGTTGATTCGCTTTTATTTGTCACGTTGCCCTTCATGTTGTTGTTGCTGTTGCCGTTGCTGTTGCTGGTGTGTTTTCCATGCTACAGTCGCCTGCTCCTTTGGCCAGTCCCCAACCCCCGCGCTCATCACTTTGTGTGTTTGTTGGCGTCGTTTCAGTAATTTTCATAACTGGCGCTCTGCGCGGCAATTGCCGAGGAAGGGCGGAAGCTGCCGCTGCTCCGGCTGCGCGGAGCAGTTGACAATTGCGTGTGGACAAAAACATTTTTCGGCAGTGAAAATGCCACCGTTCCTTGGACTTAGCAACTACGCAGCTAAGAGCCCGCCCGCACCCCCGCCCCCCACTGCACCCCCGCCCATGGCATATTAAACACAGGACTCGCTGAAGGAGCAAATATTTTTTTAGCCTGCTTCAGGTTTATCTACATCGCCTGCATCTCTCATTTTGCGCTTGCGAAGCTGTCGTGCTGTTTGCATTATGCGCCATTAATGGCATCTTTACGGGTACAACGCGGCGTATGCGCAATGCTAATGATGCGCCAGCCGGGCCCGCCTCATTTGGGAAAGTCTTTACGGCGCTTCATTATCTTGGTGATGCCAGCCACCATGGCCACCTCGGGCAGCGCCAGCTTGCTGTCCTCCTGGAAGTCGCAGCGGCGCGTCAGATGGAGCCACGTCCGCTCCGGATTCAGGGACAACGGCATTTGCAGCCAGCTCACGTAGTCGATCTTCAGCGAACCCGTCAGCAGCTGATCGAAGGGCGTGTTGCCTATGAAGAACATGGACTTGAGCACCGAGGTCTTGGCCTCCTTTATGTTCTGGCCGAGCACGCCCTGGAACGGACTCGGCTCGTTGTCGCCCGTGCCCAGCTGCTCGAGCAACCAATCCTTGTTGAACTTCAGATAATTGTAGACCACCTTGAGCGCCTGCTTGCCAATGTTGGTGGTCAGCACATCGCTGGCCAGCACCTCGGCTATGTAGTCCGCAATGCCCACGTCCAGCTCCATGGCGTAATTGGCCGGCGGACTGTGGCTCAAGCGCTCCGACTCGGCATTGGTCAGGGCCAGGTCATCCATTTTGACGGTGCTCACAGCACTCATGCCGCCCGCGCCTCGGCCGCAGCTGCTGCCGAAATCAGTGTCCAGATTGATGCTCTCCTTGGCCTGCTTGAGGAACAGCTCTATCTGGTCCGTGTGCTTGTCGTCCTCGTCCACAGAGCAAATGGCCTCGGACAAGGAGTAGCATACGGCAGCCTTGTCCTCATTCTTGGCTGTCAAGCAGAGAGGGGGATTGAAATATATTTCCATTATATAACTCAGGTCTAAGGCTCACCCTGCTCCTGCAGCTCCGCCGTCTTGATCAGCTCCGTATAGAGCGCCGCGAAGACCACCTGCAGCAGCACCGAATCGCCCAGGGGTCGCGTGGACACTGGTATGATGTCCTGCAGCAGGGCTGTGATCTTGTACAAGCCCTCGGGCATGCAATCCCAAATCTCTGAGATGCACGTCAAGGCCAAGGACATGGCCTGGTACATGCTGGCGCCGTTCTCCACGGCATTGATCAGCATCTCGACGACGCAGTCGAGCACTGGGTAGACAAAGTGCATGATGGCCTCTAGCCAAGGCGTGCGCTTCTGGTTCCACACCTGACGCTTGTCCAGGCAGTCGCTCCAGCCAGTGACAGCGTGCTCCTCCAGCGTCCTTATGAGGCAGGACTTGATGTCGACGGCCTTGCCCACGGCGACAATCAGGTAGGTGAGCGAGAGCACAATTTGGTAGTTGGACTGGCCAACGGGATCTGTGGGACAGGAATACTATATGATTGCAGAAGCTATAGGATTAGAGTGGAGCCCACCTATGTCCGCTGCTATGGACTCGGTGACATTGAAGCACTCGCCACGGCACAGGAAAGCTTCGCATTTCAGCGGAGCCCCCTCGGCGCTGGTGAACGAGTGCTTGGCCACATTCTTGAAGTTCTCCGACGACGGCAAGTGCTGCATTAGGTGACGCATTATGATGCCCGTCAGATAGGCATCTCGCATGAGCAGAATCTTCAGTAGATACGACCAGTGGGCCTCGGGAAAGGCCAGCAGCACGCGCAAGTCCAGGGAGATGGCCGTGTTTGTGGTCAGGTCGGCGAATTCGGTGACCCACTGGCAGGACTGCTCCTTGGGAAAGTAGCGAGGCAGCGCAAAGATAATCCACGCCGAGGGCAGACCATGGCGCGAGCTGAACATTTCCATGTTTTCGAGGCCCTTGCGAAAGACCTGGCGAGGGGTTGGGTAGGATTAGAAGTTGGAAAGGGAATTGCAAATACAGTGGAGCTGGGAGATGCCCAGAAATCCTAATGAAATGAAGGAATCCTTGTATAACACTCAAGGATTCTTTCTCTATTATTTGCCTACATCCGCTGGACATGCTCACCTTGGACAGCACGCCCAAGGGCGCACCGCGCAGCAGCAGGCAGTAGAAGAGCTCCTTGCACTTGGCGTGAATATCCCTGACGATGACGCTCTGATTGCTCAGCTGCAGGCCCACATAGGCCTCGCCGCTCTCGCAGACATGGGGCAGCAGCTCGGCGATGCAGAGCAGCATGTTGCAAATGTCCACCAGGTGCAGCTGGGCGCGGGCCACGCTGCTCACAATCTGCGTGTAGCGCACCGTCAGCACGCTGAGCGTCTCGTTCAGCATGCCCGCGAAGATCTTCTGGGCCATCTTCGGCGGCACCGAGTTCCAGAGGTCCGCCTTGGTGCCGCGCATGTAGTGCCACCACATTTGCACCGTGTACGAGCCGCGCTCGGACTCGAAAAAGGGTTGCGTGTCCTCCCAGTGCAGGCAGTCCGCGTCCTGGATGATGTACAGCAGCAGCAGGCGGCAGTGCAGATCCAGCAGACGCTCAGCCAGCGCCTCGGACATCTGGGCATACTGCTTGAGGCTTAGCTTCAAGGCGCCGCCCTTCTCGTCGCCCTTGGGCGGGCATATGGTAGTCGTGGCTGCCTGCATGTAGACGCTCAGCGAGTTCTTGACCAGGGCAGCGGCGCCAATGGTGGCCGTCAGCACAGAGAGATCCGCGTGATCCAACGACTCCTGCGAGAGTCGATGAATGTGCTCCAGCAGCAGATCCGCCGACTTGGTCACCAAGCTCACAAACTTGTCCGGATCCGAGGTCTTGACCGTGACGCTGCTCTGTGTGGGTAGAGAGATGGGATGTAGGTGGCATGTGGATATAGATTCGGATATGTTCACTCACGAAATCGCATTCGTTCAGCTCCTTTTCGGTATGCAGCAGCCCCGAATGCTTGCGATAGGAGGCAAAGTATTCGTCCTCCCACCTAAATGAAACTCGACCCAGTCAGAATGGAGAGCAGCAGAGGAGACCAACAGGACCTACCAACGTATCAGTTTGATGGACGCAAACGACGCGTAGCGTGGGAAGTCGAGCTTGCCGCCCACCACGCCCGGGCAGATGGGCTCCTGCAGCACGCGCTGATGCGTCTGTTCGTGAAACAAAGCAAGAGTGGGCAGTGTGAGAAACAATGTGTTAACGAGCCTTCCCCAAAGCACTTTTCGCGCATTGCGGTCAGTTCGCGGGGCGGCACCTGATAGAACTCCAAGTCACGCTGCAGCAAAATGGGCACGCGGTCCATTAGATTTCCCTCCTCGAGCACTTCCATTTTCACAAATTCCTTTCGCTGCCGAACTGCAAAACTGATTAGCCAAAGCCAGTCGAGGCTATCGAGCAAACAGCCAACTCGTGTTGTTGCCAGGACAACGGCAACAATTGCTGATGGACGACGTAGCGTGAATAATAATGATAAGAGCTGATTGAAGGCAGCTGCTGATATTTGAAATTTGATAGCCGAGAGTTTCTTAGATTTTAGTTATTTATTTCCTTTTTTATTTAATGCAATTTTTACTGCGGAACGTACTGCTCCCCTTTAGGCATCAGAGTCTACTGAATGAAGCTGTGTCGAGCCAGAGCAGAGGCAGAAGGAGAGCCTGAAACACAACCAGAAGCAGAGGCAGAACCAGAGCCAGAAGCAGAGGCAGAGTTGACCCAGCGCTCAGCCATTGGCAGAGGCAGAAGCAGAGCGACAAGCAGACCCAGAAACAGAACCAGAAGCAGAGGCAGAAGCAGAACCAGAAGCAGAGCCAGAAGCAGAGTCAGAGCTCAGCCATTGGGAGAGCCAATGCAGAGGCAGAAGCTGAGTTAGAAGCAGAAGCAGAGCCAAAGCAGAGTCTGAGTTAAGCCAGAGCTCAGCCAATGGCAGAGCCAGAGCAGAGGCAGAAGCAGAGCCTGAAACAGAATCAGAAGCAGAGCCAGAAGCAGAGCCTGAAACAGAGTCAGAGCTCAGCCATTGGGAGAGCCAATGCAGAGGCAGAAGCTGAGCTAGAAGCTGAACCAGAAGCAGAGGGAGAAGGAGAGCCTGAAACACAACCAGAAGCAGAGGGAGAAGCAAAAGCAGAGCCAAAGCAGAGTCTGAGTTGAGCCAGAGCTCAGCCAATGGCAGAGCCAGAGCAGAGGCAGAAGAAGCAGAGCCTGAAACAGAACCAGAAGCAGAGGCAGAAGCGGAATCAGAGCTTAGCCATTGGGAGAGCCAATACAGAGGTAGAAGCAGAGCCAGAGCTCAGCCAATGGCAGAGCCAGAGCAGAGGCAGAAGCAGAGCCTGAAACAGAACCAGAAGCAGAGGCAGAAGCAGAGCCTGAAACAGAATCAGAAGCAGAGCCACATGCAGAGTCAGAGCTCAGCCATTGGGAGAGCCAATGCAGAGGCAGAAGCTGAGTTAGAAGCAGAAGCAGAGCCAAAGAAGAGTCTGAGTTAAGCCAGAGCTCAGCCAATGGCAGAGCCAGAGCAGAGGCAGAAGCAGACCCAGAAACAGAACCAGAAGCAGAGGCAGAAGCGGAATCAGAGCTTAGCCATTGGGAGAGCCAATACAGAGGTAGAAGGAGAGCCTGAAACACAACCAGAAGCAGAGGCAGAAGCAGAGGCAGAAGGAGAGCCTGAAACACAACCAGAAGCAGAGGCAGAAGCAGAGGCAGAGTTGACCCAGCGCTCAGCCAATGGCAGAGCCAGAGCAGAGGCAGAAGCAGACCCAGAAACAGAACCAGAAGCAGACGCAGAAGCAGAAGCAGAGCCAAAGCAGACTCAGAAACAGAACCAGAAGCAGAGGCAGAAGCAGAGCCTGAAACAGAACCAAAAGCAGAGGCAGAAGCAGAGCCTGAAACAGAATCAGAAGCAGAGCCAGATGCAGAGCCAGAAGCAGAGCCAGAGCTCAGCCAATGGCAGAGCCAGAGCAGAGGCAGAAGCAGAGCCTGAAACAGAACCAGAAGCAGAGGCAGAAGCAGAGCCTGAAACAGAATCAGAAGCAGAGCCACATGCAGAGTCAGAGCTCAGCCATTGGGAGAGCCAATGCAGAGGCAGAAGCTGAGTTAGAAGCAGAAGCAGAGCCAAAGAAGAGTCTGAGTTAAGCCAGAGCTCAGCCAATGGCAGAGCCAGAGCAGAGGCAGAAGCAGACCCAGAAACAGAACCAGAAGCAGACGCAGAAGCAGAGCCTGAAACAGAACCAAAAGCAGAGGCAGAAGCAGAGCCTGAAACAGAATCAGAAGCAGAGCCAGAGCTCAGCCAATGGCAGAGCCAGAGCAGAGGCAGAAACAGAACCAGAAGCAGAGCCAGAAGCAGAGCAAGAAGCAGAGTCAAAGCAGAGGCAGGGCGCAGCCGTAGGCAGAGCCCATATAATATAAATTTATGTTAATTACAAAAATTAGCTAAGAATGAATTTAATAGAAAGTGCTTGTATTATATACACATGTATGTGTGTATATGTATACATTTTAGTTTAAGCAAGACAATATTAGATTTCATATTAAATAAATAATCAATTTTTGTATTTATTTTATTTTATTTTGTCAATGATATGCCCATTAAAAGCTGTTATTTAATCTTATCTGAGAAATAAGATCTGTTTTCAAAATGAAAAAGGTGTAACGGCTGATCAAGTGCCAAGTAGCAAGAAACAGAGAGGGAGAGAGAGAGAGAGGAGTCAGAGCGGGAGAGGGAGAGCTCTATAGATAGTGCCCAACGCTCGCTCTCCTTTATATATATATATATATATATATATATATATATGCCCATTCAATGCCAGATAAGCCGCCGCTCGGACTCTCAGCTCAGTTGATAACTGAGCGGCGCAGGGAGCACATCGACCAGCGGCGGACCTAAGTGGACAACAAAAGTAAGTGGACTCAAGTGGATGCAGCGCTAATCAGCGGCAGACCTCCATGCTGGGGGCGAGCTGTCGGAATATTTTCAGTGCCATAAAGCAGCGACAATTTGTCGCTTATCGGCGCGATACGCCGCTCGTATCAGGCGTATCAGTAATCCATGAATCTGACTGAGTTTCTTTGTGTTTCTCCGCTGGGCACAGCATAGCATGATCGCAAACCTGAGACACTTGACGGGGCGGCTCGGAGCGCAGCGCGGCCAGCTGCAGCAGCAGCTGCGCAGCGCCTCCTACCTGATCGACCAGCCCGAGTACAGCTTCCTCAAGGACCTCGGCCTGGAGCGGGACAATCCCGGCGTCTATTCGGGCAACTGGCAGGGCCGCGGCCAGAGCATCACCAGCTACGATCCCGGCACCGGCCAGGCCATCGCCTCAGTGCGTCAGGGCACGGTGCAGGAGCTGCATCAGACCATCGGGCTGACTGTGGAGGCCTACAAGCAATGGCGGCAGGTGCCCGCGCCGGTGCGCGGCGAGATCGTGCGCCAGATCGGCGACGAGCTGCGCAAGTACAAGGAGCCACTGGGCAAACTCGTCTCCCTGGAGGTGGGCAAGATCTACAGCGAGGGCCAGGGCGAGGTGCAGGAGTTCATTGACATCTGCGACTATGCCGTGGGCCTGTCCCGCATCTACTCCGGCCAGCTGATCAATTCGGAGCGCGCCCAGCACAGCATCCTGGAGGCCTGGCGTCCACTGGGCCTAGTCGGCGTCATCTCCGCCTACAACTTTCCCAACGCCGTCTTCGGCTGGAACGCAGCCATCGCCCTGACCACCGGCAACAGCGTGCTGTGGAAGGGCGCACCCACCACACCGCTCGTCTCCGTGGCCACCACGCGCATTGTGGCCGAGGTGCTGCAGCGCAACAATCTGCCGGCCGTGGTCAGCCTCTGCCAGGGCGGCACCGACGTGGGCGCCGCTCTGGTCGCCGACCAGCGCGTCAATCTGGTCAGCTTCACGGGCAGCTGCCAGACGGGCCGCGACGTCGGCGTGGAGGTGCAGCGCCGCTTCGGCAAGGTCATTCTGGAGCTGGGCGGCAACAATGCCCTGATCATTGACGAGTCGGCCAACGTCAAAATGGCTCTGGATGCGGCGCTCTTTGGCTGCATTGGCACCAGCGGACAGCGCTGCACTACCACCCGGCGCATCATTGTGCACGAGAAGCTGCACGACAGCTTCGTCGAGGCGCTGACGGTCAAGTACGCGCAGCTGAAGCCGCGCATTGGCCACCAGCTGGAGCTGCAGACCCTTGTGGGTCCCGTGCACACGAAGCAGAACGTCGCCAGCTACAAGGCGACGATCGAGGAGGCCCAGCTGCTGGGCGGCAAGGTGGCCTTTGGCGGGCGTGTCCTGGAGCGCGATGGTCACTATGTGGAGCCCACAATCATCACGGGACTGGCCCATGATGCGGCTGTGGTGCACCGCGAGACCTTCGCGCCCATTGTCTACGTGCTCAAGGCGCGCAATGTGGACGAGGCCGTCGCCTGGAACAACGAGGTGGAGCAGGGCCTGTCTTCAGCCATCTTCACGGAGAACATTGGCCAGGCCTTCAAGTGGATTGGCGCCCAGGGCTCCGACTGCGGCATCGTCAACATCAACACGACCACAAATGGCGCCGAGATTGGCGGCGCCTTTGGCGGCGAGAAGGCCACAGGCGGCGGTCGCGAGTCCGGCTCCGATGCCTGGAAGCAGTACTGCAAGCGCGCCACCATCACAGTGAATCACTCGGGCGAGCTGGCCTGCGCCCAGGGCGTCGTCTTCAACGTGGAGTAACCGAGCTGCTCGAAACGGAATTTATATGTAGTTGAACTTTGTTATCTGGATTTGTATTATTAAAATGTCTATAAAAAATGCATTTAAATTGATTTCTAGTTGCTTCTCTGGCGCCGTGGAGCTGTGTCACAGCTCGCTGAGGTCGAAGCGCCAGAAGTCAACCTCAATGTCCTTTGACTTTTGCTTGTGGAATTTATAGCTGGCCTCCAGGTTGTAGCGCAGCTCGGCCACCACGCTGCCGCGAGCGCCCCACTCCTTCGACTTCTTTTGGATGTAGGCGCTGCAAGAGACAGAGCATAGTTAGATTATACATATAAACATATAATATATAGACTAATCAATAAACTAGACTTAAATCAAAATACTTGCTGAACAGAAAAACCTTTCTTATTTATTAGAATATATATAATTTGGATGATCGTATTTGCCTCATAATTACAATTAATAATTTATCGCTTTCCTTGGCTTCTTCTAAAGGATTTTACATTTGAATTTGGTCCTGCACAGCCTGTCGTTGATTGCATTGATAAGATTCACTATTCTCTCAGGTAAGGCACATTACTTCAAAGATTTTTTTTCGTTTTCTGTATTTTGGCAGCTGCTCACTCACCGCGTGGATGTCTTGTGCAGCGAGTAGACTGCGCCGGTGGCCAGCCGCATGCCCACATCCAGGAAGCGCATGTCCATGCCCGCATTGTGTTTGGTGCCAAAGGGCGGATTCATGACAACCGTGTCGAAGGCATTGTCCCACTTGCTACCTGGCAATTGGAGCACGTTGGCACGGATGCAGTCCACGTTTGGCAGCTCCATGTCCAGCACGTTTTGGCGATAGGTGTCCGCAGCAGCGTCGTCCAGCTCGAAGCCAATCGTTAGCTGGGCTCCGAGTAGAGTAGCGCCAATGCTTAGCATGCCGCAGCCACTGCCCAGATCAGCCACCAGCTTGCCTTCGATGTCGTCGTGCTGCTCCTGCATGCAGTGCGTCATGCAGGCGGCTATATGAGGCGGGGTGGGGTACTGTTCGAGCAGTATCTTGGGCTTCTCGAAGCCATCGACGCTCTGCAGGTACTCCTCCAGCTTTTTCAGCTTCAGGCGTGTCATGACGGGGAAGTGGGGGGACGCGGACGTGTGTATTGCTCTATGAAGTTACTTGGCGTTGGGCGCTGGCGGGGTCGGCACTGGTTCCAGGCGAGGCAGCACGGGTATAAAACTATTTCCAAAATACGAATCCTGCGGTATAAAGAAACCCAGAGTTGTAGAGCTCGTTGGATTAAATGCAGATCGTGGCGCGGCGATGCCGCCAGCGGCATTAGGCGTCACGCTCACGCTCTGCGCAAATTCGGCTGGCACTGTCGGCTGTCCTAGCAGCTGCGGTGCGGGCATCTAGCAGAGCAAACCAAAACTATTAGCCAGTTGCTTAATATATATATATATAAACATATCTCTATTTACATTTACCTGATTTGTTGTGCTACCCAATCCGATGAGCAACTGCTTCTTGGATTGTATTTCTTCAAGTATTTTACGGTTTGTTTCAGCTTGCTGTGCACTTGATGTGGGAAAAGCCATCAAAAATAGGCGAAATTTTGTATGAATAACTAAATAAAAAGAAATTAAATAATTAAAACGGTCCAACACGCGCTTTTGTTTTTATTTTATTTTTTTGCATTAAAACTGTGTTGAATCGTTCCGAATTAGTTCGAAAGAACGATTCACTAAACGGAACGATCGAAGCAGTTCCAAAATATATATATTTGGTATTTTATTTTGTATAGTTAAGAAAAAATATATTTTATGAATGAAGTTGCATTATTATTAACTCAATTAGCATTGTTGATGGTTAAAAATCAATTTATTTGCTACTAATTCGCTTAATGTACCATATTATTCAAATACTGGTATTTGGTATTTTTTGTGTAACTGCAATGCTGCCACACTGTTTGTTATCCAAAACGTGCGCTGGCAAACAAAATAAATAACACGCACACACCGCGACAGACGCTAGGATAAAAGAACAACACAGTGCTGCAACGCCCACAGAGCTAAACAAAATTAATTCCCTCATTTAAAGTTGTACGAAATCAACAACTTCAATCATGAGTATGAGCGACGACGATAGAGATATTGACATCGAGAGTGACGTAAGCACAAATCACGTTAAGCCATTGACGTCATAAATAATTTTGAAATTACTCTCCACACACAGGACGATGTGGACTCTGATAATGGCCTGGGCTCCTCGCGACACACCAGCACTGCTAATTTTACGCCGGTAAACACCAAACAAACCAGTAGTAACAACAACAAGGGAGCCCACGTTGCTTTTGTTTATAAACAGACGCCTGGTTCTAGCGCTGTTGTTGTTCTGCTTCTTCTTGCTGAGTTGAGTAAAGGCGGCAATAATACTTTGTTTACTTTCATTATTTCAAGGCCGAAAAACGAGCACATCACAATGCGCTGGAGCGACGCCGAAGAGACCACATTAAAGAGAGTTTCACCAACCTGCGCGAAGCAGTGCCCACGTTAAAAGGCGAAAAGGTGAGTGCATGAAGCAGGTAGATTGATCTTGCGCAGATCTTAAGTAAGAAGAAGAGTAGGTAATTGCAGCCAGGCAGAGCGTAGGGTTTTATATGAACATGTAACTCAATATTGAAGAGATTTAGTAGAAAAATGTATACCTTGAGCGAAAAGGTGAGAGCGGGATGCTTTGCAAGGACAAAGAGGGAGATGCCTAAGTCTTCATAGGCTCAAGGCTGTAAACCCTACTTAGGGTTTTCTCTTGAGTTGAAGTGCTATTGCTGTTCTAAGAGACAATGCTTAGAAGAGTTTGATTTAAGTCTTCGATGTTCTTTAGTATCACAGTTAGTTCTCTTAGTAGTTGAGGTTCTACTGCTGCAATTAGTAGTTGAGGAGACTGAATGCGTATACTTGATTAGACTCTTTGATGTTCTTTAGTAACATAGCTTGTTCTCACTATCTAGACTAAGATTATCTTATAGACATATTTTCTATATGTTATTTTATTTATATATATTTTATATCTAGGCCTATCTTATACCTTCTTTTATATATGTATATACCTTAAAGCAAGTCTCACATATTAAAACCCATTTCAGGCGAGTCGGGCTCAGATACTCAAGAAGACCACCGAATGCATACAAACGCTGCGACGCAAAATAAGCGAAAATCAAAAGGATATCGAGGACATTAAGAAACAGAACAGCATACTGGATGAACAAAGTAAGACTGATTTAAAAATCAATCGATTTTCCCTAAGCTTAAACCCATATCTTCCTTAGTACGTCGACTGGAGGGCAACACATCCAATGGCAGCGATTTCTTGAGCGGCGATGAGCTGAGCAGCGATGTGGAGGATGCGCTGGAGCAGACTGAGTTCAGTCGACACAGTAAAAAGATGAAAACCTTTCATGCATAGCCCATGCCAGGCTATGCTCTCCTCTCCAAGGTTTACGCTAGCAAGCGTAAACGAATCAAATCAAAACAAAATTCTAACAGCAACAGAATACCCTCTAAGTTCAATCTAAATGCCCATCAATACCTTAATGTGTGTATGCGTGTGTGTGTGTGCGTGAGCGTGAGCGTGTGAATGATATTTTGTACTCTCATACTAATAAAAACATTTGTAAGTATCTAAAGAATTAGATAAGTAAAACAGAGGAAATCGAATCATTTGTAAATTTGGTAAATGAGGTCTATTAAACAATGAACCAATCTATCTAAAGTGTATATAATATGGATATGTTTAACAATCTGCTGACTTAGGAAATGAAATTGAAGTTGAAATTCCAGATTTCCCAACTGATCACAGATTTCCGCATTTGCCGATGAACCACGCTTTGTAGGGTATCTAAAAATATATATTTTTATAAAATTAACATACGGTCACACTATTTGAACTTGAGCGTCAGCCAGAGCAGCACGAAGACGAACAGCACAAATAGGAACATATAACACATCTGCTTGGAGCCGCCGCCCTGCTTGGCCAGCCGTACGACGCGTGTCATTGTGTTGCCCAGAAAGCCGCCAGTGCGATCCATGTCGTCGTCGATGCCGCGCAGAAGTTTGTCCTGGTAGCGCACCTCGTTGCCAATGTCTATGGTGAGGGACTTGAGTGCTCCGATCTTCTGTTGCAGCTCCTCAGCGGCGCGCTCGTTTTCCGCCTCGAGTGCATCGTGACTAGCAGGCGCACTGGGGCCGGGATTCTGATTTAGGGGCTGGTAGGGATAGTTGTTGCGTCGCATGCTGCCCTTACTGTTGCCTGTGTGCGCCAGTTTGGCATCAATTTAGCTGCAATTCTAGAAATGGAAACCCCGAAGCCCGTTCAATGTTTTGACACGTAAACCAAATGAAGTGAACTGCTTACTCAGAGGCAAAACAGCTGGTGCAATCGTTGTTATGAATCGTTGGTTGTTCGTTCGGTTTGAACTTTGAATCATTCGGCTGGCTATCAATCAAATTTGCTTTGTAACTAAGGAATCAACAACAAACGGACTCTAACAATCTGCAATTTGTTTAACGTGATGTTTATTAGAGTACTGAGTTCAGTTCCAGAACCAGCTTGATCCGAGCTGCTTTCTATGAACTTGAACTATGCGGGTATGACACCAGCAATTTTGCTGACATATATATGATGACATATAAATAAATAATTTATAACACATAAAATTAAAACACATAACACATAAAATAAAATATAAAATAAATTGTGTGCAAACTTCTAATTTTTTACTAAAAATAATACAATACAATTATATTGATTGAAAGCCACAAATGAACTACAAATATGATCAAAGAACTACTTTTTGTTATCGAACTAGTAGTATCGACAAAAACCAGCTGTTGAGATATAACGTAACGGCGTGTGTTTGTTTTATTTAATCTATTTGCCATATCAATTTTTAAGCCCTTTTCCAAATTATGTGAAGTGTTAGATTTCGGCTAAAATTTAATTATTCGATTTGTGAAATTATACAGAAACACACACTTAATGAATAGACCTGCCATTACGTAAATTAACTGTACTTGAATACTAAATATATTTCTAAGGTAACCACAACAACAACAACATAGTTCTAAAGGTTACTCTTAGCGTTTGAAGTAGTCTGAAAAGTTGAAATAACTTACTCGATCAATACACTTGAAATATTCAGCATGTGGCCTGCTTATCAGCTTTGCTTTGCATTTCCAAATTTCGTCATGACCCAGTGGCGGGACTGCCGCGATGACGTTGACCCTGATTTGCTTCGCATCGCTGGGCGCAGCTAATTTCGTCGCTTAATGCTGATTCAGAGCAACAAATTAGTAGCTCGTTTCATAGTTAAAACGGCGATAATGAGAGCCGTGCGTAAATCGGTGCACATTCAACCGCAACATATTCGATGATAAGGCTTCCTTCGATCTGCAAAGCACATTTATTGATAAGGCTTCCTTTCGATCCACAGCAACAACTACAACGACAACAAGAGCAATAGTAAGAACAATGGAGCCAACCGAAGCGCTAGCCGAAATGGCTGGCGTGCCCGTGGAAGCCTTTCGCTTGCTGGTGACCCTGATAGCTGGTAACTTTACCCAAATTTCACTTTCAGTTGCCTTTGACTAACCCATTTGAGTCCATCAGGCTATCCGATTGCAGCGATTTACCGTAAGGGCATTGCCAACATAGAGAACAAAGCGTTCCATCATCTGTTCTTCGCCTTCTGTGGTCTTAGCTTATGTTATTACAACTATGGCAAGGATACATATCATTCTCTCTTGGCCATCAGCGTCACCTTCGTCCTGGTCCATCTGCTCCGCGGTGCTCCGCATTTGCTCCTCGGCGTCAACTTCGTCTTTCACATGAGCTATTTACTCTTGGGCTATTACTTTACGGCCAGCAACGACTACGATATCTTGTGGACCATGCCTCACTGTATTTTGACTTTGCGCATGATTGGCTTTGGCTTTGATGTGGCCGATGGCTTGAAACCGGAAGCTCAGCTATCGAAGGAGCAGAAAGAGACGGCATTGCGGCATCCACCCTCGTTTCTTCAGCTATTGGCATATGCTTACTTTCCCAGCGGCTTTTTGGTCGGACCTCAGTTTCCATATCGACGATACAAGAGCTTCACACATGGCGATTTCCGGGAACACGAGGGGTGTGTGGCTGCTGGCCTTAGACGTCTGGGCATGGGTGTGGTCTACCTTGGCATCTGCCAAGCTGGTTTAGCCTATCTGCCGGATAACTATTTCCTGTCGCCGGAATTCGCGGAACAGCACTTCATCATACGCATATACTTTTTGGGCTTCTGGGCCAAGTTCACGCTCTACAAATACATCTCCTGCTGGCTATTCGCAGAGGGTGCTCTTATGTGCATTGGCTTCACCTACAAGGGCAAGGATGCCGATGGCAAACCGGATTGGTCTGGCTGCACCAACGTGAAGCTGATGCTGCTCGAGACCGGCAATACCATGGAGCACTATGTGCAGAGCTTTAATGTGAACACCAATCAGTGGGTCGGCCAATATATATTCAAGCGTTTGAAGTTCCTCAACAATCGGAACATTAGCTACGCGGCTGCTCTGGGCTTTCTAGCCGTTTGGCATGGCTATCACAGTGGCTACTACATGGCGTTCCTTATGGAGTACATGATTGTCAGCACGGAGAAGCAGGTGAGTCTTTAACTGCATATATATAAATTGCTTATTAAGTAACTACTTTCCCTCTAACAGATCGATAAGGTTTACACGAAGCAAGTACTGCCCAAGTATGGCGAAACGTTAAACAATTCAATGGTCTACAAAGTGCTCTATTTCGTTGCCTTAAAGTCCTACAATATCGTCTACATGGGCTGGTGTCTCACCGCATTTGTTTTCCTCAAATACGAACGTTGGATCACGGTCTTCAGCGCAGTCAACTATTTCGGCTTTATATACATGCTTGTCTGGGCTTGCCTGTTCCAGTGCTATTGTCACTTCTTTGGCAAACAGTTGCTGAATCGGGAGCCAGCAGCAGCAGCACCAGCAGCAGCAGCAGCAACTGTAAAGCAATCCACGGACTAGTGAAGCGGCCTGTCTGCAATGTTTTACTCGGTATAATTTCTTTCGTTTAATATTGAAAACAAGCCGTTACCAAATATTCATAGTTCGCCCTAATATATATATATATATGCACATATATATGTAAATGGTAAATGATTGAATACGATAAGGACAAAAGGACGTGGCGTGACCGTGTAGCTGTTTCCAATCGTTCATGATCAAAAGCAATGTCTAGTCAGTGAAAAATAGTTTGAGTTGCTCTATGAACACGCAAATGCAGAACGGCGTCGAGACTTATCCAACTATAAAGACAATTTTATACGCTAAATAAGTAAATAAAAATCTAAATATATATTTTGATATGCTCACAAACTGTATAAGAGAGGAAGAACTTCACGAAAAAGTGTAAATTTAAATAAACTATAAAGCAATGAAATCGTATAGAGATTAACATCGATCGGAAACCCCTAAACCTTGTATATATCGTAGGACCAAGGCTTTTAAATTATATCGTAGCTAGTTTTTAACACTTTGTTCCACGCAATTGGTTATATATCTGAAAATTAATAAAGTTCTTGCTTGATTCACCCAAAAGGGACGTCGAGATTTTCTCTTTCAAGTAAACAGCGGAAGGTCCCGCAACCCAAGATCTATAAACCAAATATTCGCCAATAAAGATAAACATTCCTCTTTACAGATACAATGCATTTTGTAAACATATTTATTGGGACTCAGAATGATGATGAGAATGTATGAGAATTGAACCGGGCTAGTGCTCCATGGGCTGTGCATCGCCATCGCCGGTGTCCACGCGACGCTTGGCCCCGCCGCCAGCGCCAGAGCCTACAGTTTCCTCCTCAAGCTCATTGATCTCGCTGAACATGTAGTCATCCTGGTACTCCTTAAGTATCTTGCTGGAGCGATTTTCATCCAGGAACAGAGAGTAGACCTTTTTTACGTCCTCTGTGTTCACTTCGGTGGCTTTGCGACGGCGACACACCAAATTGGCCGTGGTTATCAACTGTATGGCGTAGCGGAGGCTGGTGTCGGTGGCGATGCGTGTTAGAATGGTCAGGGCATCGGGATGCATGATGCAGTCCTCCTCCTCGCAGCGTATCTTGAGAATCTCCTTGACCTCCTTCTCGGTATAGGGAACGGTGCGTATGATAATCATGCGATCCAGCAGATCGATGGGTATGCCGTGTGGACTGCGGTAGTTGGTGCCGCGAATGCGTGTTATGCCACGGTTGGTTGCCATGACCACGACAGGTGCCATATCGGATTCCAGGGCACGATTGAGGTACGAGAAGCACTCAATGTCCAGCATGTGCACCTCGTCAATGAAGAGCACGCCCGGATTGATCTCGGCTTTGCCCTCCTCGCGCCATTCCAGCACCTTGTTGTTGATCTGATCGCGCACCTCCTGCTTGATCTCGCCTGTGTCACCCGAGAAGAGGGCCAGAAAGCCATGGGTGCGACTGTTAATGACATCGATCTCATGGAGCGTCACAGTGTGTACCACTTCCTTGCGCTTCTGCAGCTCCCCCTCGGGGCACTGGACAAAGCGTGTCTGTGCCCCAGTAGCATCGTAGTCACGTGCACGTGTGAAGCTGCGGCCCAGCTTGTTGACCTTGCCGGAGGCTTTGTCTATGGTGATGACATCGCCGGCCTGAATCTTCTCTTTCATGAAGCATTCAATGATTTTATTGCCCAAGTCGTAGTTGGTTTCCATTTCAGTGGTTTTCAGAGTCACCTTGCCCACCTTTTGGCCGGTGCCGGTGGCCGGACGTTCGATCTGTATTTCGACCACTTCGCCCTCGATGATCTCTGTCTCCTCTTTGATGCGCACGCCAATGCTCTTGCGCAGAGCCTGAGAGAGTGCCTCTGTCTTGCTCATCTCCAGTGAGTAAATCTCCGAGCCAGACATACTGGTAAATGGTGTCTCAGTGCCCAGAGCCTGAGCCATGCCCACGGCAATAGCTGTTTTGCCGGTACTCGGCTCGCCCGCAAGCAAAATACAACGTCCAGCGATTTTTCCCTCTCGCACCATCTGCACTACAACGCCAGCGGCACGGCGAGCGTCCTTCTGGCCCACCATGCCCTGCGACACAGCACGAGCCTCCAGCACATCGTCCAAACCGAGGCCGCGGATGTGCGAATGGGCGCCAATGCGCTCGATGCGTGTTATGTCGCGCACTTCGATTTTCTCAGCTTCGCCCATGATTTGCAGCTTCTTCAGGTCACTTTCAGCGGTAAATTATATTATTCAGTTTTCTCGTCGACAAGTTATTCAACTTGTTTGGAAGAAATCAACAAATTGAATGAAATTTTTAATATTTTGTTGCTCAGCAACACAAAACAAATTGCCGGTTCGATAGGCTTGACATGTGTTCTACTATCGATAGCAGGCAAGACCTATCGCATTACTGCGACTACATTGCAATAGCTTAATATCGATATTTCTTCTCGTGAATACAATCGATAGACATCAGACCGACAATTTTAAGCCGCCAACATATGAATTCGAAGAAATAATCATAAAGCAAATTAAATATACTCAATTTGGTCTTTCGACGAACTTGTCACGGCAGTGTGTGCTGTTTTCTTTTATTATTATTATTATTAAATATTAATTACATTTTGAAGTTGTGTACGAAGTATGAAATGAGAGAAAAACTCTAATATAATTAGCAAAAACTTAAATGCATAACAAAGTGCGGCAAATACAAACAGGTTAGTTGGTTAGCTATAGCTGATTAGAATTTGAGCCCCATTGAACTGTTGATGGCATCCTTAGCACTTGCCATTCGACGGCGCCTTGGGACGACAGATTTTACTACGGCCATTCGCGCCATAAACAATATTACAGGAGAAGGTAAAGTAGCCGCATGTCGACGATTTCGTATAATATGTGGATTGGAAGTTCTTGTTCTCCTGTGGCGGGTTCTTTGAGTTGTCCATGCTGCCAGTCACTGACTTGGTGACTGTTACATAGCTATCGGGGGCACGTGGCTTATGGGCGGCCTTATCGGATGCCTTGGCATCGTCATCCTCCAGGCTGATATCGACCTTTTTATCCGTGCTGTGCAGCTCCAGGGCTTTGGTGTGGAACTTCTTCTCCACGTTGACTGTGCCACGGAAGCCATTGGGCACATTTTCTGTGGTGGTGCGTATCGGGTATGTGTTGACGCGTCCATTTTGATTCTGCACCACGCGATATTGGCCAGCGTTCGGGTTGGCCACAACCGCCTGCTGCTTCTGCGTGGGCGATGATTGCATATAGGTCAGTGGAGCAGCTGCAGGCGCAGCCACTATGCCAGGCTCTTGACCCTTGACTTGAGTGGCAGCGGAAGGATTCTCTTCGAGCTTCACAGGCTTTTCATTGTAATAATCTTCCTCGTCGTACTCGTCATAAGGCTCTTCGTCATCCTCTGGCTCATCCTCCTCGGCCAGTGCGGGCTGTCGTTCATCCTCTTTACTGGCTTCTCCCTTCTGAACCTCTTCTTTGCTAGTCTGTGAAGATTTCAGCTGAATCTCGGGTAATCTATCTGATTCGGGAGCAATGGCTGGCCCGCTGAAGACTGCGTCAACACGATCCGTAACACTGGAAACAAATAAGACTTAAGCTCATTTCTTATGCTTGAGCAAGATTTGGATACTTACGCATTTCCAGTGTTGCCAAACTGACTGATCGTATTGAAGAGCTCCCGATTCTGTTCACGGTACGTGGCCACCTGTTCCTTCGTGCCCGATGCAGATTGTGCAGCTCCATGGTAGGAGACTCCAAAGCTAAAAGAAAACAAACACTTAACAAAGATCAAACACAAATCACTTGAGCTCACCTGGATGTGCCGTGAATCTGGGACTGACTTTGACCCGAGTGACTGCCCGATTGGGCCGACGCTTGTCCACCGCCTGCCGTATTCACTTGAGTAGTGTCCTGACCAGGACGGAAACCAATTTGTGCTTGTGACGAAGTCTGGCCAGGTCCGCTCGATTGAGCGTCGGCTAGGCCGCCCTTATCGTTGGCTTGCACTTCACTCTGGCTCTGGTGTATGATGCCGCCGCTCTGTGATGAAGCCTTAGTGCCGCCATCCTTGCCATTAAGTTGTACTTGAGCTTGGGACTGAGAAGGACCGCCAGAGCCCTGAGACTGACTCATGGCTCCATCTGCATTGCCTGTCACCTGAGCACTTGCAGCACGATCGGCGTCTGAGGTCATTGCGCTTGCGCTGAATGAGCTGCCCTTGCTGTAGCTGCCAGAGACTTGAGTCTTAGCAGTTCCTCCATTCTTTTTGCCTTGAGCGCTAGCTGATGCTTGTCCGTCACCAATAGCAGACTCTGCCTGCGAGAAGGCATCATCAGCACCGCCAGCAGCGCCAGGTACGCCTGTGGGACACAAGTGTTACCCAATAGCTTAGTATCATGTCAATCAGTACTTACCAATACCACCGGCAGGGGCAACAGCTGTTCCTGCATCTGTGTAACGTCCGGGAGCACCAATTTGCGCACCACCAACTCCAGGCTGTCCTCCAATTCCAGGTTGACTTACATAGCCTCCGATTCCGGGCTGGCCACCAATTTGGCTGCCTATTCCACGTTGACCTCCGCCTATTCCTGGCTGACCTCCGCCAATTCCAGATTGACCTCCACCTATTCCAGGCTGTTGAATTCCGTATCCACCTGTTCCGGGCTGGGTTCCATAACCAGCCTGACCACCGCCGATTCCGGTCTGTCCACCAACTCCAGGCTGAGTTCCGTATCCGGGCTGACCACCACCGATTCCGGGCTGTCCTCCAACTCCAGGTTGTGTTCCATATCCAAGCTGACCACCGCCGATTCCGGACTGTCCACCAACTCCAGGCTGTGTTCCATATCCAGGCTGGCCACCGCCGATTCCGGGTTGTCCACCAGCTCCAGGCTGTGTTCCGTAACCGGGTTGTCCACCAACTCCAGGCTGTGTTCCATATCCAGGCTGGCCAACGCCGATTCCGGACTGTCCACCAGTTCCAGGCTGAGTTCCGTATCCGGGTTGGCCACCACCGATTCCGGGCTGACCACCACCGATTCCGGGCTGTCCTCCAACTCTAGGTTGTGTTCCATATCCAGGCTGACCACCGCCGATTCCGGGTTGTCCACCAGCTCCAGGCTGTGTTCCATATCCAGGCTGGCCACCGCCGATTCCGGGTTGTCCACCAGCTCCAGGCTGAGTTCCATATCCAGGCTGGCCACCGCCGATTCCGGGTTGTCCACCAGCTCCAGGCTGTGTTCCATATCCAGGCTGGCCACCGCCGATTCCGGGTTGTCCACCAGCTCCAGGCTGACTTCCGTAACCGGGTTGTCCACCAACTCCAGGCTGTGTTCCATATCCAGGCTGGCCACCGCCGATTCCGGACTGTCCACCAGCTCCAGGCTGAGTTCCGTATCCGGGCTGACCACCGCCGATTCCTGGCTGACCACCAGCTCCAGGCTGTATTCCGTATCCAGGCCAAACACCACCGGTTCCGCTCTGACCACCACTGGTTCCGGGCTGACCACCGCCGATTCCGGGTTGCCCACCGCCAATTCCGGGCTGTCCACCACCAATTCCGGGCTGACCACCAGCTCCATACTGAGTTCCATATCCCGGTTGACTACCACCGATTCCAGGCTGACCACCAATGCCAGGTTGGCCTCCAACTCCCAAATGGGTAACGTATCCAGGTTGTCCACCTCCGACTCCTTGCTGTCCAGTTCCAGGTTGACTTACATATCCTAGCTGAGTTTGGTATCCAGGTTGCGTTCCATATGCAGTTTGACTTCCGTATGTAGGCTGACCAGCACCAATTCCTGGCTGAGCTACATATCCAGGCTGACCACCGCCAATTCCTGGCTGACCACCAGCTCCAGGCTGTGCGCCGTATCCAGGCCAAACACCACCGGTTCCGCTCTGACCACCACTGGTTCCGGGCTGACCACCGCCGATTCCGGATTGCCCACCACCAATTCCGGGCTGTCCACCACCAATTCCGGGCTGACCACCAGCTCCATACAGAGTTCCGTATCCCGGTTGACTACCACCGATTCCAGGCTGACCACCGCCGATTCCTGGCTGACCAGCATCTCCAGGCTGAGTTCCATATCCTGGCTGACCACCACCGATTCCGGGTTGACCACCACCAATTCCGGGCTGTCCACCAACTCCAGGTTGTGTTCCATATCCAGGCTGGCCACCACCGATTCCGGGTTGTCCACCAGCGCCAGGATGAGTTCCGTAGCCGGGCTGGCTACTGCCGATTCCGGGCTGTCCTACAACTCCAGGCTGAGTGCCGTATCCTGGCTGAGCACCACCGATTCCTGGTTGACCACCACCAATTCCGGGCTGTCCACCAACTCCAGGTTGTGTTCCATATCCAGGCTGACCACCGCCGATTCCGGGCTGACCACCTGCTCCATACTGAGTTTCGTATCCCGGTTGACTACCACCAATTCCGGGCTGTCCACCAGCTCCAGGCTGAGTTCCGTATCCAGGCCAAACACCACCGGTTCCGGGTTGACCACCACCGATTCCAGGTTGACCACCACCGATTCCAGGTTGCCCACCACCGATTCCAGGTTGACCACCATCGATTCCAGGCTGAGTTCCGTATCCTGGCTGAGCACCACCGATTCCGGGTTGACCTCCACCGATTCCAGGCTGAGTTCCGTATCCGGGCCGAGCACCACCGGTTCCGGGCTGACCACCACCGATTCCGGGCTGTGCACCAATTCCAGGCTGAGTTCCGTATCCTGGCTGAGCACCACCGATTCCGGGTTGACCACCACCAATTCCAAGCTGGCCACCAGCTCCAGGCTGAGTTCCATATCCTGGCTGACCCCCACCGATTCCGGGTTGACCACCACCGATTCCGGGTTGACCACCTCCGATTCCAGACTGAGTTCCGTATCCGGGCCGAGCACCACCGATTCCGGGCTGACCACCACCTATTCCAGGCTGACCACCACCTATTCCGGGCTGTCCACCAACTCCAGGCTGAGTTCCGTATCCTGGCTGAGCACCACCGATTCCGGGTTGACCACCACCAATTCCAGGCTGGCCACCAGCTCCAGGCTGAGTTCCATATCCTGGCTGACCCCCACCGATTCCGGGTTGACCACCACCGATTCCGGGTTGACCACCTCCGATTCCAGACTGAGTTCCGTATCCGGGCCGAGCACCACCGATTCCGGGCTGACCACCACCTATTCCAGGCTGACCACCACCTATTCCGGGCTGTCCACCAACTCCAGGCTGAGTTCCATATCCTGGCTGACCACCACCGGTTCCGGGTTGACCACCACCGATTCCAGGTTGACCACCGCCGATTCCAGGTTGACCACCACCGATTCCAGGTTGACCACCTCCGATTCCAGGCTGAGTTCCGTATCCGGGCCGTGAACCACCGGTTCCGGGCTGACTACCACCTATTACGGGCTGTCCACCACCGGTTCCGGGTTGACCACCACCAATTCCGGGCTGAGTTCCGTATCCAGGTCGAACACCTCCGGTACCAGGCTGCCCACCACCAATTCCAGGCTGACCACCGCCTGTTCCAGGCTGACCGCCGCCAATTCCAAATTGATTGTAACCTCCAGGCTGTGGTCCATAGCCTGGTTGACTACCTCCAGTACCTGGCTGTCCTCCAGTCGTGGCACCACCTCCACCTGTTAGTAATATACCATTGATGTATTTATTAATCATTTGATTAACCAAAAGAATTAGTCACCTGGTAAACTTATGATGGCATCGGGTCTACCGATGCGACCGCCAGCGACGCTGGGACCACTTGGGTATAGGTTAGAGCCTCCAGGTTGATCCGTACGATACCCAGAGCAGTCACTGCAATCGCCAGCAGAGAACTGGCTCTGCGCTTGACCCATGCCATGGCTACCAGCTGAAAAAGTGAGTTCTCTTAATCAGTAAGTTCGATTGAGGTATTTCCATGATAATCGACTTACAAACAGTTGAACGCGAGCCACTCTCATTGGCCTCCGCCTCCGCTTTGCCCTCTTCCTCGGGCTTACCAAAGTTTAAGTACTGAGACTGTGTTTGTCCTCGGACACTATAAGCATATAGAGCTAGTCAAATGTCTGCCTTTAGTATTGGCTTAGTTAGTTACTTACTAGCCTCTGCCGCTTCTCTTAGTGCGCTCTAATTCAGTCAGTGGATTAAGCTCCGCATCATCATCCACAGATGATTGATCCTGCAGTTAAATAATTAATTTTGATTAACTAAGTTCAATGCTAATGTCGGGCTAATCTAAAGTCTAAACTCAGTTTGTTACTAAAACTGACCTTGGTCACAAGTCTACCAACGATTCGCTCTTATCGCATTTTATTTGGGCCGAGTTCATGTGCATTGAACTACTCTACTTTCCCTCTCTCTCTCTCTCTCTTTCACTCTCCCTCTTTCTCTCTCCCCCACTTAATTCAAGTTTCATTAACAATTTTTGACACTTACAATTGCCGCTCCATTTGTGTATGCTATGAGCAACAAGACGCCAAGCAGCGCGCCCCAACGAAAGGGCAACATTTCAATAAATCTAATTTGAATCCAATTGGAACGCGTGCTCGAAGTGCTTCGACAGCCAGCAAAACTGTGAATTGAAATTGAAACGTATTATCAACACATTTACTAGATTGCCCATATATGTATGTACATATATAGTTATATTTTAATATTATATTTTTTTATTAGTTCTCGGTTTTTCCTTCAAGTGCGGATCGTTGCTCTTCGCAGTATCTGTCACAAGGGGTTATCACCAAAGACACTTTATTCAAATCAGCACGCAAATGCCAAAAATAATATAAAAAAAAGTTGAAATTTTAATTATAAAACTAGATTTGTTCTTGGACTCAATTTTAGTTTTTAAAATGATGTAATAACATGTGTTGGCAAATTGATGTACATTTGAGTAAAGTGCTGGAAGTATTTGATTGATTTATTATGTATTTGGCATATATATAATGTCTAATATATTTATTATTATGTATTTTAATATTATATATTGATTGATTTGAGAATTTGATATAAATATTTATTTTTATATATTTATATATATTTTATATATATGTTTTAATTATAATTTAATAAAAATAATTTCTGATCAGTTATGAGTGATAAGCGATTATATATTTGATATAATTTATTATACAATATATTTAAAATTATATAATATTTTTTAAAATTTATTATGAAATATATTTATAAAATATATATATTGTATCAGCTCAAACACTTTCACTTATAATCAGTTTAAGTTCACTTTTTTTTAGTACTTTTAAAGTATATAAACAAATATATATATAGCTGATCCACTCAGGCACTTCCACTTTTATTTCAAAAATTAACTCATAAAATCTTTTCACTTTTTAAATTTAAAAACAAACTTAAAATTCTTTGTATAATATATAAATTTGTTTACTGCTTAAAGGATTTATTTGATATCCTTTTTATTTTATTTGTATATCAAAAATAGTTTAATTTTTTTTTATTTTTTGACTCTCATCCTTGACACAATTATCTCAGCACTGATAATATCTGTGGAATTCAGCTCTCATGCACTTGTCTTCGTATATATAACACTTGTTTGCACATATCCTTGATTATAGTTATATAAGTGTATTCCATAAGTTTGCTGCTTTGTGCGTGCACACATACTTCTTCGCCTTGCGTGTTTAGGATCCAAATGAAAGTTCCGATCTGCAGCCGAACGCGACAACTGCTGGATTGCGAATAACGTAACGCTGTTGGAGCATGGAGACGTAAAGTTCTCGAGCTGTGGCTCAATTCATTGAAAGCCAAGCAATTTCAAATACATTTGCATGCGAGCAGCACCAGCCGCAGCATGAATATTTATTGAGGATTCACACATAGAGCGCTGCCTTATCGCGCATATGTCTAAGCATATAGAGACGAAGCACTTAGCGCTGGCAGCTGTATGGCTGTATGTGTGTGTGTGTACCGCATCGTCGCCATTCATTTGAGTCCATGTTTATCAACACTTTGATCGTGTCAATCGATCACTTCGTTTCGGGGCGCCCCATTGAATGCGTCTGCTTCAGCGTTGCAACATCGTCGCCAATGGGGGAGACTTTTGACCCATTTTAGGCAAATGTGCGGCCATTTATTAGCATATAAAGATACTCAATTGTGTATATCTTCCATTATCAAGTGTGCCTCGACTCCCTCCCCCTCGCCCCTTGCCACACCCACAGGCCGGCTCATTAAATATGCATGTGGTCTGGCTATGTTGCAATTGTCGAGCTCAACTCTTCGATTCCGTTCTTCTGGCTTGCTTTAAATGTGTTTTAGCGGAAGCAATTTGCGCTTGATAACCTCTGCGGTTCCTTGAGAGCCTCGTCATATCTATAAATAAAGCGCTGGCACACCAATGCTAAGCTTATCTGTCACCAAAACAAAACTAGAATCTAAATTGTTAAACATATATTTATTTCTTTGAACTGTAGACGAAGTATTGAACTGTACATAAATTGAAAAGGCTTGATGAGTTTGTTTCAAGGGTAGCGATATTTTTAATTGAAACGCGCTCAGAGAGCCGAAACAACCCAGTTTGATAAGATCAACAAGAAGCAAACTTTTCATTAATAAATAATTGCCTAGGCCCATTGAAATAAATTTGCATGCACCCAAAAAATCTATTGGGAGCATCTATCAATGAGAATTGAATAGGTTTTTTTTTTAGTTTTAATTTATTTATTTTCATATACATTTACACATATACATATTTTTTAAACATATCCATACATACATAATACATCATTTTTGAATTTCGCCTTTTGGCGCCCTAATTCAAATTGATACAAATTTCTGCTTCACCCTGTGCTTTGCTCATTTAATACCAACATATTTTAATACTAACTATATATTTTTTGGTATTTTTACACATCACAGCTTAGCCACACTGTGCACAAACTGGTCTGTTTTTTGTTTACGTTTGAAAAGAAAGTATAAGTTATAGAAAATATATATATTATTGAACACAATGGCCAGCGGCGACTGGATGCCTTTGATTTTCTGTGGCTTGTCAGTGCCCATCTCCATATTCATGTGGCTGGGCAACGTGGCATTCTCGAAATTCTGGAGCTACGACTATGAAGGTAAAGATTGAATTAATGCATTTCCTGATAAGACACCGTTTGAAATGGATTTATTAATAGAGCCATTGGTCATATCGCCGACTCGTTGGCTATTTTCCACACTGGCACCGTTGGCGTTGATGACCATTGCGCTGCGTCGCCGCTCCGTGAGCAAATCTGGTGCCGCTCTGGGCGTGGTCGTCGCCTTCACGCTGTCCATAGCGAGTCACCCGTTCTTCGCCAGTCTCGTGGTGTTCTTCTTCAGCTCGTCCCGTGCGACGAAGTTTCGAGCGCAGCTAAAACGCAGATTCGAGGACGACTTCAAGGAGGGCGAGGGACAACGGAACTGGGTGCAGGTGCTCTGCAACGGCGGCATGGCCACGCAGCTGGCGCTGCTCTATCTGATTGACTGCGGCAGCGGCGAGCGTGCCATTGACTTTGCCAAGGAGTACCGCTCCAGCTGGATAAGCATTGCCGTCATGAGCTCCTTCGCTTGCTGCAACGGCGACACCTGGAGCAGCGAACTGGGCAGCGTGCTCTCCACGCGCGATCCCATCTCGATCATCAGCTGGCGCCGTGTGCCACGTGGCACTAATGGAGGCATTTCCCTAGTCGGCGTCGTGGTCAGCCTGCTGGGCGGCTTGCTCGTCGGCTTCGCCTACTTTGCCACCGTCCGCTACACCGTCGAGGCCAAAATGCTGCTCGTCAGCCCGCCACAGTGGCCCATCATTCTGTTCGGAGGCATAGCGGGTCTCTCTGGCTCGCTGCTGGACTCTGTGCTGGGCGGACTGCTGCAATTCTCCGGCATCAATGAGAAGGGCAAGATTGTGGACGCGCCCGGCAAGGGCGTGCGTCATGTGAGCGGCCTGCGCATACTCGACAACCACAGCGTCAATCTCATCTCCACGATTGTGATTGGTGTGACGATGCCTCTGCTGGCGCTCAAGTTTTGGCCCGTGCGCTAAGCACCCTCAACTGATTCCTACATGCATGCTCCTCCAAGCGAACAAGTTGACTTCCATAGAAGGCATGCAAAGCAAACGATAGACTCAAACACAACGACTAGAGCAATGGCGACGCTTATGCTTAAGAGAAATGATACTGATATCAAAACTATTCCACTAACTTCTTCATACATCTATCAGCTGAGGCTGAGCAATGCAGCCAGCCCTCAGCCTCACGCAATCATCGAACATATCAGCATAGAAAGAAATTGTTATGTATATTAATAACGACTTCGACTGTATCAAAGATGCAAAAAACATTTCAAAACTCACCTGACTCAAAGTTAACAAAGCTAAAATCGAATTCTAAATTCTAGTGCAACATTTTATAAGCTATTTTTGTAATTCAGATTGAAATGTTGTCGAGTTCGTAGTTCAACTACTTAACTGCCAAGCGGCGGCCTCTGAACTAACCCACTGACATTGTTAAGCTGCTTTAGAAACTTTCAAACTTTCTTGTCACTAATATAGAATCATTTATTAATGCCCTGAGTTTTATTGAGTCTCCTCAGCTTCTGCAGCTCGATGCTGCGCATGAGGTTCTGGGTGAGCGCGCGCAGCGCCTCGTTTGGGGGCGGCGTCATGCCCGTCGCTGGCTTGGCGAAGCCTATGGAGAACTTGATCATGAGGTCGCCAATGGGCGAGTTGACGAACTGGGAGCCGGTCGAGATCGTCTTGAAGATGATGCGCCGCTTGTGCTGGTAGATCTGTGGATCGTGTGGCACCATGTTGCTCGAGCTGATGCTGGGTTTGGCCTGCGGTCGGGGCTTGCTGATGTTGGTTGCAACTGGCGCTGCGGTCGTGGTTGGGAGCAGCTCGGTATGGTTGACTGGCGTCGTGGTTGTCAGCTTGGGTTGCTGGCTCACCTTGGCTCGAGTTGTGCGTGGCACTGCTGTGGTGGTGCGTCTGCGTTGGGGACGATTGCGTATGGTGGTGCTGGTGGTGCTGCTTGGTGACTGTGTGGAAGTGGGCAGCAGCGGCGCCTGATAGCCAGTCTCAGGCAGCTCCTCGCCAGCTGTAGCTGCATCTGGTTTCTCCGCATTCCCCTGACCCTCCTCCAGCTCTGGCGTCGCCTCATCCACGTAATCCTCATCCGCTTCCACTGCATTGTTGCTGGTAAAAATGGGGTTCTTGGGCGGCGGTTGCACGCGCTGGCGCTTCGTCTTCTCATCCTCATAGATGGGCACGTCGGGTCCAGTGGAGGCCAGCACCTGCTCCATTTGCTTTTGGAGTATTTCATAGAGCGGCGTATTCTGCTCGTCGTCCAACAGCTCAACTGGGTCACTGGGCACAAACTGATTGTTGACATAGGCGCTGCGTCCGTCCAAGTCCTCCTCGAGCTCCAAGATATCGTGATCCTGCTTCTGGGCGCGAGACTCAACGATTGGCTGGTCTGTGGCCGCGTTGCTGTCGGCATCCGCAGGAGCCGCCTCACTGCTGAGCAGCACTAAGAGAGGAGAGCCTTGTAAATCTAATAGCTTCTCTTCTGGCTCGACTTTACTCACCTCCGCTAAGGATTAGCAGCAGCTTGAAGACTTTGACTCTGTCGGTTCCGTTTGCCATTGCAGTCGCTGGGCTACTGTGTGCAGTGGGTGCATTTCTTGCAGCTTTTATAGGGCGTCCGCGGGACAACCTGCCTGATGGACCAATCTTTGTCTGTGATCTGATGTCTGTTTAACTGTCAATCAACTCTATTAGAACTTCCATAGAACTTGTTTGACAGTTCAACGAACTGCAGAGAGGCGCCCAAATGCATTTGATTCTGCTCTTTCTCTCAAGGGACTGTTGTTAAGCCGCCCACATTTCATCTGTAAGTGGCTGATAAAAGCTTTCTTATGGCTCGCTTTTAATGTTTTGGGAGAATATAAAAATAAATAATGTTTTCTCTTACCAGAAAGTTTATTCTGCTAACTTTTAAAAATATAGACAACATATAATAGATCTTTACTTGATTTGAAGGCTTAAGAAATGATAAGATTTCACTTTGGAACACCCATCGTCATCATCATTCTGAGCTGTAGAAGATCAAATATGAAATATTACTTCTGTTACAGATTGAAGATCCCTTCACATTATTAAGGTAAATGATCTTTTTATTGACTGGACTGCCCACTTGGGCATGTTTAAAAATTAAATAAATTATAAAATGAAATATAAAGAATATATATATATATATATATATATCAATTATTTTTATATAAATAAAAATATTAAATATGGAATTAATTTTATAATTTATTACATTTTTCTACATTACATTTTTTAAAATTTTCTTTGTTAGCTTATATATTTTTATATTAATTAATATTATATTTATTATCTTCATTATTAAAATTTATTTTTTTTTTTATAAAAATTCTTTTTAGTTACGAAATTGTTATATATTTTTTATATTTCATTCTAAAGTTTTTTTTTAATTTTGTAATATTGAAATTTTTAAAATTTATTTTATAGTTTATTATTTATTTAATTTATTATATAAAATTTGTTGTATTATAAAAGTCTTAAAATTTATTAACCTCCCTCGCATTTGCCAAGCTTAAATTAAAATTCATATTACTGATTTTTTTAAATATCTTCATTTAATCATTTTTTTTATTTATTTTTTTTTATCTAAGTTTTTTTATATATATTTTTTCAATAGGATTTGTATTAAATACTAAAATAAATTAATTTTATTAACCTTCAGAATTTTAAGAGACCACATATTTCAGTTTATCCTTGTCAGACTTGGGCTTGGCCTGCTCCTTGATGGGCTCTGCAGGCGTGGCAGTTTTCTGCAGCTCTTCCTTAGCCTGCTCCACAGCTGCGGGCACAGGGCTGGCAGCTTGGGGGACAGCAGCTGCAGCTAGTGGCTTGGCAGCTTGCTGAATTTGGACCTCAACGTCTTTCACGGGCATTGGGGGCAGAGCAATGGCTTCCACGGGCATGGCCACGGGTGTAGGAACGGGCACGGGCTCTGCGAGCAAGGGCAGCACAAGGGGCTCAACTTTCTCTGGTTTGCTCTTGTTCTTTTTCTGTTTATCCTGATTCCTTTGTTCCTCGCTGCTTTCATTGCTCTCCTTGCTGTCCTTATTTTCCTTGCTGTCCTTGCTGTCATTGCTCACCTGGGTGGCTTCAGCTTCAGTAACTGTTGCAGCCGTGGAGTTGTCACGGAAATAGGGCGAGCACCTGAACTTCTTGTCTGTGTAGGCGGTTTCCTTGGGATACATTTGCTGGCACTGATCGTAGGCCAGGTCGGTCCACATGCCATGCGTGCGACACTTGGCCACGTTCAGCTTGCACTTGTTGTAGAAGACAGCCACCTCGTTGGCCGTGCGGCCACAGATGGGCTCGTAGGCCTCCACGCAGTCGTCGTCGCACAGGTAGCCCTCGCTGAGGGAGTGGGCGGCGCTGTTGATGGCAGCCGAGTTGCTGGCCATCTGGCAGCCCGCCTTGGTGGGCTCGCAGCCGAACCAGGCAATGGGTATGGCCAGGTAGGGCGGACTTCTGCGCTTGCCATCAGCGCCCATCAGGGGCGTGTATGTGCGCTTCACATAGTACGAATGCTCCTCGGTGGACACCTGCGCCTTGCCTGCGCTCAAATCCGAGGAGCTGGACCACTTTACCTTCGACTTGGACTTGTGTGCATCGTGGTGATCGTCGCCCTTGTGCTTGCGGCGTCTGGCCTCAGTGCCGGCAGGTGCTAGCAGCAGCAGAGCGGCGACTGCAAGGGAGAAATCATGACTTGGATTGGGAACTACCTGGAAATAGTGGTTCCAACTTACCTACGATGCAGGCAGCCTGGTAAGGTCTCATCTTTATTGATCTGTGTGTGTGTGTATTGCTGGTAAGGTCTTGACGCTTGCTCGCTGTGACTATCACTGGCCGCTTCTTATGCTGCGTGGCCTCTTAAGTATCTCAGCTCTGGCCTGGCCGCACTCAGCTGTGCGGGGAGTTCTTTTTCTTTTCCTTTACCGGTTTTCTTGGTAATCTCAACAGCACAGAAAAGAAGAAGCTGTAGCTGCGGCTGTATTTTCTTCTGTTTCTGTTTGCCCGCAACGAAAGTACGCAGAGCTGAAATTTTGGTGAAATTTATTTATGCAAACTCATGTGGTCCCCATTTATCAGCGCACGCCCGTATACCCTTTTCTGGCTTCTAGAATGTTGTTGGCCACGAACTGGTTATCTGTTTATCACCTCACTGCCAGCAGGCCGCCTGGTGCCCGCCCACCCGTTCGCAGCGCTGCAGCTCCAACAGCATCGAAAGCCGGTTCCGGAATTGGGTCAATCCGAAAGGTTTACTGATCTTGTTTTACGGCCAGAAGACCATTCTTTTCGCCTTAGGAGCTCATCGTGCGTTCAAGTATCTAACTATTTACTTTAAATTAACATCCAATCATGCTGCCTGCTCGTTATCAACGAGCATCTAACAGGAAAAAACTGTTATTGTTGCACTCATTCGAGTCGCTGCTGGAACTCCAATTTCTGGGCACTTCATATGATTATGTGGATAATTATTGTAAACAATGTTCAGATGTGGTCTGTGGAAAAAATCGGAGTTCTTATCGTTGAATCTGTGCTTAGTGACCCAGTTGTGATTTATGGAGAAACCTTTGAGTGCCAGACGATGTTTGGATTTGAATTTCTTTCTATTTAAAATTAATTATAATTTTTTATCATCGAATTATATATTATAAACATATAAAAAAATATTAGAAAAATTTGAAACACATTCCGAGAGCTTAATTTAATACTAACAATTTAATTAATTAATATAATATTTACGTATTAATAGAATTTTATATAATTAATTGAACTTTTTGATATATATAAAAAAAATTAAAATTATATTAGAGAAATTGAAAATACAATTTAAAAACTTAAGAAATTCTTTTTATAATTTATTAACATATATTAATTTATTTTAGAAAGTTATAAAAAATATAATTTGAGAGTTCAAGAAATTATTTAACTAATTTTATATTAATAATTTATTTGATTAATGTATATAAATTTAATTTGAGGGTATTAACAAGAGCATATATATATATTTCTAAAATATTTGTTTAATCAATAATCAATAACAAAAAATCTGCAAGGCAGATTTTGTTGATCAATTGCTTTCTCCATATTAGCGTGATTCACTCACTGCTGGCTGATTGCTTTCATTGTTATCAGATGCATTTGAGTTTCGAATTAAGATCTATGGAAAACTTTTCAAATGCATTAGAAAGTTCAAGATGCGATTGGTGTGGGAGATCCCAATGGACTTAATTATTGCATAATTAGACACGGCCAGAGGCTGAGCCAGACTATTGACGGAACTTAATCAGTCAATTAGGTGCGTCAGGCTTTTGTTGTACAGCAACAAGAAAACTCTTTTAAATTGTAAACATACATATTTGCATATGCCCACAACAACAACAACAGCTGAAGTTTGCCTCGTAACGCCCGCAACTGGCAAATGGCTGCTAATGCCTAAGCCAAATAGACGAGAGATGGCCAAAACTTTTGAGCATAAATCAACAAATTTATGAAAGAAGTGACCAGAAACCGAGTTTTGAATAAATGATTTCGGTTTCTTTTGTGTTGCGTAGAGGAAGAAAAAATGAAATAAACGAGCTAAACAAAAACAAAATAAAGCAGTGAAAAAAAAAAAAACAGAAAAAGAAAAAAACAAAAATAAAAGAAGAAAGAAAGAGCGCCGAGAGCTGGCTGCAGTAAAAACGTCGGCTTGGCCAGCGGCCAGAGACTCCCCCCCAGTACAGAAAAGAGCGCCAGCCTGGCCGAGGCCTGGCCTGGCCTGGCCTTATGCATACTTTCATTTTAGAGACAAAACCGCAGCCGTCGCATGGCTATAAAAAGCGAAAGCAAAGCGCTGGATTCGCTCATAAAGACCGCAAAACTGCAAAAGTCAACTGCGCCCCGTGCCCGTTCCCGTACCGCACCATCAGGATTAGCCCAGCACGAGCAGCAAATATGGTTAAGCACATTTACATGACACTGGGTAAGTGGCAGGTAGCAGCCGCCCTAGAGCACGGCTTTAATGTACAGCTTTGCATTATCCGTACAGCTGCACTGGTCGCCTTGGCCATTGCTGTGCACGCCGCACCCGCGCGGGTGGAGTACGATGTGGTTGGGGAAAGTGATTTGCCCGCTGTAAACAAGGCCGAGGAGGCGGCGAACTCCAGCGCTGACAGCGATGAGGAGGACGACGACGACGACGATGAGGAGGAGGCGCAAAAGCAGGAAAACGATGACGACGAAGAGGATGACGACGATGATGAAACCTTCAGACGCCGTCGCGAGGCCGTTGAGCCCGCCAAGGAGACAGCTGAAGTCGCCGCAGTCACTGAGGCCGCCGAGGCAGCTGCGGCTGCAGCTGAGCCAAGCTCCGAGAGCGCCACCACGATACCAACCACAAGCTCCGTGACGACCACGCGCAAGCCCGTGCTCGTGCTCATACGCGATGCACTCAAGAAGGTGACCACGGGCCTGCCCACCGAGCAGGTGGCCAACAATGCCCTGCAGTACTTCCAGCTGTTCGAGCATTTCATACAGCAAACCATCGAGCAGGTCATCGATGCCGCCGACGACGATGAGGAGGAGACGCCCGCAGCTGCTGCTGCTGCCGCTGCCACAACTGCCACGGAGGAGACGGACAAAAAGCCCGAAACGCCCGCGACACAGCCCGAGCAGCCAATCGAGGCGGCTGCAGCTCCAGCTCCAGTCGAAAATGTAGCCAAGCCCGCAGAGCCCGCTGCGATTGCTAGCAATGCCGTCTAGTTCCTAATCCTCCGAATACCTCAACTATTTATTCTAAACTATTTATTGTTAGCCATAAAGTTTGCAAATATACAAAATATATATATATATATAGTTGTTGTCTATAGCTCCGGGCGCTCAGAGCTGTGCCTGAATCTGGCTGCGACTCTGGCTGCGGTGCCGATTGGTCGTGCGCTTTTTGGGCGGCTCAATCTGCTCGAGCAGGCGATTGAAGTACGAGTTGGGCGCCTTGGTTGAGGCATGTTTTTTGTGGCTTGAGGCCGTGCGTCGCTGCAGCTGCAGTTCCTGATCGCCGATGAGCAGGCTAAGCGGCATCTGGCCCGAGGTGTTGATGTAGATGGGTATGGTTATGTAGATGGGCGAGCCAGCGGGTAGGGCGTCCAGCTTGGGGTCCTGAAAAGGAAAGGGGTAGATGAGAGGAGGCAAACAGCAGGTGTTTCACTATATACTACCTTGCTAGTCTCCATTTGAGGCTTGCCTCGATCTGCTGGTGGCGTAGTCGCCTCAAGCTCCGGCATGGCCAGCTGCTTCAGGAAATGCAAGGGATTCGCATCGTGGCTCAAACTGTTGGTTTCATCCTCTGTCAGGGCGGGCAGACGATCATTATGAAAGTTATCATCATGATCCTCCTCGCTGTGGGGCAGATATATCTTGGTTTTGGCTGTGGAGCTGCTGCTGGGCTTTGGGGTGCTGCTGGCTCGAGTGGACTCCAGCAGGGCCTTCAGCTTGAGAGCCTCTGCGGCGTCATTTGGATTGGCCGCGCCCTGGGCCGCACAGAGCGTGCCGCAGAGCAGCACAGCTGGAAGGATCAAGAGAGTTATGGAGACGCGCAACTTGTATTAATGTCATATTTTATTTGATAAAATATTACAATCTAGAGGACTAAAACTAAGTTAAGCTACTGCCTAGCCCTAGACTAAACCACATGAGCAGTCATTATCATTATCGTCGTCAATCATCCACTTTAGAGCACCGTTCGCTTGCCGTTGAGCACGACATCGGTGAGTCCGAGCTCCTGGAATTGCTCGAGGCGCTGCACTTGGTTGCACAGCCGCTTCTTGAACTGCACCTCGCGGCTGAGCATCTTGAGGTCGTCGATGCTGCACATGTTGTTGTAGCCGCACATGTTCTTGGCGATGAGCTCGGCGGTCAGCATGATCTTGGCGCGGGACAGACGTAGATAGGAGTAGTGCCTGTTGGAGCGGCGCAGCTCCTGGCGGTAGAGGAACAAGTGATAGTCGAAGCTCACGTTGTTTCCTGGCATCTTGAAGCGCTTTGTCGGTGGGCCCTCCGTCTGATCCTGTTCCTGCTTCGACTTGGAGCTCTTCTTCTTCTTCTGTCTGCGTCGCTTCTTGTGCGCTCTTTCTTCCTGGTTATGGCTGCTCATATTTCGCTGCTGACAGTGTGACGTTCTTGACGCGTTTGATGTCAGCTATTGCAGGCGCTATCCTTATATATGCAGCAGGTAGCCTGGGCAGCCTGTGAGCCTGTGAGCCTGGCTCGCCACCCAACGAACCTCGCCAGGTAGTTCATCTCATTAGCGCTTGGCCTCGCGCACGTGCACCGATCCAGGCTTTTCATTCGCCTTATTTTCCGCAAAGGTTGTCTGGGTAAGTCCATAGTTTATGGCTTTATGGCTGGGACCCGCCGGCTGTGTCCAGTCTTAAGCCTCAATTACGACTAAGCGCCGATTGCGGAAATCTGATCGCGTCGCGACTTTTGGGTTCTGTGGAGTTTTGCATTTTGGGTTCTCGGTTTTCGCGAAAACCGCACGGAATTCCCGGAATTTATGGATGGTTCTCGCTAACACATTTAGGAATTGTCGCGGGCCAGCAAATGCTGGCCTTGTCCCCATTTTGCGGCTTCTAAGTATTGACTGGATTGATGTTGGGATTGTCTGTGGCAAGGTTCTGGTGGGCTGAGCTATGTGTGTGTATTGCAGGACTTTGGCATGTAATGAACTAGCCAGCAATTAGAAATTAATCTATATATATCAGCACAGATCAGTCTTGAGACTGCACTAACAATTTGATTTGGCATGAGAGGGTTACTTGATGTATTTGTATATATAACCAAGAACCCTTCGCATGCAAATTGCTGACAAATCAAATACTTGATTCAGTATCAAGGATCAAGTCGCAGAAGCAGTCCTATAGCTTATGCTAACTCGGCTTGTCAGCTGTGACTAAGACTTGCAGCCTTAGTTTGAGCGCATTTTTAAACTAGAGTCCTGTTTAGTATCGCTCTTAAATATCTTTAGCTATATTACTAATTTGCTATAGACCATATATATTATCTTTATCTTTGCATACTGCTCAAGCACTCTATAACCGAAATATATGAAAAATGATAAAAATAAATTAAATTTGTGGACAATACAATGTGATTGGTCTTTGTCCCAGATCCCTATTTCGCACAGCTATATATAAGGTGTATAAGATATACACTATACTAAATATAAAACACAAAGCTTTAAACTCTTCCACTCCAAATCTTCAAGCTGAAGATAGTTCTGCAACAGCGTGTGCATCAGAGCAACTCTCTTGGATATTAGGCTCTGCAGAAGTCAGCCTGATCTTTATTGTGGGACTTCAAATAAATATATATATATATCATTCCTTTTCAAGATCTTTAAAGCCAGCAAGTCTGAATAGTCTTCTTTTTAGATTCTTTTTCATTATATAAGTAGTTCGTCATTCACTTTCTTTTATAATCTTTAATCTCTTATCTTACCTTCAATAACATCTTCTGCTTCAATCAAGCACTCACAAAACAACAGTTAAAATCAATTTATAAATATATAATTCTATAATTTCCAAGTAAAAATCAATTTATATATATATATATATAATTCTCATATTTCATATGAACACACTTTATATATATAGTTCTCGAGCTATCAAGTTAAAATAAATTAATATAAATAATACTATATATTTCTTAAATTTCATATCAATAACACTTTATATATATATAGTTCTCGAGTTATCAAGTTAAATTAAATTTATATAAGTAATACACTATTCCACTCTTTAATCTTAAGTTAGTTGAACAGCAATAACAAACTAGTTCTTACAATACGGTTTAACGCACCTCCACAGAGCAAGTTGATAGACCGCGACATGTTCGTTTCGAAAATAATACTAAAACTGCTTTTGGGCAAACATTTCTATTTTATAGCGCGAAATAAACAAGAAATTTCACTCGATGCGAATCTTGTTGAAGTTCTCTTTATTTGGCTCATTCGCATATTAATTGGCGCCATCATTTCTCTGCTATGCAAATTATATATATATCTATATATATATATATAAAGACGCTTTAAAAGTCTTCAAACTTGAGCGACAACGTCATATTGTTTGTGTTTTATTTTATGTTTATTTTATTTTAGTTTTTTGGTGGGAGGGCAAGCCGCATAAATAATGATGATGCGCCAATTTCATTTTGGTCTATTCAGCTGTTTGATTTGTTCATTTTGCATGCATTTTATGAATTCGGAATCATCATCATCTCTTGTGCTTGGCCATTCAAACTGGAAAATGTGCTCGTTGCCTCTGTCAATAGGAATTAGCCCGAGCGAGAGGCAGAGTCATCGATGAGTTTTATTTAAAGTTGATTTTATTTATTTTGCATTCAACTGCCGGCAGACAGAGGCCATGGCAGGACAGCAGGCAGGGCGAAGGGCAGCAGCCGGGGCATTTCCATTTGACTTGGCTCTGACTGACTTGCATAACATCTTCAGCCGTCGTCTTTTGTGGTTTGCGTTTGTCATTAGACAACGTCTAGACCGAATTTTGCTAGTCCCCCGATCCCGATCCCGTTCCCGTTCCCGTTCCCAGTCATCGATAGCTATGGCAGACGCATGTCCTCAGCCAAAGGACTTGGCAACACAATTTGGCCAGGGGCAAATACATATATCGAAATTGGCAACGTTTGTGCATGTGACTGACTGAATGCCAAATGCGTTCACCCCTCCCTTGGCCCTGCTGCTTCCTGCCCTTCTGCCGTTGACTTACTTTTATGCTAAACAGAACCAATATCTCGCAGATATAGCGAATCTGACTCTCAATACCCTACGGAGCTGCTGCTGACTTTTGATTCAATTTTTGTTTGACTTTTGAAAGATAAATATTGGAAATTATATATAATAATAATAAAAGAAAATATGTATTGCTATAATATAATGAGAAATTATCAAATTAATGTCAGAGACTATTTGAAGATTGATACCTGCTGTTGCAGTAGTATTAGTGTGCGAGCTGGTATAGGGTAATTGCACAGCTATTATCCGAGCTGGTTTGTGTCTTAGCTAGACGCTTCGAATTTGTAGCTTGTATCCTCTAATTGCCATTCAACGAGAGAGAGGGAGAGTGAGACACAGATAGCTGCTGCTGATCGTAGTGTCTGGCGTTGCTGTGTGAGAGCGAGATGGCTACAGTAGCCATGCGGAGATTGGCTGAAGCGTAGCCATTACAAATCATATAATTCTGGATAAACACAAAATGAATTCATTAGTTCACAATCAATGAATCTTTCAATAAATCCATTTTTAAATTGCCTTTAATCATAGTTTTATTTCTATGAATTTCAGCGCATACAACCATTTATTTCAAGTTCTCCAACTGTCGAATAATTGACACATTTTACTCTGGTTTTAGCTTTACAGATACCCTATTAAAAAAAACATTAAAGATGCCATTTGAAACTGAAATTCAATTCATGTTGTTGGAAATAAGTACTTTATGGCCAATTACATGTCAAGGAAATTATCTTGATACATAGGTAACCCATGAATATTTGAAGGGTATTAAAATCGGCAGTTGAATGCATTTTCCGCTTTTCATTTTTTATTTTTATTGCACGGCTGACGTTGACGACGCGAAGTCGAGGGCAATAATTTTTCGACATTGTGTTCGCAATTTGTTAGCCATGAGGCCAATAAATTTGGCCAAATATGCGCCATAAAAAGAGAAAAGAGAGACGGAGATAAAAAGAGAGAAGAACACAATGAAAGAGATCGAAAAACCTATGCACTTTATAATGAAATAAATTGACTTTCATGAAGGCGGTATCCATATGGAAGCCAAAGCAAATAAATCGCAACTTTGAGCGCAAATTAAAATGGCATTGGGGGCGTGGCGGGTACGCTGGCCCTCGGCTGCGTACATATAAAAGGGCAAACGCTTTGGTTCGCCGCTCAATTTGCAATAATGCCGCACATCCAGTTTCATTTCAATTGCAACAATTTCGGACAGAGCCAAAAAGAAAGCTATAAAAATAAATACGCGAATGTACAGCTATATATATATATATATATATTCATGTATTTGTGGATATATGAATAAGTACTGGACGCACTCGTATATGGCTAAACTTCAGTATCAGTCGCTGATGTATGTGTGTGTGCGTGTTGCCTGTTTTTCAGCTGTAAAATGCATTTCACATTTTATTGTGCACTCAATCAAAAATCCATTTCCGTTTGCCGTTTGTGCGAGCGCCCGACTCCGCCGACTTCGCACTCCCGGACACCGTCACGGAGTCGGCGTTGGCGTTGGCGTCCTGGCACGCTGCTTGTTTATTCGAAAAATATGCCTGCACGTGTGAGTACCGGAGGATGGATGAGTGAATGGCTGAACTGAAACGAGGCGTCAGTCGTATAGCCAGCCGGCCGGTGGCTGAGCCAACTGGAATTGGCATCCAAAGTTTGATAATTGAGTTGAAGCTGCTCGCGCGTTGCGCTGCAGTCGTGTCATCATCGACGGCTTTTACCAATATTGCAATACCAGAGCGCCGAGCTTCCATATAAATCGCGCAGCCACGCCCCTCATTCCTGTTCCTGTGCGCAGTGCACGTGCCAAAGCAATCCAAAGCAGCAGCTGTAGCCCGTCCCCTTGGCGATTCTCTGACATTTTCGAGTTTGATGAAACGCGGTCCGCAGGGCCATTCGGCTTGTTGGAGTCAAAATGTGGAGAACACCTACAGAGAGATAGATAGTAGTTATGAAAGTGACGTATTGAGTAGGCTTTTGCTTGGAATCTAGAAGAACCAGTGTTGGATAGCTGTCAAAAATTTAAACTGTGTTAGATAGCTGAGAGGGCTTTGAATTTATTCAAGCTTTGTAGTCTGAAAGTCCCAAGAATGCCTATGTACATTGATTATCTAATTAAGTGCAGAAGAATCAGTGTTGGACAGTAGCAGATACAAGTGTTGCACATTGCTGTAAACGGAAAATGATTAGATTTTGTGAAGCATATCTGTGTTAAAGAAGATAAGTACCTATGAATATATATTTTATCACCTTTGCTTGGCTTGCAATCAACTAGGGATAGTGTTGTATAACTGTAGAAAAAGTATTAATAATAATAACTGCATACACATTCATACTAAAAGCGTTTTCCAATACCTTTTAATAACTTTTCAGTCATGCAACTCTGCTTTGCAATAAGTTCTATAACATTTCTAGACTTATATGTTCCATGTCCATGTCACGCCCCATATTTAGCTCAAGGTCTCGCCCAAATGCGTTTGAATATATTCTACATATCGCCCATTTCAATTACTCTCGGCCTGTACAAATTACCCAACTTAAAGAACTCATTAATTTAACTACACGCATCTTTATAACTCGTCGCAGTTTTTGCTTTGGCTCTGCTTTCGTTTCTGTTCTTTTCTCTTGTGTTGTTCTTCCCTTCGAATCTCTTTGTTATGCTCGCTCATGAAGAATGGCAAGAGAGTCTATTTGGTTTTATGTAGCTAATGAATGGATATCGATTGGTCTATATGTCTGAATCTTTTGAAGTTTGACAATTGAAATTTGCCATACAATTCTTTGTTTATTTTATAAGTCAATAGACCTCTTAGTAATTTAGATTAGTTGCTCTCTCTTTAATTATATAAACAATATTTTATATATTAGCAGCTAGAGACTTGAAATATGGAAATACACAGTTGTATCATCTACACAAGTTTATACAGCTAAAAAAATATATTTTTTATAAATATATATATTCGTAAATAAGTTAAAAATTTACAGTTATTCTAGCTATTGAGCTAATATATTACTAAGTTTCTATGCTCTATGGCACCAGCTTTATAGATATTCCTCTAAAGCCTATGGTCCATTGGCAAATCAAAGAATATTTGTATTTAATTTGATCTCTGCACGAGCATTGCGCAGTCAGTAGTGACCGACTGCACAGCTCTTCCATCTCCCTCTCTCACTCGCTCTTTTTTTGGCAGTTCGTTTGCTCCTCTGCCGCTGCTGACATGACATGAACTGTAGTTTATTTATTATTTGCTCTGATGCTTTCTCTTCTCTAGCTTTTTTTGTGACGCTGTTGATGCTGCTGCTTGCTTCGCTTAATTTTGTTTATATCACCGACGCACGCTAGCAACTCTATGTGTGTGTGTGAGTGTGTGTGTGTCTCCTGTAGTTTATTGTCAATTGTTTGTGGCATTTATTTCGCAATTGCAATTCCTTTTTTTGGCCTGTTGTTGCTGTTCATTTATTTATTCATTTGATTAGTTTTTATTGCTGGACAATTTTGACGAAGCGACCGCATTGCAGTTGAGTTTCACAGCAAATGCGACAATCGGCAAACAAATAAATTTTTAATATAATTTTATTAAGAATATGCTACAATAACAACTTCTCCAAGTTTCCCTGCTGGTTTTTCAATTTTGCCTGCATTCAAGTTTGCGCCCCATATCCTTGATATCCTTTAGCAACCCCTTTCTGGCATTTACATACCCGTATTGTCAACCAATTCACGCGTAGCGCTGCTCCGTCCACAGCTTTGGCTAAAGACTGCGGTTATTTGGCCATAAATTTTACGTACCATGGTCTATTAACTTAACGCTCCATTCTCCCCCAACTCGCACACGACTCATGCACCCCCTGCCCCCCTTTGTCTTAATTTGTGCAAGGTTTATCTATGAATCTGATGGCGCACAAATCAAAATACTCGTTTATATCCCATACAAAGTAGCTGCCGAGTTCGTGCTTCCGCCAGTGAATAGCGAGCTTCATTTGGCCGCTTATCTACCAGATGTGGAAATTGAATTTCGCCACACTCACACAGATACACACACACACACATGGTCATGGGCAGGAGTCCATAGATAATTGCATGATAACAGGCTAATTTTCAATTAGCGCCATTTTGATAAGCTCACATAAATTAAGTATTCTTTTCGCCTGCTGCTGGCAACAAATTGCGAATCGTCTTTTGTTTGTGGCCTAAGTAGATGCGCTCTTCCGCCTCTGGCATTGTTTCCGGCTAGATGCTGTCCGTGGCTGGTCGAAGAACGTGACTAGTTTATTGATTGGATCGAAACTACGCCAAACATAAATTAATAATAATACGAGCATTGACCAAGTAACAATTTGCTATGCTCTGCAAAATGCTTTTAAGCAGCCCTCGCATTCCGAGTCCGAACCGAGAAACCCAACCAACTAAAAGTCAAACACTTGAGCTGCTCTGCCGCCTGCCTGCCTGCCTGCTGCTGACTACGTGTTGGCCATTTTGACGTCGTCGTCGTCGTCGTAGTCGAGGTCCTTCGAAACCTGCTCCATATAAAATTCCAATCATACTTGACCAAAGCAAAACACTGGAGAATACCTAACCCCTGCCGCCCCAAAAAAATAGAAAGTTAAGTGAAGTGCGGCGCTTAAGCCAAAGGCATTGAACGGCTGGCTGAGCTCTCTTCGATTTTGGCCTGGAGTCTCTGCTGCTCCTGGCAGCAGTCAGCAAAATTTTGTGCTACTCTTTCGCCAATAACTTGCCGTTGCTTAACGTTATATTTTATTGATACTGAAAGAGTTGCTAGCTGCGCTAAACGAATACCCGACACTACGGGCTGCTCGAGTAGATCTGAATATTTGAAGAGCCGGACATGAGGCTGCTTAGCTGCAGGAAGAGAGAGTGGATCTGAGGCAGGTATGCAGTATAGTTAGAGCAACTCTCTCTAACTCTCTCTCCCTCTCTTTATTCAGTTATATATCTCGCTCTTGATTGCGTGCCTACTATCCGTATAGATCTACACATATCCCCTTAACTTAAACTTAAATATCCCTCAGTTATACCTCGAAAGAGCATCTCCAGATCCGCTTTACTCTCGTTGCATTTTTCGGGCTGCTTTGCTAACTTTGGTCCAGCAACTTGACTGCCAAATGGCCCCGCGCCGCATCGTTGCATTTATTTGTGTGCTGGGGCTTATTTCCAGTGCACACAATTTTCGACAGATTTTCAAAATAGTTTCCGCTGCATAGGTAAAATGCAGCTTGGGACTCTGCTCCAGCTCCAGCTCCAGCTCCAGGTGCACCTCCACCCCCGCCCCGACCTTCAGCTCGCCACATTTGCGGTTGGCGTGGGCGGGTGGGGCAGGGCAGGCATTGAAATTCTTTTCACTTTTCAAACATTCACCTTTAAACACTTTGTGAAGGGCGCTGCTGTTGTCGTGCAGGTTGTCACAGCTTAATCGATTTGAAGAAAAGTTTCATGTCGTTTTCTACCTCTTCATGTTACTTTTATTTTTACGCCCCATTTGTTGGGAAGCGCTTACGGTAAATTGCAAAGGAAAATCCATTGTCGTTGTCGTATCGAGCTCCACGCCGTGCAATGATAAACTTTCGACACATTTTTCATTTATTTTCAACACCTTTGATTGATATATTGAACACTTGGCGCCCGACTTAAGCAACCGTCGCTGGCTCAAATGGCAGCTGCTGCTGCTGCTGCTGCTGCACGACGGAAGCTCGCCCCAGCTGGCGGCGCCCATTGTGGGAGCATTTCCGCCGGATGTCAAGAGGTACGCGAGCCGAGCTGCGGCACCAGCTGATGTTCCTCAATGTCAAATGCTGGCACAAAGGTGACTGACGACTCTGCTGAGCAATGCTGCTCCGAGTGTTGGTTATAGTTCAAATTAAACTCCGAATACCTTGGCTACCTGGAGGAATGCCAGGAGAATCATAGTGGGAGGAACAATTGTGAAGTTAGCAAGGAAAAGCTCTAAACAGAATATAAATCTGGCCAGAAACTTGGGCATGTAACAAGCTATAAATAAGCAAATATCATTAAACTAAGGCAACTAACTATTCGTGGTCTGTGCTGCTGGTGCTGCATCTGGTCTCAGCTCCAATCCCATAACAAGTATAAAATGCTCGCCATTCAAGGCAATTGCCCAACTAGCAACAAAACACACACAAGGCAACAAACAACAACGGCAATTGCTACCGGTAACAGGCAAAAAGGAAATAAGACAGTCAACTAAACAAAGCGAAAAGATGTGCCAGGACATAGCCGGGGCTGGGGCGACGGCGACGGCGACGGCGACGGCGAAGGCAGGCCAGGACGTTGTCGATGCGAAGGGGCAACTTTTCATAAACATTATTAACAATTATTGTTGTTAGCAGAAGTTGGCTGAATGGCTGGATGGTGTTGCTTGTCGCGTGCAGCCAACAAAGTCCTTTTGGGCTAACACAGACGCACACAGACGCACACAGACACGCAGCTGCGGAGTAGGCGAAGTTATAAGCACGGCAAAAGTTGATAAGAATGAGCCATAGACGTCGTCAGGCAGCTACTTTCAGCAGCGAGTTCTTAACACGGCAGCTTTGTGCATTTTTTATAAACTAACGCGACGCAGACCTAGATGAGTCCTCAGTTTGTTGCAAGTTTTCTACAGCTTGAATACCTCCTCTTAATATCACATGGGGCTTATAGGACTATAGATATAGATATAGATATAGATATAGATATAGATATAGATATAGATATAGATATAGATATAGATATAGATATAGATATAGATATAGATATAGATATAGATATAGATATAGATATAGATATAGATATAGATATAGATATAGATATAGATATAGATATAGATATAGATATAGATATAGATATAGATATAGATATAGATATAGATATAGATATAGATATAGATATAGATATAGATATAGATATAGATATAGATATAGATATAGATATAGATATAGATATAGATATAGATATAGATATAGATATAGATATAGATATAGATATAGATATAGATATAGATATAGATATAGATATAGATATAGATATAGATATAGATATAGATATAGATATAGATATAGATATAGATATAGATATAGATATAGATATAGATATATTAGATTTACTAGTTCAACTCATTTCATTTGTGAACGAATATACCCGCTTCACTTCGCGAACGACCATCAGGACTGCAGACGAGGCTTCTCCGCTGTTATTTTTGTTGCTGGCATTTGCTGGCTGCACATACTTCAAATAGTCTTATAGAAGCTGCTGCCGACGCCATTGTAAAGTTCATAAAGTTGCGACGCAAAACGCCCACAGGTTGGCCACGTTCAGCGAAGGCTTTTGTAGCCATTGCTCATTCGCCGCGTTGGACGCCATACATAGCCATAGATATAGACGGAGCGAAACTTGGCTAGTGTATTCCTCTGTTTTTTTCTTGTATTTTTATCACTTTTTCTTGTGGCGACTGGCGAGGGCAAGCTGCAAGTATTGCGGGAAAGTTTAATTGAGAAAGTTGAGGAATTTCAATTAACTGAGGATATTTGTTATTTTTATTTCGACAGCGGCTGGAGCGCGCCGGCCCCTGCCAAGTATTTTGTGTGTTGAGTCATGTGTGCTATTGGCTGGCTGGCTGGCTGGCTGGCAAGTCTCCTTTTTGTTTTTGCGTCTAGCCCCGCGCTTAATATGCCATTAAGCAGCAGCCGGAGTACATTAGCTGGCGGCGTTTAACTCATTTAAAGCACAGATTCGTAGCTTGGATCGCCTGTGATTATAATTTATATATAAATATTGATAAATATATAAATTGATGTATCTAACTATGCCCGACTGAATTGAGCTAAGTTGTCAGAGACAAGTCTGGGCAATCTGTGAGCTGTTGACGCCTGTGGCAGCCATCATTCAATCAATCAACTGTAAATCAGGCTGCACACCTGCTCCTCTGCTACGTTGACAAGTCATGTAAGTCTTGTGTTGTTTAATTATTGTGCTCGTGTCTGCTGGCTTACCAATAAAGCGTTAACCGCTAACGAGTTAAGTGCTTTTGAATGCCCGCTGAGCCTTGACCGCAGCCGCGGAGCAATAAGTCGCAGCACGGCCACAGAGAGAGAGAGAGAAAGAGAGAGAGAGGGAGGAAGCGCTGACATATCCTTGATGAGTTGTTGACCAGAGCCATTACATGAATGGCTGAGGATGTGGGCTGCTGAATACTTCACTTGACCCGAATCCAAGCTGACTTCATAGTTATATAAATATATATATATTATAAGTTGTTAATGTTATTTCTACATGGCGATGGGTCTGCAGGTTAAGTCTATCTGTCAATATCAAATATATTCTGCATAAAATGGATCGTTTCAGTTGGATAAAACTAAGAAAACTCTTAGTAACTCAAGCTGAGTGTGAAATGATATTTACGTAAATCATTTTTCTATTACGTTTCCATCTCAGGATTCAATACTATAGTCCACTTATCTCGTGTGTATTTGCGCATCGATGCATAAAATGATGTAAAATTTTTATTAGAAATATAAACAGCTAAAAGGAAGTGCAAGGCACACACACACGCACGCACACACGCACACGCACGCATGCACTGCGGAATCCACAATAAAGAAATAAAAGCTATGCAAAGGCAGCAACATATAAGCCTTGTGCTTGTTGGCAACGACCGGCAGCAGGAAAAAAGCACAAAAGCATTTGCATTGCAAATGCAACATAATGCACAACAAGAGGGGGAGGGGGAGGGGCAGTGTGAGGCAGACTGAGACACATTTGCTGACACTTCCGAGCGCTTGCCGCAACAACAAAGTATTTGCTATGACAAGTATTTAAGTTTTGCGGCATTCAACATTCTCTTTATGCTCCACTCTTTGAACTGCTCTGATGGAAAATAGGGAGTTCGTGAAAATTTATAACTTTAACTAATATCATGATATCTATCTATTTAAAGGCCCAACTGGGAGGATATCATCAAGCTCTATCACTCAATAACCCAGAGATAGAGGCACTGTGGATACCGCTAACATGCAATCACGTTGACAGACTCCGTTAAGTACAAATGCACAGGTAAGGAAGAGAACATAATCCCTGCGCAGGCAGTGCAACTTTTAAGCAGCAGACACACAGAGATAGAGAGAGAGAGAGAGAGAGAGAGACTCACACACACACACACACTTATAGTATGCCTTGATCCGTGCTACTTAAGAAAAGCTAAGTGAAGCATATAAGAAGAAACTAATTTTCAAGCTGATGTAACAGCAGCGAAAAAGACGCTTGACAATGACAGTAAAGACCGAAAGAGAGAGAGAGAGAGGGAGGGAGAGAGTGCGAGTGACTGAGAGCAAAGCAGACTGCAACAGCCATCAACAGCTGTCTCTTTGTCCTCTTGTCAGTCAGCTTGTTCATGTGCATGAGCATGTGTGTGTGAGTGTGTGTACGCATCTCTATTTCACCGTGTGTGTGTGTGTGTGTGAAGTCAGCTGCGCTTAATTTCAAGGGAAAGTAATAACAAAGCTCATTGCATAGCTCTCTTGGTACTCTATAGCCCACGACCACTAGAGGCATTTAGGTTTGTTTTTAATAATATATATATATATATATTTTATATATATTTTAGTAATTCATTAATAAATGTAAATAGTTAATTGAATAAAATTAAAATTAAAAATTACAGATATATTTATATATTGATATATATCTTTATTTTAGTAATTCATAAATAATTGAATAATAATTAAAATAAATAAAAAATTACAGATATATATATATATGATATATATATTTTAGTAATACATAAATAATTAATTTAAATAGTAAATTGAATAAAAATTAATGTATATATATATATATATATATATATATATATATATATATATATATTTTTTTTTTTTTTTTTTAGTAACTCATAAATAATTTATGTAAATACTTAATTAAATAGAAATAAAAATTCAATCAGAATTGTTGAGCTGCGTCCAGTGTGTTTCCTAGTCAGTCTTGCTTCACTCTGGCTCAACTGTTTGTGGTCTTTGGGTAACAAAGTCAAAAGACAAACTGGAAAAGTAAAAAACTGCTAAGGGCGCTGGCTGCCTGGCTGCCTGGCTGTCGTGGGCGTGGCAATGCTTTGAGTGCACCTCGCCAATGCCATACAAAAAGTTGCCTAAAACAATTTAAAATTATCTCACGTACGTGCGAAATTGCAAACGTATTGAGGGCGTGGCTATGGCGATACAGCCACCCACCCAGGCAGCCACCCATCTCTCCATAGCTCTCAACAATAAATGGAAGCTTATAAGTCAAGTGAAAAGCAGAACAAACAGAAACTGAAGCACTGAACGCTGTGAGGACTACGGCAATTTGGGAACTGGATCGTCGCAGGCAGTCAGTGAGTGAGTGAAGCAGGGGCAGAAAATAGAAATAGAAATATATATAGAGAAATAGTAACTGATTGCAAAATGTTTCATTGTGCCAGAGTGGGCGTGGCACATGCGAGTGGGCGCACGTGGCATTGGCATGCTGCAGCGTCGCATGTCGAGAGGCTCACTGGCTTACATAGGGTTTACCCTACACGGATTATATATACATATATCATATTAATGGTCGCCAATATTATATTTATTTTTATTTATTTATATTTATTTATAAGCTTTTCACACGGCCAGCAAAATAGATAGCTTTAGCTTCCTTGATTAAGAATATAAATGGATGGTTAACTTTAAATTCCTCGTAATTGGCATCCGCAGGTAATAGGGCTACAGGTATTGCTGAAATCATCAATAGTTTAATAAAGGAGTTAGGGACATAAATACAGGACGACAAACCTTGGGCAGCTGCAGCTTCAGTGCCATTTTCACGCACCTCAATTTTGGCTTTCTGAACGATTTCGTTCACATACAAATTTGATCTGAAAAATCTCCTTCGATTAGTCGTGCTGTTGAATATTTCGGTGACTCCTAAAGCTTCCATCACTTTCTTGAACTCATATTTAAGTTCCAATTTAAACTTCGGCAGTCTCACTCTCAATGCTTTGTCCTCTGTCGGTACAATTTCCTGGAGGCTTACCTTGTGCAAGTTATTTTGAACTTGCGTAATACCAGCCACGGTCTTCGGCAGTAGAATAAGCATGGATAGAGTGGAGTTCGCATAGGGCAATTCTAGGGCGTGTGCATCCAACTGATCTATGAATTTGTATTTATATCTTGCGCTGTGCTCCATTGTGTCGACCAAAACTGCTCCTGTTGCTCGTGTCTCTTCCGTCGTATAGAACGGTCTCTTCTCTGTGAGTTTCGGACTAAATGGCGCTTCCCATAAGCCTCTTAAGTAAATGGCGCTGACAAGCAGCAGTTTCGTGTCGGCACTGACTTCAGTGAGAAGATCGTCTATTTCGTTGTTGGTTTTGTCGGCTACCCAGCTATTGATAATGTCAACCGTAGCTTGCGAGTCGTAAAAATCGACTGATTGAACCCCAGTGTTATAGAAAGCCTTCAAATACTTTGCATATCCGCTCGCCATTCTCACATCACTCGTCGCAAAGAGGCGATTTGCTATATATAGCTTAACGTGCGCAGATCGGCCAATATAATTTGGCAGTTCAGAAAAACGACTGTTGAACGTGTGGAATTGTTTCCGCTTGATCTGTAGAAATCTAGCGATCTCACGTTCAGCTCTGCCCGTTGCTCCCAGGTAGAGTAGAAAGAGACCGTCGATCAACAGTTTGGGCGACAGGACGACATTCGGGTCTGCAGTCAGCTTGAATGCTTCGCCAATTAGAGTCATGTCTACGTCGTCAGCACAGCTCCAGTTGACAACAGTCGATAGCAGGAGCACAAACACTGGATAAAGAGAGAACTCAGCCATTCTGCTGAATCGATAGTCGCACACTCTTCTGTTACATAGACAGTTTTTAGTTGGTATTTGATTCGTCGCGGCTTTGCTTAAATAGAATAGGTTCCGGCTCATAGATGCCACAATTTAATATGAAGTTTTCGGTTTCTGATAATGCTAACATACCGTGCAGCGAAAAAGAGCTCAGCGTTTATACCCATAACTAATGTGTGGGCCTTAAAGGACCTGTCAGATTGTGGCGTAAGAGCCCAGTACACACGAGAGATATCTAAAGCTAGATCACAGATCATACCAAAACGCCAAGGCAGCGAAATTGTAATTTCGATTCACATTTTATATTTTGCAAAACTAATATTTGATATGCTTTTTTAGAAGTGTTTGACGCGTCCAGCGAAATAGATGCATTCACCATCTGTGATTAAGAATACAAATGGATGGTCAACTTCAATTTGCTTCAGATTAGACGATTTATTCAATACTATAACTGAAATGATCAATAGTGTGATTAATGATTAAAGGAGTCAGAGACATAAGTACATTGAGACATACCTTGGGCAGCTGCAGCTACAGTGCCATATTCACTAACATCAATTTTGGCTTTCTGAAAGATTCCGCTCACAGATAAGTGTGCGTCGGTAAGGGCGCTTAGATCGGCCTTGCTGCTGAATATTTCGGTGACTCCCAAAGTTTTAACCATATTCGTGAAATCATATTTAAATTCCAATTTAAACTTCGGCAGTGTCACTCTCAATACCATGTCCTCTGTCTGTACAATTTCCTGGAGGCTTACCTTGTGCAAGTTATTTTGAACTTGCGTAATACCATCCACGGTCCTCGGCAGTAGAATAAGCATGGATAGAGTGGAGTTCGCATAGGGCAATTCTAGGGCGTGTGCATCCAACTGTTCTATGAATTTGTATTTATATCTTGCGCTGTTCTCCATTGTGTCAACCAAAACTGCTGTTCGTTCAGACAGATAGAACGGTCTCTTTACTGTGCGGACCCTGTCAAATTGGTGTTCCCACAATCCATTAAAGTAAAGAGCGCTGAGAAGAAGAAGTTCTGTGGAGGGGTCTACACTGTCGATAAGTGTGTCTATTTCGTTTTTGGTAATTTCAGCCACCCAGGTATTGATGATGTCAACCGCAGCCGGAGATCCAAAATCCACGGATTCAACTTGAGAGTCAAAGAGACGACCCACTGCGGCTTGGTAGCCGTTCGATATTCCAACAGCCTTTGACGCGAATAGACGATTTGCCGAATATAGCTTTACAAGCTTAGAATTGACAGCCCTCTTATGCAGCTCATATAAACGCTCGAGTTCGTTGCGCTCTGCATCGTTTTCAATTTGCAGAAATCTAGCGAGCTCACGTTGGGTTGTGCCCTTTGCTCCCAGGTAGAGTTGAAAGAGTCCGTCGACGACTAGTTTGGGCGACAGCACAACATTTGGCTCTGATGCCAGCCTCAGCGCTTGGCCAAGCACAGTCGTGGCTAAATTGCTCGCAAAGCTCAATTGAAGAGCACACGATAGGAGGAGCACCAGCACTGGATAACGGCAGAGTTCAGTCATTCTGAAAAATTAAAGAAAACGACTAATTTTTACTCCAAATCTGCTGGTCTTATATAGGTGCTGAGCGGATTAGTCCCGCACCCTACTAATATACCTATTCAAATTACAATTTGAGCACTTTGTTACTTTTTAATATTTCAAATAACATAAACAAAATATATGCATAAATAATTGCTCCGTTAGTCAGGCTCTAGCCTATCCATGTCCATTAAGGTCGTCGCTTAGTTCTTCTGAAAAACTGATCTTGGCCTTGGAGTCTGAGCTGGCTGAGCTCCTCAGAGTCTTCCCCATAAATGGAATCTTATTAGTCAAGTGAAATCCTGAAGGACAACGGCAATTTCCAGACTGGATCGACTCGAAGAAGCATAAGATAAAGAAATGGAGAACTGATTGCAAAATGTTTCATTGCGCTAGAGTGGGCGTGAGACATGCGAGTGGGCGTGCTGCAGCGCTTTAAGCGCAATTTTGTGGAGCATGCCGAGAGGCAGATATTGTCAGGCGAGAGTGGTGAAGAGAGAAGGGAAGTGTTGCGAGTCGATGTGTATTTTTGAGGCAGGCGACAAAAATATATATGAGAATTTTTTAAGAATTTAAAGTGCAGCTGAACAGCGAAACATTTGTCACCTGCACCGAGATGCAGAGTGTCTGAGCCAGTCGCTGGCTGGCTGGCAGCAGGAAATGCATTATCCACTTAAAAGTCAAGCTGAAAGGACTTGTGAGCACTGAGCTGGTCGTGAGTCGTAGCTACTTAAGGCGTCGGCCATTGCCGTCTATTCACCCCAAGAGCTGAGCTAATTTTCGACACCTTTCGGGTTCATAAACAGCTATTGGCACGCACGCGGAGCGGCAATGGCTGGAGATGCATTGCATGCGAAGGGCAGATACAACAAATCTAAACACAATAACACTTTAACTCTAATGAGCGAACTTTAAGTGCGGCAAAGTTTCACCTGGGCGTGGGCATCGTGTGTGATTTGAGCTATAAAGATAAAGCACACACACACACACATATATATGCTGAATGCAGATAAAAACCCCCACAGAGAGACAAGTTTGTGGCTAAAGTCTGATGGGCGGGGTGATGATAAGCATTCTCTCTCTGTGTGTGTGTGTGTGTGCCGGCAATCACTTTGGCAGTCACGTGCAGCTGCTTAGCATCCACCTCCAGCCTTTGTATCAGCGCGGCCCGCGTCACTTGCTCCATTAACAATAGACGCCGCTGCGATATCAAACGGCGGCGGATTTTGAGCTCGCAACCTCAGTGATTGACATGCGGGCTGCAGTCATTCGAAGCATTCGAGCCATCGGACGTGTTGGCCGCCAGACAAACACCAATAAAAGGGGTGAGCTTTAAGCTCGCAGAAATATACATGTATATATATATATATATATATATAATTTTTTGCCTTAACTAAAATGCGAATTTATATTTTTACCAGCCTCAAGACTTGCCGGGGCGAGTGTTGGCTTAGCATTCAATAATAAAAAATAATATATATAAAAATAATAATTAGAAAAATAATATGTAAATAATTAATACTCATTTCTGTTAATTTAACCATATTAAGTCTTCTAGATCCATGGCTTTAGGTTAAGTTTAGTCTTTAATTTTATAAACTTTAAATTGCCACGAAGGTATTGATATAAAAAAATAAAAAATAAATAAAAAATAAATAAATAAATATTCTTACGTACCAAATAAGTCAATTCATATTTTATATTATTATGATGGGGGCAAGACTTAAGTGGTCTGGCAGGCTGCCAAATAAATATATTTGTAGTTCAACTGCGGACTCGAACGGCGAGTGCAGCGGGCAGAATCTGAAACGTAATCAAATCATATGAAAAAGCTAAATCGAAGATGAATGCCAAATCGAAGGCGACGCTGACGCTGACGTTGACTTTGACGACGATTTGCAGTCGGAGAAGGCTATAAAAAAGTCTTTGCATACTTTTGGGGCTGGCGGATTTGCGCAACTAATGCGGCTGTTGTTGTTTGTGGCTTGTCAATGGTTATTGATTGTCTGGTGTCATGTGTGCCGGCGGGAGCAGCGGCAGCGTCTAAGCTGGCATGTAAAGCAAGGCGGAAGCTTTTAAGATATTTCGTTCCCCTGCCGCAGTCAACGGCATTTGAAATGTGAGCTGAGCTCGTGTGGTGTCTGTGTGTGTGTGCTTAGCATTCATTCACATTTACATTACAACAAAAAAGGTTTTCATTTCATCTCATTCTTTTTTTTTCTCAGTGTGCCGAACTCTAAAATCTGCACATGAACAGCAAACGCATTTGCAAATATTCAGACATGAAATCGGCTTGGCAAATCCTCAAGAGCTAAGCAGCGTATCACAGGCGGCTCAGCGCCATTTAAAGCGAGACACAAGCAGTGGGTAGGAAGAGAGACAGAGAGAGAGAGAGAGAGGGAGACTGGTGGACAGTTGGCTGACAGTTGGACATGCGGGAGCGTGAAAACTTTAACAAAAACTTTGTCATAACTTGCTGAATTAAATTTGTAAAAGTCAAGCATTGAGCATTCATTCTTTATCTGCCCCCTCCGCCGGCTTGCGAACTTTGCCAAATGGGCATTGCTGAGTCCTGGGCGTCGATTGCGATATGACAGCGCAGTTGGTTGCACTTTGCTGCTGGGGCGTCTGCTGGTTAGCAGTCGCTGCCCGAAACGTTAACTATCGACGCCTTCACTCGCACTGCCTTTGTCTGCCACTGGGAGTTGGAGCTCAAAGTTTTTAGAACAATATTGCATAGTTTTCGGGCTGACATGGCAGTAAAAAAAGAGAGAAGAATGTCGCTTCGTAAGCTCCAAATAATCACATGTGCTGCCGACACGGAAACTTGTGCAACTGAGTGGACTTCTATAAAATATTATATATATAAAAATATTTTTACTGTTCGATTGCCAACTTTATGTGAGTGCAGTTGGTAATAAATATTGTTGATTTGGGATATTACTTAGCCAGATTCAAGTCATTGTATGGGATATGACTCTGCGCTAATTGCCATGCTCCAGCCACTGGCTTTGGGCACATAGCAGACAGCAGATCCAGTGAGCTAGTTCAGCTGCTTCAGATTGCACATGGCCATTGCTGAGCACTCAATAGTGTCTTCCAGTATGCGTTGATTTGCACATGCAATCCCAATCCCAATCCTAGTCCCAATGGCGCTGCTCGCTTCGTTTGCTTTGCAGCCGTTTGCCATGAATATGCATGAGCAGTTGCAAGCCATCAAAACAAGCCACACACTTGCCGGCGAGAGTAAAGAGATAAAAAACAAGCAGGGAGCAGCAGCTGGCAGCCGCAGTTGGTGCTGCTTTAAGAGCTGCGTTCTCTGGGCGCTGCCATATGAAATTTAACCGCGTGACTAACGAGTCTATCGTTGGTGGCGACCAGACCACTTCACTTCATTTCACACGCCACATCCGAAACATCACAACATGCGAACAGCTCGGCAAACTAAACCGATGGCAATGGCAGCCAGCATGGCGTATACTTGACGTCTAACGTCCGACGACTTTGCTGCTGTTGTTTGACGTGTTGAGCTTAATTGGAACACTCGACGACGTTGCCTGTGCTGCTACCATTCCGCTCTGGCTCGGCATTTCATTCGCTGTTGTTGCATTAATTAGCGCAGTCTCAAACACACACTCCATAGTTACACATAAATATTTTTATACACTCCCAAACTGTCAACAATCAAACGTGTGACTGTGACCAACTGAAATGATAACAAAAATTAATAAAAATAAAACAATGCACGACAACTAGATCTGCAGTTTCTTGATACTATATGTCCAATGCGTCCAGCCAAATAAACTTTATAATTGTCCTTAACTAAAAATATGAATGGGCCATTTATTTCCAAATGTGTTCCTTCTTCTCTGAGGGAACCTCGCATATTTGTGTTTACCTGAAAGCAGAATTAGATTATTCTTTGAAATGTAAACTGTAGGAAAACAAACCTCTAGTAGATGCGCCTACAGAACTCACTTCAAGCTGCATAAAATTAAATCTTCATATATATCGTTCTAGTTCTTGCCAGACGTGGCACTTGGATAGTCTTTTAGTTCATATATGATTAGCTACGACTATATGAATTTTATTTCTTAACTTCGAACTGGTTATAAATGGTAAGACAGCGTATAACGGATTTGTTGAAATATATGTAACTGGCAGAAGGAGGCAGTCCCCTGATCAGGGCCATAAGCTGAATCGATTTAGCTTTGTCCGTCTGTAGAGACTTGAAATTCGATTGTAGTTCCCTATAAGCTTGCTTCAGGCCATCGATAACTATTCCCGTTATCGATTATTTGCCTATATATCTATAGTCTCAATATATGGCTAATAGATTTTAAGCTGTTCAGCTCTTCATATTATGTATAAAGACTTGAAGAAAAGGGAGAGAACATATTAGTTTCCTTGAGTAAGGTGCGTCTACTTATCGCCAGAGGGCGCTGCACTGTTGGCCATGTTTTCGTTGGGCTTGAGTTCCTTTTTTTAGCAAAGCAGTCGAATGACAAGCACCACAACGGCACGCAACGCAGCGCAAAGCTAACAAACAACAGCTCTAAAATTGCTGCTGCTGTTTGTTGTTGCTAGTTGTTGCCGTTGCTGCTGCTGTTGCCGTTGCCGTTGCATTCCATTAACATTACAAATGTATTCATTGTTCGCTACTGCAGCAGCAGCAGCAGCAGCAACAACAATGACACTATTTTACGCCGCATTATGCGAAAATGTGGCAAGTGATAGAAAGGATAATGCCTGCTCGATGCTGGCATGGCACACGCTCAACAGCAACAACTGCAACAAGCACAACAATCAAACGACGCACAACAGTATGTTTTTTTCCGTTCTCTTTATGCGCAAGTGGCTTTATTATTTGTTTTTGCATACAGCGCTAATATGACAATAGTGTGTGCGTGTGTGGGTGCGGCTGGGTCTGTGATGCTAAAACGACGCTGACAGCAGATAGACTGCTGGGGAAATGGATGCAGCGCTTAGACACAGTTTCCATACTCTAAGGCTGTGGAAGTGGCGAAGCGATGGCAAAGAGAGAAACACTGAGAGTGCTCTGATTATAGTCTCAGTCACAGTCATAATCGCGAGGTTGGTATGAAAAATCCACCTACTCAATAAAAACGTTTTAAGGGCGACTTTTATACTTTATCAATAATATTATACTATATAGTATAGTCAAACTGAGTAGCAGCTCAACTCCACTGCCTAGCACAGCCTCATCTCTGTCTGATGTCAATGTCGCTCCTACTACAATTACTTCAACTTTTGAGAATCTCGTAGAAGAGCGATTTGCACATTGACTATGCTCAAGTGCGTGGACCCATAATAGATAGGGTATTAATAGCAGCTACGACAGCAAAATCACAGCATGTCAAATTGTTTTCCTATTATTGTTGCCATTGTTGTCGCTGCCATCGCGTGTGTGTGTGCTGGGTGTTGGGTGTTGCGTGCTGTTGGTAAAGCTGATGTTCTTGTTGGGCTTATCGTTATTTAAATTAGCATTACAATGCATTCACACAAACAGCCGGAGGCACACGCATGTCTGCCATATTGTTTTGCAAGGCGCACTGCAACTGTGGGCGGCTGTTCGTGTGTTTGTTTGTTTGTTTGTTTCTTTTCTCTTAGATGGCAACAACAAAATAGGTTACGCGTGTTTCAGCTCCTTAATTAAATAGCAGCTGCTACACAGCCGATTGACAAGCGGGCGACTTAACAGGGCGTATGCGTGATTTATTTTGAGCTCTGCTGCAGCTTAGACTGTTTGCGAATGTGTCAAAGCGAATCGATTGAAACTGCTGGACAAATGACAGCAGAGCTTGATCTGGTAGTTTTTTAATTTAATTGCGGTTCGAGCTGCTTTCAGCAGCACTTGGAAGCTTAAACTATTTACTTAAACAGATAATTGATTAATTAAAAATCATTATTATTATATTTATTATTATTTTTGTATTGTTCTTTTTTTTAATTTTTTATTTTCTTTTACTTTTATATTATTTTAAAGTTTTTTATTTTTAATTTTTTTTTATTATATATTATATAAACAGAAAATTAATTAATTTTAAAAATTTTAGTTTTACATTTAAATTATTTTAAAGTTTTAAAAATTGATTGATCAAAGTCAAAGCAGCAACTCAGCTTAGGTCTGACTCAATCTTTGTCTTTGCCTTACTTAAGCCATTAATAATATATTGCTTAGCTAATCAAAGTGTGTAAACTCATGCTTAAAGTGCAATTGAGACTTTAGATAAATATAACAGAAACAACAGCAAAGGCATTTCATGAATCATTGAGAAGTGCTAAACATTTCTAAGTATTACACTACAATGCGAGACGAATGGGGACTTAAGAATTTCCCAGGTTTTTCAATGGGAACATTTTTTAGTTTGACTAAGCAAAGCGATACGCTTGAATGGAAAGCAAAAATCTACTTTGATGTTATGCAATCGTGCGAGGCTGAGGCTGAGAATACGTAAAAGAGAGAAGGAGAGAGAGAGAGAGAGGGTGGGAGAGAGAGAGAGAGAGAGAGGTAGAGGTAGAGGTAGAGTAGTGTACATTATTCATACTGCTGCCTTGCTCGCTGTGCAGACAGGTGTGCGAAATAACTGGCAAATATTTTACACCTGTCGCCTTTTTGTGCATGTAATTTAGCATTTATTTGTACGCTTTCTGCCAAATCACAAGAGAGAGAGGGAGAGCGAGCGTGTTTCGACATTTCTAGTCATTGCTCAAGCTTGTACAATTATTAGTTGACTTTGACATTTTGGGAATGATTGCATCAATTATGTTGCCTCACATGGCGTGTTGTCCCTTATCAAGAGGCTTTCAAGCACACGCTTGCATAACATTCATTCATTCGCAGTCGAGCCCAACTGACTACTTAATACCCGCTCCAAGTTCAGATTACTAAACAAATTTGATAACTGATAGCTCAGCCAACTGCGATCTCTTTGGCAAAAAAAACTGTTGAGAATTACAAATACCTTTGTCGACTGGTAATGGGCTCAATGGGCGTCCGATTAGCCTTTCCCGATTTTCTACGCTTCCAATGCAGCTTAACATATGAATAATTCTGCAACTCATATGCTCTTTTCGCTAAGTAAACGAAAATAATATAAGCTTTGTTTGAGCTCAGCTTATCATAGCCGGAAAAGCAATTTGGTTTCTATTAAGCATTGGCGCGGCTAATGCTTGATAACCCCTGAACGATGACTACATAATTCTGGGTAGTGTAAATAGATAGAGATAGAGATAGAGATAGAGATAGATCATGCTTATGCTTATTTTTGAGTTGCATGCGGCTTAAATAAATTTAATAATGGACTTTAATTTAAAAAATATATATAAATAGTATATATAATATATATAAACATGTATAAAGAATAAATCAATGGAAAATATTTAAAAATTTAAGATTTGATTGTGATATATTTAATAAGTAATTACTGTATATAACACATGTATTTTTCCCTCTGCTTGGCATCAGATATATTCTGTTTGTTATCTTTACTTAAATTTAAATTTAGAATGTTTAAAAATGCATATAAATTTTATATTTATATATTTTTATTTTTACTTTTATTTATTTGACTATTTTTTAATATTTATTTATTTTATTTTATTTTTATTTGGGGCAAAAATTTAATTTAATTTATTTTATTTTTATTTGGGGCAAGACTTCGATTAGGCTCAAATGCTCATTCGAAAGCCTGAGTGAAACAATTTTGGCCTGTATGATCAAGGTTGGCGTTGTCGGTGGCCTGTGTGCTTTGGCCAGTTGGGGCTCACAAACTGTCGTCAACATACGAAACAACACTCGAAACAAACAAATGAAAATAACCTTAAACTACAGCAGCTAACTTTCCGGGCGCCAAGTGGTTCCACCTGTATCCAACGGAAAACAGCAACACGGAACATCCAAATTCAAGCTGCGAGCATGCCCAACACGGACGAGGAGGGCGTACGGCCGTGTAAGCGCCAGCGCTTGAGCGCGGCAGCGGAGCCTGACGGTGAAGGGGAGACAGATCAGGCGAGTGGCTCGGGCACATCCGAAGCAGCACGCTCTGAGCCGGAGCTGAGCGAGCGTCTGCGCAAGGTGATGCTGTGCACCGTGTGCCTGGAGCTGCCCCATCCGGATGACAGCTATCAGTGCACCTTGGGGCACATCGTGTGCGAGGACTGCGTGACTCGCCTACTAGCCGAGGCGGCGCTGAACGATCGCGACGCCCAGTGCCCGCACTGCCGCACCCACATCAGCTGGCCGGAGCTGACGAAGAATCTGGCCGTGGGCCAGACGCTGTGGGAGCTGCCCAAGAGCTGCTCCGACTGCGAACAGCAAATGGAGTACAAGTGCCTGGCCAAGCACCTGAAGACGGAGTGCGCCAAGCGGCTGGTGCACTGCCAGTACCGCTGCCTGGGCTGCACCTGGCAGGGCTGCCAGGAGGACAGCGCCCAGCACGAGGCCAGCTGCAGCAATCTGCAAATGACTAGCGATGAGGTGCTGAACGCACTGGACACCATTGACCAGCTGGAGCAGATGGCCACCCAGCCGCTGCGCCAGTGCCATCTGCAGCTGAGCGCCCAGCGGATCTCATACGACGATCTCGACCTGCGCTGGCCGCAACACACGTCGCGCCTGAACGCCGAGATCCGCTTCCAGTCGCCCACCATTTTCGTGTTCGAGGAGTCCTGGCGCCTGCGCGTCAAGCTGGTGCTCAACGCTGGCAACGAGCGCCGGCTCAGCTACAGCCTGAAGATCGTCTCCTCGCCGCGCGAGGCCTTGCTGGTGAAATACTTTGTCACGTTGCCGGCGTTGCATGTGCGAGCCAAGCAGCTGATGGATGTGGAGCCGCAGCTACACGAGGCCTACTACAACCTGGCCGGCCAGAGGTCCGACTTCAAGCTGCTGCCCATGAGCTGCCCAATAGCCACCTACCGCCTGCTGGCCATGCCACGCATCAAGCTGCGACTCTGGATGATGTTGAACTGATTACGAAATGATGAACAGCAGTTGAATATTTAGCAAGTTCTTAGACATTTATTAGCATCGTTCGTTGTATGTTATGTGCATTTATTGCTTGTTGCGCTGTTCGATGTCCTTGCTGAGCCTGTCGATCCAAGACTTCAGCAGGTTGGTGGTCTCTGTGCCGAACTCTCCGGCGCGGCTCGCGATCAGCTCACCGGTCTTCTTCAATTCCTGCATCAGAAAGCGGGACACAGTCAGTCCACCAGTCAAAAATCAACAATCAACTACTTACGGCGCCATTCTCTTCGCTGAACAGCTTCCTCGCGGCTTCGATAACCGGCTGCAGGGCAGGGCCTAGAGAGGGTGCCTCGATGGCATCACGCGCCACGCGGTGTCCGTTGCAGATCTACGGATGGAAACACACGAAAACGAAAATCAGAGCCAGGCACACAGAGGGACACGCCTATGGGACTTACGGCAACGAGTGCGACAAGGACGAACAGGATAGCGATCTTGGCCATTTTATGTTGGGATTATAGCTCTGCACAGTTGAACACGAAGCTGAGTACTGAACTAACCGCTCGCAATTCACTCGTAATAACACCTCGTTTTGCGTCTTCGATGCGTGGATTTTGTTTCATCAATTTTTTTTTTGGACAGCAGCCCTATCACTCAAGTGCCGGGCCAGAGATCAGGGGCGCCGCCACACAGCACATGCCGATAACTATAGTTGTTTGTACGTTGATTGTAGTTCCGTGTGCGTGTGTGGATGCCGGCCACACATGCCACATGCCCGATTTATATTTTCATAAAGAGACCAAAGCCAAAACGAAAGCCAAACATATTTATGGATGGCCAATGGATTTATTTCTATTTTAATTTCACAGCACTCAATATGCTTATTCGCCCTTGATATTTATGATATTTAATGTATTTAACGCAAAGAAAATATGTGTGCGTCCGGCTCTATGTAGAGAGGAGATTCTGCATAGAACATACTCTGAGTACAAGCTCTGTATCTCTCTTGTATCTGTATCTGCATCTGCATCTGCATCTGTATCTGTATCTGTATCTGTATCTGTATCTGTATCTGTATCTGTATCTGTATCTGTATCTGTATCTGTATCTGTATCTGTATCTGTATCTGTATCTGTATCTGTATCTGTATCTGTATCTGTATCTGTATCTGTATCTGTATCTGTATCTGTATCTGTATCTGTATCTGTATCTGTATCTGTATCTGTATCTGTATCTGTATCTGTATCTGTATCTGTATCTGTATCTGTATCTGCATCTGTATCTGCATCTGTATCTGCATCTGTATCTGTGTCTGTATCTGTATCTGCATCTGCATCTGCATCTGTATCTGTATCTGTATCTGTATCTGTATCTGTATCTGCATCTGCATCTGCATCTGCATCTGTATCTGTATCTGTATCTGCATCTGTATCTGCATCTGTATCTGTATCTGTATCTGTATCTGTATCTGTATCTGTATCTGTATCTGTATCTGTATCTGTATCTGTATCTGTATCTGTATCTGTATCTGTATCTGTATCTGTATCTGTATCTGTATCTGTATCTGTATCTGTATCTGTATCTGTATCTGTATCTGTATCTGTATCTGTATCTGTATCTGTATCTGTATGTTATATGCTGTATCTGGTAGCTGGTAGCTGGTAGATATATTCTTGAAATTTTGAATACGTGCTCGGCGTGCCAGCCCTAAGATCAACAATACATTGGGCGCATGGCAATTCAGGGAATACTATTTATTCTGTAGTCTAACAGCTACAGCCCAATAACTGACAAATCTGGATCACACTCCTTCCAGACGCCTTGAGTGAGTATTAAGCAGTCGATAGCAGCCGACTACAACAGTCCGACTTGTTCAGCCAGCAACCATTGACCTGCACAGCAAATTGAATTCCATGCTATATAGTTTATAGTATTGTAATAATTGTAATAGGTGAATAGTATTCATTTCTCTTTATTAACACTTAATGAACTTTGTACTGGTATAGCCTCCTACATTATGTATTTTCACTCAACTTTTCTTTACAGATAAGGAATTTTAGTTTTGAGGAAAGTTCTTTTTCTGGGATTCCACGAAGTTCTTGGCGTTCTCAGCGAACTCGTTGGCATATTTCTTCATGGCCTCCGGATCCATGTACGCCTGAAACATGGAGCTTAAACTGTCCAAAGCATTGCCCAGTTGAGCTCTGAACTGCTGTTCTTGATTGCTATCCATCTTAGCCTCATCCGCGGCGCAGAACTACAGATTTGATAATGGGGAAATATATATACATATATAAATAGACTTGCTCCGTTTGATCAACTTACCACAAACAGCGCGAACAGCAGAAAAACAATTGCGATCTTTGCCATTATTATGGATTTCGGTGGGTTCAATGTAGCTCCAAACAGTCGAGCGACGCGATGAGTACTAATAAAATATGGGACGACCGATCCAAATTGTTGAAGAGATTTGCGTCTCAACCCCACGTGCTGTGAACTTATCAGTTCTGAAATTATGCTCGGCTGTTCGCCGCGAGCATCGAGCAAGATTTTCAAGGGAACTCGGCGTAAACTAGAATCATATTTATTTTCGGCTTTTTTTTTTGTGGATGTTGTATGTGTGTGGCTCTTTGTGCAACAGTAATGAAAGCTTCATTTGATTAATAAATTAAAAATATATATAAATATTATATATATGTATATATATGTATAATAAAAAGCAAATATTCCATTTGTGGTCTAATTCACTTTATCAGTATAAATATAACGACTTAAGTCGGGGTTTAATGTGCTTCAGCTTTTGTTTCTGTTTATTTCTATAAGGCGAACTTTGATCATATTTATTTAAATTTAGAGTACATAAGCGTCACTTTTGTTCAATGCATGATTTACGCTTTCTTTTCGCCCAATTTTTCGATGTCCTTTTGGGTTTCAGCGAAGAGCTTTTTGGCATTTTCACCGAAATTCGTGATTAGCTCCTTGACTTTGTCCTGGTCGACGTGTTCGTTGAAGTAGTCCCTGACGGTCTTCAGACGCGCTTCGATATCGGCCTGAATATCGTCCACTGTAGATGTCTCCTTTTTCACCTCATCGGCGGTGCACACCTGTATCATGCAATCACTTTTAGATTCGACCACAATCGGACATCATTTCAATTGACTTACGACAACAAAGGCGCACACCAGCAGGATTAACACGAATTTGGCCATTTTAATTAGGACTCGTCTTAGATGAATCTAAAAAACTGCACTGAGAGCTCTACATCGCCCGGCCCGCACTTAAATATGCCGCGATCAGCGGGCACCACTTTAATCAGCAAATGCAAAGTGCACTAGCAATTATTTTTGTCTATACTGATTATGCAATAGCTGCTAGCTCAGTCTGCCTACATTGTCAGTTGCAGGGCAACAAAACAGGCCATATCTGCGATCATACTTATTCTGGAGATGAGCAGAGGCGTATCTACACACAAGCACACAGAGCTGCATATATCTTGATAAATCTTTAAAGCCTGCTTCATGCACATGCTTCAGAATGCTGCCGCTGTAGGAGATTGTGTAGGTAAGAGTATTGCCAAGTTGTTTTGCAGCTGCTTGACTTTTTCCTCCATTTCATATATATCGGACTACATTTAATTGTACATTTAAAAATAATATTTAATAATAATAAATAATTAAAATTTAAATATATTATTTAAAGTAATCTCAATCATTTACTGTTCCACACAAAAAACTTATGAATATTGAAGAATCTAAAAAAAAAAAAACAATTTCCTATAAAATATATATGCATTTTTATATTTACAGGGTATGCAAACTGTATGTCATCTGTCAGTTTAAAATAATTGTTTGTTCTATAATATACAATAGAGATAAGTTAATGTCTAATCATCGCTGAGGTCAAACTATCGAGGCCAAAGTAAACATGAAAATGCTCAAGCAGCGGATAGATTAGATGTGCTCTGAAACATGTCCCACATGCTGCGGGCAGTTAATCATGAAATTTGAAATACTTGCTTAATGCCTGCCATATCGCTAGCTAGCTTAGGGCATTCGATCTTCGACTTCTTTCGCCGACTGGCATTGGCACACATTGAGCGCACAAAAAGTACAGTTTGGCACGTTGAGCTCTGTCATTTACATGCTTATACAAATAGAAATATGAGCACTGATAAGCGCTGATTACATGACGTGGTCCTCGTCAAAGTTGACCTCTCTCCCTCTCTCTCTCTCTCTCTCTATCTCACTCTGTCGATTTTGCATTTTTCATTTTGCATTTTTCGCTGTGTCAATATTTAAATGACATTTACAGTTGGCATAGGGCAAACAGTTGGTCCCGATCTTAATGCCATTTATTTTAGCCACATCGGCCGCATCGGCAACTGTCTGCATTGCTGTTTGCATTAAGTAAACACAACAATTTATTATTGTAATATCGACCTTTTAAGCTATTTGCGTAAATATTTATGTTATTTATGTGTCTGCTGGATTGTCAAACAAAGACAAATAATAATATTCAATTGAGGTTGATTGGCATTGTGTAAATAAAATTGTCATTTAGTGGAGACTTATTTAAATTTAGCTAAGGTATATAAGTATATATAATAATATATTTATAATATATAAATGACATTTAAATAAAATATATATAAAATAAAATATGACAAAATTTTTACAAATAATACAAAATATATAAGTAAAATATAAATAAAATTAAAAAAAATAAAATAATAAAAATAAAATTTACAAAAAAAATATATATTTATATATATTATAATTATTATTATTTTTTTTTTTTTATTTATTTTTAAAATGTTATTAATTTTTTATTTACATATTATTTAAATATTAGTTATATATTACTAATATATTATTTATATATACTTACACAGTATATATAAATTTGTTATATATTTCCAATACATTATATATATATAATTTTAATATATTTATATATTTCCTCTCCATTTGGTTTATCTGCCCCACACACACTACACTCGCTTCAATATGAGCTGTAGACGCAGCGGAGCCGCACTTCATAAACCCGCCCAGACAGCATCTGTTTTTGTTGCTTTTCGCCGCTTAGTTTCAAGTGCAATCCATTAAAACAATTTAATGTAAAATTGCGTGCCTGAAATTAAGCGGATGCTCACTTATTGGCTTCCAGCGCTGGCTGTGTCTGGGTCTGGGTCTGGTCCATTGTTGTTGCTGCTGTCTATGCGGAGCTGTGAACATTTTTGGTCTGAAAAGTTTATTTTCCACTTGAAAGCCAGAAGCGGCGAAATTAATAGCGAATTCTAATAGACAGCCAGACAGACGATGGCTTTATGCCTTTGCCCAGACACAAACAAACGGAATCAAGTGGCGGCAGAGATCGAGCCCAGACCCGAAATACAAACACAGACGCCAAGGCGCGAGAGAAATTAGAGAATATATCCGGCTAAACTGAAAACCGCTAATAAATTTCCCCTTGCCAGGGCATAGACTGTCTGCGGCTTGGCTTGGCTAATTAAAATCGAAGGTGTTGAAAATCAATTGACTTTCATTTGCTGCAGTCGCGAGCAACTCGCGAGGGTTGCAATGGTCTTTTGAATAAAATCGAACAATTATTTGAGCAATCTAGGGGATAAACGATATATATTTTAGCCTAAGGCACAGAGTAGATAATGTGATCCGGCACGGGCGGATGGCATTGGGGCAAAGGTGGGCCCAGCGTGGGGTAGGTGCGCAGACGCAACAGCTCCAAAATCGTTTGCAATTCCAAGACGTGAGCATAGTGCTTGCGCACATTGTTCAGCAGCTGGCTGTGTGTCTTAATCTGCTCCATGCTGCAAGAGAGGGAGAGTGAGAGAGAGAGGGAGAGAGATCTATTATAGTATATAGACTATATATATGCGACTTACCGTTCGTTCTGCTCGCGATCGCGACGTTCCTCCATCATCGTGTCGCGCTTTGAGCTCTGCAGAGCCACATCAACTTTGAGTCGATCGATTTTCGAGTCAATCAAATGATTTTGACGCTTCATTTCGAGCGTCTTCTGCTTGACGTCATCGATTTTCAGATTGCTAGAGGGAAAGTTGAGCTAGAGTAAGGCCTTAGCGAGGGTCAACTGAAAGCTTACACGCGATCGATTTGCTTGCGGAACACGGCGATTTTTTGCTCGATAATGCGCTCGATGGCGCCGGCCGTCATCATCTTCTGCCGATCGGCCTTCATCTTCTCCCAGTTGCGCAGGATGGTGAGGAACTCGATGGTTATCTTGCACTTCTCGATGGCGTCGAGCATGTACTTCAGATAGGCTATGTTCGCCTTGTAGAGCTTGTGCTCCCACTCCTTGAAGATCACCTGGCGCCTGAAGATAGCGACGCGCTGCATGGACCTAATCTTCTTATTACCAGCGTCCTGTGGGGAGAGTAAATAGATGTAAATTGGAAAATATATATATATATATAGTCTCACCTTTATCATGTTGTTCACATCATTGATGTCGTCCACATGCATCAGCACGCTGTTAGCCAACGACTTGACCGAGCCCTCGACATTGACCTCTACTTGGCCCAGTGTCAGGGTCAGCTGCAGCGGCATATTCCGCAGGGCCTCCAGCTGCATAATGGCTAATATCAGTTGACGAGGCTCTCAAGGATCTTGGTCCTTTACTTACATAATTCTGTATTGTATCTTCCATTTCCTTTTGCTTTTGCGCCTTGGCCTCCTTCAGCCCGACTATGTCCCTGGTGACGTTATTATAAAAGTTTTGGGTGTCCACCACCTGGTGCCCGAGGCCCTTCAGGCGCAGCTCGCTCTCGATCTTCTGGCGCCGCAGCTTGACGAAGGCATCCCAGGCCTTGGCATCCACCGAGGACGGACAGTTTTTGGGCGCGTCGCAGTCGGCGATATAGGCCAGAAAGTCGGCGATCTCCTTGGGCATGGGGAAGGATATGCGATTCGGTTGCTTGGGCCCGAGCTTTTGGGCAACCTCGCTGCAAATTAGCAACGAGTTAAATAGTTTGTTGGACAGCTTGGGCCGCTTCTTGAACAGCTTCGTCATCTCGTGGGCGGCATGTGGCACGGAGTTCAGGTAGTTGCCCCGGAATTGTCGCTCCAGAGCGCGATCCCGCGTCTGTTGGGCCTCGAGGCGCAAGCGCCCGTCCTGCATGGACCGCTCCGTATAGTCCTGCAAATGCAAATACCGCTTTAGGTACTCGCTCAGCTTGTCAATGTCGGCTCGGTAGGATATGATTTCCTGGCGCAGATGAACGCGCCCCAGGTGGATTTCCAAGGTATTGAGCATGCGGGTGCGGCACTGTTTCTGGGCATAGTTGAACTTGAGCTTGATCAGCATCAGCTCGGCGACGCGCTGGTTCAGCTTGAGTATCTGCTTGGTCTTCAGCGCCAGCGTCTTGCCTTCGTTCTCATTCAGAATGCGCAAATACTTGCGGCGATCTTCCTGCAGCAGGTTGACGGCCTCTTCGTAGGCGCGGTAGATCTTCTGATCCTCCAATGTGTACTCGTGCGGCTGCTTCTTGAGCGTGAACTCCGGCACTGGTATGTCCTTTTTGATCTCCTCCTCCCACAGCTTCTCAATGACGCCGTCCATCATGACGATCAGCGCGCGCGACCAGAACTCCAAGGACCAGAGCAGCAGGCGACCCCGCTTGCCGCCCAGGTCAATGGTCTTCTTTCTCCTCCGATTGATCGCCTTGATTTCGCAGTCATCGACCTCCATGATGCACTTGATGATCTCGTCCTTGCCCAGCTTCGGCACGGTCAGCTCCTGCGGTATGAACGCGTCCATCCTCAACAGCCGCAGCATGATGTTCATGTTGTCGTAGATCTTGATGAGCACGTTGTTCGTGGTGAGCACGTTGTCTATGGTCTCCTTCTTCAGCTGCTGCGCCTCGTGGAACAGCTTGTTGAACTCCAGCTTTATGGGATCGACCAGGTAATAGCGATACTTGGTATTGTCATTGTACAACTGGTTCGAGGTGACCATGTTGTAGTCCTGCAGCTGGAACTGCGGCGCCATTATGTGGGCGTAGATGCTGTGGCCCTCCACCACGTACGGCTTCAGCTCGTGGACAGGCTTCTTTACGCCCTCAGATTCCTCCCCAGAGGCTTGCTCGATGTTATCGTCGTTGTCCTCCAAATCCTCAATGGACAGCGCCGAGAGCCGTATGTGATCCTCCAGGTCATAGAAGCGGTATTTGTCGAACTCCTTCATGAGCGTCTTTCGCGGCAAGGAGAAGCTCTCGAAGTGCGCATCGGCGAATATAGATCGGACCTTATAGTTGATGCTGATGGACTCCTGCGTCACCAGCTTCAGAATCCAGTCCCTGATCCGCGACTGGTCCTCAATGGCGCGCATCAGGGACTCCCGCTCCAGCTCGCACAGCTTGCGCGCCTCCTCCGTGACGGTGTCCAGCCACTTGTAGTGGAAGCAGAATTTCTTGAAGATGCCCTGGGTCTTGCCCGTCACGGATATGTCGTAGTCGATCAGCGCCGTGACCTTGGCCGAGAACTCCTGTATCATCTGCAGCACCCGCTCGCGCTTGAACAAATCCGCATTCGTGTACTCCTCCTTGACCTCCAGCTTCACGGTGAGCGGCAGGAACATGCGCGTGACCAGCGCCGTCTGCACCACCAGGAACTTCTCGGGCACCGGCATCTGCGTGTTCTCCCGTATATTGTCCGCCAGCGAGGGCAGCCGACTCACCCACATGATGTTCTTGCTGGTCAGGACTAAAAGGTATCTGGGAAGAGAAGGGAAGATTTATATACATAACTGGAGTCTCCTTGCGCCCTCCTCCTGCCTTACTTCGAGTTGTAGCACTCCGTGGCTCGCTTCAGGCATTGCGTTCGGAATAACAGGGTTATGAATCGCGACATCATGAAAGCCAGGCGGGAGCGCTTGTGCTGGCGGAAGTGCACCATGATGCCGTCCACGCCCCATGTGAGCAGGTGCTTGGTGACGCCGATGCCCGTGAGATGGCCGAAGTGCGTCGTCTGTATCGAGGTGTTCCAGTAGAGATCGTTGTTCTCGTGCAGCATGAATACGTCGAAGACCGTGCTGTCCCTGACCACGGCCACAATCTCGATCTGCACCCAGCGGCCCATCGGCGGCTGCGTGGAGAAGGAGACGTAGGTGTTGGGCAGCGGCAGCTCGCGCCTGTGCAGGCGCCTGTCCTTGCCCCAGGTGTAGATCCACATCTCCTCCGCATAGCCGGGCTTCTGGACGTCTTTGTTGCGCGAAATCGCCACCAGAAGGCGCGGCCCCTCGACCAGCAGAAAGCTCTGGATGAACACCTGGTTGATCAGCTGGTCGTCATTGAAGCTGAAGTAGTGCGTCATCTTGGGCGGGCGATACTCCACGTTCACAACGTGCAGGTTCTTGGCCTGGTCCTGGAACACGATGCAGTTGTCATGGAAGCCCATCTCATAGACGGCCGGCGTCTGGCACTCGATCCTATTCACCACGTTCGGAGTGGACGGCTTCTCGTAGTAGATGAGCGAGAGGGTGCCGTCGCTGGTGCCCACGGCAACGTAGGCGTTGGCGCGGTGTACGCAAAGGGCGGTCGACATCGGAATGGGCACATGGGAGACGACCTTGCCCGAGGGCAGGTCCATCAAGGCGCAGCCGTCGCTCTGCAGGACCACAACGACCTCGTCCTTGAAGCAGGCGAGTGTGCGAAAGGCGAGTATGGGCTTGCCGGCCACAAGGACCGGCTCCAGGACACCCTCGTTCTCCCCGACCACGACACGATTAATGCTGCCATACCTGCCCGAGGCATAGAGCTCGCCATTGTTGCTAATGAAGAGTTTGATGGCGGAGATGTCCTGTTCGATGGTCCACTCCAGCACAAAGTTGCCCGCCTTCTTCTTGATGTAGAACGCCGTGCTGCTGTTGCTGATCAAGATTCCCATTTTGTGCACTGCGACGGCGTGGGCACGCGGTGCCAGCTCAGCTACGCCCTTCTCGGCAACAGAGGCGGGAGCCCATCGCGGCTTGACTGAGAAGCAGGCAATGTCGACCTGCGCGAACTCCCCAAAGTCGTTCACCACATAGAGCCCGTTGTCCTCGCCGAAGCATATGAAGTGCTTGGCGGACTTGGCATAGTTCTTGCCCATGCTCACGGCGGATGTCTGAGGCAGGAGCGACCCGGTCTCCTCGATCAACACCTCATAGCATATGAGGCTCATTTCCATCTTGTCGTACTGCACTATTGTGGGCAAATTACTTACGCCCACGACTAAGGAAAACTCTGGCGTCGCTATGTAAGTCGGATGCTCCAGGAGCACCGTGCTCGTGCGGTAATTGATGACGCAAATCGCGTATCTGGGATAGCTGCCGATGCCGACCAGCAGATCCACCTCCGAGAACTTGATCATGGTGAAGGTCAGTATAGTGGCGGCTGTAATCAAAATTGATATGATCAAGAATATATATATATATATAGTCACTTACGCGTCAGCGATGTGAATCGTGTGAACTCCGGATATTTGTAGATGTGTATGTTGGGATGGAGGATGCTCTCGGCGAAGCCGAAGATCGGAAAGCGATTGTGGCTGGCAAAGGCGCTGATCTGTAGACCCGTTTGAATTGTCTCGGCCCGGAAATAGCTAATGGTATTGGTCGATATCTGAAGAAACTTGAGCAGATTGCCCTCGCGCAGGCAGAGCACATCGGGGCCCACATTTTGGATGCTCTCGGCATTATAGCAATTGCACCAGCTGCGCCCAGGGTATTCAGCGGTTATTTGATATAGATATATATAGATATTCGCAACTTACCATATAGTCGAGGTAATATTCATCTTGCTGTTTGTTTTTCTCTAAATGTGTTGGCTACACATTGCCTAAAGCTCTTCGTTTCGTTTCAATCAACAAAGTTTGAGCGTTGCCAAGGCTCTGACAATGCCTGCCATGGCAACTGGAGTTGAGAATGAATTGAATATTATTATATTAAATATTATATGTAAATTATATTTATGTATATAAAGAAAAAAAATATTTTTTATTATATAAATATATATATATATATAATCTATTTAATTTATATAAATACATATTACATTAATAATTATTTTATTTGAATTTTTAATTGATTTATTTATTTAAATAAATAAATATATATATATATATATTTTTTTAAATTATAACAACAATATAAAAATATAAATAAATATATATAGAAAAAAAGTGTTTTTATTTAAAAAAAAAAATATATATATATATATTATGTAGTTTAATTTAATTTTTTTGCACATTTAAATATTTATATATATATTTTTTTATAATTATATGCATTTATATATATTGAGAATAAAATATAATTTAATTATTGAATATATATATATGTTATGTGAGCCGCTCTCTCTCTCTCTCTCTGCTTAACCTCTTTGTGGGCCGCTCGAGTGCAATTTGCGTGTGCCGGAGCTCGTTTTTATTAAGCCGCAAGGCTGCATTATTTATTTAGCACGAATAGGTTCTTCAAAGCGAGGGACAAATCTCATTTACGTTGAAATATATTTCTCAAATTGTTTCTAATGCGCATTAAATACAGCTCAGCGATTTTCCAGTCTATTTCTGGACTCTTGCTAAAGAGTCTGGCACTCTGGCAGCAGGAGAAAAAATGTGAGTAACTCGTGCATTTAGGGCCAGCCCACAGCATTGGCATAACTAAGTAGCTGTCGTATCTATTCCGAGCCATTTTTCACATTCGCTTGCGGCACCTGCAGCCCGAGCACTTTGCTGCCTACTTTGGGGCGCCACTCAATTATTTATATGCCCCTGCAGTGCAGCCGGTTGGGGGCTGCACGAAAATAAAAAGGGTTGGGCTGAGCAGACTCCGGCACATTTTTGCACATGTGTGCCGTGGCGCAGTTTGGAAAGTTTTTCGGCAGCAACAGCCACCCAGAGCGACGACACGGCATCTCTTTAATGTTAATGACTGAGTGCAGCAAAAGTTTGAAGCGCTTAAGGCGGCTTTGCGGCAAGACGTCGTCGCGTAGATCGGCATTGCAACTTTGTCGTGCCACACGGCCCCAGAAATCTCTGGCGACAAGTTTTTCGGGCGCTTATAACTTTTTTCCTTAAACATATATATAGAGAGAGATAGAGAGAGAGAGTTATATATGCAGCGCTCATTAAAAGCGCATTAACAATGCATTGTAAATCATTGTTGTGCTGCAGCTGATGCCGCCTCTGGGGCCATGTAAGAGAATTTATTGGGCAGAGATCTCAATAGAAGCCTTTTAAAAGGTAGCAAATGGAAAACTTTCAGACCTTAAAGCACAATGTTATCAAAGGCATTGCAATGTCCTCACTACAATAAATATTTTATAAAGGCCAGACAATGACTAAAGTGCCAACAGCAACCTGTTAGCGGGCGACCTTTTGGCATCATAATAAAAAAAGGTAAAGATTGCGCCGCTGCTCAGATGTGCTGAAAATTTCTTCCTTCCGCCGTTGTCGGCCCGGCTAGAGCGTCTAGGCCACACAATTGGCTGCCAAATGGCTGAGCTGGCTGACAAGTTTAGCTTGGGTCCACGTGTGGGTAGTCGGCATGCAAAATGTATGTTAATATTTCGTAGCCGGCGGGGAATGTTGTGTGTGTGCTTCAAGCATTTCTTTATTCATAAGCAGTTCTGCATGCGAAGCTTGTCTTCAAAAGGAAATCCTACATTAATATTAACTTTCGCCAGCGGCCGAAAGCTGTTTGTTATTGTTGCCAAAACTAATTTGTCTGGCCGCAAATACTTAACAAATTTTTAAGCAGCGCCGAGCAAATTAGTTTTGGACATTAACAAATGCTAAGCCCATTTAGAGGGCATTTCCGCATTTAGAGTCAATTAAACGTGCTGTGTTTACAGTGGGCGCTTTTAGCCGAGTTCGATTGCCGTTATGTGAATAACATTTGTCGCTAATGCGAACGTTTAAATGTTCTAATTGCATTTAGTGCTGAATAAATCTCGAATTTGTTCATGGATCAGCGGCGCAATGCAAAAGTAATTTAAGCTCCCAATCACAATAATTTTGTAATTAAGCTCAATGCAAGGGAAAAAGTGAGAGTGGGAGAGAGAGAAGAGGTGAGCGGGAGGGTGTACAGTTAAGCCATCTAAATAATTGATGGTATGACACATTTGGGCATAACCGATTTAAGCCAATTTTAAATTGCATAGTTGGTTGGAATAAAAATAGAGTTAGGCTACTATGAGATACACTGCAATGAAAGAGGATTGCTAGCAGCTCAACTCTTCAACTTAATACAAAATATTTTATATATATTAATATCTGCAGGGTCTAGCGATTTCAGTTCCAAGATGCAAGTTATGGAAGCTAAAGTAGGCGTCACATTTAATTATATTTTTCTTCTTCCCTTAGACTGAGCTTTCTTAGTATTAAATGCTTGTGAAAATAGTTATAAAATATACTGAATTTCTTAATTATATATATATATATATATATATATATATATATATATATATATTTTTTTTTTATATATATTTTTTTATATTATATTTTTATAATATATTATTAATTTCATATATTTATTTTAAATTTATATTTTATTATTATATTTTCATAATAATATTTTTTAATTTATACTTATATAAATAAGCCAAAATATTTATAAATATATTTTTGCATATTTAGATAAATAAAAAAATATATTAAACATAAATAAATAAATATAAATAAAATATAATTTAATAATTGTTGTTTATGCTTCTACGAACAATATGAAAAATAAATACAACATATTATATTATTTTTATCTGTTTTTAACAATAGTTCAAATATAAATATTATATTTCTTTTTTAAGTTTCTATGCAAACATATACTTTTGCTATCTTTTTGTTATTAAAAAATATATTAAATATTAATATAAAATATATTCAATTTTTTGTATATTAAATATCATAATAATCATATCATATCATATGATTATAGATTCTCAACTAAAGTCTTTCCAATAACATTTTTTTATCTTTTTATATTTTCCACTTCATTTTCAATATTCATATATTTCTCACAGACTATTTTAAAGAACAATGAGTTCAAACTAAACCAGATTCAACTAATTACAAATCGTATGTGATTTATGTGATGTTCTTAACAGCTTTTTCTGCTCTTAGGCTTCATGGCCTCTGCCTGTCACGTCAACTATCCAACGAGTTGTTTATGAGCATTTAGGTTCATGTTCTCGCTGTCGATCCCTTGCCCGACTCGCTTATCGTGCTGACAGCTGATTCTAATGTGTAGCTATTGTATGGCGATGTCCTGCTATTTTATGCCTGCCGCTGCCGCTTGCTGGCGTGCAACTCGTTAAATTTCCATCAGTGTGCGTGGTGCGCCATATTGGCCCGAAATGTCGCACAGTGCAAAACTTAAGCAATGAACCCTGATGTCCTCACGTATTTGTGTAATATCGATTTGACTCACAAAAGCGGCGAGAGTATATGTGTGAGTGCGAGTGTGTGTGTGTGTGTGTGTGTGTGTGTCACTTAGCTGCCACACATGTACGTAATTGATATTTTATGAATGAAATGTAAACACTTTTTTATGTGCCCAGGCGACTCGCTGTGTACGCGACGAGTGCTAAAACTTTGATGCGCTGCGCCATGTGCACCCTATACTCGGTTCATGGAGAATCAGTGGCGTTATCTGGTTGTAGGTGGGAAGATAGGGAATATATAGACCCACTATTCCTATATACATATAAAGTCAGCTATCAAAAGCAACATTTGTAGATCAAAACTCAAACTTTACTTTCTAGCAAAAATTCTTACGTTTTGCTGTAGCTGCTAAAGGATTCGCTTCGCTACGCTCTGATTAGCAGCCGCAGCCCAAAGCTGAGCTGAGTATCATCATCGTGTTTCGGTCGCCTCATAAAAGGGCAACAAAGTGTCGAAGCGAAATCTGCGCCATAAAAGAAAATATTTTCAAGTACTTTTATACAAAATATAACGCATAAAATGTGCCATGCTTAACCCGCAGCGAATGGTCAGCGTTTTGTGTGATGTCATAAATACAAAATTGCATTCAAAATGTTTTTCTTACACTCAGATGCTTGCTATATATATATATATATATATATATATATATATATATGTATACAGTTATATATATGTGTAAATTTCCCACACATTGCTTTCATTTCATTTGCATTTGAAAAGCAAAAGCTAGTCAAAAATAAATTGATGACGCAGCGATGATAATATTTTAAGCGTGCGTGTGTGCGTGTGTGTGTGTGTGTGCTTGGCTGCATGGCTTGTTATCATTTGAAATGTTTATTTTAATTATTTTAATTGCATGCCAGAGAAGTGAGCATCTTGCTTTCTTTTCATTAGCATTGCCATAATGAAAGTCCTAAGCTGCCTTGCAAACTTTTCGCTGGCCAACGGTGCGTATGATTGATATGCCATAGAAAGCTGCCAAAATGGCATTTATATATTTGCATTATTCGCAAATCAATCGTCTGATTTTTATGGCTTAGCTGCAGCAAATTTATGGCAAATTTGCAGCTCATTGTTATCTCAGTTCTTTGTTTTCTTTTTACAAATATAAAAGCTGTGGATATCTGCACAAGTGTGATAGATGTAGGCGCTCAAGGTCATCTTGTGCTTTTCGGCGGCAGCTGCGTGCCTGTTTAGACACGGAGCGTGGCATGTGTCAATGCCAAGCGCACACATTGCCCCAGAAAGCCGTGCCTATGCGTGGCTGCTGCTGCTGGCACACGCAAGCCGCACTACAACATGATATATGACGCGACACAACAACCCAGAGACTGCCTACACTAAGTCGGCTACTTGTATGTGATGTGCTCTCTGAGCTCTATAAATCACTCGAGGAGTGTGTGGATGTCATTAGCTAGTAATCGTTGAAGATGCTTTACGAAATTTGTATTTAATATTAATTATAAATATAATTATTGTTATTTTATATATATTTATTTTATTTATTATATTATTTTTATTTTTTATTATATTATATTATCAAAAAACATTTACTCTTATAAACATTAAGCATACGCACTGTTGTTCGGAATGCCTACAAATATTACTGCATGCATGCAGAGCTCATGTCTATCCTGTAGCCAATCTCAACGTAGTTTTACACCATCTGCCCCAAGTCTCTAAATTGCATCCCAATCACCAATTGAGCCACACTCAATCAGCCTCAACAACTTTATGCTCTCTAAACAAAAATATATTAAAAAATATTCAGACAGCAGAGTTACTATGTTTTGTGTTCGGGTAGATCTTCATTCCACCAGATAAGATTGCCTGCGTCATATTTGCCGGCAGCACGTAGCGAGGCAGAGAACACACGCCCACGCACAAATAGAAAATGGGAACATGGACAGACAAACAGAGATAGATCAAGAGGAAGAAATGCCATCACACACACATTTGCATGCACACACACACACACGCAAATTCCATGCTCAATTTCAGATTTGTGCTGGCGGCATACCTGAGCAGAGCCACGCCCACTTCCTCAGCACTCCCGCAGCCCCAGTGCGGCAGACGTGTGCCAATGATAACGTGCATTTTGTGAGCATATAAATTGCGAGTCGTCGCTTGGGCTGGGCTTTTTTGGGTCTTTCGAAATTGGCTGTGGAAATTGTGCGGCCCAGTGTGCTTAATGATTCGAGGAGGGAGGCGATGGGGCGGCGGTGCCAAACGACGTCGATAACAGCAACGTGCAGCAGTTGACAGCTTTGCAGCTCACATCAAGTATGTTTGTCAGTACTCAATTATGAAGATTCCGTAAATTTCGTAGCACTCGCACTTGATTTGCCATTGTGGGAACGCATTTTGTAGCATATTTGAAAACACCATTGAGTCGACGGCGACGGCAGCACATGAAGGGCGATAAACTGGCAGGATATCGGCTCAATAGTTGCCAGAGATACGCTCAGAAGTGCTTGTGTTGCGTAGCTAAACGTGTAAAGTTATAGTGATTGTCAAATTAAGTACAGCTTGGCAGGCGGCGCACGAAAACGGATGAGTTGTGGGGAAATATTACGTATACGACTAGCTGGGTGCATGGCCAAATTTACTAGAATAAATGAGAAACTGTTTGTGTCTGCTTTGCAAACTGAGTTGCCCCTCAATATATATTCAGAGGCATTAGAAATTGCCAAATTCACTAGGAAATGCATCAGACTTTTATGACTTTTATTACGTATACGACTAGTTGAACGGAGACAATTTGGCAACTGCTGTTAGCTTACCTTAACAGATATTTGGAGTTGTATTGGTAATAACAGATGTGATAGAAATTGCATTTGCAAGTTTATTAACTGAAGTCAGCTCAGCTTACAGGTCGTTTTTTGATAAATATTACGTATACGACTAGTTCGACTTGGAGACAGATGATCCATGGTCAACTGCTGTTCCCTTGCTGGAAAATATATTAGAAAACTACAGTTGAAATTTAATGATTGAATATTTTATCAAACTAAGTGAGCTAAGTACAGCATACAAGCAATATACATATTGCGTATACGACTAGTTAGACGTGGAGACAAACGATCAATAGTCAACTGCTGCTGCCAGTTCCATAATTATTTTTAAATATTGGAAAATATATTGGAAATTATATGCAGTTTTATCAAACTAATGTCTACAGGAGATATTTTTTATAGATATTAAGTATACGCCAGCTAGACCAGCTTAAACTAGATATTGTATCTGCCTCTTCATCAACCAGAGCCTCTCTCTTCTGCACATACATAGCTCATATGCACACATATGTACTTCTACTGCTCAATCAGCACACCTTTCGCTGGCCCCATGCTGTTGCATGGGCTAGCTCGCGCCATGGAAACCACATACGTTTGCTGCCCTGTCGTGCTGCGTCTAGCACGGAAATGAACTTAATTTATGGCGCTAAAAAGGATTTGACTTTGTGGCCTCGCCCTCACTCACTCTCTCTCCCTCCCTCTCTGCCTCGCTTGTTTTGTTTTATTTTGGGGCGCTTTTAAAAAGGCAACACAGAGTGCGATTCTCACAATCGTGGCTATAATGATTTGTGTGGTTAACGCGGCGCCGCCGACGGCGACGCTGCTGTCGTTGTAAGCTCTAAATTATAAACTATCTGCGAAGCACAAAACATTTTACGGGAATGCGCCCCACACGCGCTGCATATATATATGTATGTGTGTGTGTGTGTGTGTGTGTGTGTGTGTGTGTGTGTGTGTGTGCCTTATGTTAGACTTGGTCTGCAACTTTCGTTGAATTTGTGGCCAAAAGTTATAATCGTATCCAGTGGCAGGCGAGTGCGTGCGCCGCCAAGCAGCATTTCCAATTACAATTTCCTTTAACATTAATTAGCATGTCAGCTTTATGGCAAATGGCTTTTAATTTCGCTCCCAGCCAATGGCAATGGCTGGGCATTGGCATTGGCATTGGACTCTCGCTTCATTTGGCAGGCTAATAACTATGCAAAGCAGCTGCCCACAGTGAATGACAGTTGAGGTGGGCGGGCAGCAAGTGCTCCATTATAAGGCTGACGATGCGTATACTTAATAAGGTACAAATTAGCCTGGCCAGGTACTTGGCTTGTTTACCTGCAATTATTTAGCCATTTTTCCCAGAAAACATCTATTTTAATAGGAATGAAATTGGGGCACCTCGAGAGCACCTCAATTGGATTGCGATTCGATTTTAGCATCGCTCGAGTTCAATAAATAGAGTTTACGCTTTGGCAGCTTTTGTCGAACCTTTGCGACATTTCGTTTTTGTTCGGCTATCAGTGCGCTGGCAGAGTTTCATTAACTTGTCAGCGGAGCTTGCCAAAAATGTCAGGCGACGACGTCGCTGGTTTTTGCATGCCAGACAACGGCCACGAGATTCATCTGCAAACGAAAAATTTGCTATTTGGCGTTGGCATTGTTTTTGGCTTTTTTTTCGCAATATACGTAAGGCTGGCTGTCTGCATCTGATAAATGGTTCAGGTAGACGAGCAAGCGCACGGCGTATTTGCCGTAGACGTGGGCTCAATTTACGGCTTTTGAGATGTCTGCGGCGCGGCGAACCGCATGTCGAATTGCATACGGCTGACATTTGCCTAAGTGACTCCGCAGAGATATATACAGAGAGCGCGAGCACGGACTCAAAGGCACTCTGCGCTGCTGCAGTTATCATAACAATTATGTTGCTAGAGACAATGCCAGCAAATGCGCTCGAGAAACCACTTCAAACAATGACATCAAACAATGCCAGGAGTCGTTTCTGCATTGTAGTTTGCAAATTAAATAATTCCCAGTTACATTTCCGTTTCGCCAGTGCGTCGGCAATATTATTTTGCATTTGCTCGACTCCTCAGCCAACCATTCGCAGTTGCCATCTAGCTAACAGCTTCCCAGCTTCCCAGCTTCCCAGCTCCCCAGTTGCCGAGCTGCTGCTGTTTCCGAGTGCTAATTGTGCGGCCGTTGCTGCTGCCGTTGCCTTTGTTTAAGCACGACGGAGTCCAGGGCAATCTCTGGAGTTATGTGACTGCAATAACACTAAATTGGCTAGATATCTCGCGGTTTTGCCGTTGTGATGTTACTCAGCGCTGCTGCCATTAACCCAAGGCTAGCCCATTTCTCATATGAATAATATTTTATATATGATATACTAGGCTAATACTATTATGAATTAATCTTTCACAATATAATGATTATTTTTATAAATATTGTCATTATCATTGTCATTAGCATTGTCATTAACATAGTTGATTTCATTAGTATGGTGGATTGTCATTATCGTAGTCATTATCATTGTCATTGTCATATTCCTAAGCATTGCTATAAGCATGGTCATTATTATTAGTATTGCTATTATCATTGTCATCGGAATGGTTGTTAAAAGCGTTTGCACTAGCATTATCATTCTCATAAGTACTGCCAGTAGCATTAGCTCCACCATTATCATAATTATTATCATTAGCATTATCATTATCATTATCATTGGCATTAGCATTAGCATTACCATTAGCATTAGCATTAGCATAAGCATTTGCATGAGCATGAGCATTTTTATATAGTTTTAATTATAATTGTAGTTAATATTATTATTATAATGAACAATTAATTTTTATAAAAATTACTATTGTTAACTTATTTAAAAAAAATAAACACATAAATAATTATGTGTTAAATATAAACTTATGTTTAAAATAAACACATTAATAATTTCCGCATACACTTTCAATATTCCCATCAGTTTTCGCCCAATGTGCGCTCAGTGGGTTAACTGAGAACTGCACGCTGACGCTATCGTCCAGTGCGTTTAGCTTTTAATTGTAGCAAAGTTTTTGGGGCGCTGCATTTGCATATAATTATGTTGGGGAGTTTATTGCGCACTCGCGCTATCTGGCATGCCTGGCACTCTGTGCCGCTCAGTAGTCATTTGCTGATGGTGATGGCAGTGCGACTGTCACTGGCACATCGCCTAACCATATGCAATGCAATTGCACAAAACTGTCCATCAACGCTGTCATTTACTGGCCTGCCCAGGCCCAAGCTGTCGTGCCCGTCCTGCGGCTGACGCTTTGGCGGCTGCTGATGCATTTCTTAAATGTTTGCAGGCTGTAAAATTTATTTAAACGCGTCCCTGTCATGCACATGACACACAGAATGAGACGCGCCGACTGCACGACATACGCAATGATGCTGTTGCTGTTGCTGTTGCTGTTGCTGTTGCTGATTCTGATTCAGATTCTGGATTTTGCAGCCGGCTGTCCCTCGTGAGCCAAGTAATTTGCATTTAAGCGAGCAGCACTCTTGTTTGCCGTCAGCCTCGCTGCAAACTGATGCAATTTGTGCCATTGACAGATGGCGGCGCAGCCAAGCGAACTCATTTCATATTGAGATGTGCCACAAGAGCAGCTAAATTTGATTAGAATTAATTAAAGATTGTATGAGATTCACTCTACACTCTTAACTCCCATTCTCTGTTATGCCCTCTTCTTCTAGGCAACTTTTTTCAATTTAAGAGTCAAGCTCATTTCAGTCATAATATGATTTTCTCTCCCTCTCTCTGTGTTGCCAACTTTGTCACAAATTTCTCTAATATTTTCGTTAACATTTGTGCTTGTTGGCAAGGCAAGGCGAGCCTTAACCTCATTTCCCTTTTGAGTTGAGGCATTACACATACGACAGGTGGTCCCCGAGCTGAGCGTTTGTCTGGCCATTCTCTTGTTTATTTGGGGCGTGGCACGTTGGAAACTGGTTTGACAAATAGCCTGCGGCTCATATACAATGCTGGGAAGATGTCATTGTCTCTATTCATGTTGTTGTTTGTTGTGTGTGTGCTCTGCCTGATGTTGCCTGCAGTTCTTGCAATTCTCGTGCTTTGTTTTTGCTGATGTTGTGGCTGGCTCTGGGTTTCTTTCACTGCTGCAAGGACACGAGTTGCAGCACATACGCTTGAGTGCCATTAAAATGCGCCCAGGGCTGTTGATTGGTAAAGAAAAATGTAACATGTGGTTTACCTAAACTTTTACTGGGCCACACCAGTGCGCAGTGGGTCGGGGCGAGCTGCCTGCCTGCCTGCCAGCTTGCCTCAATTGATGGCTGCCTGAGAGCCTGACACCTACCTATCAACTTGAAGACAAACGGGCTTTTAAATGGCAAGAGAATCCGGGCTGAAGCTGTGGCTGCAAATGTGGTGGGGCGTTGCGGTTAAGTGGTTGCCATTGCTGTTCTAATGTGCTTCAGCTGTGCTAACTGCTGATAATTTGTAGCCTGCCAAGAGAGAGAGGAATTGTGTAACAGCAGCAGCAGCACTAGGCTAACATCGAATATGATTTAAAAAAAACAACTGTACTTTAAACACTATTTAACTTATGTTTGTTAGCAGCGGTGGGGCGACCAGCCAGCATATTGCATTTATGCTCATAAATATTCAATGCAAACTCATTTCTTTGCCAGCGCATGCCAAATATTTATTTTGGTTAGTTGTTGAGCTTAAATACGCATAATGAATCCATTTTCCATTTTTGGTTGAATTATTAAATATTTAAACAGCACTTAACCTTCTGCTAATATAAATTATACTACCACGGCGCCTTTCTCTCTCTCTGTGTGTGTGTGTGTGTGTGTCTGTTTGTGTGCAAAGTAAATATTTATATGCTCCACATACAAATATATATAAGAATATACATAAAAATATATATATGCATGTGGATTTTGCGCATAATTATGCAGAGTTCACTTGGTTTTTGTTTGGCCAACGCAACACTTTGAATTCGTGCAACTGCTGTGAAAGAGTTAGCCAGGGGCGGCTTAAGGGGGGCTTAAATAGTAAAGGAAAATTTAGAAAATGTGAACACGAATTTATATGCAGCTTTTATAAAGAGATTAGAGTATGGCTTCACAATGGAACTTAACTAAAATATAAACATCAAATATTTAATTTAAATATATTTATATATATATTTATTTTTTATGAATTTTATAAAATATTTTAAATATTAAATAATTAAAAATATATATTTTTTATGCATTTTATAATCATATACATACTCATAATAAACATCCCTCCATTAAAAATATATATCTCCGTCTCTGTATATTTTTTTTCCGTTCCTAGCTCAGGCTGTAGAGTGAAAATAGTTGCCAAAGCGACCGCACAAATTTTCTTAATGAGCTCAAACGTCACACACACACATTTATACACATTACACACACACACACACACACACACACTCACACACATGCAACTGTGGCCTTTATTTACCGAACACACGCTTTATTATTTCTTGTGTAAAATGTGTAAAAAATTTGCTTAGTTTAGCGTGTTGAAACTCATTCCAGCCAGGCAAACGCTAATGCAAATGCGAAGCAGGGAAAAGGTGGCCTCCATCGCCTTAAAGCCATGAACTGCCACGCCTTAAATGGCAAACAGCATGAGACGCTTAAGACATAACAATTAAATTTCATAAGCCGCCAAGCGATTTAAGTTTAATTATTTTTTACGGCTAGCCGGAAAAGAAAAGTGGAGAGGAAAAGAAAGATCCGAAAAAACGTGGGAAAATTGAGCAGAAAAGTGAGCTAAAGAAAAGACAGAGCTGCAAGGAAATTCTCGGTAGTCGAATTATGAAAAAAAGCAGCAGAGAACTGTTTCTGCAAGTCTCTCTCTACCACTCTCTCTCTCTCTCTCTCTCTCTCTCTCTCTCTTTGTTGTTGTATTTTGGCAGCTGGGCGTTGGCAGCTGCTTCCACTCATTAGGCGCTTTATTAAGCGAGATAATTAGCCGAAGCACGTAACTTGCAGTTAATTGATATTATTTGAACTCCACGCTCATTATGTTAAGTCTCTCTCAGACCCGTGCTTGCACTCTTTCTCTTCCTTTCTACCTCCATCTCTCTCTGGCCTTCATTGTTGCAGTCACTTAACCTTTGAACTTTTTGCAATTGTGCACAATTAAGTTGAAAATTGTGTTATAATGTTAAGTAATTGTTTATGAGCCGATTAAGCTGGCCAGCAACACTGCTGGCAGCCGAAACACTCAACGGCCATTAAAGGCAGCCGTGAGCCGAGCCAGAGTTGCCAGCCTCAAGTGTCGGCTGTGTGGGGTGGCTGGCTGAGGTCCCTCCACCCTATCGACTGCAGCCCACTTTGATGGGCACGGGAAACTTTTGCGGTGCTTTGTTTAGTCCTTTTTTGTGGTCCATGTCCATTGACCGAGCAGGTCATTTAAATCTATGAGCTGCTCATTAGTCGCCTTGCAGTTCATTAATTTGATTTAAAATCATACCTACACACACACACACACACACCTATACACATTGGCAAATGCACCTCACTATACGATTTAACGACTTTAATTAAGGCAAAAGTCGTTGCCAGACATCGACGCCGACTGCGACGCCGACTGCCACGCACTGACCTCGTTTTTTATAGCCGACTATAAATAACAGAAATTATGTACACACTGAACTGGACAGCACTGTAGGAGACGAAAAGACGAGCGGCCAAAGGAGTGGGACAGGCCCGTCGCAGTTTTTGGGCGCGTTTTCAGCGCCAGTTAAACGCGCTGCCATGAATTTTAATTCGACGACACTTTGGCCCTGGGACACGCAACACGACAGTCGCCATCCGAATCGAAAAAATATAACAAAAAAATAAAAAGAAAAAATAAAAGCATGAAAAACGAAACGAAGCGCAGAAAGCAGCAAAAGCGACAAAAATAAAATACATAATAAGCGTAGCGAAAAGAAATTAAAGTAAAACGCAGCCTTGGTTCAATGTACATTTGCAGAGCAGGGAGAGCAGAGAGCAGAGTAGAGGAAGACGGAGGAGCACAGCAGGCTCATCAAACAAACTGTGGTGCCGCAAGCAAATTTACTCGATCAAAATATTGAGTGGGCCGCAAATTCTATGCATATTTATATACAAATTGTCTTTTGAAATATAAGTCAGGTTAAATAATTATGAAGCTTAAATATATATATATTTATAAATAGATATTTTTCATATTAATTACATAATTAGTTATATATTTATTTAAAGACACATTAGAAATTTGTATATTTAACTAAACATTTATAAAAGGAGTTAAAAAAAAATAAATAAATATATATATATATATAAATAAAATATTAAATAAAATAAATATTATTTTTATAAAACTAAAATCAGTTTAAAAAAAAATTAATAATAATGGCTTAAATAGACAAAAATGTAAATAAATTAATTTATAGATTTTTATAAAGATTTATAATTTTAAATATATATTTATAATGCTTCATTATCTTTTTATTAACAATAAAAATAAATAAAAAATAAAAATAGAAATAAAACTAATATAAAAAAGAAATATATATATATATATAAATATAACTAAATAATGAAAAGCCATTATATATAATATTAAACTGATTTTAGTTTTATAATAATGATATTTATTTTATTTAATATTTTATTTAACACTATATATAATAATATTTTGAAATTTACTAAAAGTCTGTAAGCTGCTCTCTAGCTAAAATTTATGGAATACATTAATGGTTTACGCATTCAAATCTAATGTTATTCAATTAAAACGCAGCCTTAAAAAATTCCCATTTTGCATATATATTTATGGCTTAGTACCTATTATATATATACATATATATGAGCCTCAGTTGCCTACCTGCTGTCCGCTCCCTGCTGTATGCGGCAGGCTCAATTTCGTTTGGTAACTTTTCAAAACTTTTCCATTGTTTATTTCGAGGCAAATGCGAGCTGTGTCAAGCTGGCGGCGCTCTGACGCCAACTGCCCGTCCACCACAATCGGCATTAATTTAGCGGAAGTAATGCGAGAAATTGTTGAAGTCCCAGCGCCCAGCTCCCGGCTGGACAGGGGCGAAATATATTGCTCATTGTGCCGGGCGGAGGCTAATTGGCCGATGGCCTCATATAGGCAGCAGAGAGATATTGGCCAAAGGGTTTTCCGAATGTGCTCCTTTATTTGTGTATTCACTTTTATCTATTTCTTGCTTGGTTAAATTTAATGAACAAGACATTTGGCTTTATATTTATTTATATCTCTGTTCGCTTCTTTAATTAAATAAACTTGCCCTTTCTTGTTTTAATGGCCATATTAGTTTTTATCGCTCAATGCAGTTGGTGGGGGCGTGGCAGAGCCTACTAATTGCCTTTTGTGAGCGTTGCCCAGCGCATTATCTAATGGTGTCCATCAGCAGCGCCTATGCCATTGTATTATGCTAATGCCCTTCTAACGTGAGCCATTCAAATATATAACTCGTTATGATTTATAGGCCACATTCACAATAAAACTAATGGGTGCCTTTATTACGGCGATTGGATAGTAAAAGATAAAGATAAACGTGGCTTAAGATGTACAAAAATGTTATCCTTAAAGTTTGCTTAAACTATTTGCTGCCTCTCGAGTGCTGTCGCCTGCATTCGTTCCACACAATTTGCTCGGCCTGCAATGAATTTCGCAAGCATTTGTCTCGGCCCACATAGGAACGGGGAGCAGCCGCCAACCACTCAGGCTTTCAGCATGAATTCGACACATATTTAAAAACTCATTCACACGTCCTGCCAACTTATTTAACAACTCAGCTCAGCCCAGCCCAGAGCATTTGTATAGATCTTGTGCGATGTACTTAAATTACTTGAGGACGAATGCTGCTCAGCTTGAATGCAATTTAAGTACGTACTTCGCAAGCAAATGTTTTATAGAGCACCCATCTTACAGACACACCCACACACCCACACACACGGAGTACTAAGGAACACACACACAATATCTAAACTGTAGAGCACTTTTCGACCAAAAAAGACACTTTGCACGGGAAGCTGTCGAAATAGGAGCCGACATTCTCGTCCTTGCCTCCATCCTGCTGGCACTCAGCGCTTCGTATAGTATTTCTCTTTTAGTTTTTGGGTTTTACTTGTTGTTCTCGCTGCTGCTGCTGCTGCTGCTTCTACTGCTGCTTCTACTGCTGCTGTTGTATTTTATTATTTAAAAGCCTAAAATCTATGAAGTGCGGTGCAAATATTTGAAATAGTTAGAGCAACATTTGCAACTGACTCACTGACTGCTGCATTTGACAAGAATATTTAATTTAACTGCTCAGCCACAAGACAACTCCCACACACACACACACACACAGACTGCTCAACACACACACACACATGTAGAGTAAGGCGACTCTGCAGCTACGATTAAGGTAAATCTGCACACTGAGTTGGGGCATAATGCTTATATCTGGAAGCTTGCGACATTTGCAAGCTGTTGGAGTGAGTTTATATAAAATTAAATAAATATTAAATATATAATTAAAATAAAATAAATATTTTTGCACAGAAAATTATATAAAAACTGTTCAAGTAAACATTTTTAAAATAAAATAAATATTTAAAACAATCATATTATTTAAAATTAAATAAATAAAATATTTTACATTAAATAAATATTTTTAAATTAAAAATAAAATAAGAACTGTTGTTGCAGCTAAATAAAAATATAAAATGTGATATAATTTAAAACTGATATACATATTTTGGAATTAAAAAAATAATACTAAAACTAATTTAATTTAAATTGTTGATAATTTTATCTTCAAAAATATTGAAAATATTTGCAAATAATGTTGTAGTTCATATTGTTGCATATTTTATTTATATTTATATTTATTTATTAATATTATAGGTTGAATAAGTAAGAGCAATTATTAGAGAAGTAGCAATAAGATGTCACCTGTATGAAATATGGAGTTGTTTTCCGTATTATTTCTGAATATTCTCTCTTCTTCGATTTGCTGTCAGTAAATCTTATGAAGCATCTCAACAATAGAATAAAGACGACGTCAGCAGTGGCAACTCTCTTGCTAGATCACGATATAGAAGAGCAGCTTCAAGGCCCTCCCTCTCCCTTAACCCCTAGAGTAGGCAACAAGTCGACTTTCTAGCAGCGCTCTTTGCGATTTGCATTTGATTTTCTTTTGTTGTTGCTTTTTTGCTGCTGATATATATTTTTGTTCTCGCTGTTGAGCATGTCGTCAAAGGTATTCAGTGCTGAGTGCTGATGCTTCCGTTTCCGGCTTCGTGTTTACATTTGTGATAAATGCAAAGCCCGCAACTTGTATGTTGCACTTCTTTTCAAACTCAGCGGGGGCGACGGTCTCAAATTGCAGCGCAGAGCAATGCTCGAGCTGAAGTCAAATGCAGGCGAGCACACAAGCCTGCCCAACTCCATTTACCTTTAATATTTAAAATGCTCTATTTACCGTAAATATTTTCATGGTAATTTACGCAAATTTACATAAATAAAAGCGCTGGCACACACACACACACACACAGCGAATGCACATGCCTAACTGCTTTGGGCTCCACATAGCCTCATTTGAAAAATGTCAAACGCAGTCCAGCCATTAAATGTGGGCGAGCGCAGGGGGCGGGCTTGGGTGCGCCATCGTTTGTTTGGCCTAATAGCTTTTCTATAATTTATCATGGAATATTTATGGCACGCGCTTTTGTATCTAGGAATTATGCATTTATTATTCAAAATGCTTTTTATGCCACCAAACAAACGACTCTGTTCAGCGCCGTCCGCCTGCCAGAGGTGCCTGCCCCCGTAAACGTTGTCAGCGTTTAGTTTAGTTCGCTGAAAAATTGTCATATTTACGGGACTCGCAGGAATGCTTTGACCACTCCGACTAGCCCTAGCCCCGGCCAACTTAATTGGCAAATTTAAATTGAATACATTTTCCATGATAGTGCATTGGACTCGGGCCCAGCGACAATTTAGTGCTGTTGTTGCTCCAGCAGTTTAATGATATAAGCTAGGATTTATGTGGCTCAAGCTCGTAATTGGCAGCCGTAATGACTGAGGGACTTAAACTGATTTCATTACTGGCCATAGAAACTGCATGTGGGTTAAATGCGAGCGTGAAAGACAGCAAACGGGACGACGCCAAAGCCGAACAGCAGAGACTGTGGCACTATAAGTGTTCAACTGCAGCTGCTGCAAACTCCATTCATATGAGTTTGTGAGATTTTTTAATGCTATTAGCAAATAATTTGGCTGCAGCTGCAGCGCTTCTCTCGCAGCTTTCACCTGGCTCGTGCGCCCGCCTCTCCCGTATCCATTTCAATCGCACGGCTTTTAACTTTCGTTTCCACTGCCAGCTAAGTAACCTCAAACAAGGAACTCTACTTTAACTTTGGCCGCGGCAAACTTTCGCAACTGGATGCCGAAGTCGCGCCGCGCTGCAGTAGTCCAATGCCATAAATGTCAATAGACCAAGAACCATTATGCATAATATTGCAAGCGGCAGCGCCTTTGGCTCTCCTCAGCCTCTATCTGCGGCGCCACTATCCCTTGCCGTCAATGTTCATTCTTTAGCTCTGTCGCCGCACGCTAAACAATATTTCTCCATTACGAAACAATGGTCCTGCCCTGCACCTGTCCTGCTTTGAGGACAAGTAACACCTTTTACTTGTGGCGAAAACTTTTGCTTTTTCCACTTGGCTTTTTATGTTGGCGCGTTGCAGTATATCCAGCCAGTCAGACAGCCAGCCGCGCCCACCCCTTGGCTGCCTTTGCGCTCGCTTATTGTCCAGCGCAGCGAAAACTTTGGCTGTTTGCAGCTAAATTGAAAGCGACTTGCTGCGCAGTGTCCTTGTCAGCGCCCTGCGATCAGTTGTCCTTGGCGCTGTGAGGTGTTAAGCAAATAAACAGCAGCAATTGGCCCACACTCTCTGCACTCGAGCATTTCAAGCCAAAGGATTATCGCAGCCTGAGCAGATTATCGCTTAAGCCTAATCCGATTCCGATTCGTGGGCTTTATTTCAAAATGTACTTTATTTTAAAAATGATTTACAAATAACAATTTTTAAATTCATGCTAAACAGCTGAAAGCGTCTGATTGTCGTTATCTCGCCAAGGACATCCCGTGCTCTGAGCATGGATTAAATTTAAGTGAATTGAACTCAAAATTTTCAAATGAATCAATGCGTGGAACGTTGTAGGTTAACGTACGTGTATAAGGATGTTTCACAGCCCCCCTCATTGCCTAGTGTGCGTTCGGCTGAAGAATCCTTCCACAGAGTCCCGAGACAGCTCGAACTTGTCGCGGACAGTCTTGTAGTACTGCACGCCCTTCAGCTGGTCCATGAACTGGCGCAAGTAGCTCAGATACTGTATTTTGCCCTTGGGCTTGGCGTCGTCCGGGCACCAGCAGAGCAGCACTAGCTTCTCCCGTTTGATTTCCTGTTTGGTCACCTCGCACATGTGGCTGTATTCCAGGTCGAAGACGCCATAGCGACACTCGACGGGCCCGTTGCGTGTCAGGTCGTCCAGGAACTGGTTGTAGTCGTTGTCGCGCGGACCGACCGTCTCCACGTCCACCACCGAGTCGGAGACGAGCCGAAAGATGATGTAACGGTACTCTTTGCTCTTACGAATGGCCTCGTAGATCTCGAGGCACGTCGGGCGGCAATTGTCGGCGTTCATTGTGTGCGTTAACGTATCGAACTTATCTGTAACCCGAAAACTGGCGGAAAACAATACAAATTTGAGTTTGTTTTTTGTTCTGTTACGTACTGGTCTGAAGTGCTATCAGAAATAACTATTTCAATCACAGCCCACTCAGTTCAGGGTGCGTTGCGAAAAGAGGAACCCAAACCCAACCGCCTTCGCTTGATGGCAAAATCAACAGAAAACCGAGAAAAACTGCCGACAACTGGAAAACTTTCAATCGCTTCGCATTTTTCATTGCGGAAACTCAGTCACTCGCCTGCATCTCACATATACAAATACTAAATACGTAAGAGCACATCTTTAGTTGGCATAGTTTTCTTAACAGTTTTCCCATCCATGCAAATAATTTTTCGAGCTCTGCACCAGGCCTGAGGCAAGCCGCTCAACATTTTTCCCCCATTGCAGTTTATTTGATTTGCAAAGTTTGCTCGGCCACAAGAGAGAAGAAAATGAGTTTAAAATTATAATTGAAATTCACATAGCAAACAGATAATAGAAATATTCGTTTGTTCGCCTCAAAGGGAGAATGCCGAATGCTGTCGAGTTATTGAAATCAATATAAATTATATTGAGAAGTGGTTAGAAGTGAGAATAGACAGAGAAGTTTTAAAGGCAAAGTTGAGGATTCTTTGAGAATTGCATAGAAAGGCGATAATTGCTTGTGGGAGTGTGGGATTCTGATGAGTGAGGGAGAGTGTGAGTCAGAGTGAGAATTGGAGTGAGAGAGAGTGCGACTGTGCGAGAGAAAGCCAGAAAGAGAGAGAGAGAGAGAGAGGGAGAGAAACTAAAAAAATAAGAGTGTAAATTAAGCGTTAGGAGAGAGAAAGAAAGGAAGTGAAAAAGAGAGAGAGAGTCTAGACAGGAGAAAGAGAGAAGGAGAGAAAGAGAGAGAGAGAGTGTGTCAGAGAAAGATAGGAAGTAGTGAGACAGTGAGATAGAAAGAGAAACTAAGAATATGAGAAACTAAGAGAGATAGAGGAAGAGTGAAAGAAAGAGGGAGAGCGAGAGAGAAAGAGTAAAAGAAAGAGAAAGATAAACCGAGATTAAGAAAGAGAATAAGAGATGGTGGGCATCAGAGATAGATATGAAGTGAGCGAAAGAGTGTGTGAGAGAGAGAGAGATAGAGAGATACAAGAATGATAGAGTTATTGACAATAAGAACCAGAACGAAAGGGAGGGAGCTCGATAAAGACCCGTCTCTTTATCTCGCCTCAGACAGGAACAGCAAGAGAGAGAAAGGCTCAAAAGGAGGCAGCAAATCCTGAGGCAGGAACAGAAAGAGAGAGAGAGAGAGAGAGAGAGAAGAGGCGCAAATAAAAGCTGAGAAAATTGTTCACAGAAAACCTACTTATCACAATACAAAAGCAATTGACAAATATAATTGAGAGCAATAAAACACACAAAGGAATCCCATAAAAAGGGGCGCAAAGCGAATTAATTTCTGTGCAAGACAAATGCATATATGTTTGCTCTTAAATTAATTAATGCTATGCAATTAAAGGCGCAACTCATTCATAAAGCCATGACTAACGAGGTTTTATTGCACTGGCTGTAACTAGGCTGTGTGTGTGTGTGTCGCATTCGTTTTGTTTTTCCTCCTCTTTAGCCCCCCGCCGCGATTAATCACTTTACGCTTTAAAACGTTAATCAGGGCGGGGCGTGGCAGGCTTTTGAGCTTTGCCATGCTTTTAATTCAATTATGCTGCGCTTTTGTCATGCTTCTGGCATCCTGGCCAATGGGCAATTACCAGTAATCGAATTTTGGCACGACGAATCCGTTTGAAACAATAAATTGCTTAGCTGCAGCCCCGCTGGGGGCAAATACCCCCATAAAGCCAGCCAGCCAGGGGTGGAGCGTCCCAGACAGCTGGCCAAAAATGCAAATGCAAAGGCGAGCGACGACACTCAACTTAGCAGCGGCTTAAGCGCTTAAGCCGAACTTTCACTTAACCGCAGCAGAGCGCTAAAGGCGTTCCATATTAATGTCTAATTAAATGCAGCGGGCGCCCGCTTTATTTGCTGAGGCCCGAAAATGGGATTGCGAGACGGCTTCATTTGCATTTTAGATCTGGGCGACCGGCGATGACAATCGGATGTATTTCAGTCAAGTGCTTCGAGTGGGCAATTCGCTTCCTGCTGTGTCCAGCTGCAGCTCCCCCTCTCCCTCTCTCCCTCTCTCTCTCTCTCTTTCTTTTTCTTTAGCTCATATATTTTTCAACGTTTGGGTGAAAACAATTCCTGCGCTGGCGCTCAGCTGTTGCATTTCTTAAATAAAATATCAGTTGTCATTAAAGGTGCTCCGGCAGCGGCTGTGGCTGATGCTGCTGCATGAAGGAGTTGGATTCATTTGTCACTTGACTGCGTTTGACAATTAAAAATTGCAATCAGCTGAGAACAAGACAGCTGCCAGAGGCATCAGGCATCCACATGATGTTAAGTCTCAGCATTTCTTCTGCTTTGACCAGCCAAATGAATCGCAGCTGCAAAGTTGACAGACGAAAAGTTGGCCAGGACTCAAAGCAGCTGGCTCATGTGAGTCCTTGACTGAAAGTTGCCAAACGTGCATGCTAATTAAGCTCTTAAGCTAAGTCCACTATATACTACTCTTTTACCATATACACATATCTCAAACATGATTTACTCTGCTCTGCCTTCAGCTGTTGCCATTGAGGCTTATTAGAGCCGCCTTTGTGTGTGCAGAGCGCAATGCGCTTTAATTTGGGATCTATTATTGTACGGCTACACGTGTATGTATTCACACGTGCTCACACACACAGGCAGTCGCATCAATACAACGCCCACAATGAACTGTTAACGGGGCGTATGCGTGTTAACATATTTGATTTGTATATTTCAATAGGGAATGCCTCTGTGCGTGTGTGTGTGTGTGTGTGTGTATTGGTGACCCCCACCCAATGCTATTTGATGGGTTTATTATTGGGCAAATAAATTAAAATTGTTTACCTTTCAGCGTATCCATATATACATATATATACAGATTCGCTGCGCCAAACGGAGATAGCACAACTCTCTCTCTCTCTCTCACACACTCTCCCTCTCCCGCTCTGTGCCGATTCAATTGCGGTTTCGTGAGTGCGCGTATGTTGTGGCAACTTTATTTGCGCAAATTAATGGATAAATGTTGGCACATACATGCCCAGCCACGTGCACGCACATATGGCAACATATATGCCATCTGTAGATACATATCACAGGCAACAACAACAACGCGACATTCAGCATAGAACATTCAATATAATGTGCGCGGCCACACGACGATGGCATATGGGGAAAATCAACAAAAATATGCGTAATATATTTTGCATGTAACAACAGACAATCGAACGAAAATATTGTCAACTGAATCAATATTTTGGCAGGAGGAGAGAGAGAGAGAGTGAGAGAGAGAGAGAGAAAAGAACAATACTGGGTAGCCCCCCACTTGACAAACTGAGTTGTGGGGAAATTTTCTAAGAATCATTGGCGCATTTATAAAAAATAAATACTTTTCTGTTGAATATCGAGTTAAGCTATTGCTGCGCCTATGCAGCTGAAAGCTTGTAATAAATGTAATAAAACATAAATAAATGGCATAGAAATATGTGATTTGATATAAGATACGATTCAAAATAAGCTAAGAAAAGTGAGAAATAAGAAAAGAAGAAATATTTATAAAGAAATAATATATAAATAATATATTACATATTATACACAATTTATATAATTATAAAAAAATATATAAATTTATAAAAAGAATATAAAAATATATATAATTATAAAAAGAATATAAAAAATATATACAATTATAAAAAGAATATAAAAAATATATATAATTATAAAAAAATATATAAAAAATATATATAATTATAAAAAGAATATAAAAAATATATATAATTATAAAAAAAATATAAAAAATATATATAATTAACAAAATAATATAAAAAATATATATAATTATAAAAAGAATATAAAAAATATATACAATTATAAAAAGAATATAAAAAATATATATAATTATAAAAAGAATATAAAAAATATATATAATTATAAAAAAATATATAAAAAATATATATAATTATAAAAAGAATATAAAAAATATATATAATTAACAAAATAATATAAAAAATATATATAATTATAAAAAAATATATAAAAAATATATATAATTATAAAAAAAAGATAAAAAAGTATAATTATATATAACAAACAATATGGAAAAGTATGTTTATATATAATAAAAAATGTATATTTATATTTTGTATAAATAATTCAAATTTATGGCAATTGCAATTATAAACATTCGTTAAAATCGTTTAATAATTTTAAATATATATATTTATGTTAAAACATTAATAAGAGCTTTGAGTTACTATTGTGAATTAAATATAATGCAATCTTTTGTTATAATTAATTCACACTTTTGGCTTCATCAAATTGCTAAGGCTTGCTAAGGGTTTTTTTTATTACCCATACAGATTCATATTCAAAATTAATTATAAATATAAAATATAATATTATAAATTATAAAATATATATTCAATTTACGTGCATATTAAAGAGTTCATTCTCCGGTCGAGACTCAACTATCTCATCGGCGAATAAACTCTATGTACAATTCACATTTTACCTGCTTTTTTACCACTGTTACCAATTTCTGCACTAGATAAGCTGAGTGTCTATCTTAGTCGCCTTTTACGACAAGCGCAGACAAGCTGTGGTGGTATTCTGATGCCCGCCAACCACACGGGTATATATATAAATATATATAAGGAAGTAAATACTGATCCTGGCAAAGTAATTCATCATTAAACTAAGTTTTAGGCCTCAAAAGCGACAAATCAGAATGTCATTTATGGCTTCACAAATATGCTATATATAAATATGTGTATATTCTATATACTAAATAAATTTCGAATTAGTTGTTCACGTAAACTTCTCTGCTTTGTCCTATTGAAAGTGGCTTGCTGGTTCTTTACACTCCCCCCATGGAACTCTGCCAGTCAAAGCCTGACTTAGGCTAAGTCTTAGCAGTCAAGGCTTCCTTGACTAAACAAAGCTTGGGCCGCTGGGCAGCTTTAGGGGCACTAAGCTGTACTTAAACTCTCAGCTCTCACCTTGGTGCAGTGGATACTTGTAGCTGTCTTCCATTTATTTACTGCTGCATTGCTCCCACCACGGCCTCAACAGTTTTGAGCCTTAATCCAATTGCTTGAAGTGCATCTATATAGACATACGAGAATATCCTCAAAAGTGGCAGCGCGGAGGCTCAACAAAATAATATTGAAACGCGGTCAACAGGCAGCAGTCAAAACTTTCAATAAAGCAATAGAAACTGCGAATGAATGCAGAGTTGACAGACGAGGCGAAGGACTACAAATGGGAAATGGGAAATGGAAAATGCACGTAGCCACGCGGTGCGGCGGGCAACGCCTCGCGTTGATTGTTCGATTCAAACATTTTGGCATGTTTTGGGACGCTTTGCGAGTGTCGTCGAGGGCGCCGAAGGCCAGCTAGTTCCAGAATACTGAAAATGCGTTAAATCCGCCATAAAAGCGGTTAACCGACTAAACTGCAAATGCGAAATGCGGTTCACTTCGGTTTGGCTCGGTTTTGGTTTGATTTTGTCTGGCTTGCATGCGATGGCCGGGCATGGCAACGGCTGACGAGTTGTTTTGACCACAATGGGGATTTGTGTGCACAGAGTAGGCCCCGCCCCGACGAGCCCAGCCCCAAAACCTACCAGCTACGATTTGTCGAAATCAATCTATCAAGCATTTTACATGTGAAAATTACTAAAAGTGAGAATTATAAAAATCAAATAAAGAAGCAAGAGCAGCCACAATGTCTGAGGAGCAAGAGGACCTAATGCCCAACGATGAGTCCTTCTCATACACTCCGGAGATTGTGGAGGTAGGAAGCGCGAATAAACATTCCCATATTAGATAGCTCCTCACACATCCTTAAACCTCATTAGTCGTTCACCGAGACAGAGACGGAACAGGCGCTGCAGTTCATCAAGGACAATAAGCTGCCGATGGCAGATCTGCACTACGCACTCAAGTATGTGCGCATCTCGAATCGCGCCGTCGAGCTGGATGATCAGTTCAAGGAGATACAGCAACGCTTGAAGAACCTGCGGGAACAGGACATGGTTGTCGTCAGCCCCCCGAAGTGCGGCAACCTGAATTACAATTTCTTCAACAATCCGCAAATGTGAAGAGCTTGAGTTAGAATTTGCAACAGTTTTGTGTTATTTTTGAAAGGCAAGTAAACCTACCGATTAAAGCCACATCAAATTATTAGTTTACACAGAACTGTCTAGCGGCGAGCTGAGCTGATTTTCAAATAGTTTTAAAATCTTTTCTGTTTCTTTTTATTTTCCCCTAAGTACTACACCTTTGTCTTTTCCTCTGAGCGCATGTCACGAATCAAATAGATAAAATTTGACGCTAGATAAAAATGAAAGAGCTGTGTGGGGTTGGTTGAGGTCGAGCTAAACAGAATTGCATGCAAAGCGAGGAGACAAAACAGCACAAAAGCAAACAAAATTATGTTTAAGGTTATATGCTATGCATAAGTAAATAAGCAGACAGCGCTGACGGATCAGACGGACGCGAGGGCGGAGCCAGGCGAGCGGAAACGGAAGCTCAAGTAGCAAAAGAAAGTGTCTAACTGCCTGTGTGCATGTGTGCTATACAGCATGTGTGTGTGTGCGTGTGAGTGTGTGTGTGACTTATGCAAGAGCCGCAGGCACTTCCGACAATTGGCAAAACACAACAGAGAAAGGCAACCAGCCAACCAGGCGAATCAGCCAGGAGCGGATTAGGCAACAGCCAACAAAAAAAAAATTAGAATAAATAAAATAAATTTAATTATATTTTAATGCATTAAATTAAGGCGTAAACCAATCAAATTTCTTTATGTAAAAAATAATAGAAGGCAAAAAGAGTATAGTATATACTGCTGATTTCAGCTGAGCCTTAGGTTAACTATATCGCAGCGCTCCTGATCAATTTTGGCTGGGCTAAGGGCAGACAGACAGACAGGCAGCCACAGCAAAGGCTGCCTTGCACACGCGCCGAGCGAGATAAAACATTTGTATGCGCTGATAAGAACGCATCCACTTACTTTTGGTCGCACATGACCTGAATTTTTGTGCATTACACAGACACAGGCACAGGCACACACACACACACACACACACACACACACACACACACACACACACACACACACACACACACACACAGACATACACCCACACAGTTTGGTAAGCTGAAAAAAATATATTGGACTTGGCGCTTGAACTTGCCAGCAAATGAAGAAATTTAAATTTCACATGGAGAGAGAGAGAGAGAGAGAGAGAGAGAGCTCCATGAAAATGGGCATTTTATAAGGTGAGCTAACAATGCAGACATTTTGTGAGGTGAAAACAATTAGACATATAATATATATAAATAGAGATAGTAATATGAATTACTTTCAGCTACTTTGGACTAAAGCTGATTGCATTCCTCTGCCACTCTTGAGGCGTATCTTCAGTGCTTCTTTTTGGCCACATGCGAGTGTGTTAAAATGCGGCACGAGGGCCAATCGAGTCTGCATTGCCCCACCAACTGACTGTCTGTCTCTCGGAGCGTAGTAAAGAACAGAAAGGAAGATTCAGTTTTTCATTCTAAAGTTCCAGTTCAGTTACACGAAATTTGAACGGAAATACGAAAATGAAAGATTCGTATCTGCGAAAGTTAGGGCGAGATTGATGTGTGCACAGCAGCAACAGCAGCAGCAGCAGCAGCAGCTGGCTGCCCTTCAGTCCGCCCACACATGACTCCTGCGCCAAAAAAAATATCGAACCGCCCGCAGCACTCGTCTGATTCTCTTCTCTTCCTCCCCCTCCACACGTATGTCTGTCTCTGAGTGAGTGCACCCCTTATGCGAAAATAGGATTTGCTTGCAAATTTTGCCAGCCTGGCAAATGGGGTGACCATGTGCGGGTGCGGATGCTTTGCGCTCGTTTTGTTTGTTTGACACTTGCGTGGTTAGTGATTGTCCATATTATGTGACACACTGTGTGACAGACGAGCAGATAGAGCAGGCGCGGGGGCAAACGTGGAAAGTGTCACACTCGGAGAGCGAGAGCAAGACGATGGCAGAGAGAAAGTGTGTGTGGCTCCATTTCGTGCTGCATCAGCGCTGAGTTCGCAAATTTGGCCAGCTCTCGGCATAAAGTTGAGTTCAAGTTGTCAAAATTTTGCTATGTGATTGCTCACAGGCACAACTCACACTCAAGCCCATAAAAGTGACGGGTTTGCCAAAGAAAAATCAGGTTAAAGCTATCTGTGAACTTCAAAATGAAAAGTTGTCCTAAGCTCTTAAATCTTATATCAGAAAAATTGTTTATTATATTGAAAATATAATAATATATATATAATATAATAATATATAATATATAATATATAAAAATAATAATTTTAAATAAAAATTTTTTATAAACATTTTAAATAAATATTTAAAAAAATATTGCTAATAAATATAATATATAAATAAAAAAATAATATAAATAAATATATAATATATTTTTAATACATTTTATTCCAAACTAATTTTAATAATTGCATTTTAAATATTGCTATTAAATATTTTTAATAAATATTTGTAGAAATCATTTTAAATAAATATTCTTTAAAAATGTTATTAATAAATATTTTAATGAAAGAACAATACATTTAATTAATATTCATTTTAAATATTTTTATTAAATATTTTATAAATTTTTAATAAATATTTTTAATATATATTTTAAATGTTTTTAAAATATATTTTAATCATTTTTAATAAGTGTTCCATCATAAATATTGTAGGTTTATTTACCTTTGTAGTTGACTTAGCTCTTCACTTTAATATTGTTCTCCATTTCTGAGTTTCATTCAAACTTTAACTTTTGTAGGCAATCACTTGACCTTTCTGGGCCAAACAACTCCAGTATTTGAGATGCTTTGCAAAAAATCCATTAACAAGATTTTTTGCATACGCCGAAGGGTAGAAGAAAAGGGTTCGCCCTTCCCCCTGAAATGTGAGTAGTAAATAAAGCAGCAAAGAGTTACAGGCACATCCCGTGTGCATAAATTGTAATACCAAATCCATGAACGGATCGCACTAAGCCAACTAGCTAGCTGGCGGGATGGCTGGCTGGGTGACCCCTACCACGGCAGACAACGGAAATTGTTGAGATTTATGGGCGGCTGGTAGAGAGGCCAGCGCCATATTTATTTGGAAATAAGTTTGGCCATAGGCAAGTGGGCTGTGTCGGCTGGCAAACGAGTTTACAAATTTCAGGCTCCCCAAAAAAGGATATTACATATCCTGTTTCTAGTCGTGTAAATGCCATTATAGATTGAATATTTGCAGCGCTGTCCCGCCCCGTTTGATTTACGTTGTCCCAGCACTTCCTACGCTCTGTTGTACTCGGCGAGGACTCTGTTTGCTTTGCTTTGTTTGGCGTCTTTCAAGTGCAGGGCAGAGCCAATGCCAGTCCTGCTGAGCTCTAACTCTGTCTCGCTGAGTTATGTATTGTGGGACTATTAGAGGCCTGCTCGCCCAGCTTACCAGCCAGACAGACATCCGCCACGGCTCTACGTGCAAGCTGCGTTTTTCACACACTCAAGCCGACATCATCATCATTATGGAGTTGGGCACACGATTATTGCCATTATGGAATGAAAATGAAAGCCGCTCAAATCGTAGCAGCTCCTCCGAGCTCTGAGCCCACTCGCCCACTCTCCCTCCACTGCCGCGTCTCAAGTGACTATTCAGAAGCCTGAAGATTTATTGAATGTGCGCGGCTGCCGCCTCTGCTGCTGTCGGTGCTGTCGGTGCTGTCTGTGGCTGCTGTAAGTTCTGCTCTGTCTGCTCTTTGGCATTGGGTATTGAGTGTTTATTTATTTTCAAACATCATAAAAAATACAGAAAGCACAAGGCACACACACACACACACACACACACACACAGAGCAACACATTCAATAATATTTTTGCCTCCTGGCAGCAGCAGCTGCAATTTTTACGCCATTTTGTGCTGTGCCAAGCCAAGTGTAATTTGTGGCCCGGGAACTTTGTCTATTGCCCTTGTACATGTTGCTCCTGTTGTTGTTGCTGCCGATGTTGTTGCTGTTTAATGAAGCATTCGCGCTGAAGTAGCTGTTGCAATTTTTATTTCGTTTGCCGGTCAATGAACACTGGGAATGTGTTAAGTGCCATCGCTTGTCTTTAATTGTCTACAACTTTGCTGAATGGCTTTTAATGAAGTGTTAAGCGTTCATTGCCACATTGCCACTCAAGCCCCCCGCCCACACTCCGCCACAATAGTGCTTTGATGTGTTTCACAGAAGTTACGCATACGCCTCGTAGGCTGCTTCCCAGACTGGGAATTGCTTAAGCAATATTCTCTGACTATTTTAATTTGAGGAGCTTGAATATGTTGCAGCTCTTACCGAAACACACGCCAATCAGTGGGGAAAAGTGCATTAGGCGGGCCCCAGCCTTAGCTGCCTGTGCCTTTGTGTCACATGACGTATACGCAATGTGATTTCTCTCTGTGATGTTGGCAGCTCGGGGGCATTTCCGCTTTCGCCGCCGCCATTACTGTCGAAGAAGAGGAAAACACACACGCTTTATAAACCCGTCCAGCGCTAGTTGTTTTTGTTTTTGTTTTTTTTTTTTCTATATACTTTATGCTTGTATAAATATAAATATGAATCGGGTGCGGGAGCGTCGCGCATACTTTTTGTTTTATGCATGCAGCGGCCACATTTTATATTACACATATATTTTTCATAAACTGCAAATTTAGGTCACATCCACGGGGTATACGAGTTAGCGTGTGGCACAGCGGCAGAGGCCGGGGCGCGTAACATGCATGACAGCAACGCTAATGTAGCAACAGCTTCGGGTTCCCAGCGGTCAACGTACCGCGTTGACGATGGCGACGTCAAAGCGTCGTCAAAATGAATATGCGCATAGCTGCGGCGGAAATATTAAACATACGCCGTGTATGCCGCAGCGCGAGTGTTGAGCATAGCGTGATGACGATAACGAGCGGACCAGTTGCTATAGCCGGGATGTTCCCAAAGAGTAGAACAACCTGAAGAAATTTTAGAGCAAAAGCTTTAGGTATGAAGACCAATTTATTTGAACTCTTTCAGCTATTCAGTTCTCCACCCAAAATTTGAGATTTCGCTGAGATTCTCAATGCTGGAACACAGACAGCTGGCAGGGCTTGGTCTTGCCTCCATTTGCCGGCTCCATTGCTCGACCCCAAAGTATGATTGCGTGCCTAAGCGCCATCTTACGGTTGATAGCTTCATTACAGTGCTGTTGTTGCTTATTACCCGTTAGCTTGTTGTTGTTCTTGTGTTGGCTGTGTTGAGTTGCCGCTGCAGCTGCAGTTGCTGCCGACGTTCTTGGCATGTTACAAGTGCTGATTGCGGAATGGCGTCAATGTGAACGCCTGCAACCTGCGCTACTTTTTATGGCCGCCTCGCTGCAGTCAACGGTATTTTTCTAATTTTAGTTAAAGTGTTTCTTCGGTCCTTGCGGCGGGGACGATGGGGCGCACAGTTTGCTTAATTTTTAAATTGCCAACCTGCCTGCCGCCAGCTGGCCTCGTTCGAGTCGCTTGTTAGCGCGCCGAGTGAAAGTTGCTGTTAAGGCCCAAGTGTAATGGCCACTCTAAAGCTGGCCAAATTATGATTGGCGCATGAAGCCTTTCCTGTTCGCTGTTGTTACTGTTTGCCCAACTGCAGCTGCCCCGTATCTAAAGTGCTCTGTGCCTCTTTAGCTCAACAGTTGGCTTAGTTACTTAAGATATCGCATATCTAAGTAAAGGAGCTTAAAGCGTAGTTAAAAGTTTTTAGTCTGTCAGCTATATAGCACGCGCCACGCCCCTATCATATCAAGCTACCAGCTGTATTCAAAATTGTCAGAGATCACGCCAGCTCAGACAGCCACAGCCCCAGCCGCAGCCGCAGCTCAGCTATTTCCTTTTTTAATACGTGTCACTAACCGAAGGCTCCCGAAATTGCAATATTGAAATGTCAAATGTTGTCGTGTTGTTAATGCATTACGAAGTTTTGTATTGCTCCGTTGGAGCTGCCATACCCTGGAGATGTGTGGGGCTTACAAAGGCAGTGATGGGCTTATGGTTATGCCTCCAAGTGAACTGAGGAACACATAATCAAGCCATGCAGTATAGAAACATGAGTAAAATATATAGAGTAAGCTATTCTGATAAGCTTTCTATATATAAGACTTCACTCTTCAGAACTGCTGCCCCACCTTTGCTAAGATATTCAGAGAAGAAGAGAATGATATGAGATCTTGTATCACCTACAGGGTATCTGCTCTGCAGCCCCTATTCCAATCAAAGCCTGTCTGCTTATTGCCACAATACTCAATGTGAGTTTTGTGTGTCTGCAAATAATTCAATTGCCAAAGAACACGATTTTGAGCCCCACTCAAGGAGGACAAACAGCCAGCGAGAGGAGAGGAGAGGCGGCAGTCAGACGAGAGCGGCAGGTGCAGCAGGTGTCAGTGAAGGGTCTGTGACAAGACAAGAAGCAGCAACAAATAATATGAAAATATTAGAAATTTCATAGCGCATAGCTCAGCAAATGATGCGAACTGCTCGATGTCTGCTGCCGCCTGCCGCCTGCCGCCTGCCGCCTGTTGACTTGGCATTTGAGGTGCGGTCAAGCATGTTTTTTAAATAAAATTTGTGTGCAATCGGATGACTGGCTGATGCGTAAGCAAAAACATTTTCGTTCAAGTGAAATTCAATTGTTATCGAAGCAGCCGACGTGGCACAGATAGTCTTCGACATTTGCATGGCTGGGGTTGAAGCTGGCCCCCCAGCTGTAGCTGTAAACTGTTTTCTTTTGGGGGTAGCTTATCATAAGCAATAAATGCTAATGGCCGAGCTTTGCCTTTCGGGGATTCTGTTTGGTCCTCTGGGAGAGGCATCCATTAGTTGCAGCGGTCGCCACTCTCCAACCCCCCCACTGTTGTCAATAATAATCCTGCATTCAACTGCCCCCACGCATAATTCACCCCTGCGGCTGCCGACCAACAAAGGTGACAAAAGATATCGCAATTTTATGAGTAATCCCGACACTCTTTTCATGCCACGCCAAGCTCGAAGGTGGGCAAGATGGGGGGGCTGGCTGGCTGGCTGGCTGGCTGGCTGGATGATGACAGGGACATGCACTGATTACGCCTCGGTCGACGGATAGTCCTGGCAATGGTAATAAAATTCTCACTTCTGGATAGATTTTTGCATTGTCGTTAGAGTAGATAATATGTGTGTGCGGGGGGGACTTTGGCTTCAGCTTCGGCCTTTGCATTGTTTGTCAGCGTCTGTCTGGCTGCGGATGCTGCGGATGTTGTTCTGAGTCATATTAAAAAGTAACGAGCAAAATATTATGAAGCCAGACAAAGGCATTTCCGGCAAAAGAGACGAGACCGAGCACCGAGGCCCACAGCCAGAACCCAATATTGGATTCACACGTTGTAATGTGGGAGCAAAGATTGTGGATTGGGGCCATGTATAACGCTGTTCATGGCTTGTTTTCGTTGCTCTTTGCTGGCTGCCCCAAACAGCCCGTCGCTATATTATATTGTATTTTTAGACCAGACAAGTCTGCATTGCTGCATGTGCCATGTTCGCTGTCTGCGCGTCTGTGTCCTGTCTATCCTGATGAGCTGCGCAGATAGCAGATATGTACGGAGCTCCCCCTGTATTGTTCTGCCATTATTAATATCCATAACTCAAATCTATTGCCGCTTTACTGCTCATTGAATCCTGTTTATGGCCTGGCTCAAGGCCTGCGTAAGTTTTCCCTCGCTCATGATGAGTTTGTGTTAAAAAGTTTTGATTTGACCGCCAAGGGCTTGAGGAGGAAGCTGTAGTTGGCGTAGAGGAAGGGCCTGACTTTTGGCTTAAAAAACTATGTTAAATAGGAGAGAATATTTAATTAGTTTTTTATTATTTTTATTATTTTCATTATTAATTTAGTATATTTTATATATATTTTTTTTTCATTATTTGTTATTTTTATTTGTTTTCTATTTTTTATTATTTATTATTATTTTCTTTTAATTTATTATTTCATTTTCTTATATGTTATTTTATATTTATTTATTTATTATTATCATAATTTATTAATTTATTAATTTATTATATTTTTACATATTTTAATTTCATTATTTGTTATTATTTTATTATATATTATTATTTAAATATTTAATTCATATATTTTTGTAATTTGAGTTATTTTTATTTTCACTTTAATTATTTATGAAACACTCTCCTTGTTTTCATTATTTCTTATATAATCCATGGCAATTCCCTCTCGAAATGAGTTACTTTCGCGTTACATTCATATTCTCTTCACTATGCGGCGCACAGGGCTGGCTATCAAAGTTTTGGAAAAGCTGCTTGAAGCCCAATTTGAGTTGCTTTTGTTCAGTTAGTAAACTGTCGGCATTTGGCTTATCATTCAAAGCTTCGGCTTTGATATGCGGCAGGCGGAGCTGGCCTTTGCGCGCTAAGTTTTAATTGTGCTCATATCTCAAGACCCGTTCAAGGCCCCTCGCCAGAATGTGGAGCAGAGCCAAAGTTTTTGCTTGGCCATTTGTGTGTGGCTCAAACTTTTTCGAGGCTCTACACACACACACACACACACACAATCACAAATTGCTCAACAATCCATGTTGCCATTTTACAACACTTGAAATTTCTTTGGACATTTGCTTTTGGCTAAGACCCGGCATCATGTTGACTTTTGCTTTAGCAAATGGCACTCCAGCCACGGGGAGCGGGGGCTCGGCGCGGTATAATTTCAATGTGCACTGTCGTAAATAGCATAAGAAGCAGTGAGCAAGAAGCAGCAGCCAGAAGTTGATGCCGGCGCTGAGAACGATGAGTATTTTCTTAATTTTCTTGCGCTTCCTGCACAGCAAAGTTTCGCAGGGAAAAGCAAAGTGCGAGAGAGTTTTCTAGCTTTTCTAGCTGCTGCAGCAGCAGCAGCAGCTTTTCCGTTTGTCACGACAGACAAGACACCAACATTAAAGTATTATGCAAGCGTATTAATGCACTCAACGGAACGAAGGCGATGACGATGAAGGAGCAGACGCAGTGGAAGCCAAAGCCGAAGCTGAAGAGGCTAAAGTGACCAGCTAGATGGCTGGCCGGCTATGTTGATAAGCTGCAAGTCAAGTTGGGGACAAACGGACACCGACTCTGACTCTGACTCTAACTCGGACTCGGACTTTTGAGCACTCACAGCGTGTGTCACACGGCCAAAGAAAAACAACTCGCTAAATGTGCAAAAAGTTTCGCTCGAGCAGGAAATAATATCGGAGCTGGCGAGATGCGTTAGCAACTGTCACTTGCCATTTGCCGGCGCATCTAAATTTTTAAATTTTCCTGCACATTAATTGGTTCGCAGACAGTGAGCGACATTTAATTAAATTAGTCCAAAGCACAGCAGAAAGTCAATCGAAACAATAGCCAATCCTCCTAAGAGTCGCCAGTCGTTGATCCCCAGAGAGTCTGGGCACGCTTTGTTCTGCTGTCAGCTGTCAAATTGAATTCTAGCGCATTATGCTCAATGGCACAGAACGGACCTCAGCATTTAATACACACACGCCATGTCTGCTGCTATCAATGCCGATTCCTTGGTGTATTTCGATTTGACACCATAACTGATGATGCCCCAACAAAAGGCTGAGGCCCGAGCTGACCTCTCTCGCTCCATATCACTCTCTGCATTAAACGTTTGCACATTAACATGATGTATGATCCAGGTCCAGCGGCAGCCCCACCCCAGCCATTAGCAACAGAAATGGCCACTTAATGGCAGCCCAGCCCCAAGCTTGGTTGCTCCTCTTAAAGTGCTCTCAAGTTTTTGGGCATACGCAGGCTCCAATCAGACGCCCGCCTCGCTCACCTGGCGCGTAATCAAGTCGTGCTCAAACAAGTGCAGCAATGCCGCCTCCCCCTCAAAACAAACTAAAATACACCCGGCTCTTGCCCTTACACACTTCACTCCTCCACACAATGAAAACACATTGAGCAAACACTTTAGCGCACGATATTCAAACACAATTTACACAATCCTGCGAGCGCACTGCAAACTGTTTCCACTGCGGCGCAGTTGATGAAGTTAATTGAAAGGATTTATAATATATATTATATATATAAATTATAAATTTGAATAAAGGTTTCATTTTAATTTATGTATAATTTATATATGCTTTTAGTAGGTTTTACTGCTCCCTTGAAGACAAGGAACATATGTCTATTTGTTAGATATGATATAAATACTAAATGATAAATAGATAAATAAATAAATAAATAAATAATAAATAATAAATAATATAATACATATGTATACCTATAGAAGTTATATATATATTTATTTATTTGTGTATTATTTATTTATTATTTAGTATTATTTGCATATTATTAAAGTATTTTTGTCAGTCTTCAGAAAAAGTCGAGGAAAAGTATGTGAATAATTCTCACAGATAATTATTTTCTTTTTATTATTTAGTATTTTATGTATTTCTTATTTAGTATTAACAGTGTATTTTTTTTATTGTTTAGTAATTTTTGTATATTATTTATTTAGTATTTAGTATTTTATGTATAGTATTTATTTATAATTTTGAATTTTTAGAATATTAATTTTATTAATATTAGTTATTAATCATTATTGCAGAGTATATTTATTATAGTTAAGTATTTTTTTATGATTTACATATTTTATTTATTTTCCGCGTTAAGAAAATGTTTAATTTACTAACTTTGTATAGTTAAATATTTTATATAATTTTTTTTTTTTAAATTTGAAAATGTTTTTTAAATGATTTTTTCTATTAAATAATAATATAATAATAATAATATATATAATAATAATAATAATAATATTAATAATAATTAAATTTAAAAAATTTCAATATTAAAGCTCTACACATTTCTTTATTTAGTCCAGCTTTATAGAAGTGCAAAGCTTTGCCAAGGCCAACGCTGCTTGGCAGTGGAAACACGGCATTTGTTTGGCTTTCGAGTGGCTTCACATCATCACATCACATCACATCACTTGCCCGCGCCTTTTATGCCAAATAATGTAAGCGTAAAACCAAATGCACTAAGAGCATTTGAAGTGCGCCAATGGCGGGCGTGGCAGGGCATGACAAGACGTGGGCTGTGCCGCACTCCAAAGTTATCGTTATGTGTGTGTGTGTGAGTGTGTGGGGTGTTGTGTCTGCCTTTCAATCACTTAAATTTGCCACGCTGTGTGTGTGGAGGCCATGCACACCCGAAACACTTGACGACGTCCAAAGGTTGTATAGGTTGGCGAGTGAGCGGTGTCGGCTGGTGCGCGACTTGTTTGAGTGAGTGTGTCATTTATTGTGTATTTATTTGACAAGCGCATGCAGCGCAGACATGTGAGAAAGAGACACGTGTGCCGCTGGCAGGGGGCATGATTTTTAGCATGTTTAAATGTTAAATGATGCAACATTTACTTCCGTATTCCATTGCAATACTTCAGCAACGCTTCGTGTTGATTGTTGCTTAGTTCGCTGTGGCACCTTATCAGCAGGCGCTTCGCCCGCCGTGGCGCCCACCATTAGTTAATGTCGTCGGGGCCCCGAGCAGCCCGTTTGTTTTACTTTAAGTTTGATTTATGTCTCTGGCTAGCTGGCTGACTCAGCTGTACCCCAGCTCGGTTCACAGCTGCAAAACGAATCTAATGCCCACCGAAAGTTCTTTCTCTCCCACTCATTCCCTGCCCTTGTATACATTTTTTCGATATTAGTTTCGGCAAGAAGTTTATATATATACTGTAGGTTTTTTGTGACGCACATGTGATTTTGATTAAAAAGCACAATCGGAATTAAAATAGAAAGGTGATTTATTTCGGATAAAACAAGTTTCGCAGCGCACGAGGCTGGGCCTGCGCCCACGCCTGAGTGGCCGCCTCCGTTGTCCACTTGACATATTTTTACGGTTGAAAAAACTGACGACTGAAGCAACACACACTGTTTCATTCATTCATCAATCAGCGCGCGACATTGCATGAAAAATGTCAGCAGGAAAAGTCAAATAAAAATTGAAAGGCCGCACAATGACGGACGATGAAATGCCCTGGAAATTGCAGGAGAAAAGCTTTATAAAATTTCATTTAGATATTTATATTATAATTTATTTATATTATAATTAATTTTAATTTTTAAAAATATTTCTCATATTTTCTATATCTATTAATTTTTAAGATCATTTCTTTTATGTTCAATTATATATACTTGCTTTCACTCCATTCATATATTTTATTTTTAAATATTTGAATAAAATTTCAATTTAATTTAAATAAATTTGCTTTATCAAAAATCACCTTTACTTGCCCTTCACTCCACTCAGCATTGCCCATTCGCTCCTGCCTTACAGGGCATTCTCTGCTCTCCCAGCTACGCCCACTTGCTGTGCTCTGCTGTGCCTTGGCTTGGGGCTGCTTTTCGTTCGCCGCCTCTGAAGATTGGCAAGTCACTTTTCAGTGGTTGGCGCGCTGCTCTGGCCACACACAGTCATCAATATTGATTGCATAATGAATGACAATCAATGCTGCGTTTGACACTTTCCATTTAAGCACACACAGACACACTCACCCACGCACACACAGACACGCAGTCAGTGGCAGACAAATTAGTTTAAAACAAACTACAAGCCACACAGATAAAAAAGGGCATTCTAATTGCATTTAGTGCCGAGCAATTTCGAAAAGTTCAATTGTCAAAGCAATGCAAGAGATCCCAACGATGATTCAATTGACATTATAAACGGACAGACAGCGGATGTTGATCCATGGCAAGGACCTCGTCCACTCACGCCTTATAGCCAACTCGGCATGCAGTGGTGTGCACGTCCTTTTGACAGTTGTCCAGCTGCTGCTCTAGCTTCAGCTTCTGCTTCACTAGCCTCGGCAGCCGCACAATGACCGCCACTTGGCTGCTGCTCCTGCAGCTATTACAGTTGCCACTCGACAGGTCCTTCACAGGCGGCTCCTCCTTCCCATCGTCCTCTGCAGCAGGTTTTGGCTTTTCTTTTTGTTTCTGTTAACTTTTCGACAGCGTACACGTTTACATTGCTTTGTTTCGTTTTATTTTGCTGCCTGTTACCTGCTGTCTGATGCTACCTTGCTTGATACCCTACAGCCTCGAGTAGCCAAGCTGTATTATTGAATACTTTGACATATAAGAGGATCATATTTAGCTCATTCATAGCAGCCCCACTCTTACCATTCATTAGAGGCATAAAACCACACCTCGCTCTCAGCTCCAACCCTCCTCAATATTATATAAGGGCATTCAAGTTCCTTTACTATCCACACGTTAGTTGTGGCTCTGTGCATCACTCAATCGACTGCCACGTTTGCCTCGCTTTCTGATATTCTCTAAATTGAACATATTTCCGTTCCAAATGTAGCACAGGTTATCTATCGTCGTCTTTCTTCCTCTAGAACGGGGTATTCATTTCCTGTTTGCCACGGCTGGAGACGAGCACTCTCCAGCTGCAGCACTAGACCTTAGTTGTTCAGGGTTTTTCTTTAATAAAAGAACATTCAGAAATTAAATTATTTTTTTCAGCACTGAAAGGTTAGTTATTGTGATTAAATATTTAATAATAATTAATTTGATTTTAATGCATTTTAATTTTAATGCACAATTCCATTTTATTTTTATGTTTTTCAATTCATTTGCTGTCCATCAGCGACATGGGCCATCGACACGTGAAATTTTTCAAAGGCTTCAATGAATTTTATTAACTTTAATTGCGATTTTTTGCACGAGACAGAGACAGACGAGGAGAGGAGGCAGAGGCTGGCTTTTTATGTGGCAATAGTTGCACTTTATAAGGTCTTTAAAGCATATAATAAAATGTTTCTAGTTAAATAAGTTTCATTGCTCAATAATGTTCTATGAGAAGAGTCAGGGTATGGGCTGTAATGGCACTTGAGATTACCAGATTGCCAAAGATTATGTAGAGAAGAGACTAGCTAGTTATAAAGCTCATCTCAAATAATACAATAAAGCACAAAAGGCTTTGTCTTTGATAGTAAATAACAAAACTGAATGAAGGAAATAAACTAAATAGTTTCCGTGTAATGCCTGCATTGACATTCTCTGCTTAACAATTAAGATCTTTATGAAAGAAACTATAATTAATATACTATCAGCCATAGTTTTCTCATTTCTGTGTATATTTAATGCTACAGATATCGCTAGAAATACGTAAACTGAGTGCAATCTCTGCGTTACATAAACTTCATTCTGCAGGGTCAGCGATTTCAATTTTTTCACAGCTCATTATACCCTGAAAATGGGAAATCAGGGTATCATGTTTTTGTGAAAATGTATGCAACAGGCAGAAGGGGACTTGTACCGCACAAAGTATATATATTCCTGATCAGCTCGATGAGCTGAGTTGATATAGCCGATCTCGTAAACTACAGAAGCCAAAAGCTATTAAACATTTCATTCTCAGGTCTCAGGGCATCTCCTAGTCAAGCAGTCTCGACTAGAGCACTCTTACTTGTTTTGTGTGTGTGAGTGTGTGTGTGTGTGTGTGTATAACATTCTACAAAAAATAAATATTTAACAAGTGTTATTTTAATTGTGTGCACTGCGGCGTGCACGGCAATTTTATTGGCATTCCCGGAACCCATTGAAAATGGGAAATCAGGGTATAATGGTTTTGTTAAAATATATGTAACAGGGAGAGGCAGGTGTGGCACTCCCCATAAGGTGTATTAATCGATAACTATTTCCATTTCAATATCATCGATTAAAAACGAATAAGATATTCAATTATAAAACTCTACCTAATTCATCTTTATAGCTAAAGTCTCCTATTTGAAAAAATTTGTTTTATATCTCTTTTATCGAATTCTGATTTTTATTAAATTTTGGTGGTTGCAAATGAAACAAGCTTAGTCTGCGCCTGTGATATAGGGAACTGCAATCTGTCTCTATAGACGAATCATGAATCATTGAAACAGTTTCGCTGAAAACTGACAAGATCAATTTTGTTGTCTCTCCTCAATTATTGATTGACAGTCTCTATCCAATCTATATGGGAGCTACGGCACGAGCGATCTGATTAGGTAACAATTTGGGAGTGACAGAAAGCGAATAACAAAGATTAACTAGTATGAGACGTCCAGACGAGACTTCTTGACTAGGAAATCCCCTTAAGCCAGCGAAGCGTGCGTGCGTGGCTGTGTGTGTGTGTGTATGTGTTGCTTCAAATTTACATAGACAGGGTATCCGCTAGTCGGTAGCCACCGACTAGAGCTTTCTTACTTGTTGTTATTTACCTTTGTTTATTGCACTTTCACATACAGCTGCAAATGCAACTGGCATGTATTTAAAAACAATATATATAAATGAAACTGTGTGTGGGAGTGTGTGTGTGTGTGTGTGTGTGTGGTGCAGTGGCAGGTGTGTGTGTGTCCGTGTGGGCGCATAACTTTAGGCGCGGCGCTCGCATTTGCATGCACACTCGAGAATTCGAGGCCGGAGTGACAGGCGAGCTGGGAATGGGACTGGGAATGGCGTCCCAGCGTATTGCATATTCATGCGCAGATTTTTGCTGGCTTTAGTCATTTTATCTGATTAACGCCGCACGCATAAATCCCAGCCGCGCCCTTCAATCGATGCTTGGCGCTCCAATTTAATTTGCCAACGAGCGCTCGGCGATGGCAAAAGTTTTCACTTTGTCACCTTTGCCAGCTGGGGGGCGTCGGGCCGAAGTGGGCTGGGCTGCATAAATCAATTCAATTTGTAATAAATTTCAAACTTTTCATTTTATATTAATTTTTATGCCGGCGCTGCTGTCGCCCCGCTCAGGCACACTCCCCCGTCTGGGCGCAAGAAATCAATTTTATTATAATAAAATAAGTGAAAGAAAAGTTGCTGCTCCTCGGTTAGTTTATCGTGTGCGGGCTGCGCCACCATATTTTCCAGCCACTTTAGCTGTCTCTGTCTCGCACTCTCCCCCTCTCCCTCTCTCTGGCTGCCGAGCCGCGCTTTCTGCCTGCTGCTGCTGCAGCTTAACAAATTTACTTTCTCCGCCTCAGTTTTTTGTTGCATACTTACGTGCGCCGGGCCTGAGTCGGGGCCGCAGTGACTGGACTCGTTTCATTCTTTCTACTCTCTTTATTATGATTATCATTTGAGTTATTGCTGCAGGCAGCCGCAGTATCAGAAGCTTCAGCTCCAGCTCCAGCTCCAGCTCATGGCTTCCTTTTATGGCCTGTCTGGTCGCGTTGTCGTCACTTTGTCTGTGGCATCGTCGCCAGTCGCCGCCAGCTCAGCACATAATTTCCAATGCCAACTATTTTTGGGCGTAGCTGACAAATTAATATGCATTGATTGTTCAACGGCAGTCGCCGAATAAATGGAATTGACTAAGGCATGAAGCCGTTGCTAATAGCATTTTTCGCTCGTTCTCCTTGACAAGTTGACAACTTAATATCGCCAGTTATAAAGTGAATATATTTTAATCACTATATCTTTGTCATAGGGCCATTCAGCTGCTGTCTGGCTATACTTATTAAAATGCTTACTAGTTTAATATTTATTGACATTGCTTTAGGCCAATTTAATTATTACTACGGAGTAAGTAAGTAAGTAATAGTTGTATAAGCACTTATCGCAAAATACCCATTGATAGGCATTAGAAATTGTTATCCTACTTCCAGCTGTCTGTGCTCTAGACTTCTGCCTGACCAGCGCAAGTGAAACTTCTGCTGAGCCCAAAGGTTGAGTCGATTGGCGAGAGCGTTAGCAGGGAGAGGATATATATTATATTTATATATATTTTATATTTATATATTATATATTATAAATACTTACAAAACGATAAGCTGGAACACTGTACTGCGGCTAGACTCGCCTCTCTATACCTCAAACTGCTCTTGACTTGCGTCGATCGGTATGAGCGCTGGCAAAGTAAAGGGAGAATATGAATTGAGTCAAACAAATTTGCAAAGCAAATAAATATAATACTCACAAGACGAGCGCGAGGAGATCTGCAATATCAGAACAGCTCCACTCCAACCGCAGCTGAGCTCTGCAGCTGCTGCAGGCAGCGTCGCCCTTTTATAGCAGCCCCGCTCGAGTCAAACTGCAACTGAGTCGATCGGTATGAGAGGCAAAGAACTCTTCAGTTCCATTGCGTCGATTGCTATGGGAGTATTAATCGATGCAGCTGAGCTCTTCAGTTGCAGTGCTCGGTATGAGCGCTAACGAGGTATGATCGGCTTGCCTACGACGAATTTGAGTCACTCTCTCGAACAGTCTCTCGCTGCGCTGCCCCACGCAAACAGCTGCACACAGCTAAAACACTCTGTGTGCCTAAAATTTTGTGGTATATAAGCTAGTTCAAATGCCAATTAGTTAGTCAGTCAATCAGGCATTTGGCAAATGATTTGTGATTAAGATCTTAAGATCTCTCTCCCTCTCTACTGCCACGCCCATTTGCTGTCCGCCTCCAATGCAATGCAATCAATTTGCGCAACAATTTTTGTCATTTGTTAAATTGGAAATTTCCAGCTGCAGGTCATTCGATGCCATTTGCCGGACTCGAGTCCATCTTCGACTTGTGTCCCGTAAATTCCTTTGGATATCTGAAATGCTCTTTGTAGTGCTTGCCTGCCCGTATCCTGTTGGCCGGCCCAGCCATGTAATGGAATTTTGTTGATGGAATCGCCGCTGGCTAGCTCAAAACTGCTCTCAAAGTAGGTTGTATTGTTGATTTTTAATTGTGTGTCCGCCCGCCGCCCGCCGCCCGCCGCCCGCCGTCCGCCTCCTTGTGGCAGAGACAGACAAATGAAATAATTTAGAATCCACTTGCCACAAAGCAGACAGACGACCACAAAGCTGCAAATGTACTCAGAGCTCAGAGCTGAGCTAGTTTTCTAGTTCATTTCGCATGCACTTGCTAATGCAGCTGATGTGTGTGGGGCTCAGACGAAGTGCAGCATATGACGAGTGAAGACTCGGGTTTACCTTGGGGGAATCAGCAAAAAGATTTATATTAAACAGTCTTCAGCAGAAAATCTGCTTAGATATAAATCTCAACTCTGCTCGACTTTATATATATATCAAATATAAATAAATTTCTCTCACAATAGCCGCAAAGCCTGCTGGAGCAGCGTGGAATGCAATTGCGTAAATGTCGCGACAAAGAATGGACAGACAATTGCTTTGTTGCTCCACATACACACACACACACACACACACACACACACACACAGAGAGATGGCTAACACACACGTTTTATTGAAGTGTTTACCTCTTTGCTGGACATTAAGAACGTCTGCTGCAGCTGCCAAAGCGTTTGCTGCGATGTCCTTTTTACGGCTCGCACTGACAGCACTTGGACGCATCTTGGACTCATCATCAACGTCAAGTTAAGGCCAGCAGTGAATGCGGCTTTTGTTATTATTGTCGGCTGCTGTCAGCAGTTCATCGCCATCGTCGTCCCCGTCGTCGGCTACTGCAAGCTGTGGCATTTATGGTGCACTTGCGACGCAATTGGCTTTAGTGTTCTTGCGCTCACTAGCTTGCTTTGTATGTCATCATGGTCTGGCAGGACAATTAATTAAATGTTGCGCGAAGTGCAGACGAGAACGACGATGATGCAGCAGCAGATGTCAGCTCCTCCGAAAAGATTTTTGCTTCACTAACTTTGGCGCTGGCAAATGAAGCTATCTGAGCAGTGTAGCACAACGAAGATAGTCATTAAACAAACGAGAGGCGAGAGAAGTTCTGTAATTTTTATCTCTATATGATTTCTTACCATCTACAGAGACTGATTGCTCTAAGCAATTAGATACTTAATGAATCAGTTTATCTCTCCTGTTGCTGCTTAGAGTTGAGCTAAAGAAATAAAAATTTAATGAGTTAAGAATAGTTTATAGCAATTTATTTTATGTTATATTATATTATATTATAATAAATTATATTTTATTATATTATATTATATTATAATATATTATAATATATTATATTTTATTATATTATATTATATATTTATAAGTCAGATAATGCAATTTGAACTTAATTATGGATAGGTTGCTGAAAAATGTATAATAGCAAAATATAAATATAAATAAATAAGAGAATATATAAAAAATAATTCAATTAGTTTCAAATGATTTTGTTTTTAATGTAATAAATATAAATAAATGTGAATAAATAAGAGAAAATATAATATATAAAATAAAATTTATATTTATTTATAAAATTAAATTTAAAAAAATGATAAACACACAAATGATTATATATAAAAATGTCTAAAAGAAATAATTATCTAATAGATGCATTATCTGATAGATACAAATAAATATAAATAAGTAAGAGAATATATAATAAATAATTAAATTATTTTTAAATTCCTTTTTTTAATAATTGTAAATAATGATACAAATAAATATAAATAAATAAGAGAATATATGATACAAAACACAAATAAATATAAATAAATTAGATAATATATAATATATAATAATGAATATATATAAAAAATGTTTTAAATATATTTATAAATAATAGATATAGATATAAATTACTAAGAGAATACCAAAGATATGTTCATACATCAAATTATATATAAATATAAATTGAATACTCCGTAAACAACATTCAAATAAATTACTTCATATTCCCAATTGCTATATCCTTTACCTTATTAAATCACCTTTTGCTTCACTTCCACTCAGATTTTTAGTATAAAAAAATATCAATCGAATCGAAATGCTCTTTAGCTGGCGGCAATCAACATCCGTTACATTAATTCCACGTTGCTCCAGTGCTAACAATATTAAAATCTTTATCAAATCGAAATTAAAAACCAGTTTGAATTGCTTCCTGGCGACCCCGCGCACAGGCAGCGCAAACTAGACTCCCACTCACTTATGAATCTAGATCGCTTGGGTCTGGCCATAAAACTTTAAATAAATATGCAGCGTGTGCTGCCGTTTCCAATGGCGATGGCACTGGCGACGTCGACGCAGTCTTCCTCTGCTGTCTGCTCCGTAACCGATAACATCATTATTGATGAAGCCGTGGGTTGCCGGGGCAGGCGGCGGGTTAGCAGAGTCACTTCCAGCAAATGGCAAAAAGGCAGCGTGCGCCGCACGAACAGATTGCAGGAATGTGCCTCAGCTGCCGCAGCCACACGGCTACGGCTCGCACTTCCGACATTTGCCGAGCATTGGGCATGGGCAAGGGCTGACTCTCTGGAGCTCTGGCATTGGCACTTGGGGTGCCATCGGACGGGCGGGTCGTGCGCTCGTTTAGAGATTGGAAATCGCAGACATCGTCGACGTAGCAGTCGTTGTCGTAATAACTGTAATTGATTTTTGATTTGTGATTTAATTCAACACAGTTAAATGAATTGAAGTCAAGAGGCAGCGCCAGCGCCAGCGCCATGGGCGCTATCAAACCCAACCCCACCTAGGCTTAGCTTCTGTCTCTGCTCTTGGAGCAGCAGCAATATTTATCAGGGCTCAGATGCATCTGCCTTAATTGAAGTTAAGCGTTGGCTTACTCCAGATTATTGTCAGATTACAAGGCAAATGTATGCTAGGTAAGTCAGGGACTATCTATTGGACTTCTATGAAATAATTTTTTCTCTTCTTGATTTCTGCTGGCCCTGTTGAGTAATGTGTTGCTTGGCCACAACCATTTGTTGTACTCGAAATTAATTTCCATTTATGTAGCTAGTCTACTTTTTCACCCACTTCTTCTCTGTTTTGTTTTTTTTTTTTTTTTTGTTCATTTTCGGTGGTTGCAAATTTCATTAGGCAGCGCCGGCCCCATTCAGCTTCATTTGCAAGCAAACAGCCAACAACTGAAACTCCACACAACAATATCAACAACGAGCACAACTCTTGACTTGATTTTATGAGTTTTGGCCCAACTAGCAATGGCTGCAATAACACTAAAGCACAGCCCCCTGGCTGCTGGGGGGTGGAATCCACCCAGCTACAGCTACAGCCGCATTCACATCCTTCAAAGCACAGCCAGCCGCAGTCGCAACTCTGTAAGCCTCTGGCCAATTATATTGAAAACTTTCGGGCTGTGCGGAAGGCGAACTTCAGCTCGCTCCCCGCCCTCGCCCGCTCAGACCGTGTCGTGTATTTCTGACTAATTCTACATTTTAATTGATGCTCGTTCTGTTTTATGTGTACGCCGGATAGAGCCACAATATCGAGCTCCGCCGTCCGAACTGCATTGTCATTTGCATATCTTGCCCGCCACTCGGCTGTTGCCGGGCCAATTTATGAGCCACTGGGCTGTGGTTAACTTTTCCACGCCATCAAATCGCAGCCACCTAACCAATGACTGGCATAATTCACACGCCAATGACTTTGAGATCGGCACAGTACTTGCATCCACGCATACATAGCCGAGTATATAAATATATGTATATGTATTTGTGCCCATATGCATTATGGCATATTATATGGCACATCTTGGCAATCTTATCGGGCATAGCACAGCTCATGTAGCGTGGAAATCGCTCGAATATTGAAATTGGCAATTTTGATATTCATTAAACGCGTCGTCCCCTGCCTGGCCCAATTCGCTCGTCGAGCTCTGTGCATGGGAGCGTGCTTATCCCGGCATCAGCTTTCGCACAGCGCCAATCAAATTCCATAAGCATCAACGTCGCTAAGCAGCGAAATCAATAGGGCCCCGGTTCTGGCTGTGGCTCTGGCTCTGGCTCTGGCTCTGGCTGTGGCTCTGGCTGCGGCTGTGGCGCTGGCTAATGCCTTTGCTCTCTCGCGCGTCTTGGGGTTGGGCTCTGTGTATCTCATTTCCGATAACCGCAAAAAATTTCGCACGCTCTTCTACATACATATTTAATTTGTTATTGGGCGCCGCGATATTGCGTGTCATTATGAAGCGCAAGTCGTTTGATTTAAACCTTAAAGGCGTTCGCCCGCATGTATATATGTGCTGCCTGCGGTGGGGGGCGTGGTCTGCGCCTTGCTTCGGGCGCTGTGTAAATTTCATCAAAATAAATACAATTTATAGCGTAATAAGCCAATTTATGCGCCATGTTCGCCGTTCTAGCTAGGAAGCGCACAATTTACATAAATTTTCGGCTCTGACAGGGCGAGGGGGGGCTAGGCACATGTTACTTAACACGAGTATATGGCAAATGTTAAATGTTTAAATGGCAAATAAATAATATTTGATTGTTCCCAGCCCCAAGCCAAGTTCATATTTTAGTCGCACTGAATTATTGTGAGCATGGCTGCCGGGAATGGCCAAGCAGCCGGAACTGGGCCACATCCTAGGCCTGGTTTTTATGGCTTAACTTAAAGTAAACACGCCAAAGGCATATATATGATTCCTATCAGTTTAAGATTTGCAATAGAATGATATCACATTCGCTGCCTTAACCTATAACCGGCTTAAAACATTTTGGCCACATTTGCAGATAGAAATACGTAATTAAAACCGTGCGAAAACAAATGCAGCCGCCCATCAAAGGGAACAAAGCGAAAGGAAGACAATTTAGCTGTAGCAATAACAAAAGCGAAAACCAAAGAAAATATTCCGCAAGAGCTGCAGAGAGAAGAGCTGCAAAAGCACACAGAAATGGATGAGCTTTGACAAATTTGTGAGCTGAAAAAATAAGAGCGAAATGAGAAAAAATGCCACACGGGGCGTATGAGCAACATTTTTAATTGTTGAGCATGTGTTTGCGTAATTGCTCTGGCAGTTTAACTCACGACAAAGAGTGGAGACAGCGAGGAGATAAAAGCAAAAACTGCATGTGCAAAGCAAGTGCCAAAAGGGAAACTCGGCAAACTTGGTTTTGCAGGCAAGAATGAAATCTTCCGAATTTAATTGGGATATTATATGATGATGATATGATGTGAAGTAAAAATTAAACTCCATTATATTGGAATAGTAGTGTAAAAGAAATTTAAAATATTAATGAATACAAGTTTTGCATAAAATAAGTGAATTTTAGTTAAATAGTTAATAGTTTAAAAGCAAAATTTAAAAACAAAAAACAATTATTATTTTTAAAGAAGAATTACATTTAATTGATTTTATTTTTTGTAAAATATTTTTATTGATTTGCAAATTATTTTATTAAATAACATAAAACAAAAAAATTAAATTTGTAAAAATATTTGTCTCAATTTAAAAATTATTTTATTAATAATAATAATATTTATTATATATTCATATTTTATTTTTGTAGAAATTAAAATTATATTCGTTCAAAAAAGTATCTAGCTCTTGTAAGAAATTAATTTAATGCAAAATAAAAATATTTATAAAGAATTCTTTTAATAATTCATTAAATACTTAATGGGATAAACTACAAAATGAATTTTTATAAATAATAAATACATTAAAAAAGCTGAAAATAGGTTAAAACCCTCTAAATAATTGAATATATTTAATAAATACAGTGTATTTATTGCACAATAAACTTTATGTTTGCCACACTGAATGAATATAATATAGTTAATAAATTATTAGCAATTGTTTATTATATCGTGCAATAAACTTTTTGCAAAAACAAAAATGTAAATATTTAATTTAATAAATTATTGGCAATTACTCAAAATTGCTCCAAAGGTTTCTTTATTAAATAAATTATTGTGTATATAGTGCAATAAATCTGTATCATCCAAAAGTTTCTGGTCTGCTGCTTGAGCTTTGGCTTTCAAAGGAATTTCTGAATTCTAATTATGTTACTTTAGCTTTTGCTGGCGCTGCGCTTTGTTCAGCTGCATTCAGTCTGCTGCTCGTGGCATTGAACTGTTAACTTCCGCAGGCAGAGCTAATAATTCAATTCGAGTACTGCTGCGCTCACGGCGCGAATGATAAATTGTGTGCTAGGCTCTAAGTGAAAAAGATGTATACATAAAAGCAAAAAACTGGGCGTGTACAAAAGATAAACAAGACGAGGGGCGGCGGGTCGGAGGGCAGCATAAAGTAAAACTGTATTTAATTAACCGACATTGCAATTACAAATTCTGTGCAACGCGGCGCACTGAACCGGGGCCACGTCCAGGGCCAGGCCCGAGTCCCTCGCCCAGTGACCAAAGGCAGCAGAAGCAGCAGCAGCAGCAGCTGTTCGGCATACTAAAAAGGACTTCAAAGCCCAAGCGACGGCAGCAAAACAATTTCATTTTATTCTCAAGCGGCTGCAGAAGGGGCACTGCCAGGACGATGACGCCATAAACGTGGCGCTGCCGTGCCCGGGCCTCGAATATACACAATGCAGCATTTTCAAGGCGTGCAAACAAAAGCTCAAAAGCGCAGTGCGAAATGCAGAGAAGCTGCGACTGGAGCCTTTTGTTTATGGCTTCGACAATTTACACCTTAAAGAACTGAAGTTTCCTTTCTTCCCCCATTTCTCAGACGAAAAAGAATAGAGAAAATGAACAGTAGCCAGGCTATCTCCCAGCCAGCAGACGGAGCCAACAGCAGCCAGCCAGGCGAAGCTCTTTATCAGTTTTGTCTAGAGGCGTTAGTCAGGGCTCTGTGCTTGTGTGCCATTTGTTAAAATGGTAGAAAAAGTTGTGAATAACTCAAAGTCTTAATGAATTATGGGTTCGCTCGATGCCTTTTGGCTGCCTCGTCTCCCACAGCTAAACTTCGAGCTGACTTGCGTGAGTGATAAAACAGATTATGATTAGCAGAGTGAAGCAGCGCCCATTGACTGTCATATATACTCCTATTTTCTGGTCTATTGAACTCTGGCTCGTTAATTAATGCGCTCTGGAGTCCGCCTAGCTTGTAGCTCGCTTCAGTCCATTTGCTTTGATTGTCCTTATTATTGTTATTGTTCTCTCAATGCACTCGACGCAGACAGCAACATGCGCCATAGTTGTCGCACTATTTTTACACAGCAGCCGAACAACTTGAGTGTATGTAAATAATGGAGCTGGAGGCTGCGGCACAGTGCGCTATAAATAAAATGCGAGAGCATGAAATCTAAACAACTGAAATGAATGTTGTTGCCAGGCAGCCAGAGCACACACACACATACACACACACACGCACAAGGACAACAAACAAATAATTTTATGTCATGCAATGATGAAAGTTTTGTAATTTGATGGTCTCGCCCCACTCTCTATTAACTTTGTGCAGTGCACAAAATTAAGCAATTTAATTTAATAGATACAAAGCGCCAGGCAGCGCTGGGCGGCCATTGTTCAGCCCCCCATATCTGGGCGAAACTTCCTTGTACTTGTGCTTCGTGCATGTAGCTCGCCTGCTGCCCAACTGCAGCACAATAATTCAACACATATTTAAATGCGCATCTCTGAAGCTGAACACTTGGAGCCTGTAGCTGCCGCTGCCGCTGCCGCTGCCGCCCCGACTGGGCTGTCCGGCAAATGAAAATTTAGTGTGCATGTTCCTGCTGCCAGAAGCAGAGCCTCGGCTTCAGCTGCAGTTCCACTTCCAGTTCTAGTTGCTGTGCCCCACTCCCCTCGACATGAAATATGCTTGTGCCAGTTGTCGCTGCGTTCTGTTCGGTTGTGCGAAAGTTGTTGCTGGCGGGCGACTGCGTCGCATCGAGAGCTAAATCAAAATTTCTGTGAGCAGCAGTTGAAGATGATTCGTATCTGAGCCTGCTAAGCAACTAATTTCAGCTTAGCCCACTTCTCCAAAGCAATTACCGTGCCTGACCCACTCCGGCCACTCGCACGCCCGCCGCCTCCCGCGCAGCTGATTTATGGCAGTGCGGGCACAACAAATGCAGGCGAATTGTGTTTTTATTGCCACTGAAAAGACAGCCTCAAAATCGCCATTTAATGTAAGTGAAGATAAATTATTACAGCAACAAGCAGGAGCAGCCGCTGCCGCTGCTGCTGCTGTCAACAAACCGGAGATCAGGCAACATCCGCTCCATAAGCGGAAGTCCGGTTTGTTCGCACGTTCACGCTGTGCTGCCATAGAGAGAGAACAGCTGGCTGGGCTGCCTTAAAGGCGCTGGTCAAGGCTTTAACGGAATCTAGGCTAGCTCTTTGCCAATCTGGGATTGGGATGCCATTAAATTTTCAATATACATTCCACCCTTGCCAGGCCATCAGTCATGGATACACTCAGCCGAACTGAATTGAGTTTCGCAGACAGCGAGGCGCGCTCTGTGTGCTGAAATATTACGCGAATTTAGCATTTCAATAGAAAATTGAATATTTCAAGTGGCTGGTAATGACATTTGCTCAAGTAGCTGTTGTGCCACAACCTGAACCTGAACCTGAACCTCAACAATTTCAACAGCCTGTCTGTCAGTCACTCGCTCGCCAGGTGATTTGGATTTGTCTGTGTGTGAGGCGGTAATTGAAGCCGGCATCTGATTTATTAACTCAATTATGGCGCGGCGCGCACCCTCGGCCTCTTAGTGCCAAGAAAAATTGATGCAAATTTACGCAAGAAAAAAAAAAAAAAAAGAAGTAAATTCCACTTAAATTCTGCGCATAATTCGATTTGCATGTGCAAAATGTGGTTATTGAAATGTGTTCAATGGAATTGGAGGGGATGTTGAGCGGAATGTGCCGTGGTGAGATTGGATTGCTTTGAGGTATATGAGAATGTGGCTAGAGCAGCTCGCATTAAATCTGCTTTCAGCTCGACATTCCGTTAAGCCCCCAAATTAGCAGTGGCGCTGGCGCTGGGCCCCCATCAACGGCCCCATTTAAAGACTTTGCCTCGGCTTAACTGTACATTGCTTATAATTTATGAGCTCAAATATTGCCATTCACTGAAGTTCGACTCCATTAGACAATTACGCAATAGGCTTTTAGCCGGGCCCAGCAGCGCTGCGGCCATCTTTTCGTTTTGTTAATTATTTCTTAATGTCGTCTGTCAGTGAAAGGCCTTCCGTTTCCGCCTCGGCTTCCGCTGTCCCTGTCCCGCTGCCACTGGCCGTATCATCAATCTGAATCAGCAGACAAAGCGCTGCTCGAGGCTCTCAATACACCATGTACTTGGCACAAGGGGCGAAATCCTTTAAGTGCCGCACACTATTAGCCAGCTACAGCCATATGCATTTGCGAAACAGAACAACTGTAGTTGGCATTAGTTGGCAACTAACTAATTAACTAACTAGCTGCATCTGAGCGCTACAAGCTCTGCATAAGTACGTGGCGCCAAACACTTGGGCAAACAAATTACAAATAATTACACGGAGAGGCCATGGCACGGCTGCAACTATGCAGCCTCACCTGGCCGCAGTCCAACTGTGCTAACTGCAGCTGTAAATTGGCCCCATTTTGTTGCATGTGTCGCTTATTGCCGGCACTTGCGGCATTCGACCTCCCACTCCACTTGCTGCTGATGATGATGACTGTTGCCGTTGTCGTTGTCGTGGTTCAGCCCACCCAGCTGATCCCTCAGCACGTTGGGGGCATCACCTTCAACTGGCACTCATCAGAAATGCAATTAGATAGCACACGGAGTCACAATGCCAACTGAGGTTAGCCATTGGACTCTGGCTTGTTTTTTTCTATTTCTAATTTATATTTATTTAATTTATGCCAGACTAAGAGTTTCTTCAAAGCTGTATATATAATGTATATATATACTAAAATCATTCATCTCTATCGGACCTTCCGCTTTATTCCATTTCCGCATCAAATATGTCTGGCATTAGGCGAGTTCTTTGCGAGTTTAATGTCCTGCTCCTGCCATGTGCCACATTTGCATTGTGTTCATATGTGTTTGTATGACACACACACACACACACAGAGAGAGACAATATGCATGCTTGTCCCGTGACGTTGACAACGTTGTCGTCCTATGGCCATTGTCTGCGACTATTGTGGCTTCCTTTGTTTTTGTGCCTCGCGCGCTGTCGTCTAATAAAGGCGCCTCATAATGTGGGTCATTGTACCGCCATATGGCGCTGCATTTGTCACTGCGAGCAACAACAATGAGCGAGCTGCTTGGGCTGCTAATTGCAAATATAGTCGCAATTGTTGCGCGCGGCCTGTCAGCAGCTGCAGAATAAAGCCAACAACAGCATAATGCAGATTATGCTCCGAATCAATAGATTTATGAATTTAATGTCAGCTTAACTGAGCGTAATTAGATTTTTAGTTGATTTAATGTGAATTGGGTGGAAATAAGGTTAAATGCATACAAATTATGGATACTAAAGTAGAGGCTTGACAACCTCGTAAGCTAACTGGAATTTATATATGATGGCACTGGTTAAGAGTAAATTCTTTGACTACCTCTCTTAAGTCAACCTCTTTATAATAACGACAACACATATCTATATATATATATTATACCTACATATATCCACACCTCAACTCCACCTACTTGAATTCATGAGAATCGCAGAGTAGGGCAGTATGTTTATTTAGTCTGTGTTAGTAAGCCAAAAAAGAAATAAAAATAAAGCATACTTTTAGGCAGGGAAATATTCCAAAAGTTATTTAAAGAATGCGCCTAAAAGTGGGCAATGGATTTAAGCTGCTTACGCCAGATGGCGTTAATAGCGCTCGCTTATGAATGATATTGAATAAAAATGTATATATTTATTTAGAATTTATTTATATTTTTGAGAACATGCAATTTAAGCTTTATTTTATATAAAAAAAAAAGATAGTTTATTGGAAATGGAAGTGGAAATTATATTTTTCCAATAAAAAATGTTATTTGATACGCTCAAATTATGTGGCAATAAAAACGTAGTTGGATTCAAATTCATTCATGCAATATCAAAACTTAATTGCAATTGTGTGCGGATAGCTGGGATTATGTTTATGGGTAAAACACTATGTTTAATGCAACTGAAGTGGCGGCCTGCTCTGCCGTAGTTTACAGGCTTTTCGTGTTGACTAATTAAGCGCTTGCATAACGAGCAAATCAAATTCACAGTCGAATGCAGTCGCGCATTTGTCGTGGCTGCCTTTTGAGATGCTCGCCGGGCGATAAGTGCGCCAGCCAAATTTGTAACTGAGTCGTATGCAAATTTCGCATGACTTTTGTGACTTTCCACTGGCTGAGTCCGCGCCTCTGAGCGCATTTAAGACAAATTTCCAATTTGTAATAAAACAACTGGGGAGCAGCTTGGGGTGCTTTAGAAAGTACGAGTGCGAGTGTAAAGGTTTCTTTTATATGTAGAATAGCAGCGAGAAAATCAGCGAGGCTCTGGCTGGTCAATCAAGTTTCGGCCTGCAATAAATGTGGCAAAAAGAAAGGCCCGCATGCGGCCGGGCCAAGTGATAGATTCGCCAACTCATTGAATCAGGTTACCAGCCCAGGCGACCGACTGACAGGCGGACCCACAACTCGCAGCAGCTGCCAGCAAATGTTCTCCTCCACTTGGTCGCCTTTCACTCTTCCGCTGCTACAGTTAGATGCGAGACTCCAGCGCGGGCATCTTTGGCATCGACTTGGGGTTTTCTTTTGCCTCCTTTTGTTGTCGCTGCAGTGCTATAATTTTATGGCTAGAACCCGACGCTGATTTCCACGGCCCGCAGGTTATGACTCCAGATCGTTAGGTTCGGGGCTTGTCAGTTCCTGGCCAATGAAGACATATTACGATTGTGAGGCTGGCGCTCTTACGGCTGCCCTATGGGCTCTAAACTCTCGACTTTAGAAGGGAAATGCATTGCAGCTGAAGAGCACTAAAAGCCAACTATGTAGCCAGCCTTAATAACATGCAATATTTGTTATAGGCCAATTTTCAAAATTAGAATTCGCATTCGAATTCGAATTGTGGCCCCAACTCGATTACTGTCTTGGCATATTTGCCTTTAGCCTTGACTGCAAATTTGATTTCATAAATTTCGCATTTAACCAATCGATGCAAAGTTTTCTCCACATGCGAACTGCACTAACGAAGAACTTTTCTGTCACGCCCAGCCACGCCCCCTCCCACTCTCTCTCATTATGTAAGGGAGTGCAATTCTCAACTCTCTCATGCAGAGTTTCTCTATCTATCAGTACTGCGCTCGCGGACAATGGCAAAAGTTTGCGCTGCGGCTCGATAAAGTATCTGTTAGATACAATTTACAATATTTTTAGCCACCGCCTGCCACACACAAGTGAAAGTTTTGGCCTGGCCAAAAAGTATGGCTTTAATGATAATGACTTTAGCTGAGCAAAAAGTGGCGCAAAGTTTAGAATACGCCAACGCAACGCTTTTGGGGATTCTCAAAATGCCAAACATCAGAAGTTTCCCTCCACACACACACACACACACACACGCACACGCACACATCTCCCCCAGTTGCTTGCCACACATGAACACACACTCACACACAGACACAAAAGATACGCAACGAGTTGTGCAAAAAGTTTTCTACGTGTTGGTTTGGCAATATGAAATTGATAAGACATTCCAGTGCATGGGGCGAAGCGAAAAGTGAAGTGGAGCTGTAAGGAGAAGGGGAAGGCAGTGAGTGCTCTCCGAAATCATAGAGAATATGTAATGACCGAAGTTTCAAGTTGAAATTTAAGCGCTGAGAATCTTTTGGAATAATTGTGTGGAGCAATTGACAAGAGAAGCTATGGGAAAGAGATAGGAGAGATGGGGAGAGGGCAGAGATGGAGAGCGAAAAGGAGACCAGAGATGAGAGTTCAGGGAAGCGAGCAGAGATAAGACGGTATGGGAAAGAAAGAAGTGACAAAGGAGTAGAGAGAAGAGGAGTATGAGAGAAAGGAGATAGAAAGAGAAAAAGAAAAAGGGAAGTCAGAAAAGAGAGTAGAAAACAAAGAGAGATAGGAGAGTGGCGAGTGGAGATTGCAGATTGTGAATAGATAAGAGAAAAAAGAAACAGGAGAAGAGGAGAGAACTAGATGAATAAGAGAAAGGAAAAGCACGGAAAATAGAAAAAGGACAAGAGAGCCAACAAGAGAAGGGAATAGAGATATATAAGAGAAAAAAAGAGAGAGAGAAGAGTAAAATGAGAAGGCTTAGAAAAATAAAATTATAAAATATAAAATAAAAATATAAAATATAAAATATAATAAATAAAATATAATATAATATAAAAAATAAAATACTAAAATATATAAATAAATAAAAATATAAAAATAAATAGAGAGAGAGAGAGAGAGAGAGAGAGAGGGAGAGAGACAGACTAGACAAGAGCAGTAACATATTTATTTTATTATTATATTTTTTATATTATATTATATTTTATTTATTATATTTTTAAATATTTTCCCATCATTTTCTTCTGGTTACACTGCCATCTCAGCTGACCCATATGACCAGCTGACCAATATGTTCTTTATTTACCTATTTTTCTTCCGATTGTACTCTGCGCTCAGCAAAGAGAATCTCAACAAGTTCTCTCATGTCTCTTATGCATTCTTTGTAATTAGCATTCAGCCAAAACCTTGCACTAATCGCAGCGCTGAAAAATTGTTTCGCCCTGCGCAGCAACACGATCTGGACTCGCTACGATTTAATTTTATCGCAGGCCGCCAACACAACAATGCAAGCGATTTATTGCATCAGTCACAAGAGCAACAGCAGCAGCAGCCGCAGCAACAGACATTCGGTAACGTTGTAATCGCCAAGGAGATACAATAAAAAAACTAGCGAAAAACAAGCAACCTCAGCAGCTCTACAAAGCACCTCAGTTGCTCAGTTTGGCGTCCTCCCGGTTCAGTTTGTGGTATCGGGTCTCTGGCATTTCGGCAGCCTCATCAACGCGCTAATCTTGTTGTTGCTGTTGCTGTTGTTGTCAAGTTGGCCAACGTTGTGTTTGTCGTCGTCGTCGTCGTCGGCAACGTCCTCATCATCAGCATCTTCGCCTCAAACCTGGACTCTCTCAGGCTGTTAAGAGTTCAACTCGTGATGTTAGTGGTTCAAGACAAGGCAGCGCGATTTCCTCATTGGTCCACTCTGCTCCGCTTGTTGTTGTTGCTGTTGTTGTTGTTGCTGGCGACATTCTGTCATGACGATCACGAACCATTCGTAACACATTTGTTGCAATTTTCGTCGCTATTTGTTAAGGTTCAAAAGAGCTTGTGGCCGAGGGGAGATCGCTGCGTCTGGTCCCATCTGGGGGTCTGCTGCGAGCCTCTGTCGCCGCCTTGGCGGAAATTAGCAGCGTGTAAAATATGCACTAGCTGGCCATAAAGCTTAGCAAACAACAAGTCGAGCTGTTGCCGGCTGCGCTGTTGGCCATCGATGCAGATCATAAAGAACTCACAGCGCTGACAAGCTGCAGACATGTGGAAAGTTTAGGAAGACGATCTATATACATATATATATATAGATAGAGTAGATAACATAAACTTGAACTCGAATTCTCTTTTGAGTTACAGAAATCCATTTGCTTAAACTAGCAAGCAGCTTAGCTACGACCCTAGCTGAGACCCTCTCTGAGACCCATTCTGGGACCCTCTCTGCACCCTCTCTGAAACCCTCTCTGAGACCCTCTCTGAGACCCTCTCTGACACCCTCTCTGCGACCCTCTCTGAGACCCTCTCTGGGACCCTCTCTGAGACCCTCTCTGGGACCCTCTCTGAGACCCTCTCTGGGACCCTCTCTGAGATCCTCTCTGAGACCCTCTCTGAGACCCTCTCTGACACCCTCTCTGAGACCCTCTCTGACACCCTCTCTAAGTCCCTCTCTGGGACCCTCTCTGAGACCCGCTCTGAGACTCTCTCTGGGACCCTCTCTGAGACCCTCTCTGAGACCCTCTCTGAGACCCTCTCTGACATCCTCTCTGAGACCCTCTCTGAGACCCTCTCTGGGACCCTCTCTGAGACCCTCTCTGAGACCCCCTCTGACATCCTCTCTGGGACCCTCTCTGCGACCCTCTCTGAGACCCTCTCTGAGACCCTCTCTGACACCCTCTCTGAGACCCTCTCTTATAATCGATGGCCTAGACAACTTCTGCTGCTCCTCAGCTAAATCAATGCTTGTTGCACTTGAAAATCAATCAATTATCAATTGCAGGTGCAGATACAGTTCTCTGTAGCCCCTTCGCCGCCGACGTCTGCTCAAATAATAGTCCACTAATTGTTTAATTGAAACTCTATACGGCAACGGAGCTGGGGAATTGAGCTGGTGCCGCCGCCTCTGCTCCCCATTTTGCGGCTGGCCATCATCAATTTGTGCAAATTGCACGCACGTAGCTCGTAGCCCAGCAGCAGGGCTCCAAAACCGGTCGATAAACATATCAACACCTGTTATAAGGTACGCACACATGTACGCCAGCCAGCCAGCCAGCCAGCCAGCCAGCCAGCCAGCCAGCCAGCCCGCTGCACACACAAATATTGAAAATCAGAGAGGCGAGTGTCTGCTAGACTAAATAGATTTTATTTGCTTGATTTTCGATGCATTTTTATACAAATTTACTCAACAATGGTGAGCCAAACGAGCTGCCAGCAGAGTGACGTGTCGCCTAGTCAATCAATGAGGCAGCAGCCAGGTGTGTGTGTCTCTGTGTCCCAGTTAATCTCACATGTTGGCTATTTGTCGCGTGCAACAATATTTTCGCCTGATAGCTGCAACAATGTGAATTTCACACGCCAGTTGCTGTGCATCTGAATGTCCTGCAGGACACGGCTCTATGCCGGCCACTCGCGGCACGTTCCATTGATTGAATTGAAGTCGCCTCAGCTGCCTGCCCGCCCGCCCGCCTGTCCACTCCATGCAACAATTATTCAATTTGATGTGCCTGCCTTTTGTTTAGTCCCCGATGCTGCTGTTGTTGTCGTCGTTGTTGTTGCACTTGAATGAGTGCCAAATGTGTGGCGTCAGAGTTTACACCTGTTTCGAAGTGTGTCTCCACAACGGAAGCGGCCCCAGCCGGAAGTGGATTTAATGCGGCTGCAATTTGCAAACCCGTTTAGCCAGCACATTAACACCAGCCACACACACACACACACACACAGACGCCCTCGCCCTTGGCAGACCCTCTCTGTGTGTGTGCACATAGATAATATTTTATTGATGTCGCAATGATTGGCACCTTCACCCGTTTGCATATGCTGCACAATACTGAGCTTGTTTAATCTAATTATGATTGTGGGGCAGACTCCAGTTGAGTCTAACGGTGTGTGAGCCAGAGGGAAGGAGAGAGATACAGAGAGGAAGAGAGAGATATGGAGAGATATATATAGAGTAATATAGAGGGAGATATAGAGGGAGATTTAGAGAGAGATATAGAGAGATATATAGAGAGTGATATAGAGAGAGATATAGAGAGATATAAAGAGAGAGATATAGAGAGATATATAGAGAGAGATGTAGAGAGATATATGGAAAGAGATATAGGGAGATATATAGAGAGAGATGTAGAGAGATATATGGAAAGAGATGTAGGGAGATATATTGTGAGATATATAGAAAGAAATATAGAGAATCATATAGCGAGAGAGATATAGAGAATTGAATATAGAGTGATATATGGAGAGAGATATAGAGAAATATAGAGAGATATATAGAGAGAGAGAGATATTGAGAGATATAGAGAGAGATACATAGATATTACATAGATATCGAGCTCAGCATGCATCAAATACCTATGAAATGAAGCCTAGGCCTTATCGATGCCAAGCTACGCTATCAATCGGATAAAGAGAGCTCTAGTTAAAGTTATATTCATATATCAGGCAACGGCTGTTATCCAAGATCATCCAATTTGTTGATCTTTTTCGTTTTTTTTTTCATATCTATATATCTATATTTATTGCGGTTAACATACCTTCGTGGCAACTTAATTTAAACTGATATAAAATTAAAAACTAAAGTAAACCTAAAGCTATAAATCTAGGAGATTATTTTTATTATTATTATTATAAATGAGTATAAATTATTTACATGTCATTTATATAATTATTATTATTAAATTTTAAGTCTCTTTGTTGATCTTGAGCAAAGCTTTTCTCGATGCTCCCGTTGCTGCAATAACAATTCCCAGCTGATTCCCACACTCGACCGCCGCCTTGGCCACTTGATGCCGCTCGTTACACGCCACTTGCTCATTATGCTAATCATCAAAGCAAACGCAGCATAATTGAACTTAAACGGAAACTCATAAAATGCACTTTACAAAGAATGCCCCCCGAACAACAGCCTGCAGTGGCAGCAGCAGCAGAGGAGGAGTGCAAACAGCTAACATGAGCTCAGCGGAGTGCAGTCAGCCCACGCTGGCAAGCAAGGCGAAGTGGGAATCGCAAAGGCCTAAAACTCAACTCGAGTGTCAATTAAATTAATATCAATTAAAAGCAACTGCAACTTGTTGCAGCTCAACTCCAGTTGCAAATTATGCACACGCCATCAAGTGGCTGTCTAACGAACGCAGCATCCAGCGCCGCCTTCACGCTGCAGATTTTTCCACTTTAATGAGCGGGTCGCGCCTAATGAAGGGTTGCCCCCCTGATCGCCCCTCTCCCCAACCACTCTGCGCTCAAATTTAATCAGCAATTTCCTGTCCCTGCCAAACGGGACATTTCTAGCTGCGCAGAAGCTTCAAAAGAGATTCTTAATTCAAATTTATGTGAAATAAAGTTGAGATATGAGGTCAAAGCTTAGAGCATGAGTTGAGCTTAACAAATTTAGCTAAGTGTAAAATAAATTTTATAGTCAAGCAGATGTCAGTTTGAATGAAAATATACTTAAATAAATTTAATAAAAATTATTTCAGATATTTCTGAAAATTTAAATAAATTAAATAGATTTCTCCCAGATATGCCTCAGCTTAATGTCTTTACCCTACCTTCAGCTAATGCCATTGAAACGTAACGCCCGCTTCGCAATTGATGCCCGAACAGTTTGTCAGCGTCAGGCGGCAGCAGTAATGGAGCGGGAAGCCGCTGGCTGGCAGCGCTCCCGTGGGTGAGGTGTCACGAAAGCAAGCAGCGCCACATGGCAGAAGATACACATGCGAAGTGAAGACCCGGTGAACTGGTGTCGCTGGCAACCAACAACTCGACTGGCGCACATGTCAGCATATATTGAATGTTGTCGCTGGCTGGCAACTGGCAAGGTTGTCGCTGACTGCTAGCAGCTACCAGTTAACAGCGAGCCCGGCTACCAGCTAACAGCTCGTCAGCCTCGGCTTCAGCTCTTCAGTTCTAGGCTAAATCTTACGCACGCACACGCATCGATGGCCAAGTCAAGGAAATGCGCTAAAGTTGCGCAGTGGCAAATTTATAGCGACAAATGTTGACTTGAGATACGACGCACACATCCTCCATGCACACTCCCCAACGTGCCCCAAGACAAGGCGCAGTCGAGTCGAGTGCTGTTGTTGCCTGCCTGCTTAAATTGAATGTCAATCGATTTTAGTTTTTAATTTAAAAAGTGCGCCACGTCTGCTTGTCGTGGCGCTTGAATTGAGCTATGCGCCTGATTGCAGCCTCTCCAAAACTCCAATCTCATTTTCATTGTGTGTGTGGATGTGTGGATGTGTGGGTGTTTGCGTGGGCGTGGCAATCAAGCAGAGGTTTAATGGTTCAGCTAACGGCAAATGAAGCCACCGCAGCAGCAGCAGCGACATGAGCACAATCCATGTTCGCTCCAATCAGAATGACAATGCCAAAATAAATGTCGACAGACAAGCGGAGAGATGGAGCAGAGATATAATGAGATGATATATATCTAAAGAATGTATATAAAATAAAAAAATATATATAAATAATATAAATAAATATGAAATAAATGTATAAATATAAAAAAATATATTAAATAAATAAGTAATATATATAAATACAAATATATAAAAATTATATGAAATAAATGTATCAATTTAAATTTAACAAATAAATAAATAAAATATATATGTAAATATCTCAAAAATAAATTAAATATATAAGTAAGATATATAAATAATATAAACAAAAATATTTAAAAAATATATATTAAATAAATGTATATTGTTTGTATATGTATGTATAAATAAATATAAATTTTAAAAATAAATAAAAATATATTTATATAAATATCTAAAAAATTAAATAAATTACAAATATAAATAATATCAAAATACATACAAATTAAAAATATAAATATAAATAAAAATATATTAAATATACATATGTATCTATATAATAAATATATTTAAATTATATTTAAATAAGTACAATTTGAATATATATAAATGTATATAAAAAGAGATGATTTAGATCTATAAATAGTATATAAATATTTTCTTTTTATCTTCAGTTCACAAACTTCTGTCATAAATTGATTAGCAATTATATAAATATAAAAAATAATAAAAATATATATACTTGGCATAAATTGGCTACATCTATCGACTCTCCCATCTCGACATAACTTTAGCCGCACTTCAGAGCGTCGCAACAAATTTGACAAGCTGCCACAAGAGGCCCAACAGCGAGTGAGACCTTAACTCAAATCATAACGGCAACTCGAACTTATTGCCAAATGGCTCGCCGGCAATTGCAGCCTGGACCTGGCCAGCCATTTGTTGCTGTTGCTGTTGTCGTTGTCGTGCCTGGTCGCCATCGATGTGGCCGCTCTAATCGCTCATTAAATGGCCACAATTTGCCTGCGCTGCGCTGCATTTAAATTACTTTCCCATTGGCTGAGCTGGGGCTCCGACTGCAACTCCAGCTCTGACTGTGGCTAACGAAATTTGTTTATGAGGCCCAGCGAAACCTTTTAACTAAAACTAAAACTAAAGCTCATAACTTTGCGCGCAACGGTTCGGGTTCGTTCGCGTGAATTTCAGCAATCAGGCGAGTCCCACAGGCAGCAGCTGGAGCTGGAGCTGGGCGGCTCTGTTGCTTGCCGACCCGTCGCATTCATCAAAAACGTTCAAGTCGTGCAGCTCGCTGCCAAATCTAAGCTGCGCCCCAGCCGCGACCCAACATGCAATTCGCATTCGCCTCTCTGTACTGCAGAATTTTCCTTTTGCATTTTCAAGAAATGAGCCCTGGACAGCGACGACATGATATTATAAGTCTCCACCTATTTGTCTCGATGCGAGTGTGGCTCTCCCTGGGTCAGGTCTGGCCACACGAGATTCTACTTTCATTTCTCTGTTCGCTTACCTGGTCTCTGCTGACAGCCCACCTCTAATTTTGTTTACTCTTTATTTTCTTTTGTTTTTATTTCGAAAATCACTTCTAATTAAAATGTGCAGAGCCATTCAATACGCCCAGGCTGCAGCTGTTGTTGGCTCACACTCTGTAACTATTCTCGCTTCATGCTTTAATTTATGTTGCTCCCTGCCCAAAAAGTATCTATAGAGCAGACTCTACACACCTCCCACCCTCTCACTCAATGCCCCTTGCCCCTTTCCTGTCTATTTTTAATTTTGTCTGCGCTGCTGCACGCGTCGCTTTTCAATGTCAGCTCTGCGCTGCGCTGCGCTCTCTGCGCTGGCTGCGCTGGCTGCCTCTATTGTTCCAATCGCTGCCCTGTCCCAAATATCCATATATTATGTAATGGACAAGAGTCTAATATGGGGTTGGAGTCAACTCTGTACGCTTCGTCACCTTATTATTACATGGCGTTATTTTCGTAGCACTTGAAATGCGCTTAATTGGTTCCCCCTCCGCCTCTGGTCGAGTGTGGCGCCCCAGCCTCAAGTTGGACTTGCGTTATTAATATTTACAACCTGGCCAAGTCATTTACAACAGTTATGAACCGTTGCGTTGCGGCGCTTCTGCCCACTTAGCGCCCAATAATAAATAATTGAAATTCCTTTTGAAGTGCGTGCATTTGTGGGCCTTAGTTTGGGACACACACACAGACATCTGAGCACATTGGGGGTGTTGCCGTGGGGCCTGTTCGCGTGGAAAGTGTTAAAATTATACATTTATTTATGCTGGAAGTATTCCTCGCATACCCAGCATTTCCTGTTTGATGAGTTTTAAATCGATTTTCGAGTCGAACCGAGTAGAAAGAAGTTGCCGTGCTGAGGTCAAATATTCATGCATTTTAGATGATTTGAATAGGCATGTTGTGGATATTTTTGACTTGTATTTAATAATGAATTGCCTGTGGCTCAGCCCACACCACGTTAGCATGGCTATCATTCTGGTAGTAATTCAATTTGCTGCCTTTTTGCTTGCTTATGCTTGGTTATAAAGACTAAACAGTCTACTCATTTCTTTGATATTTATTTATTTATATATACATTTTTTTATTTATTTTTTTATTTATTTATTTATTTATTTATTTATTTATTATTTATTTATTTATTTATTTATTTTTTTATTTATTTAATTATTTTTTTTTATTTATTTATTTATTTATTTATTGATTTATTTATTTATTTATTTATTTATTTTTAATTTTTTTGTTCACTTATTTATTTATTTTTTTATTTATTTATTTATTTTTTTATTTATTTATTTATTTTTTAATTTTGTATTTTTTTATTTACTTTTTTACTTATTTATTTATTTATTTATTTATTTATTTATTTATTTATTTATTTATTTATTTATTTATTTATTTATTTATTTATTTATTTATTTATTTATTTATTTATTTATTTATTTATTTATTTATTTATTTATTTATTTATTTATTTATTTATTTATTTATTTATTTATTTATTTATTTATTTATTTATTTATTTATTTATAACATTGCTACATAACATGCTACATAATAAAAAAATATATTCACGAATATCTTCAACTTTAGTTAGCTATGCCCTTTGACTCTCTCACTCAAACTCTACAGTCTCTCTTATATTCTTCTACTCTTGTTTCACTCTAATTTTTACTCTAATTTCATATACTCTAGTTATAATACATATACCATAGTTCCTAGATATAGCTCTTATTCTTAAAGCAACTGCTGTCGTTAGGCATTTTAATCTGACTTTTAAATCATTTAAATATTACATCGTAATAGGTAATCATTTTTGTCAGAGCAACATTTGAAGTTGGACCTTTAAGAGCGCGAATGGCGCTCTCCCTATGAAAGTTATCTCTATGCACGCTCTGCCCATGCACGCTCTCTCTACCTACTTAGCGATATGTATGAATCGCCATATCAGAGAGTGGGAGACACAGGTTGCCTTCACACACAAGTTGCTTGAACATAGAGTAGATTCAGCAGCAGTCTCATCTCATACTGAGTTGGTGGGAGTACGAGCGCTATGCCTTCGTAACTATGTAACTAGAGTAGAAGCAATGGAGGCCATAACATATTTATTGTTATCATTGCACTCACTCTCAAACTAAGCTCCACTCACTGTCTCTTCGCTATGCTAAACATAGTTATATAATATATAATATATATATAATATAACTCATAGACTCATAGCTTCCACTCCACTCTCACATACCCTAGAACAGAGCTGCTCTCATTATCTCCCTCAGTTACACTCCACTCCAGCGGCCTCTCCCCCCTGCCTTGCTTTACCATAACTCCAACAGCTAAATATCAGCATTATTAGCACAGCAACAATCATATTGTTCAGGTGCGCAAACTGTTTGATTTACGTGACGCTAATGATGCCTCGCAACAATCAACTGTGGCTGGCCAGCGAAATAAAAGAACTTGAGCAAGTTCGTGGCTTAAGTCACAGGCGCAGCTGCAGCGCGGGCCTCATCCAGCTGTCTTCTAATTCCAGCGCCAGTTTGATTGCAGCAGAGCCAGCAATGGCAGCCTTCTGCCTGCATCCAAGTGCTATTCAATATGCCGGGCCACTATAAATTATGCCATTGAGCTGAGCCAAGCAAGAAATCGAAATCATGACCAAAGATTTTTTTCCGCTTGCTTCTCTTTGCTGCTGATTATGAGACTTAAATTGACTGCGGCGAGCGGCGATCGCATTTCGGAATTGCAGCTCGGAGTCATAAATAATCATAGTTGTGCCATTTATTATGACAAAATATCATTTCGGACATTTGTTTGCGGCTACTCCCGGAGCAGGGCTGAGCAGCGAAACCTATCCGAGCTCTGCATCTCTGGCCGCCCGCCCATCTCTCTGGGCGCATCTTCACGGCGCGACTTTGAATTGTTTGCACAATTTCATTGCTCTGTCTTTATGCTGCGTTTTAATATAAATTATTTTTAACAATTTGTGGAAGGCTCGCCGCGCGCCCTTCAGCAATTTGAGCAGCCGCTCTGCCCGGCCGGCCCGGCTGCTTTTTGCGGGTTGCGCAACCAGAGAGCCCATGACCGGGGACGAGGACGCAGGTCGAACAATGCAAGCGTCGCATTGGCCAAAAACAAAAAAGAGACTTTGGCCAGCGTCTCTGGGCCTGACTTGGCATAGTGCTGGCCCTTACCGGCTGGCAACGGGCAACGGGCAACGGGCAACGGGCAACGGGCAACGGGCAACGGCAACTGGCGGCTGCAACCAAAGGCGCATTAATCTCGCCAACGAATGTCAAGAATTGTGGCTATGCCGACGACCGAGATGCAGTTTTTGTTCTTGCCTCCTCCTGCTGCTGTTGTCTTGGCTTCGCTTTGTTGCTTAAAAGTGTAAGTTTCATTTCTGTTTCGCATCGCTTTTATTTGCCAGCAATTTTTAGCTAGCATTCCACGCTCTGATGCGCCAGCAATGCGATTTTGATAAGCTCGCAGTAGCTGCCTCCAAATTCTAGTCTCCAGCCCCCAAGGGCCGACTCGCAGGCGACTCAGCCGTTGTCAACGGCGGCAAAAAACAAAAGACGCCTCAACAGTTGTCTCCCAGCCTGCTCAGAGCTGCAGAGCCCCACAAATCGAGCGAACAGTTCACATTGCCTTGGGCCAAATATTGTCATGATTATTATTTATGGCCCACCGAGAGCCGAAAAACCACTCCAAGCCCAAAAACAACCATTAGAAGGCAACAAACGGCTCGCAGTGCACTTTAATGATTTGCCTGGGCTCGCTTGGACCTGGTTTGATTGCAACTTGCCTCGCCGCGTCGCATGCCAGCAGCCAGTTTCAAATATGAATGCTCATCATATCGGTACCAGGAAGTGGATCCGAAACGCAACAAGTTGAAGGTCCGAATGGTTGAGTAAGTGCAGATTATAATATATAATATAATATATGTAGAAAATAACAACTTTTTTTATAAATAATAAAAATGAAATAGATAAAAGATCGTTAGCTGCATTGTCCAAATAATTATTATATTACTTACTCTCAATTTAAGTCTGTAGAACATTTGCTTTATAGAGCTCACTCTAATTCGTGAGAATTGCAGAGAAACCCTCAATTAAAAAAATATATTCCTTTGCGATATAGAAATAATTATGCAATACTTATAAGTTAATTTTATATTTTATATATTTTCTAATATTTTAATATTTATTTATTTTTACAATTTTTATATATTTATATATTTTACATATATTTATATTTATTAACATATATTTATATATATTTTTATAATTATCTATTTTTCTGTTTATCTTTTTTTAAATATATTGATTGATATATTTATGTCACATATTTTTTTATTTATTTATTAATTTTTTTATTTATTAACATATATTTTTATATTTATTTTTTAATTCCTTTATATATTCATATTTATATAAATATAGAATATAAACCCATATTTAATCTTCAACTTCCATTGAATCCCTTCTCAGTCACTCAAACCTAAAACAAAATCCATTTTCCTTTTGAACTCTTTCACTTGTGAAGCTCTCCCTCCCTCCCTCTCTCTGCCTCTCTGTTGCAGCTTCAATCGTGACCGCCTCTTAAGATTGATATTGTTAAATATTTCTAACAGCCAGCTGCCAATAAACCTTCTGTCAACGCACACATACCTATTGCTCTGGCTGGCGTTGCCTTTGGCTTTTCCTAGTCCAGAGTTTTCATCACTTTTAACCTATGTTGTTTTTTTCTACTCTCCATCGTATGCTCGTTTACTGTCGAGTTTTTTGCCATTTCAAATTAAACTTAAACTTTTTTCATTTCCATTCACATACACATAGAAAAAAGTCTTTCTGCCCGTGCTTTGTGTGAATCCGTTGCGCACATGCGTTTCAATTCAACTTTTTTGTACACTTATACGCCCCATCAAAGGGGAAAGAAGGGTATGATGGACTGAATGCACAGCTTGAACTGAAGTATAGTAGTATTCTAGCGATATATATACTATATACATGCATATGTTTCACGTGTGAAAGAGAGATAGATAGACAGGGTATCTCCCAGTCGCTCAGCCCTCCAGCTTAATTGCTTTTGCGTTTGTTCCTGGTACGCGGCGTGCTCAGCGTGTTGTTTGCTTATTTGAAGTTTCCGCTGGGAGCCAGCTACAGAGTCGCATGGAGCAGGGGAGTCCAATCGTCAAGTCGAGTCGAATAAACGGGCGCGCAATATTAAATCGTCTGTATTGTTTACAATCAGAAAGCGTTTTATAGACTTTACGAACGACGCTGACGAATGAGAACAGCGGCAGCAAGAGTACACCAATATTAACAAGAGCAAGAACACGGCAATATATATTGACTGAAGCTGCTCCTAGTCTCCCCCCTGGTTTGGCTCGGTTCTATGAATCGCCGTCTGCTGGCTTCACAGTCCAATAACTTTTTGAGCAGTTCGCCGCCTTGCGATTTTCATACAAAGTCACGTTTTAATCGCCGCATTACACAAATCATTAATCAAAATTAAATAATAATTATGAAGCATAGCGAAATCAAAGACCCAAAAACACACCTACAAAAAAAGGCAGCTCCATGTGTGACTGGCCATTGCCCAGTTGGTCAAGTTGGGTCAATCAGCAGCTGCTGAGAGGCAGGTGCTTAGCCGGCTTTGTGGGTGCTGCTACCCCAAACCCCCCAGCACATGTAAAAATAGCAGCAGCATGCGCAGCTCAGCCCACCAATTTTTTTAAAGCCCTAACATTTAATTGAGTTTTAATAATCCATAATTATGCGTAGAGATGCGAAAGGAATAGAGAAACATGAAAACAAATTACCAACTTGGCATATCGGTTAACAGGCAGCAGGCAGCGTGTGAATAGCATTAGCTACTGATTGGATTCCAGAAAAAGTCTAGACAATAATTAAGATGTTCTCCAGATGATAATCAACATTCTTGTCCCTAATGGTGTGAATATGGAAAAGTTAATATTGACGAGTGCATAAATGAAATAAAAATATTACAGAAATTAACTGCTGCAATGAAATTCTAATTAGAATATTCAATTGAATGATATTATCGATTGCATTGTCTTTGATTTATGTTTACATTAATTAAGTTTGAAAAAAGGCAAAAATGTTTAATGAATTGTTTGACTAATTATAAAAATGTTTTATGCAATATTTATTTATACAAATATAATGCAACATATTTTGAACATAAGAAAAATACATATTTCTTTTATAATTATCTGACATTATCGCGAAAATTTACATTTTATTTTTATTTACAGTTGTATTCATTAGTTTGTTTTCCATTTGAATTTTTCATATTTATTTATTTATTTTTTATATACATTTTTAAATTTTTATCTATATAAAATGTATCTATGTTTATATAATTTCAACTGTATTTTCATTCATTGGTTTGTTTAAAACTTTAATTTTTCATATATTTATTTTATAGCTATAAATATAGTTTGTATTTCAATTTTTTTTTATTATAATATATCTTTTTCTAATATATATAATTTATTTTCAATATTAATTATTTTATTATTTATTCATTTATTTGTTAAGCATATTAATTTCATCTACTTTTATTTTCATATTTTTTAGATTTATTTTTTATTTAAATTCAAGTCCCCATCTATAAAAATTTTCCATAAAAACTTGAAACACAATATAGTAATTTTTCTGTTCAAACTGAAAAGTCTCGCATCTGAGCTTTAAATGCGCAGTGCCGTGTTTACATGCATGTTAAGCTAAAAACCCACAGCAAACAGATTGTTTAAATTGCTTGTAAAAATAACAGCAACAACAACAATTGCAGTGACCACTACATGGAGTTTATTTGTTGTTTTTTTTTTTAATGCTCGCCACTCGAATTGGTTTTTTTCTCTCGCTCCCTCCCGACCCCAGCGACTATGGCCAACATTTATGCAGCAATTGAACCCCAAAGAGCAAAAGGGTAAATGGGAAGCTCCCCACTCCCATAGGCGAATGGGCAGCTGATTGGGTGTCGGCTAAGTCTATATATAGAGTTTCATGTTTTTTTTTACATATGTACATATGTATATATATTCTTAATGAAATGCGGGGACGTGGCGAGCGGCCGCTAACAAAGGAAGCAGTGCAGAAATGCATTTTATTACACGTTCGATTGATTTTTGGCAAAAAGCGTGACCAGGGTGAACGGTGGCACCCAGCGAGACCTCTGCTAAGTGTGGAGTTTATGTTTATGCTGTCAAGAGAGAGGCAGGGAGAGACAATCATGTACATGTACTCACACTTTGCCCCAGGGAGTCGCCTCAAATTGAAATTGTCGATTTAACATTTTGAATTATCGTTTAGCAAATGGTCAATATTTTGTAACAGCTAAACTGCTCGTTCGGGCGCAGCTCCCCGCAGCTGGAGCTGCCTGGAGCACACATCAAATTGTGCCACATAAATTGTATTGCTATAAACAATCAATTACTTTGTGTGATTCCAGTTCCCAGGGTCCATTTCTCGAGGGAGTGCGACTGTTTACAGAAAACTTTTCGCTGTTCAGCTTATAGTTCTCGATAATGTTGAATGGGCTTGCCCTTTCCCTTTTCCAGTTCATTATTACTTCCTTCAGTATTTGTTTTCTTTTCCTTGTGGTCGATTCACAAATGAAACTTTAAATGGGCTTTGTGGCATTGCCTGGAAAGTCAAGGGCAGCATTGAAGCTCTCATAACAGAGGCGCAATTGATTATTTATGCAGAAAGGGTAAACGAATTGAGAACTTAAATAAAGTTGGAATGTGAATATCATTCGCGCTGAATGTCAAAGCTGATTTAAGCACAAATATTTATTGGAATTCTTGAACAACAAGATAACAACTGTTGGAGGAACCGAGCGAGGGGCAGACGTAGTAGATGCATGGATTGTTGGATTATTTAAATAAGTTGTACTAGTAGTAGAAAAAATTATAAATTGAAATACTATGTATAGCTTTAGTAGTAGAATTAATTGTGCCAGGCGTGATAAATAGTAAATAAAATAGTAGTAGATATAGTAGTAAAATAGTAAAGTATCTTCAAGGAACAAAACTTAAAGTAAAAGTAAAGTAAAAATAAAATAAAATAAAATGAAAAGAAAGTGAATTATACAAATCATAGTAGTAGCAGTAATTGACAGTATCAGAAGAAGTTTTTGTAGAAATAGTAGTAGAAATTATAGTAATAGCAGAGAAGTTATGGTAATAGTAGTAGAAGTTATGGTAATAGTAGTAGAAGTCATAGTAATAGTAGTAAAAAATATGGTAATAGTAGTAAAAGTTATGGTAATAGTAGTAAAAGTTATAGTAATAGTAGTAGAATATATAGCAATAGTAGTAGAAGTCATAGTAATAGTTATGGCAATAGTAGTAGAAGTTATAGTACTAGTAGTAGAAATGATTAATATTAGTATATGTTATGGCTCTAGTAGTTGAAGTATTGAATAGTATTAATAGTAATAGACGTTATAGTAATAGTAGTAGAAGTTATAGTAATGGTAGTAGAATATATGGCAATAGTAGTTGAAGTTATAGTAATAGTAGTAGAAGTTATAGTAATGGTAGTAGAATATATGGCAATAGTAGTTGAAGTTATAGTAATAGTAGTAGAAGTTATGGAACTTGCAGTAATAGTAGTAGCATTCGTATTACGAGCTACCAATACTTATACCCATTTCTAAACACCCAGCTCGCGATATCCCATATTCAAGTGAAAAGTGCGTGAAATTCAAGAAAAGTCACAAATGAAAATCATAAGAGTTTCGTGTGTCACATTTGGACCTCTTCGACTTGGGCGCAATTTCAAAATCGAAATGGAAATCATTAAAGCTGCAGTCGTAAAAAATCGCCCTATATACACACAGTTATATAGTATATATATAAGATTTCTTGGCAAACGCTTCGACGCTTTTTATTTGGCAGCTATTAAACTCAGAACTTTATGGACATGACCAATGTGTGCACTAAACGCTTTGCCCGGCAATCGCAAATACTTTGCCCAGTTCCGAGCGCCGGTCCAGAGTTCCGCTAGTTTATGTTGTCCGTGCCAGGCGCTAACCCCACAGTACACAGTGAGTGCCGTGCCCGTGCCCGTGCTCAGTCCCATGTGTTGGCACAAAATACAAGCCATATATTACTCGAGTGGAGCGCGGGGGGCGTTGCACGTACAAGTGTGGCAGCTAGAGGGAGAGAGTGGGGAGTGGGGAGCAGGGAGCGGGGAGGGGGCAGAGCGCAGTTCCTTTGTCTTCTCGCTCGCCAAAGGGCCAATTGACAGCAGCCTGCAGAACAGCATCACAATTAACACATGCCGGAATACCCAGAATCGCTGCTCAGCCGGGGATGGAGTCCAGAGTCGAGTCAAGTCGAGTCGAGTTGAGTCCAGGACGTGAGTGCGCTGCGAAATCCGTGAAGCGTTGCACGTGTCACATCAGCAGCAGCGTCGAGTAAGTCACTCGCTTGCATCTCGCAGCTGTGATGCGGTTCGTGGGTCGCTGCTCTGTGTCCTGTGCTCCTTGCTCCACCTTCACACATGCCTAGCCTGCTGCTTTTATTACATTTTGACGCATTTTAATCGTTTTTCATCATTTTGCTTCCACCCTCCGGGGTGGCTGCGCCTTGCTCCTCACAATTTCCTTCAGCCCTCGCCGACTGACAATAATAAATTATGCTTTGACTTTTACAAGCGACAGCCCCAACCCCGCTCATAAATTGCGTAACGTCGGCGACTATTAAAAATTACATAATTGCTTAACTGCAGCAGCAGCAGCAGCAGCTCAGACAAACAGACAACAATGGCAACGCCCACGCCCCGCCCCGCCCCGCCCCTCCCTGGGCTCCTCTTCTGCGTAGCAAATTGCATTATTTACTTTTCAATACATTGCCAAAAGGCCAAAGCAGCAAGCTACAGAGAACCGAGCGGAGGCTAAGCGAATAAATTTGTTTATAGAATTATGAAATCGACCGTGGCTAATCGATTAGCTTACGACTGACATAGTATTTATATTATTTCCGCTTGTGTTCCTATATAAAACATTCCTTTTTACAGATTCTTTTTTATAAATTAAATGCAATTATTTATGTGCAATTGATAGATTGACAAACTGAAGCTGATAAATCATGCCACAAAAAGTTTAAAGGTAAAAATTAGTTGAAGTGGAATAGAGATTTTTGGTGAATGCAGGAAAACAAGTTGCTATAGTCGGGACTGCCCGATCAGGAGATACCCTGAACACTGCGAAGAGACGAACGGACGGACATACAGACAGACAGACAGACAGACGGACGGACAGATGAATGGATGGATGGACGAATGGATAGAAGGACGGATAGACGGATGGATAGACAAACGGACGGACAGGCGAACTCAGCTAAATCAACTGGACTCACCGCCATGCTCAAGAATATATATATATATATATATATACTTTATTGTACCTGACACGCCTCCATTATACCCCGATCTCTTATTTTCAATGGCTTTTGAATAAAAAATATAAACAATAAAATTATAAAATAAATATTATCTTAAATAATTTATAAAAAATATCTTTCTTAGCATATAATTGGATAAATATAAATATAATATCATATCGAATTCCTTTGAATGACCATTGTTTTGGCATTAAAAACTAACTAAATTAGCTGCACTTGAAATCAATAAGAAATGGATAATTCTAACTGTGAATATAAAATTATACAAGGATTGCAATAGCAATTTGATATATATAAGCCGATTAGGTACACTCGATTTGAAGGATATCATTTCGGTTTAGCCACGGAGTGGGAATGCGGTATAAAACGAAACGCTGACGTGGATCCGAATGAGTTTCGCCAGTGCAGTGCGTGTGCCGGGAGTTCATTAAGCTGAAGCAATTCAATCGGTAAGTGAACCAAGAGAAGTGAAAAGAAATAGTTGAAAAATTGCTTAGAAATCAAGATGGAATAGTAATACGTGGCATTCGAATAGATATTTTGTGCCCAAATTGATCAAGAGAAAAAGCAAATAGCTCTTTATTGGGAGCCTGCACTTAGCCAGATAGCATCAACAGTTGCTGCTGCTGCTGCTGCTGGCAGCGGTTATTGCCCCAAATTGTGGGCCATCAATTCAGAGCAAGCTGAAAAAAGTTGCGCTTTTAACTATTCAACTTTGTTGCCGCTGTAGCTTTGAGTTTGCAACAGCTCACCCGCTGGCTAGAAGGACTGACAAACTGCAGGACTGACAGACCAAAGGACTGACCACAAAAAAAAAGGAAAAAAAAAAAGAATTCCTCAACTTAATAATAATTTTTGCTGCAACAATTTTTCTGCATTCGCTCCTCTTCTTTTGCTGCGGCAATTAAAAATTTTTACCTTATTTGTTCCACTTTTCGAGTGTTGTCCTTTCCATGGTGCTACGTCCCTATCAGTTACCATTCGCTTCGCCCCAGGACGAATTTTGCATGGTCATTTACTTCTTTTTTCCGACTGTGACTGCGACTGCGACTGCGACTGTGTTGGGGTAACGCTGTGACATCAAGATTGCGAGCGCCCCACCGCTCGCAGCACACGCATATCCCTGACCAGTGTCCTGGCATTGTGGCAGCGCGCTGTTACTAATTAAAAACGCAAATGGGTTTATGATGTTGCACAAGTTGCGGTTCGCTTGAGAGGGGGGCGCAGCAACGCTTTTACTGCTGTCGCTGCACAAATGTAACACAATAAGTGGGCAACAGAGGAAAAACTGAAAAGAAGCTGTAAAGAAAGCGCATAAAAGTGCGCGGCATTAAAACAAATTTCCGTAACGTTCGCTTTGCGTCAGTTTCTCTCTTTTTTTTTTTTTTTGGCGAAAAATACAAAACAAGTTGGCAGTGCTGCCACGTGCTCGTCCCGTCCCTCGCCCTCGTCCCTGCCTTTTTGTGGCTTTTGCTGACTGCCCAGATCTCGTTCTCTATCTGCGGCCGGGACACGCTCAGCTGTGACTGGCATGTTTTGTGTTTTATTAGCGTGAAAATTTTTCAAAGGTGTCAGCAGTTTATATATATACATATATATACTATATAGTATATATGTGACTTTTAATACTGCCACGTCTGCTTAAAGCAACTGCTGAGACTTGAAAGGCCACAGTCAACGCAATGCGGTCAACTATAGAGGAAATTTAACAGTTGTGAAGTAGGAAAAGTCGAGCATGAAAAGTATTTTTAATTGCCAAAAAATGTATGCTAGAGAAATTTGTTTTTGGTTGGATTTTCACAACAAAAGCTAGCCCAACCCCAACCAACCCCTGCTACAACCCCAACCCCTACTCAGTTGTTTTGTCTGCTGTGCTAATTTATATGTTAATTTTTTCGTTTTATGCTTTTTCCCATAAATAAATATATATATATATACATATTACTATATATATTTCTATTTATTTCGCCTAGTGTGCATATTATGAGTATTTTCTGCTTGTTGATGCGCTCGCTTTATTTTTGAATAGAATAGCAGGAAAGGACCCCAGCCGTTGCCCATTGAAAGGGCGTTTTATTTCATTTTCCGTCTACTTTTTTTGGGGTTTTCTATTTTGCATGAAACACAGCAAAAAAAAAAAGGAAGGCAGTTACTCAGGGCAACTTTTTAATTTTTGCCGGGCAGAAATTAGAATAATAGTCGAACGGATATTACACAATAGATCCTGTGGACCTGTGGGACGTCGCCCATTTGTGGGCGTGCGGTGCGTGTTGTGCGGATTTCCGGTCAGTCAGCTGTGGTCAACTAGAGAGCCAAATAGCGTTGCTATAAGCCTGGCCAGCGAGCCACTGGCAACTGGCAACTGGCAACTGGCAACTTTAAGGCAGAAGCCTTTTAAAAATTTGGCTTCCTTGTTAATAAAGGGTTTAATTGGCGAATACGTGATGAACTCCCTTTAATGCCTATTTAGATATCAGTTTGAATTTTCGACTTAAAGTCGAAAAACCATTTGGGTTTCTCAGACTACGGAATTGCCTTCATTGTGTGTCCTTGCAGCAGAAGTTTTTCGGGCTCGCTCAGCCTTATGTTATGCTCATATTTATACCCGCAACAATGTGCGCCTCGTAAAACAATTTATAACTTTTGCGCTTTTGCCTAATAAGTTGGCATGTTGTGGCCAATAAGTTGCCGCAGCTAGAGCACCGCGCTCGCCCCCGCTACGCGACACAAGCGTATCCGGGCAGACGACAAGCCGTCGCAGCAGTGCAAACTATGCGAAGTACGAAAAGTGCAACGCGCCCCCTCGCCCACTCCTTAGCCTTCCTAAAACTAAATTACAAGCATTGAGGAAACGACTACAACAACAGCAGCAAGAACAACAGCCTGCAGCACTCTCTGGCGCATCTAGTTATCCCCCTCTCTCTCGTTTCACTCCTTCTACCCTGCTGCTGTTGTTGCTGCTGCCTTAACTACTGTTAATTCTTCTAATTGTGTGCACGTTGTTTGCGTGCGCTAATGTCGCATATGCACAAACAACAACAGCAGCAACAACATCCAGCTGCAACAACACCTATGGGAGACGTCGGGCGCGGAGGTTCGTGTCATGCAAATGTGTAACTGTTTATGCGAGCGTCGCTCGCCTTCTACACTTGAGATTTTTGCTGGTCGTCGTGTGCCGCTTGACAAGTAACATGGCGGCAACTGCTAAGCGAGAGACAGAGAAAAATGTGTAAGCGAGCAAGTCAGATAGAGTGAGAGTGTGACTGCGAGTGAGGGAGAGCGAATGATGAAGAGTAGGGAATTAGTCTCTGTTCTCGCACTTATTAGTGCAAAACGCTGCACGCACTGTGTGTGTGCGTGTGTGTGTGTGTGAGTGTGTGCATGCATGCTTTGTTATTGTTAAATGTAATTAAATTATGCAGATGAGTGTCAACATGTCGCTGCTTCTGGTGCTGGCTGCTTAGGAGAGCGTTTAGCCACTTTACATATTCGCGTGGAGCAAACAGCTGGCCGGCTGTTGATAAATGTCCTAAGTAGTTAGCAAAACATTTAATTGCACAAGTTTATTATATATTTAAATTATAAAAGAAAAAAAAATTGCCTCACTCCGAGACCTTGGCAGCGGTGGGATTCGAACCCACGCCTCCGAGGAGACTGGTGCCTTAAACCAGCGCCTTAGACCGCTCGGCCACGCTACCATTTGTCGCTGCGTTGCACAAAAGTGCTGATGAGTGCAGAAAATAATTTTGTTCAAAGTGAAGTGAGTGTATATATATATATATATATTAGTCACATTCACAATATATATTTATATATCAAATAATTCTGTTAGACGCAAGTTTTGTTGATTTGTGATCCGAGAATTTATAATTGGGCTTATCTTCTGCATGAATTATATATACCTTGATTCTGAGGGCAATTTTTAATTGGACTACCTTATATTGCAATATATTTTGAGCTAATTGTAGATTCAATCTGCAATATGTTTGCTCATTTTAAATATATTTAAACAATTATAGTTTCAAAATTTATTTTTCGTTTAGTTACTTCAACATGATGAAATTTAGTTTAGCGCTCTTCTTACTTCTCGCGGTGCTGGGTATTGTTTCTGGACAAGGAAATGGAAATCTCGATTCGTCTCGTCATTTGGACGATTTGAGTAACAGTGGGTTAAACAGACAAAAGCAGCTGTCAATGAACGGACCAGAGAATAACTGTCTGTCGAAAGTAGGTAGCCACATATTTAAAATGTTTGCATTGAGGTTTATCAAGATTACTTTCTAGTCATGGTCCGCTCAGTGCCCGTTTAATCAGCAGCCATATTTGGTGCCCATGACACCTTCATTAATTGAGTATGTGCTTAATCTTCATAACTATTTGCGTAGAACCATTGGGCCAGGCGTTCAAGTGATCCCCTTTCGCTGGAGCAACGAATTGGAAAGCTTAGCTGAAACTAATGTTAAGCAATGTAAGGTCGCTCATGATAGCTGTGTGTCCAGCACTTACAAGTCATCCGGACAGAACCTCGCGCTCAATGTCTATACGGGAACATTGAATGCCCGAAGCGATCCCGAATTGGTATTGGCATCCATTCAATCTTGGTGGAACGAGTACAAGGCCAGTGACAAAGAGAAAATTGGTATTGACAAGAACATAGCTGTAGGTTGTGCCGCTTCTAGATACTATGCAGACGGTTCGCATAATTTCCTAATGGCCTGCAACTACGCCACTGTTGATAATTCTGGTAAATTAGAGCTGCTTCAAGACAGCTCGAACTTCAACGGAGCGCTGGGCTATCCATTTTTCAATTTATATTCTTGAAAAACGGTTACGTCAAGTCTAACCATATCTATTTGATATTTTCACAAGTCTTATAAATAAAGCTAAGCATATATCAAATCGCTTTAGTTCTTGTGGGCTTTCAATAAAGGATTGCTTTTCTCTTATTTTCTCAAAGATAAATTCATTGGCACATTCATTTATAACTTTCCGATAATAATTTGTACAATTGCTTTGCAGAAATGTTCCTCAATAGTATATATATCAGATTGATACTACTAAATACATTTCTTGTAACACTGGGAAATGTGACTGCGAAAGTTAAACACAGATCTCCACGTCATATATTGAACGGACCTGGAGACAGTAATGCAAACTATGACTATGATATAAACCTCTCGAAAACTGCTGATGAGGGAGTGCACCAATACTTGGATAAGTATAAAAAGGATAACCAGATTGCGAAAAGTAATTTCTCGACTTTGCTGCAATATGCACCCGACTTCCCAAAGTATGTACCTTATTCGACTAATGAGGAGACTTTAAAAAAGGGACTGAATAGCAAGAGTGATAGCCCGAATGACCCACTTCTTAACAAAATTTCGAATGCAAACGCTGAGCCGAATTCGCCGATAAATGTAGAACAAGCGCTTGACAACAGTGGTCAGAATTTGAAGAAAGTGATTAATCAATCTACTAGTGATAGCAGTAGGCAGAGCTCAAATGGTGCGTCTAAGAACAATAGAAATTCCGACTTAAAATTGGATCTCAAAAAAGGCCTTGCAAGAGTTTCAGAGGCTGGCAAAAGTGTGATCCAACACATTACGGGGCTGGCAATGCAAGGACTTCATAATATAAAAGAAAGTCTTGCTAATCTAGGCATTGGTGGTAGTTTTGGGGTAACTGCTAATCTTGGAATTACTGGGACTACCGGTGGACAAAATGGCAACGGTCAGGGTTCAAATGGTGGATCCAGTTCACAGGGCGGTCATGGTGTTGGTAGTAGTCTTGGCAATGATATGACTACCGGTGGACAAAATGTTAATGGTCAGGTCTCAAATGATTTATCCCATTCACAGGGCGGTCTTGGCGTTGGGGATAGTCTTGGCATTGGTGGCACTACCGGTGGACAAAATGTTAATGGTCAGGTCTCAAATGATTTATCCAATTCACAGGGCGGTCATGGCGTTGGGGGTAGTCTTGGCATCGGTGGTACTACCGGTGGACAAAATGTTAATGGTCAGGGCAGTCATGGCGTTGGCAACGGTGGTTCTAACGGTGGAAAAAATATCAATGGTCAGGGCTCAACAGGTGGATCCATCTCACTGGACAGCCATAGCGTTGGAGGTAGTCTTGGCATCGCTGGTACTAACAGCATTGGTAGTATTATTATTTTAGGTAGGACCTCAGCGGGTGTATCGAGATCACAGGGCGGCCATGGCCTTGGCGTTGATGATAGTATAGACTTTGGTAGTGCTCCCGGTGGACAAAATGTTAATGGTCACGTCTCAAATGATTTATCCAATTCACAGGGCGGTCATGGCGTTGGGGGTAGTCTTGGCATTGGTGGTACTACCGGTGGACAAAATGTTAATGGTCATGGCAGTAATGGCAACGGTGGTTCTAACGGTGGAAAAAATATCAATGGTCAGGGCTCAACAGGTGGATCCAGTTCACAGGGCGCCCATGGCGTTGGAGGTAGTCTGGGAATCGGTGGTACTAACAGCGTTGGTAGTATTATTATTTTAGGTAGGACCTCAGCGGGTGTATCGAGGTCACAGGGCGGCCTTGGCGTTGATGGTAGTCTTGGCATCGGTGGTACTACTGGTGGACAAAATATTAATGGTCAGGTCTCAAATAGTTTATCCAATTTACAGGGCGGTCATGACGTTGGGGGTAGTCTTGGCATTGGTGGTACTACCGGTGGACAAAATGTTAATGGTCATGGCAGTAATGGCGTTGGCAACGGTGGTTCTAACGGTGGAAAAAATATCAATGGTCAGGGCTCAACAGGTGGATCCAGTTCACAGGGCGCCCATGGCGTTGGAGGTAGTCTTGGCATCGCTGGTACTAACAGCATTGGTAGTATTATTATTTTAGGTAGGACCTCAGCGGGTGTATCGAGGTCACAGGGCGGCCTTGGCGTTGATGGTAGTCTTGGCATCGGTGGTACTACTGGTGGACAAAATATTAATGGTCAGGTCTCAAATAGTTTATCCAATTTACAGGGCGGTCATGACGTTGGGGGTAGTCTTGGCATTGGTGGTACTACCGGTGGACAAAATGTTAATGGTCATGGCAGTAATGGCGTTGGCAACGGTGGTTCTAACGGTGGAAAAAATATCAATGGTCAGGGCTCAACAGGTGGATCCAGTTCACAGGGCGCCCATGGCGTTGGAGGTAGTCTTGGCATCGCTGGTACTAACAGCATTGGTAGTATTATTATTTTAGGTAGGACCTCAGCGGGTGTATCGAGGTCACAGGGCGGCCTTGGCGTTGATGGTAGTCTTGGCATCGGTGGTACTACTGGTGGACAAAATATTAATGGTCAGGTCTCAAATAGTTTATCCAATTCACAGGGCGGTCATGACGTTGGTCTTGGCGTTGGTAGTACTCATGGCATTGCTGATACTACCGGCGTACAATATGGCATCAGACAGGGCTCAAATGGTGGATCCTGTTCAGAGAGCGATCATGGCATTGGTCTTGGCGTTGGTGGTGGTGGCCTTGGCATTGGTGGTACTACTGGTGGACAAAATGTTAACGGTCAGGGCTCAAATGGCGGATCCAGTTCTCAGGGCGGTCTTGGCATCGGTAGTACTAACGGTGGAAAAAATGTCAATGGTCAGAGCTCAACAGGTGGATCCAGTTCACAGGGCGGCCATGGCGTTGGAGGTAGTCTTGGCATCGCTGGTACTAACAGCATTGGTAGTATTATTATTTTAGGTAGGAGGTCACAGGGCGGTCTTGGCGTTGATGGTAGTCTTGGCATTGGTGGTACTACCGGTGGACAAAATGTTAATGGTCAGGTCTCAAATGGTTTATCCAATTCACAGTGCGGTCTTGGCATCGGTGAAAATAACGGTGGAAAAAATGTTAATGGTGAGAGCTCAAATAGTTTATCCACTTCACATGGGGCTCATGGCGCTGGCGGTGTTCTTGGCATTGGTGGTACTAACAGCATTGGTAGTATTATTATTTTTGGTAGGACCTCAGCGGGTGTATCGAGGTCACAGGGCGGACTTGGCGTTGATGGTAGTAGTGACATTGGTGGTACTACCGGTGGACAAAATGTTAATGATCAGGTCTCAAATGGTTTATCCAGTTCACAGGGCGATCATGGCGGTGGCGGTAGTCTTGGCATTGGTGGTACTTCCGGTGGAAAAAATGTTAATGGTGAGAGCTCAAATGGTTTATCCACTTCACATGGGGCTCACGGCGCTGGCGGTGTTCTTGGCATTGGTGGTACTAACAGCATTGGTAGTATTGTTATTGGTAGGACCTTAGCGGGTGTATCGAGGTCACAGGGCGGACTTGGCGTTGATGGTAGTAGTTACATTGGTGGTACTACCGGTGGACAAAATGTTAATGATCAGGTCTCAAATGGTTTATCCAGTTCACAGGGCGATCATGGCGGTGGCGGTAGTCTTGGCATTGGTGGTACTTCCGGTGGACAAAATGTTAATGGTCAGAGCTCAAATAGTTTATCCACTTCACATGGGGCTCATGGCGCTGGCGGTGTTCTTGGCGTCGGTGGTACTAACAGCATTGGTTCTATTGTTATTTTAGGTAAGGGCTCAAATTTATCGAGCTCACAGGGCGGTCTTGGCGTGGGTGATAGTCTTGGCACCGGTGCTACTTCCCGTAGTCGAAGTAGTCTCACTCACGGTTCAAATAGTGGATATAGTTCACAGCGCACTCTAAGCATTGCTCGTATTTTTGGCATTGGTGGAGATCTTAACATTGGTGGAAGTCTTCGTGTTGGTGGAGGTCTTGGCGTTGCTGGTACTACCGGTGGACAAAATGACATCAGTCAGGGTTCAAATGGTGGATCCAGTTCACATGGCGGTCATGGCATTGGTATTGGCATTGGTGGTAGTCTTGGCGTTGGTAGTAGTTTTGGCATCGGTGGTACTACTAGTGGACAAAATGGTAATGGTCATGGCTCTGGTGGTAATCTTGGCATTGGTGGTACTAACGGTGGACAAAATGTACATGGTCAGAGCTCAAATGGTGGATCCAGTTCACATGGCGGTCATGGCGGTCATGGCATTGGTATTGGCATTGGTGGTAGTTTTGGCATTGGTAGTATTGGAATTGGTCATCCCATCGATGAACAAAATATCTTTGGTCAGGGCTCAATTGGTGGATCCAGTTCAGTGGGCGGTCTTGGTGTTGGTGGTAATCTTGGCATTGGTGGTACTAACAGCGTTGGAACTATTGTTATTCAACCTCATGGCTCAAGAAGTGTATCCAGGTCACAGGGCGGTAATGGCGGTGGTGCTAGTAGTTTATATAGACAGTTTCAGGGCTCAAGTAGTACATCCAGCTCAGAGGGCAGTCTAGGCAGTGGTCGTAGTTTTGGCATTGGTGGAGGTCTTGACATTGGTGGAGGTCTTGGCATTAGTGGAAGTGTTGGCATTGGTGGAGGTCTTGGCATTAGTGGAAGTCTTGGCATTGGTGGAGGTCTTGGCATTGGTGGAGGTCTTGGCATTGGTGAAGGTCTTGGCATTGGTGGAGGTGTTAACGTTGGTGGACGTGTTAACGTTGGTGGAGGTGTTAACGTTGGTGGAGGTGTTAACGTTGGTGGAGATGTTAACGTTGGTGGAGGTGTTGACATTGGGGGAGGTGTAAGCGTTGGTGGAGGTGTAAGCGTTGGTGGAGGTCTTGGTGATGCTGCTACTACCGGAGGACAAAATAATAATGGTCAGACCTCAAATTGTGGACAAAATGGCAGCGGTCCTACATCAAATGAAGGATCTAATGATAACGGTCTTCTAATAAATGCTGGATATGGAGGGCCTTTTTACAATGGTAATGGACAAAATGTCATCGGTCAGGGCTCAAATGGTGGATCCAGTTCACAGGGCGGTGGTGGTAGTCTTTGCGGACAAAATGTCATCGGTCAGGGCTCAAATGGTGGATCCAGTTCACAGGACAGTTATGGCAGTGGTGGTAGCCTTTGCGGACAAAATGGCTTTGGTCAGGGCTCAAATGGTGGATCCAGTTCACAGGGCGGTGGTGGTAGTCTTTGCGGACAAAATGTCATCGGTCAGGGCTCAAATGGTGGATCCAGTTCACAGGACAGTTATGGCAGTGGTGGTAGCCTTTGCGGACAAAATGGCTTCGGTCAGGGCTCAAATGGTGGATCCAGTTCACAGGACAGTTATGGCAGTGGTGGTAGCCTTTGCGGACAAAATGGCTTCGGTCAGGGCTCAAATGGTGGATCCAGTTCACAGGGCGGTAATGGTATTGGTCTTGGCGTTGGTAGTAGTCTTGGCATCGGTGGTACTACTGGTGGACAAAATGTGAATGGTCAGAGCTCAACAGGTGGATCTAGTTCACAGTGCAGTTATGGCGCTGGGGGTATTCTTGGCATTGGTGGTACTAACAGCATTGGTAGTATTATTATTTTTGGTAGGACCTCAGCGGGTGTATCGAGGTCACAGGGCGGACTTGGCGTTGATGGTAGTAGTGACATTGGTGGTACTACCGGTGGACAAAATGTTAATGGTCAGAGCTCAAATGGTTTATCCACTTCACATGGGGCTCATGGCGCTGGCGGTGTTCTTGGCATTGGTGGTACTAACAGCATTGGTTCTATTGTTATTTTAGGTAAGGGCTCAAATTTATCGAGCACACAGGGTGGTCTTGGCGTGGGTGATAGTCTTGGCACCGGTGCTACTACCCGCAGTCGAAGTGGCCTCGCTCACGGCTCAAATAGTGGATATAGTTCACAGCGCTCTGCTCGTATTTTTTGCATTGGTGGAGATCTTAACATTGGTGGAAGTGCTGGTACTACTTGTGGACAAAATGGCTTCAGTCAGGGCTTAAATGGTGGATCCAGTTTACATGGTGGTCATGGCTTTGGTGGAAGTCATGGCATTGGTGGACAAAATGTTAATGGTCATCTCTCAAATGGTTTATCCAATTCACAGCGCGGTAATGGCATTGGTCTTGGCATTGGTGGTAGTTTTGGCATTGGTAGTATTGGAATTGGTAATCCCATCGATGAACAAAATATCTTTGGTCAGGACTCAATTGGTGGATCCAGTTCAGTGGGCGGTCTTGGTGTTGGTGATAATCTTGGCATTGGTAGTATTGAAATTGGTCATCCCATCGATGAACAAAATATCTTTGGTCAGGGCTCAATTGATGGATCGAGTTCAGTGGGCGGTCTTGGTGTTGGTGGTAATCTTGGCATTGGTGGTACTAACAGTGTTGGAACTATTGTTATTCAACCTCATGGCGCAAGGGGTGTATCCAGGTCACAGGGCGGTAATGGCGGTGGTGCTAGTCTTCGCATCGATGGCTCTACCAGTAGTCTATATAAACAGTTTCAGGGCTCAAGTAGGGCATCCAGCTCAGAGGACAGTCTAGGCAGTGGTCGTAGTTTTGGCATTGGTGGAGGTCTTAACATTGGTGGTGCTCTTGGCGTTGGTGCACATCATATCTTTGGAGCAGGTCTTGGCATTGGTGGAGGTCTTGGCATTGGTGGAGGTCTTGGCATTGGTGGAGGTCTTGGCATTGGTGGAGGTCTTGGCATTGGTGGAGGTCTTGGCATTGGTGGAGGTGTTAACGTTGGTGGAGATGTTAACGTTGGTGAAGGTGTTAACGTTGGTGGAGGTGTTAACGTTGGTGGAGGTGTTAACGTTGGTGGAGGGATTAACGTTGGTGGAGGTGTTAACATTGGGGGAGGTGTAAGCGTTGGTGGAGGTCTTGGTGATGCTGCTACTACCGGTGGACAAAATAATAATGGTCAGACCTCAAATTGTGGACAAAATGGCAGCGGTCCTACATCAAATGAAGGATCTAATGATAACGGTCTTCTAATAAATGCTGGATATGGAGGGCCTTTTTACAATGGTAATGGACAAAATGTCATCGGTCAGGGCTCAAATGGTGGATCCAGTTCACAGGGCGGTCATGGCAGTGGTGGTAGTCTTTGCGGACAAAATGGCATCGGTCAGGGCTCAAATGGTGGATCCAGTTCACAGGGCGGTGGTGGTAGTCTTTGCGGACAAAATGTCATGGGTCAGGGCTCAAATGGTGGATCCAGTTCACAGGGCGGTGGTGGTAGTCTTGGCGGACAAAATGTCATCGGTCAGGGCTCAAATGGTGGATCTAGTTCACAGGGCGGTCATGGCAGTGGTGGTAGTCTTTGCGGACAAAATGGCATCGGTCAGGGCTCAAATGGTGGATCCAGTTCACAGGGCGGTGGTGGTAGTCTTGGCGGACAAAATGACATCGGTCAGGGCGTTGGCTCAAATTGTGGTATTACTGGTGGAGGTACTGGACTGCAATTTAACGCTATTCAGCATCCCGAATGGCATCAAAACTGTCGTGATAAAGTATGTACTCGAATGGTTTTTTTTTCGCCCGATCTAACCCACAATTTTTTCTTTTAAGACTTGGGCCAATCGCTGCGTTAGCGAATCTATACCCTATCTAATAAATATGTGGGCAACACTGAGGAATCAGATAGTTTTCATCCACAACTACTTACGCAACATAGTAGCAGGGAACAGACTGCTCAACGCAAAGAAGGGCATGGCAACAATGAAATGGAGTCCGGAGCTGGCCAACTTAGCTGAAATAAATATAATGCAGTGTAATATCAAGCATGACCGCTGCTCTGCAAATGGCTATAGGATAACAGGGCAAAATGTGGCAATTACAACGTTCCCGAGCACCACTGGACAATCGGATGACAAGCTGGTGAATGGAACGCTTTGGACTTGGTGGAATGAATACCAGATATACAAACAGCAAGCTTTTACCTATTTGTTTCCCCAGTATGTTGCACTAGCTGCGGTATGGTAAGGTGATCTCTCAATGCAATTCTTCTTTGTTCACAACAGTGAGGGTCAGTTAACTGCAATGCTGAAGGAAAAGAGCGACTCCGTAGGCTGTGCTGCTGCCAGATATTTTGAAAATGGAGCGAATCAATTCCTAATGACCTGCGTCTATGGCACAGCCGCACCTGTGGACCAGCAGTGCGGAGATTATCCAACGAGACCGGACTGCACCACTGGCAACAATCCTCGCCTCCCATATTTGTGAAACTATGCGGAGGCATTCTATCAATAGGCAAGGAAGCAGCTATAATTATTCATCTCAGAATGATTTCCAATAAAGATATTGAGTATATTAAGTTTGTCGTTTATTTGATTTTATATTCTAGTTCTTGAACAGTTTTTCAATGGTTTATTTACTCAATTGCCTTCCACTTCACCTCTTACATACTCGAGAGTTTCGGTTGATGCTTTTCGTATATACTTTAATTTATTTGCTGTTCAGTTGTAATACTTGTACAATAGTAGAATATGATCATATATTTTGTTTTTGCTTGCATTCCTTATCATTTTCAATTAAATGTTTTTCTATTCCTTGTTACGCTTTAATTAACGATTTTTTGTTGTTTTAACTATTCATGTCCCTTGTAATTTGCTTAAAGTCTATAAAAATTAATTTATTTATTTTCAATATATTTTTATATGACGAGAGATTTGTCGTGTTATGAAATATGAATATGAATTTACGTTTGAATAGATTTTCAATTACAATGTTTATTTATTCTTTTTCTTATTTTTTTAGTTGTTTTTTATTTGTTTTGTTTTATTTTTTATTTTTTTTTTTTTTTGTATATATATTTATATGTATTTTAGTTTAGTTTACGTTTAACTCCCTTGTATGTGTTTTGCATTTTGTTCCATTAAATTGTTAAATATGTACAATTATTAAAACAGCGCCAGCAGCTCGTCCGCAACCAAAAGGATATCGAATGATAAAAAATAACATGAAAACAAAATATTATGAATATAAATACTAACAAAAAACGAGAAACCAATCAGCCAAATGGCCATAGAGAAAAACAACAGAAAATTACATTTGTTCGAGCATACATTTTTTATTTACACACATATATATTTATATATATATATATATATATATATATATATACTTTGTGTTTATTATGTTGCATAAATTGCTTTTGTATTCATATTGTGTCAACTTGTAGTAGCTTCTTCATAAATGTTGTGTAGTTTTGAATAATTGTTGCTATTTTGCTGCGTTTCGTAAACCTCTTTATTTATGATATTTTATTAATTCAATAAGTAATTTAATTTTACCTTCTCTGTTCTATTTATATTGAATTTATTAACTATGAAAATGTGTGTTTTTTTTCTCAATTTTTATTTGTTATTCGTTTAGATATTGTTTTGGTATTTACTTGTTTTAAATTTATTTTTATTTTTTGAATTGTAGTTGTATTTTACTTGTTTAGGCTAAATATATATATATATTTATATTTTGAATGACTTGTGCTTAGAAGCGTAAATATTTTGTATACAAATTTAGTTTTTAGTTTTCTTTTCCATTTTTTTTTTTTAGTATTTTAAATTGTTGTTATCCTTTGTGCATAGCATTTAATTATTTACACGAATTTAAATGTCTAAGTAAAACTTATTAGATAAATCACTGGATGCGAAAAAAAAGACAGCTAAAGAAGGTGACAGTGTTGGCTAACGCCGAACGTCTACTTAATCCACACAGCAGCTGAGTGCACTCGCCGCTGCTGCCTTTCCTTTTCAGTTCAACTAAACGCTAATTTATACAACATGATTTCGCCTGAATAGAAGTAACTAAATATACAATACGTAAATATTAATTAATGCATACAGAAAGTAACGGAAGGCGACCCAATTCCAATGCCCATCAGCCCGGCGCCTTATCAGCCCTTGTAGAAGTGATAGAGCTCAATGTCGCCGCTGCGCTGCTGCGGCTTGGTGCGGCCCAAGGTGCCGCACGACTTTAGCGTGTATCAGTGATACCGGCGCAGGCTGCCGTTGTTGTTGTTGTTGCCGTTGACCAACACTGGGTTATTGTTTGACAGCGTTGCCACATTGTTGTTGTTGGCGTTGAAGGAACGCCTCCCGGTCGTATTGCCATGCACCAGAGCCATGCCCATGCCGTTGCGCAACGGCAGCGCCGGCGGCGGCGGTGTGGGCGCCGGGCTCGGCGGCATGTCATGGTCCAGCGGCAGCGAATAGTGCGAATTGTTGTGTATGTAGCCAGCATCGGCCATGGCATCGCAGGGCTTGGCATAGACGGCGCCATTGTGATTGAAATGATCCTGGGTGAGGCGGATGCCGGCATGGCCATTGGCAAGTGGCTGGCTATAGTGGGACAGAGTGCTCTCCTGGACGCCGCACTGACGCGCCGCCATATGACGTGGCAGGGAGGCATTCAGGCCGAGTGCCTTGCCGCCGCCATTCGCCAGCAATCGCATGTCCTGCTGCGAGTGATGTGAGCGCGGTGTGGTCGTTGCTGTTCCTGTTCCTGTTCCTGCCTGCGGATTGTTGGTCATGTAGTGAATGTGGCTGAGTTGGGCGAAGGGCGCGTGGGAGGCATCGACGGCGCTGGGCACTTGCAGCTGCTGCAGCGCTGCTCCCGAGTTTGTCGAGGGCGAGGGACCGTTGTGACTGGAGGGGGCACCACCCCGACCCCGCAGCTGAGGTGGGGGTGGAGCTTCTAGCTATAGCTCGGTGACTGGTATCGGCCGGCTGCTCAAATACTGGGACGAGTTGTAGCTGCTGGGACAGGGATAGCCCGATGCCGGGTGCACACCCCCGCAGCCAGGCGGCTGCCGCGTCATATACTCCTCATCCGAGCAGGTCTTCTGATACTCGCGCTCCTTCAGCCCCAGCGCCGAGTGGCCCTTCAGCAGTTCGCGTATGCGGCGACGGCACGTGTAGATCACCAGCGCCAAGGTGGTTATCAGCGCGGCGCAGGCGACGACCATGATGCCGATGATGGCCTGCTTGTTGCCACTGCCGTGGGTGCAACCGAGCAGCGGCTCGGCCAGCTGCGTCAGCGGCAGCTCCCGCAAGTTGGCCGGATACGAGCAGATGACGGGCGCGTACTGACTGCTGCCATTCCGGCTGATGAGCAGATTACGCAGCCACATCAGCTGGCAGTCGCACACGAAGGGATTCTCTGAGAGGTCCAGGGTCTGCAGGTCCGCCCAGGGGAACAGGCTCTCGGAGAGCGTGCTCAGCTGATTCTCCTTCAGGATGACGGTGCTCAGGTGCGGGAAGCCGCCCACGGTGTTGGCCAACAGCTCGTTGAGCTGCTTGTTGGCCGACAGATTCAAGTGCTCCAAGTTCGTGTTGTCGGCGAAGGCGCCGCTCTCCACACGGCGCAGCCGGTGGGCGCCCGTGATCTCCAGTTGACGCAGCTCACGCAGGCCGACAAAGGCGCCCGTTGCGATCACCTCAAAGTCGTTCTGACCCAGCGACAGCTGCTCGAGCCGTGCCAGATGCTGCAGAGCCGCCGAGGGCACCGCCTGCAGCCGATTGTCCGACAGATCCAGAAAGCGTATGCCCTCCAGCCCCTTGAGCGCATCGGCCGATACATTATGCAGTCCGGCACCGCGCAAGTCCAGGCGTGTGAGCGCCGTTAGATCCTGGAAGGCGCCCGCCGGAATGGTCATGAACGAATTGGTGCCCAAATAGAGCTCCGCCAGGCTGGGCAGGGCCTGGAATGTCAGCTGCGAGGGCACCGTGGTCAGCGTATTATCGTCCAGGTACAACATGCTCAGGTTGATCAGGCCGTCCAGGGCGTGTGGGTCGATGTGGCTGATGCGGTTCTGGCCCAGATTCAGCTCCACCAGCTTCACCATCGGCGAGAAGGTGCGATACTCCAGCTCGGCAATCAAATTGCCGCGCAGATTGAGCACTGTGATTGTGGAGAGGCCCGTGAAGGTCTTGTTCGTCACCTGTCCGATCTTGTTCTGATTGAGATGGAGCTCCTGGAGCTTGGCGTGGTAGGCGAACGAGCGCTCCGGTATCGTGACCATGTCATTGTAGGACAAATCAAGGAACGTCAGCTGCGAGTAGAACTGCATCGACGAGTCGATGGTCTTCAGCTTGTTGTTCTTAATGACCAGCCGCTGTATGGACGGGTTCAGGGCGATGGGCAGCACATCGAGCGTGCCCACACCGCAGTTGACTTTCAGAGTTTCGTCATCGCATTCACAGCCATTTGGACAATTTGCCAGGCCATTTGTCGGCACGAGCAGCACCAGCAGCAGCGGCCCCAGCACCAGCAGCAGCAGCGACGTTGACGGCGACATGGTAATTGCCGTTGCCATTGCCGACGACCCTCGTCTGCTCATTATGTTGGCCCGTTGGCCTCCTCCTCTACCTCGGTCCCTGTCTGTGGGTCGGCAAGCCCCTTTGGAGCTCTACTCCCTCGGTGTGTGCCTGGTCTGTGGTGTGGTGTGGTTTGTTGGTTAGTTGCCTTTGCTGTGACCAGACGCTGACTGTCTGCCCGTCCGATAGATGCAGTTGCTTCCTCCTCTCTCTCTCTCTCTCTGTCTCTCTCTTGCACTCGCTTTTATTTTGGGTTAAATACGTTTTAGCCAAGTTTGCCAATGGCTTTCGTATTTGGCGTCCGACATTCGTGGCGCTCTCCGTCTGCAAAGGGAAAGAAGTAAGAGGGGTAGAGGGGCCTTAGTATGTGCGCTTTAAATTGATTTTCCATTAGAGTTCAAAATTGCTTGGCTTTTGGATTTTCATTGGATTTGGCAGCTGCAGTCGCCGACTCGCGCCGGCTACCCCCGGCCAAGTTAATCGGTAGTTCCATGGATTATTTTGTCCCGGCCTGGGCCCCTCCATCTGTATCTCTATTTTGTATTCCCTGCCTGGCAGTAAACAAATGAAGACAATTTAAATGGCCACGGCAACAACATTAGCAGCGGCTCTCGCATTAGTGGCAAAGCCAAATGGAAGCCGGCCGTGGCAGGGCTTAACTTCGGCTGTGGCTTTAATGCAGTCCGACTTCCTGGAACCGAATGTCCTAGGCCATTCTGTTAATATTTTGCTCGACTTAAAGCTGCGCTGTTAATTAATCTACTTTAATTTTGAGCAGAGAACACGCACAGTTCAAGTTTTTGGCCTGTTGCCCCGCTCTTCCGTTATCGGCTTTTTACCCTTTGTGCCCGGTGTCCCCCAAGTCGCAGCGAGGGCAGCTCCCCGAAGGCGACGGGGCCAGAGATATGCCACATAGTTTAGTTTTGGTCGAAACTTGAAAAACAACTTGCACTTTGTGTGCTTTGGGGACATTTATCAGAAAATGGCAGAGAGGAAACTTAATTTAGCGCACGGCTCCGAGAAGTTCAAGGATGCGAAAGGCGCAACCCCAAATGGTCTATCAAATAAATAAAACAAGGAGAAGGAGTATGAGAGGGAGAGGGCAATTTTTGTTGTTTCTTGTTATTGGTTTTGTTGTTCTCTCCCTCTCTCTCGGTCAGTTCTCAGCGCGCATAAACAAAAGCACAGCAGTCGGCCACGCCCCAGCTGAAACATGTTTGGCTTTGGCGCTGCCTTTTTCATATTTTTCAACTTTACGCATTGTGCGGCATGGAAATGGCTCGGCCCCGAAGGCGTCATGAAAATAATCATAGATGTGGGTCATACTTCATGGCAAGCAGCGGGCTGACTGGCGCTGGCTGGGTGGGTGGTGCAGACAACTGATGGCTTTGTATATTGTTTGCGCTGCGCCAAAAAGGATAACTGCTGGCAGCAGCTCTCGAGACTGTGCGTCTCGGCCTCAGCTCCAACTTGACTCTCCTTTTTATTATGTAAATATCACATAAACACCCGGGAGCGACTCGGGCGCAATCATATGAAACAACGCCACAAAAATGGAGCGTCAGGTCCCGGGTCCTCGGCTCTCTGCAGTCTCTCATCATTATCATGCATATGCCATAAAGCGACTTGTTGAGACTGCGACTGAGAGCTTGCTCGCTTTTTGTTGCCTTTTCCATTTTTTTTTTTTTTGGCCAGCTTGACTCGAAGCCAAGCCGTTAAAAACACAAAAACAACTGACAGCAGCTACACGAGATGCTAAAGAACTGCCAACCTCTGTCTCTGGCTGTATCCGCATCCGCCTCTGTGCGCGGGTAGCAGCTGCTTAAGCAGTCAGTCAACACGCAATATTTGGAAAATCAAATTTAAATTGCTGAAATGTGAAATGCTGCTAAATGGCCAACAACAACAGGCGAGCAGGCCAGCCAGGTTGTTAAATGGCCCAAAGCAGCCAGCAGCCAGGACATGACCCGACTCGCTGCCAGCTATTGGCTTAGTCTCCCTACAAATGACGGCTGTTAGCCGACTGTTTTGTTTCGGGCGAGACAATACGTTAACAGCAAGACACTTACGCGGGCTCACAAACAAAATATGGCAACAGCCGGGCCTAAACCAACAACAGCTCAGGCAAAACACAGAGCTGCAGGCCAACAGGCTAACATGTGTAGACTGTGTCTCAGCGAAAGGTCAAAGTGTCTTGGCGGCACTTTAAATACGATTTCAAATGTTATTGAGTCTACAATGGTGACTTATACAACACTGCTTCGCTCCTTAACAACACTCGCTCGCTGCTTTAATTGTTAACCACATTTTGAGTAACTTGAGTCTACATTTTTGTCTTATACAACACTGCTCTTTCCTTATATTATTATATATTATATTATATTTTTATATTATTTTTCCTTATATTTATATTTGCCCTTTACCAACACTGGCTTTAACTGTTACCAACACTCGCTGCTTTAGTTGCTTCTCCATTTAAAGTCTAAATTTTTGTCTTATACAACACTGCTCTCTTAGGATTTTTACTCTTTACCAACACTGACTGCTTTCGTTATTCTTTACCAACACTAGCTGCTTTAACTGTGCTCCTTCACACAGTTAAGACATTTGTGACGTATACAACACTGATTTTTCATTATATTTGTTTTTTTTACCAACACTGGCTGCTTTAATTGTTACCAACACTCGCTGCTTTAGCTGTTGTGTCCATTTGAAGCCTAAATTTGTGTCTCGTACAACACTGCTCTCTTAAGATGTTCATGTTTACCAACACTGCCTGCTTTCATTATTCTTTACCAGCATTCGCCGCTTTAACTGTGCTCCTTCACACACTTAAGACATTTGTGACGTATACAACACTGCTTTTTCATTATATTTGTTTTTTTTTACCAACACTTGCTGCTTTAACTGTTACCAACACTCGCTGCTTTAGCTGTTGTCTCCATTTGAAGCCTAAATTTGTGTCTTATACAACATTGCTCTCTTAGGATATTCACTCTTTACCAACACTGCCTGCTTTCATTATTCCTTACCAATACTGGCTGCTTTACCTGTGCTCCTTCACACAGTTAATATAATTTAAAGTATAAATTTTTGTATTATACAACACTGCTGTCTTTACCAACACTCGTTCTGCTGTTTTCCAACTGTTCTCCACACAACTGTGTGTTAACTAACACCATTACGAGTCTATTCAATCCAAATTTCTGACTTATACAACACTGTTCTTTCATTGTGTTCACTCTTTACCAGCACTGGCTGCTTTAACTGTTATCTAGCTGTTCTCCCCCGCACAGTTAACACCATTTAAATTGTCACCCTCGGCTCGGTCGCTGGCCTCTGTCCAGCTGACGTGTCCGCCGCTCAAAAGTATGCTCTAAATATTTTATAGCTAGCCGCTGAGATTTTCTCTTTTTTCGCCTCGACATTTTTATTTGGTTTACGGACGGCGGCGGACAAACCTTTTTTTCGACTGCTGTCCCCCCTTTTTGCTGAACTCATTTATTAGTTCTGACTGGGCTGGTGTCTGGGCCCACGCCCACTCCCACCAGCTGACCATTGTTATAAATGTTTGGCTGTCAGTTCAACTGTGGCCGTGTAGCCTTGCGGCCATGCTGCACACAGTACGTAGGAAAATGGAAAAAGAAAAGCCGAAGGTAGCAGTAAAAAAAAGCACACTCTGTCTGTCTGCGGCCCCTGTTGGCTAGCTGCTCCGCCTGGGCTATGACTTCCGTTTTTTGTTTGCCAACCCCCAGCTCCGTGCTTATTGTTTAGTCGGTTGAGTTTTTGAAAATTTGCCAGGAACAAAAAAAAAAAAACGCGAGTTTTGCAACAGTTTCGCCTTTGTCTTGCCATTGCCAGGAAATTGCTAAATAAATGCATGTTTCTGATTTAATGGCGATGGGTGGAGGGGCCAACTAAGTTTTTCCTCTAGTTTTTCTATTTATTTTGAGTCTGCTCGAGTTTTAAGGGAAATCAAACACCCGCCCACTCTGCAGCCCGCTTTATTAATTCCTTTGGCCCATCTTTAAGCGGCTCCAATTTCCACTAACTGTCAGTCCGGCCCCCGGCCACGCCCACTGCAATAAACTTCAACCGGTTTGTTGTTCTTTGCCAAATGTTTAATATTTCAAAGTAACGCCAGCCAATAGCGCAGACCCACTTTCCATATCCGCAGCAGCGGCTGGCGACTGAAGTATGAAAAGGGGAGCAGAGCGCAGCCCCACCTCCCCACTCCCCTCCTCTGCTCCATATTCTGGTGTTATTTATATGACAATTTCGCTTGAGCGCGCGTTAAAATATCGCTGACAATATTTTATGCTCATGCTTTGCCTCATGTTTTGCCAACGTATCACTCGCCCCCACCATCGCCCACTCCCCCTGCCCCATCTCCACACACTTTGCTATGATAAACTTGGCAAATTTATCCTGCTTTGTGCCATACGTCTTTTGGCACAGTTTTCGTCCCCATCTACGAGCGACTCGCTGGCTCACTATTTGCACAGTTTACAGTTGCGACTGGCGCTTGGCGTGTGCATCTATAAGATACTTTCTGCTGCTAAACAAGCACAGTCAAATATTTGCAATGCTCTAGAAATAACAACAACAATAGTCAACAATGGATAAGGCAGCAGCAGAAACAATGCGACTGCTCGAAGCGCACGCACGCTGCAAAGTTGAGCGCGGTATTTGGGGCACTTCCCAGAAAGAAAGAAAGAAACAAAAATAAAAAAAAATAAAAAAACGATTCCTACTCCGCCCAGCTGAAGGCTGAAGGCTGTGTATGTGCCAGTGAAAGTCAGTCGATGGCTGAAGGCAGCTAGCAGCCAGCAGGCAGCAGCCAGTCGTCTGTGAAATAGAAAACGAAACAATGGCTCCATTCCGTGGGGGGCGTAACGCGAGAAGTCAGCCGCCGCCCGACGCCAGAGGGCGCTCCGTCACACATGTTACTTCAATTTTTTCTTTCTTTTCGCTTTGTAAAGTAACCACGAAGCCAGATCGAAATTCAATTTCTATTGCATTTACTCGGAAAGAATCAGCCGAGGAGAAAGCAAACTGAGCTGCCAGTAATGTGAAAAGCAGAAAAAATAAAAAATTGAAATACTTTGATTATGGGCATAAAGTGCATGAATAAATGGTTGGAGTTGGTTTGAATGCCCTTTCTGAGTAAAAGAGAGAGAGAGAAAGTAGAGGAGAGGTTACGAAATAACATAAGAAATGTCTTTTGAAAGGGAGTTGGCTATAATTAAGATTGATAACTAAGGAGATTTTTCTTAAACTATTGTCTAAGCTCTCATTTTTGCTGAAGTATTCCAAATTCGAAGTCTATTATATGTATATTCGTTTGGAAGTACTTTAGGTAGGCATGCAAAGCACTGTGAAACAATTGACAGATGAATCTCTGCTCACAGCTATATCAAAGGTTCCTCTTTTAGCTACGACTTCATTATTGTTGGCTTGCAGCTATAGTAATAGATCCTACTCCAGCTGAGACTGAAATCAACTTTTATATTTATTATAAATAGTGTAAAATATGATCTATTTATTAATTTAAAATAATTTTGTTATTTATTTAATTTATTTATTTTTATTTTCTTTATATATTGATTTTATGTATTTAATTTGTTTTATTTATTTATTTATTTTATTTCTTTTATTTACTTTATTTATTGTTTTTTTTTTTAAATTATTTATATTTATTTTTATTATTATTTTTTTAAAACTTATTTATTTATTTTATTTGTTTTATATATTTATTTATTTTATTTATTTCATTTATTTAATTTTTTTATTTATTTTATCTCTTTTATTTATTTATTATTATTATGTATTTAATTTGTTTTATTTATTAATTTATGTTGTTTATTTTATTTCTTTTATTTCCTTTATTATTGTATTTATTTAATTATTTATATTTATTTTTATTATTATTTTTTTAAACTTATTTATTTATTTTATTTGTTTTATTTATTTATTTATTTTATTTATTTCATTTATTTAAGTTTTTAATTTATTTTATTTCTTTTATTTATTTATTTATATTATTTATTTAATTTTTTTATTTATTTTAATTATATATGTATATATTATATTATATATTATATATGATATATATATATATATATATATATATATATATATATATATATATATATATATAATATATAAATTCATATTCATATTCTAGCTATAAGTGAATACTAATCTCCATTTCAGCTACATTTTCGCCAAGTATGATCTAAGTATTCAACCCACATTCATCTCTCTCCATTATCTTATATATATATTTGAATATATATATAATATATAATTTCATTTTCTATTCATATCTCAATTCAATTATCCCTTTACTATGCAAACACCTATTGAATTCAATTTCTTGTTCTCTCTCTCTCTCTCTCTCTGCCAAATTGGCTTTTCAACAAGCCCCAAGAAATATGCTTTAAGCGCGCCTCTTGGCTCATTTGTTGGTATGTTTCGGCGGAAGTTTCGCAAGCTCTCGCTCCGCTCCATCATGCGAATGCGAAGTACAGCGCTTTAGCTGCAAAAAGTATTTTATGCGTCCCTTGAACATTGACACCAACTAAGCGACGACGCCGCGACTTAGAGACTCGAAGGCGAACCAGTTGCAGTGCTGGCCAAGAGTTTGGCAAAGTTGGCACTACGACGACGCTTTTATGGCATAATTCCTGGCTGCGACTTTTTTGTTTTTACGGCCAAAAACTTCGAGGGGAGTTGGCATGGCGAATTGGCATGGCTAGAAAGTAAAGAGTAATACCCAGAGCAGTCATAAAGTAAACCAAATATTTTACATATAAACGACCGCAAGCAGACGTCAGAGGCGAGGCGAGAGTGTGGGCCAGACGTCGTCGCCGTTTTAGCCATAATTTTTGTGAGTGTGGGTTTTTCCCAGCGCTTGGCTTTTCTTTTTTGGCCTCGTGCCCATAAAACGGCGACGGGCCAAAAAGTAGGTAAGAAACTTTAGCCGGCGACCTTGCCACACGCATTCCTCGAGCTGCGCAATCGTCCTCAGCGTCGCCGTCGTCTGGAATTTTAAAGCCAAGGCAAAGTTATGTGTGGCAGACAATAAATCCCAGCTATTGATCCTTGCTATATGTCTTAAACAAATTTATATGGCAAACGGAAAACTAGCTGGCTCCACTAGCTGGCAATATACTGCCACATTTTGGGCAGCCAGGCGTCTCCCCATCCCTCCCCTCTCTCTCCCTCCTTCTCTCTTTGCTTTTGATAAACGGGCATATGGCATCGCGAGAGCATGTCGAACATAAACCTTGCACGGCTGGAGATTTGCCATGGATTTGGAGCAGCGTTTAGTGCAGCGAAGTTGAAAATTAAGGCGAGCGTCTCTACGAACATTTTATTACAATGTTTATCCTAAGAGCGACCTCTAAGTAGAACCATAAATTTGCAGAGAGCGTAAAGAGGGAGCGAAAAGTGCTGGGTGATAAGCCACGGCAAAGATCAGCTGGCAGAGTGGGAGTGGGATGGGAACTAGATATAAAACTAAGTTGAAGTGAGTTGCAGAGAGCATAGAGCGTTGAGCAAGGCAATAGAGTGAAACGTTTGTTTTAGTGAGTCTAGTTAGATCAACTTGATAGAGGAGGTGAACAGTTTGAGTTGAGCCAGAGCAGAGAGCGGACAGAGGCATGGGCAGAGGCATGGGCTGAGGCATGGGCAGAGGCATGGGCAGAGGCATGGGCAGAGGCATAGGCAGAGTTCATGGGCAGAGGCATGGGCAGAGGCATGGGCAGAGGCATGGGCAGAGGCATGGGCAGAGTTCATGGGCAGAGGCATGGGCAGAGGCATAGGCAGAGCTATAGGCAGAAGCAGAGCTGAGCAAGAGTTAAGACATAGGCAGACCCATAGCTAGGGCCTAGGCAGAGGCAGAAGCAGAGCAGAGCAGAGCAGAACAGAGCAGATCAGAACAAAAGCAGAGTCAGAGATGAGCCAAAGTAGAAGTAGAGCTGAGCCAGAGTTGAGCCTGAGTAGTGTCTAAGCAGAGCCAATCCAGTGCAGAGGCAGAATTGAGCCAGAGCTGAGCTATAGGCAGAGTCAGAGCAGCGCCAAAGCAGAGGCTAAGCAGAGCCATAGGCAGAGACATAGGCAGAGCCAGAGTTGAGTTTAAAATGAGTTGGAATAAATAAATAAATATAAATAAATAAAAATAAATATATATTTATAAACCTAAAACTTCAGGCAAAAATCAATAAAAGCTAAAATAAAGCTTTAATAAGCCTAAATTAAACTGCAAAAATCAGTTAAGGCTCTTTCCGCATTTTAACGCCAAATAACATTGCCATTGCCAGTTATATATACACACACACACACACAAATATATCTATATTTTCCCTCACACACACACCTATACTTTTTTCTTTTAAGTTCCCCCCTCCACTTGGGAAGTTTGCCAACTTTCGCCATTACTTAGGCTGCTTATCGACAAAAGTCAGCTAGCAGATCGGATTTGTGTGTTAAATTAAGCACTAAGTAGGCAAATGTATGGAGAACAAAAAAAGGAGGAGGAACAGCAAACTGAAAACGAAACGAGAATTAGGCCAGCTGAAGAGCGCATAAAGGATTTAGCAGTTGGCCAAAAGGTTTAGGCCATCTTAGCGACAATGCTGACAAGCATTAGAAGGCTGCATTTGTTGCTGACTCGGCGCGCGAGAGCTGCAACAAGCTGGCAGACAAAGAGCGGCAGCGGAGGAGGGGCGGGCGCCAGGACTACCTGGACTAAGTAGCGTCCGCCAAACGGCGAATGCCATAAATCTTGGGAAATCGCGACGCGGGCGCAAAGTGCGCCACAAAATGGCGAAAATTGGACGGCAAGGAAATAACAAAAGGGCCGCAGACAGGTAGAGAGAGAGAGAGAGAGAGAGGGAGAGGGGGAGAGAGAGCTAAAGGCGACCAGGAAGTCGCTAGCAGACACTGGCCAGGAAGCCCCGGCACATGCTCGGAGTCGGTTTAGTTGCAGTTGGCGTGTGCGAAATTTAGTGCGCTTGAAATTTAGTTGCACAGTTGCGGTGATTTAGTTGGCCATTGCACTCGCTAGTTGGCCCAAACCGTGGCCGCAGCTGAATTGTGGGCGGCAATGGAGGTCAAACCGGCGTAAACAATAAACTACGATCTGCGGACACTGGAGAGCAAGGCGCTTAAACTTGGCTTTAATGCCGTTTTTGACATTTAGCTGATTATCGATTAACGCGGCTGCTGCGTGAATACATTGCATGGAAAATTGGGAAATTTATAAATCGAATCAGTAGTTAAGGTTTCTCAGCTAATAATTTCATTTAATATGAATTTAATTTAATTTATACTTTAATTTTAAATTAAGTTTGATTTGATTTCAATTTAATATATTGATATTTAAATTAAAAAAAAAATTTTTTAATTAAATATATTAAATTGAAATTTAAAAAACAATTAAAATTAAAATTAAAAATTTTTATCAATAAAATTTAATTTAAATAAAATTTTTAAATATTAAATTCTTTTTTTTTTAATTTCAATTTAATTTAATTTCATTTTAATTTAATACAATTTTAAAATTTTAATTTTAATTTATTTTAAATTTCAATTTAGTTTTATTTTTATTTTTTATTATTTTTAGTTTAATTTCATTTAATTTAAATGTAATTTCATATACGTTTAATTTTAATTAATGTTAATTTTTTAAATTTAATTTAATATATTTCTTTAAAATAATCTTTACTATGCCCAATTTGACCTTCATTTTCATTAGCAAAACGCCTTAGCTCAGCCCACTGTGCATTCAAATTTTGCCGTGTAAAAAAGTTTTGCCTACAGCCGGCCTTCAATGCCATGAGCCGCAGACCCCAACAGCCATGTTCCCTTTGCTCATCTTATGCAGCAGCTGAATTTAACATGAAGGAAACCAGCAGCAGCAGCAGCAGCAGCCGCAGCAGGAGCGCCACATGTGCCATGGGCTTGTTCGGGAATTCGTAGAACCAGAGATTGGGGATAGTCGAGGTTTTTGCTTTAAACAGAGCCATTGTTTATGCACGGGCGAGACAGAGAGCGAGGGAGAGAGAGAGCGAGCCCAACCAGACTCATTTAAAGACTCCGCGCCGTGCAGACCTCGACGTGAGTTAAGTGCGTTTGGAAAAATTTATGCGAAGAATGCAGCGGCAATATGTGCAACAGCAGCAGCTACAACAAACTCCAGCAGCGCCAACCACATGGCACACAAAAAGGACCAACGAGGCACAGGACTCTATATATATATATATATATATATATATATATATATTGTTTGGAAAAAAATGTTTATGCCCAGGCAGATGCCTTTGCAGGCTCACAGACAGCAGCTCGGACTCAATGCTTTAGCCCCTCTCTGCCTCACTCTCCCTCTCCATTTCTCTCTCTCCCACTCTTTGCGCTGCAACGGATCCCAAGTGTGAATAAGAAAGCTTTCGGCAGATGTTTTTTTCTGCGCTTTTTTTTTGCGCCCATTGTCCACTCCTCAAGGCATTATTCATAGCCGGCGCATCGCTGCGGATAGGCTGGCAAGAACTTAATAAGATTTTAATTGAAGCGCAAGAATTTAATTAATTCAATAATGCGTGCTAAAGACCAGCCAGCAACTGAGCAATATAATAATGAAATGACGTATGTCCGCCTGGCATGACCTGCTCAGAGCTCGGGCACCGCAGTGGACCGTTGGAAATGCTTTCATTTAGAGAAAACTATGGTGGAAATGTAATTTTAATCACAGAGATTGGAAGTTCCTTGAATTTAGCAATTATAGAATATTGACTTGGCTATATGCAGAGTGCAAGTTGTGACTTGTAGGTGAAAGGTAGGAGAAAGAAGTAGGGAAGAAAGACTTTGTAGGAGTATAATAGAGGGAATGCCTTGAGAGAGTTTGGAGACTTTGAAAGGCTTAGAGATAAGTTAAGAAAGTTTTCATATTGATTCTCATGCTTCCGTCAACTTTTAGCTTTTGATGTGTTAATCGTCTCATGCATTATTATATAATTTATATAATATATTATAAATTCCTTCATTGGAATTGACTTGCGAGGTATGAAATACATCAAGAGATCATTTCAATCTTACTCACTTCAAGTTGAGAATTAATTTGCCATAAGATGATAGAGTATAGCTGTAATTTGTACTTGCTTTAGACCTTGATAAATATCTCAAAATCTTTTGCCACTCGACTTCTATTTCCCACTTGTCTAGATCTGCTTTAGATCTCAAACACAATTCAAAAGAGCAAAAGCCCTTCGAACCTCCATTCCAACCTCATACTCAGCCCATTCGTCTGCCTTCAACCTGCACCCAGCGCCTTTCTCTGCGCTTCTCATGCTTCGCAACTTGCTTTGCCAACTGAAAACAAATTAAATTATCCTAAATAACAATATTATTATTGTTATGCTTAGCCATTTGCCTAAAACTTATCCAGACCAAACTAATTAAAGTTCAATACATTTGCCAAAGTTGGGCAAACTAACATTTGTTTTGAGTACAACTAGCATCCTCTAGGTTCGCTCGCTTGTTGTTTGTTTGTTTGTTTGGTTTTTTGGGGTCAGCTCTGCACTAATTGCGAGTTGTTAATGTTGCAGCTGCAGCAAGTTGCAGCGAGCGGCGACTCAATTGAAAATCGTTAGTGACTTTAAAACTGGAAGTAATATAAATCACACAAAAGGTTCAGCAAGTAACCCAATGCCGGGCGCATTGTTGGCCGCTTGCTTAATGACGCAAGTAATTGCAACTGCGCAAGTTGCAAGCTGCAAGCTGCAACTCGACAGTTGCCAGTTGCCAGTCGCTGTGGGGAATTGTGGGCCGAATGGCACAAGGGAGAGACTTAATGAAAATCAAACACACAAACAAACAACAACTCAAAGTCGGTCAACTGTGCAGTGGAAAACGTCGCCAAGAGTTTTGCGACCCCCGAGAAACTCTCAAGTGGCGCATACCAAACAATAATTGATAGACGAACAGATGTACAAGTGTTTAAATGAATGAATGATGTGCCTCTCTCTCTCTCCCCCTCTCTCTCTCTCCCTCTCTCCCTCTCTCGTTCTGCATTTGAAATGCGCTTTGATGTTTCGACAGTATTTGCAAAGGGTGCAGTGGACGCGGTAATCGGAGCGACCCAAATCAATTGATTTATGCACTGTTATGCTCGCCTCAATTGAAAACTCTAATTAAATTAACGAAGAAAGTTGACAAACTATAAGATCTGCTGTTGTCATGCTCATAGTTTATTGAGTCTACGCTTGGGCATTAATTAAGTTACGCACTGGCTAGCTTAAGTGGAGCGCCGCAGACACGGCGGCATGTGAAAGTCAACGGCAATTATTGTTATGAGAAGCGCCTAGAGAGGCGGCAGCTGTTGTAATTGTCACGCAATTGCCGCAGCGCAGACCAACTGGGGCCAACGGCCCTGGATCAATGCGGAAGCCCACCAAATTGCATTGGAATTCTCCGATGCGCACAAGACGTGCTTCACAGAGCGACGCAAAATTGATAGCTTCCAGAACAACAAAGACTATGTCACTTTGAAATTCTTGCATACTTCTTATAATTTCACACCTTTAATTGCCATTTGTGTATGCCAGCAGCGGAGCCTGAAGCGTATTGAATTCAGCTAAAAAGCTAAAAGCCATAAATAAAGCACTTAAGTTCTTAGAAATCATTGAAAACTGATGAAGTATATGAATGTGGAAGCATAAACAATAGTATCGTGTTGCTGTGTCGTAGGAAAAACAAATAAAACATATGCAAAACTTGAGCTGTCAACATTTTGTATAAACAAATGGCAAACGAGATTTTCGAGCGTTTATAAACGCGCAGCGCACATTCAAGGCGTTTAAAAACGCGCTGCGCAGATGTGCCAAACCAAAATTGAAAATTGCATAAATGAGCAATGAAATTGTTTGTGATTGTGCTTGGTGTTGTAATGCAATCAGTTTCGATTTGATTACCTTTAATTGACTTTTCAGCACTATTGAACACATGAAGCTGGCAGCGACGGCGACAGCGACGTCATGAACATTTAACACTTTTTGTGGCTCATTAACAATTCAAAATGTGGAACACTCTTCTAGCTGTGCTCTGTATCTCTCTCTCTCTCTCTCTCTGTATCTCTCTCTCTCTCTCTCCCTCTCTCTTCATTTTCATATATAACAATTTATTTTTTAATTTCAATTGCAACGCCGGAACTTTGTTGTCAAACATATTGCATTATATTAATTTTCTTGTCGCTATTCTCATTGTTGTTGTTGTTGCGCTGACTGCATTGATATGAATATGTTGCAAAAAGCATCTATAAATTATGCAAGGCAACAGCAACAACAACAATTGCCGCTGCAGCAGTGCTAAATTGTTAATAATGCCACAGTTTGATGCCAACGATTTATGACAAAAGCTTAAAAAATGCATTAAAATATATATATATAAATATATATATAGTGCAAGAGCAGGAGTAAGAGTATATGTATGTGTATATATTTTTAATTTGCACTCAATATTTTTAAATTATTTATGTTAATTTTTTAATGGCTCATTGAAATACGCAATAAAATGCATTAAAACATTCCTTCCTGGCATTTCAGCAAGAGTAATTTGATTTTATGAAACGGTTTGAGTTAAGTAAGACTCAGAGAGAGGGAGAGAGAGAGAGCATAGCAATTATAATAAAATAAATATTAATATAATACTAAATTATTTTTATAAAAATCATATTTAGAAAAATATTTCTACATCTATTAATATACGAAAATTGCAAAAATGTGTAGTAAAAATAATGTATAAAAATTATTATATAATTAATTATATTTATATTTCAATATATACTTATCTTTAAAATAAAAATAAATATCTATAACAAATGCAGATGCATAAATAGAGCACAGATAAAGTCTGCCTGTTCATCTTCATATTTATATGAAACTATAACATATATTTATATAGGCCATGGCTAACATATTTCTTAGCATGTCATACGAAATGTATTAATTTTAATTGAAACATATTTATGCCCTGATTTCCACTTAGACAAACATGAATAATTATCTCTTGTGCAATTAACTATGCCAGGCGCAATTGAATTAAGCGCCAAGCAGAGTCAACAGCAAAAAATCGCCATGCAAACTGTGTGAGCATAATTAATAAACTATTTTTGAGCGTGCGCTGCATCATAATAGAGGCAAAAAAAAAAAAAAAGAAATTATGCCGCAAATTTAAAAATGAGCATTTCGCTGGGCTAAAAACGTAGCATAAAGCAAATGTGTGACAACGCGAAAAACCGCAAGAGTGAGTTAAAGTAGTGGAAATGGGGAAAAGCGCAAAGGGAAATGCAAAGCGCGCGCCTGGAGAGGCTGCGACAAGAGACTGCGACGGCCACAGCCACAGCTGGAACACCTCGGCCATGGGTCGCAGAGTGGGGCCTGCGCGACTCCAACTGGGCTGGGGACTGGCGCTGGGTCTGGGTCTGTTTCATATGTACATGGCAAGTGTTGTAAGTATGTGCTTAAATACGCATTTATTCATACAAATATGGCCAACGGCAACAGCAGCAGCAGCAGCAGGCAAAACAATAAAACAAGTTGAGTTCTTAAGGCAGCAGATATGAGACTATAACATATCCTGTAAAGGTGTAATGAAGAGAGCGAGAGGAGAGAAAGAGGGGGAGAGAAGGTGAGAGACAGCATGTAGACTTATTTATTTGAAGTTCAAAGTCTTAAAGTTCATATATTTAAATAAAATAATATATAAATTATATTAAATATTATTTATAAAATATTTTTCTTCTTTTTGCATAAAAAATTATTTTATGGAATAAAATTATTATTTATAAAATTATTTATGGAAAAAAATAATTCAAATATATTTATATATTTAAATAAAATATATTCATATATTTTTTATATTTAAATATATTTTTAAAAAAATATAATAAATACGCAGAAAATAGTTTAAAATCATATTTATATTTATATAAAATTAATAACAATTTTTGTTGATGCAAATTCTTGTCTATCATATATGTTTTCTATATAAGAATATAAATATATATATTTATATTATTCAAATATTAGTCTACTCTAATTAATTTCATTACTAGATTTTTTTTTTAAATATTTCAATATATATTTGTTTTAAATTATAAAATAAAGTACTATATATCATCGATTTATAAACTTATTTAAATAAATTTGTGAATATTTAATGCATTTATTATAGTTTTAAATCATGTTCTCTACCTTTCTCTCATCTGCAACTCTGCAACTTTCTTCGCCAACCTGCCACAGTGTATACCCGACTCGCCTCAAAGGAAATGCGAATGAATTTCCATGTCGCTGCCGTCGTAGTTGGGCAAATCAGATGCGCAACTAACGAGCAACAACCACGACAACGTTGCTGACAACGGGCAAGGACTAGAGACCATGTAGAAGCAGCGCCGGACGCTGTGCCGCGGGCCATTCTATGTCTGAGCCCGGACCCAGACCCGTACCCAAGCCCGAACCCGAAGCCGAACCCAACCCAGCCCGATTCCGAGTCCATGCGAACATGGCGCAAATGTGACAAATATGGGCATAAAGTGTGCAAGTGACAAGTCTAACATACTTACAAATTTTCATGTGGCAGCCGCAGAGCCAACAGCCAAGACCACATTATCACCCAAAAAGGAGGATGGAGCGACATGGCGACACACAGAGACACACACAAGGCACACACAGTCGGCGCAGCATAGGAATTTGCGTTTTCAAATGTATGTTAATGATCCAGCGGGCTGCCAACGCGGCCCAACAATGATTTCCAGCTTCAGGTTTTTTCTCTCTGCCGTCTGCGCAGTTAGCCAAACGTATTTCCTGCCTCTTTGTTTGCGGCTCCCAACACTTGGCTTGTTTTTATTTTAATGATATTTTTTCAATCGGCAAAAAACTGAAGTTCATTTGAATATGTGCAAACTAATGCCGTTGATGAAGCTGCGTTTTTAACTCGCAAATTAAATTACAATTTGAAATTTTTGCCCCAAACGGAAATACTTAATTTGAGCAACAGCTTTAACTAATGTGTTTTGGCCAGAAATAAGTTTGGAATAAACGTTTTTTTAGTGGGCTACAATTAATGAGCAGAAGATCACAGTTCTCTTATGAATATCTCTCAATCTCCCTCCCTCTCTCTCTCTCTCTCTCTCTTTGGCTAGGCAAGCGGAAATGCGTGTTGACATCAAAGTAAGTCACAATGGACGGGCGTGCAGCGGAAATGACAACATTCCCCCAGCTGACTAGCAAACGAGCCAAGTGCAGGCAATCAAGCAAAGCTTGAAAAAAAAAGTAAACGTAGCCAGTTAAGAGCTCTCAATTGTGAGAAGTACCTCAAATACCAATCATAGCTGCTGCTGCTTGCATGCAGCATGCAATGTGGCAGCTTCACATCTTACTGCTCTCCCAGCTGCTGCTGGCCCTAACAAGCTGTCAATAAACGTGGCTCAACTGCTGCTGCATACATTTTTTTTTTCACTTTTCAGACTCATTCAAATGCGCACGCATCAAACTGGTGGCAGCAGCAGCAGCAGCAGCCACTGACCTAGACACGCACTCGACTCGCACACAGCAAATTGCCAGCTACACGCAGCTTGGTTTGTCAACTATGTGTGCATATCTGTCGCATCTGAAATTACATAATTACCAACAATAAATTGTAATTACTGCCTTGAGATACATTTGCTCAGATAAACGCTTTTCCGTGTCGCCTCTGTCGTCTGTCGTCTGTCCTCTCTCTGTGTTTGCACTTGGTGCGCCTTTGTTGGCTCGCTGGGCGCTCGACATTGACTTTGGCATAAATTACGCTCAGCAATTACAGCACACCATCGAAAATGTAAACAAACTTGGGGAATACGCACACCCAGCGGCCCCAACGGACGGGGCAACGCATCCAAAAAGGCGCACACAAAACGCTTTTAAGTTCACAAAAGTGCGTGCATAAATTGTTCAAGTCTTAGGTAATTTATACCGATTTGTCTTCAACTAAAAGGCCAGGCGATGTGTCTGGCTGGCAAGCAGACGTAGCTAAACAATGTGTGCTGCAAATTGCTTTAAGTGTATATCGAGTTTGGTATTTTTTAAATACTGCAGATATGAGATATGAAAAGAACTACAAAGCGTGGGAGCGTGGAGTTTGTTTATATTTTAGCTCTAAAAGCACTGGGCCAAGGCATAAATCTGCACTGGAAAGTAATTATTAAAGTATAAAAAGATAATTATATATTTATATTCTATATACAGAAAGTTTTTGTGCCTTGTTTGGCATCTCAAAAGCTAAGCTTGTAATAAACACATTTTATTGTGTGTTAAAGAGAGTATTTTTTTAGTGTTTTAAATTTGTTTTCATATTATTCTTATATTATATTATTATATATTATATATTATATATTATTTATTATATATTATATATTATATATTATATATTATATATTATATATTATATATTATATATTATATATTATATATTATATATTATATATTATATATTATATATTATATATTATATATTATATATTATATATTATATATTATATATTATATATTATATATTATATATTATATATTATATATTATATATTATATATTATATATTATATATTATATATTATATATTATATATTATATATATTATATATTATATATATTATATATTATATATTATATATTACATATTATATATTTTAGTTTCTTTAGTCATCTCTTCCATTTCCTTATCTTTACTTTTCTTCTCCTCTCTTTTCTTCGCTTCCCTTTTTACGTTTATAATCCAGTTTCTCTTATTTTTCTATTTCTACTTTCTCTACTCTTCTTTTCTTATATAGTCTTTCCTAATCTCTTCACCACTCTACTGACCTTCCCCATGTACTGACCTATTACCTTCTCTACTCTTCTTTTGAACCGTTATCAAAGCATCTCTAATCTCTTTTTTTCTACTTTTAGATTTTCTTCTCTCACTCGTTACTTCCCTACCGACCTCTTAACTTCTCTACTCTCTTTTTCTGTACTTAAGATTCTTCAATCTACATTTCTGTTTTTTAGTAGTTTACTCTTTAGTAGTTCGCTCTTTATACCTTTCTTCTTTAGTGTTTTCTATGTTTCTCTATGCATCTTCTATCGTCTTCCATATGCTCCTCTGCTCTTATCTCAATCTGAAACTCTTAAGTAAACCCTACTCCATCCACAGAGTATCCTCTTTCATGGTGCACAAAACGCCTTAAACAAAATCCATAATTTCAATGCATGATTTAAGCCACATAATAAATGTGCTCAGCGGTGCACAAGCAGAGTCCACTTGGCCTTGGCGCAGCTAACCTTAATCCTTCAGAGTCTTGACTTTTGCGTAGCCAAATTGAATATCAAATCAAATGCATGCGACGCCCTGAGCAATTCCCCAAACTAAGAAAATACTTTGACAAATTGAGCTGTGTGTGGCACAGATTGCAAAATTGAAAGTGCAATTAAATAATAATTGAGGCAAAATGTATGCGACTGCAGGCGAAAACATGTTTTGTTATTGATATACTAAATGCAATTTCAATCAAATTGGGTCAGTCTGAAAGGCAAGTGCGGGGGCGTGCGGAGTGGAGCGGAGGGTGGCCAATGACATAATCGGAAATTTGTTACCGTCTGCTGCAGCTCGCCGTATGCAAATTTGTGAGAGATGTGTTTAAGTTGTGCTAAGCGAGTGCCGCTCATTAGGGTCACAGCAGCGGATCGAACTCATTTATTATGGCCATATAATCTAGCTGACAAGCTAAAATAAAATCTGTATATATATAGAGAGAGATATATATATAGATATGCATATAGCCAGTCAGTCAGTCTGACTCGCTGGCTAACTAGTTCGCTCTTTTGTAAGCTGCATATTTAAGTTTTAAGCTCGAAACGATTTGCATATTTAATAATAAACAGCCAGCAGCATTCAAAGAAAACCTAAAATGCATTTTTTAATATATATATATATATATTTTTTTTTTTTTCGTTAAATTATTTCACATAAAAAATGCAAAATCAATGGGAAATAAATGCGCATAACGTTTAGCGTAATTATCTTATGCAAATATATACGTATATACATATATATATAATATAATACTAGTATATATATAAAATAGCTGCCATTGATAATGCAAATGCTTTTTGTTTTCATTTTTCATTTTTAAAATTTATTTTAAAGGTTAATTGGGTGCTGATGCGCTGTGAGCTGCCTGCGGGGCAAGCCTCAAATCGAGATAATGAACCGACTGAAATATATATGTTTTATAAATTTTATAAAACTCACACTAATCATGTTTTTTCCCAGACAACATTTTTTTCTATTTTTTCAATTTTTGCTTTAATTTGTTAACAATTTCTCACATAAGCTTATAATTTGCAGTTAGTTAAACAATTTAAATAATTGATGAGGCAGTGAAAGGCGCAGATTCTGGTTTGACGGACTGACTGCCAACGATGTCTATAGATCTACAGATATTAGCCATATAAATAAAGATATATAACATATACATAAGCTATTGAAGTGCCTTTCCATCATATCTAACTCTCACACATGCCATAGACATGCGACTAAGTAATTTATTTAAATTTGTATTCTCAATTTTTGTAAACACCTATTTATATTAGCTAATACATCGCTTACCCTTAGCTTTACTGTTAACGCATATAATTGATTTGAATTTAATTTTTTATCCATAATATATATATTTATAAATCTTTTAGCTAACCCCTCATTAGCGTTGCGTCCACAAATTGCGCATTTCCTCTATCAATTTATTCTATAAGCCCCACAAATGCAAATCATCGCAGTTGCATTAGCTTTAACATTCAGCTTGGGGTTGGCTTAAAGCCCGCCGCATTAAGCATTTAAGCCTAGCCACGCCCACTGTGATGTATTTATAGCGGTTGTACGCAGGGCTTTTTTGCCGGCCCGTAAGTCAAATCGTTGCGGTTATTTATTTATTTATTAACACAATGAGCCAGCCCTAACTATTCCCTCAGCTCGAGTCCATTTCCTTGGCTCATTTAATTTCGCTAGCGGACCACACACATCGCTGCCTCTTTTTTGCCGCTGCTGCTGCCACTATTAGTTGTTCAATTTAAGTCTGAGTTGTTGTTGTTGTTGTTGCTGTTGTTGTCCTGGCTGCTCCATTATGCGCGTCCATTATGCCTCTGTTTGCCTTGATAATGCGCCACGTCCCAAGTCGCCCGAGTGTTATGGCATTGTCAGCTTTTGCCGGCCGACTGCCTTTTTGTCATTTCAGTTTTGTTGATTTTGCAAAAAAATAACGAATATTTACCACCCCACACCACCCCCCACCCAGGCGCACGAGACTACCTAGTTTCAGCGCCCCCGCCAAGACGTTTGGGCCAATGTAAATAATTTATTTATGGTCTTGTTTGTTTACTTCTTCCATCGAGGCATTTTGCCTCTTGTTTGCCTAGAGCTTAGAAGGTGCTGCTGGCTCTGCTCCCCCCACCCACCAGGCCACACTCTATATGAGAAACGTGTCGCATTCACATTCGCATTCACTTTATAAATAAGAAATCAATTGATTTGGTGCAGGCGCAAAGTTAAGAACTGTTGCCTTTGACAATATTTGCCAGCCCTTAAGGCGATTAACAGCGATTCCATTTCAGCTCTCATGTAAATATCCAAGCTTTAAATGAAATCGAGGCACACATTCGTTTTCGTTCTTGTGTCAACAAGCCAAATGACATAAATATTATTTCGGCGTCGATTGAATAAAGTTAATTTCGTGGCTGCGGCTCAGATCTTTTAATTTTGCACTCATGTTTACGTTGCTGTCTGCGTTGTATATGCAACTCTTGCGTGAGAAAAATCCCAATGAGCCCATAAGCCAAACACAGAACTGAAGATTGACATTTGCTTAAAGGTTTTTAATGAAGACTTACCCAAAAATGCACAATTAAGGGAAGAAATTGGCATCAATTAGTTGGAGGAAGCTGGATTTTATAAGCTTTCATTGCTGGAAGAGAGAAGAAAGATTTAATTAGTAACTTTGTTGGAGAAATTGAGTTGATCTTAATATAATAAATAAATAATAATAATAAAAGTCCATCAATGTCTACAAGACATATTTATGTTCATGAGAATCACATAGAGAGGCGCAGCAAACAGTTTATATCTTAATTACAAGAGTTCCACAAGCGACTCGATTATATAAAATACAATTGATATACTTATATATCAAATTAAATAACTCAGAGTGCACTCGTCGGGTATGCAGCACTAGCAAATACCCTGCGCACAGCTAAAATGCAGAAATCAATATAATATTCCTCAACTCCCTAACGGCAAAAAGCGCATAAAATTGATGCAATCGATAGCTCAGCCAGTGCTTTGAGCTGCCTTCAACTTTGGCCACACACATTTTGCATATCTCTAAGGTCAGATCAGAGAGCTGAGCGAGAACTGTAAACCGATGATGATGAATCATTGGGGCGATTATATATGGGCTGACCACGGCACACAGCAATTATGCAATTTGCCACAGACCAAAAACACTTGTCGCAGTTGGCCAAAAGCGAAACGTATCTGATGATTCACACAGCGCAGGTATTTTGTATATGTATCAAATTGTGCGAGGCCAGCAGGCAAGCGGGCCAGAAATTGACTCAACGTATCTGCAGTTGGTTAAACACAACACATGCAGATAGAGCGATGCAGATGCAGGCTAAGCACGATAAGCGAATCACAGCAGAAATCTAACATTCGAAACAATAAAATCTGGCTGCGACTGGCTCGCCTTACAGACAGCTCATATCAGATGAAATAGACACACACAAACAGTGCAGAGAAATTGCAGATGGAGGACCGCACATGAGTTTGGCTAGAAAGCCGGAGGGGCAGCTTCGCAACATCAAAAGCCACAGAGAGAAGTGCCGCCAAACTCTCGACACTACGTAGCTGTAGCTACGGTATGTCTCGTCTGTAGCAGCTAACTGTAATTGTATCTAACAGCTTCAGCTGACAGGCCCGTCCCGTCCCGGCCCGTTCCGTCCCGGAGCGGCCCGAGAAGCGACTGAGGCGACAGCCTGGCAACGCGTCGCTCTGGAACTTGTCTTACTTTTTATGGCCAACAAGAAGCAACAACAGGAACGCGTGCGGCAACGCCAGCGCAACGCGAGGAGGCGTCGCAACGCTTCGAACTGCGGGGCCACCCAAAAATGGTCAGCAAAGCGCCACCAAATTGACTGCGAGCCCCGCCACTAGATGCGACCAACTCGCAGATACTTCTCTGCCCCAGTTGGCGCTCTGTGCTTGGCTCTGCTCTGCTCCGCTATGCCATTGAATTATTGTTTGAAATCAAAAACTAACCATTATTTACCAGGCGAGGAGTGCCAAACAAAAGCCAGCAGCAAATAGCAAAAAACAATGTGAGCGAGGGTTGCTTGAGAGTTTGTTTGAAGCGAAGCAGCTGTGGGCAGTTGGGAATTGATTCATTATCAAATAATTAGGGTCTAAAATTAAAGATCTAATTAAGAAATTGAATTACTAAAAGATTAAATTGATTAAATTGGCATAAAATAAAATTAATAATTAAAAATAAATTAATCTGGAATAAAAAATTAATTAAAACGAAAAATTAAAAAAAAATTTGGAATTTGTAATATTAAAAGATTAATTTAAATTAAAAAATAAATTTATTTGGAATAAAAAAATTAATTAAAATTAAGAATAAATTAATTTGGAATTTTGACTATTTGTAATAGTCCAATAAATTAAATCGATTAAATTGGCATACAAAAAATTAATTAAAGTTAAAAATTAAAACTAAATTAATTTTCTGGGATTTCTGAGATTTAGTTGCTGTCTAACTGATATATAATAAGACAAGAATCTATTTAGACAACCATAAGCCCATTATCATATGTTTTACTGTCAATTTATCGATATATAATTGACTTAAACCTAAGAAAAATGTTTAAAAAATTGTATTCAACTCAAAACTAAATTTCTGTATAGCTAAAATTAACAATTTTTGCTTTACTTAACTGGACTGAAGTCTACAGCAAATAATTATTATATAAATAACTCTACTCATTCCACACAATTATCATTTCCAGCTAGTTACTCACCAAGCCGCCCTCGCCAATTGCAAGCGCTGGCCCATGAAAGTTGTATTGAAAGGCGGGCGACAGAAACGCCAGAGTCAGAGAGTCAGAGTCAAGACAGCCAAAAGACAACAACAACAACAACGACGGCAAGTTAGCGAGGGGCCACAGCGCACAATTGACTAGCAAACTGGAGCTGTACATCCTGGACACAGTGTGGCAGGAACTGGCCTCGCCTCCCGCCCGGCCAGGCAACTGCTTATTGCCAGGGCAAATAATAACTTATGTCGAGTGTCAGGCCAAAAAAGCCGTAAGCGCTACGGGAAATATTTTCAGTGTGTGCTTTTCCTGCGCTCCAGTATTTGTTGTAGTTAGCCGTCGACGTGTGTGCTATATACAATGTAAATAAAAAGTCTAGCTATTGTTGTTGTTGCTGTTGTTCTGTTGTCTTTTTTTGCTGGCCTTAACTTGGTTTTCTCCACCAGCTGAAGCTCTCAATGTATCTCAGTATTTCAGCAATATTTCAACATGCCGGCGCGTATCTGCTGCATGCCTGTCTGTGGCTTTTCCAACTCTTATTTTGTTTTGTTGCCGTATCCGTTATTGAACTATTGTGCAGTGCACGTAATTTAAGCCAGCCACGCCCCTTGCAGCCGGCCATATCTCAATTCCCCCCATTGAGTGGATTTGGCCATCCGCCGTGCGCAGCCCAATCGAAAATTTGTTTATGAAAGGGAATTTTGTATGAAAGTAACTGAAACCTGAGCACAAAGTTCAGCCAACAGTTAAGTGCAAATTATTAGACGAGAAATTAGTAGAGCGAGCGAGGCTGCATGCAGAACTAGCAGAACGTACCAAATAAAAACTGGAGAGAACTTTTGAGCAGCTTTTTGTGGCACATTGCGGTTGCATTTGCTAATGGAAATTGTTCCGAGCTACGCAAAAGTTTTTCCACATTTTTTCTTTGTGGGCAAATGCTGTGGAAATCTAAAACGTAGAATGCTATGCAGAAGTTGCTTTTATTATTTGGACAGTCCCTAAATTTATTTGAATTTAAGACTTGAGATTTAAAATTATTTTATACAGATTTATATTTTATATTAAAAATAAAATGTGTTTCAAAAATACCTGACATATATTTATATTCAAAAAATAAATATTCTTTTTTATTAAAAATAAAATAAAATATGTAAAATATATATTTTTAAATATTAAAAGTAAGAATAAATTTTAAAAATATTAAATATATAAATTTAAAAAAAATAAAAATAAAAAGTAAATCTATTGCTTTATATATAAATTAAATTATATATAATATATGCTTTATATTTAAATTAAAATATATATAATATATGAAATTATTTGTATTAAAAATATAACAGCTATTTTAAAAAACAAATAAATAAAATATGATTAAAAAATTGTATATTGAAAATCAAAATATATTTTAAAAATAAAATAAAATAATATATTTTTAAAAATATTCTTGTATTATAGCATTATAATAAATAGAGTATTTTTTATTTAATATAAAAAATATAACAAATTAATTTAAGTTTAAAAAACATTTATATTCTTTTATATTGCAAATAAAATATAATTTGATTAAAGCAATAAATATTCTTAAATATTTATTTTAATTTCAATAATGCAATAAATTTTTTAGAATTATTTTAAAATTGTGACTTTCATTTCAATTTAAACTCAACTTTAATAGAAGTCCTCCTCCCCACTAGCATTCAAGCCTTGCGCTTGACCACATTTTCAAATTGGCATTATAAATACTAAAACCAACACTGAAATACGTGCACACACACACAGACAACCCAAAAAGCAATTAAAGATTAAAGTCTCAGCAGCAACAGCAACAGCAACGAACGAACATCGAGTGGATAACTAACCAGGACACAACAAGCTGCAGCAGCAACCGAAATGGATGACCAACACGTGCTAAGCTCATTAGATGCTCTGATTTCTCAACTCTCAAACGAGAGCGGGGCAAAAGTTTTGGTGCCACATAAATTGTGGCAACAAACTAATAACCAATAAAATGTCTTAAGCCGTCTAAGCTCATAAATGCTATTTTAAAATACAGCCAAGACACAAATCTAAGAGCGGAGCCAAAGGGCAAACAGCTCGACCTGCAGCCTTTTAAATTCACATATATAGCATATATTCATGTGTGTGTGTGTGTGTGTTCATATAGATTGTATTAAAGTGGCTCAGGAAGCCATTCAAGTTGAAAAGCCCTCTTAATAAGCATTGGCCTGGGGTCTGCAGCTGGGCTCTTGGCTGGCAATGCCAACAAGTGGCCCACAGTCGGGCTGGCTGGCATGGGCTGCCAAAGGGGGCCGATGATGCAGAATTAGTGCGAGAAGCCTCTTCGTCTGATGTTTGAGTGAATGGAGTCCAAAGATGAGCAGCAGACGTCGGCAGGCCAGCGAGGGCAATGATTGGCAGCCAAAGAGTCCGCCCTCCCGCTCCTGCCAAACAAAGACCGGCTGTAAAATAGAGCAATGCCAGCAACAACAGCAAATGCAACAGCAACAAGAGCAGCAGCAGCAGCAACAGTTGCTCTGTCAGTTACTTTGACTTGCGGTCGCTTTGCTGTGCTGACATAAGCGAGGGCTGCTTGAGCTGTTTTAAAGAGCCATTTTAGCCTTTTTTAGACCAATGTGTATAGGAGAGTGTTAAGCTAGTTTTAGCTTGAAAATTTTGATGGCAAATCTTAGCAAATCTTCAAAGTTTGTTAATTTAATTATATAGATTGTTTATATGAAGAAATCTATTTGTTAAATATATACCAGGTATATATATAATATATAATATATAGTAAACTCTAGATAAACTATCTGTATGAAAAACTATAAACTAGCTAAAAGCTCTAGCTTCTAAGCCCAGAGTTCTGCTTTACGGAGCACATATTGTCTCCAAAATTGTTACAATTCCTGCAATTCCCCTGGATCGTCGGGGAATGTAAAATAAGTTAAGTTAATAGGTATAATAAAAGTTAAGTACGCATATTGGCATAGTTGCCCAAAAATTTAATAAAGGTCTAGTGATAAATGGCGATATAAAATAAATTAAATTTAAAAAAATAAATAAATAAATAAAAATATTGCCTTGCTTAATTTCTCGAGCAACCCTCGCAGCTTGATGTTGCCTCACGGCAACTGGCAGGCAACTGGCAACTGCAACGCTGTTGAACTTTTAATTTGATGAATGATATACATTTGTCTCTAGTGCAGGCCGGCAAGCGGCTGGCCACAGATTGCCTAAGCCACAGCCACAGCCACACACACACACACACACACACACACATGCACTCAGTTGCAGTAATTGTAGTGGATCGTGAAGATCTGCACCGCTGGCATATTTACACAGACACCGACACAGAGTCGGCAGAGTACGACTCAAGTCGACTCAAGTGCAGCCGCTCTCCTCGCCCTCTCGAGTGGATGACACATGCGCTCGCTGTGTGAGAGATCTGTACAGATCTGCGCTGCTATATAATTTTTGCTTAACTGCAATTATGAGATGTTGCGGCCACAAAACCACAGCCGGAGCCACCGTCAACCGGAAGCTTTGTCTTGCTCTCTTTGGCAGCTTGAGAAAACTCGTTCTTACGGTTATCTCTGTTGGTTTTGCAAGTGCCTCGAGTGGAGCGCGTCTGCCGGCCCACATACAACATCCTTAATTATGACAATCAGCGCTGCTTGAATGTTGCCCCCGACTGCGGGATATGCGATCGAGCCGCTGATCCAGATCGGTTGCAATGTCTCTCTCTCTCTCTCTCGATCATGTTGCGGCTGTCCTGGCACAGTTTAGCATGAAACGCTTTGGAATGCTGTGCTGGGGGTTGCAGGCCCGGCCAAGGAGCCTTATCTGATGCGAGCGTGAGAGAGAAAGCCAACTGGGTGGCCACTGACCGAGCCCCAATAAGTTAAGTTAAGCAATTAGCGTCAATTAGGCTGAAGGCCTGAAGACATTAACATATTATTGGCCAGGCTAACAATATAAATGAGCTAATACCAGCGCTCAAAGTTGGCATCGATCACAAGTTTAATCTGAAGTCTGAATCGTTAAATTGATTTTGATTTCGCAGCAAAACAAGTTTCCAAATTCCGCTGACAGCTGCGAGCTGCAATATTTATGGGCGACAAACTGGGCAAAGAATTTATTAGAATTCTTAACAAATAAATTTCAGGCAATGACAATGGCAGCATCTCATGGGAATCTCTTCGACTCAAGCTCAGCTCAAACTATTTCACATTGGCTTCCGAGTTATGATCAAACATCACTTTCGCTGCCCGAAACTCAGCCACAGCCCCACTCACCACCCCGGACACACCCAGAAAAGAGAGTGGAGTAGAAACCGCAGGGGCACATCAGGTCGGACATGCGAATGCTGGAGCGTTGATTGATTATGGGGCAGCCAGACAGCGGGGCACACAGAAAACAATTAAAGGTTCAGCTTTCACCCGAAGGCAATGCCAGCTAATTACTTTCACTTGGCCAGAATGTCGAGCAGAGTTCAATCTAGCAAATAAGCACAGGCTTCATCATGATGGGGGCCATAGGTTAATACGGCAATTAGCCAAAGAGCGCCAAGTGCGCGGCCAAGTGAAATTAAGAAACTCGTCGCTGTCGCCGGCAATTAACAAATCCCCAAAACTCGAACTTTCAAATGTGATTAAGGCCGGGCACCAAATGAGCTGGAATATGTAGTCAAAGACAGGTTCTAGGCGCAATAGCTCAAATAATGATGTTGCTCAAGAGAAAAACAATCAAACTGCGTTGGCGCACAGACAAATAGCCAACGGGCCCCCAGAACGGATGCTCTGGCTACAGATTTCAACAGGTTCACGCCTCCCCAGACAGCGAGCCCCGAAACGAGACCGAAATCAGTGCAAGAACACATTAAATGTAATTTTCGAATGGAGGCAAGATCGGGCCCAAAGAAGCCGCCAACAAATCCCAGCTCATGGCCAATAAAAACGGAGAAGAGAACAGCAACTGAAAGGTAGACGCACCCTAAATACCCTAAGCCATAAACATTGGTGAACAAGTGAGCTGTTTATCGAACTGTTATCGCACTGTTATCGATAATTGCCAATATAAAGAGCGAGAAGAACTTCAACTAAAAGGTAGACGCACCCTAAATACCCTAAGCCATAACATTGGTGAACAAGTGAGCTGTTTATCGAACTGTTATCGAACGGTTATCGATAATTGCCAATAAAAAGAGCGAGAAGAACTTCAACTGAAAGGTAGACGCAGCCTAAATACCCTAAGCCATAAACATTGGTAAACAAACGAGCTGCTTATCGAACTGTTATCGATAAAACCCAAGCCAAAATCAGTTAAGCCCAGTCCGCCCGGCCTGCAAGATGCCCTGTCTGATAGAGCCAACGGCTACAGGGTATGCGAAAGGCTGGCACACACAGATCGCAGCCAGACGAGGCTCCACTTGTAAGTGGTACATCAAAAATCTGAACAGTTTTTCAAGTGTTTATGACGGAGCATGGGCGGCGAGCTGGGCGGGAGGGGGGGTGCCTTTGAATTGGTGTGATTATCGCAAGTAAACTATCTCTCACAGCTGGCTACGGCTGGGCCGCTGCCGGTTTTTGTTGTTTTATGAAGATGAATTTCTTTTTTATTCGAGATTTATATGTGCCCCGCATGAACCCAGCTTCAGCTGCTCCTCTGCGAGCTGTGCGCGACTGGAGCTCCACTTACTTCACTCACTGTTGATTATTATGTTGTATGTTGTATGTTGTAGTTTCATGAGTTGTTGTTGCTGTTTCAGCCCAGATTCCGCAAAATCAATGAAATGCTTGACTGACTGCGAGTCTCGCTGCGCAGCGTGTGCGTGTCTGCGCTGCTTAAATATTGTATGAAACACTGTTAAAAAGGGCAGCCAAAGCACAACCTTTGTTCACTGGAAACAAAAAGCAATTGCAATCGACTGGCTGTTCTATGTATTCAAGTTCCATTAGGGCAACGAAAGTGCTGTTAAATATCAAGAATTGTAATATTGCTAATGCGTAGATGGAAATGGGAGAGGGGTAGAGTAGCGAGATGAGAGATTGGAGACTAGTTCAAGGAGAGAGAGGTAGAGTAGCTAGATGAGAGATTGGAGACTAGTTCAAAGAGGAGAGAGAGGTAGAGTATATGAGAGATTGGAGCCTAGTTCAAGGAGAGAGAGGTAGAGTAGCTAGATGAGAGATTGGAGACTAGTTCAAAGAGGAGAGAGAGGTAGAGTAAAGTAAAGATATGTATCTTAAAAAAAAAACCCCTAAAATATATTTTTTTTTTTTGTTTTATTTTTTCTCTCATCTAGCTACTCTGCCTCTCTCTCCTTGAACAAGGAGAGCACTTTCAGCTCTGGAAATAGACTTTCTATAAATATCTAACCTTTAGTATTATCAAGTACATATAGTATATATATAGCTATAGTATCAGATACTACTATATCAAGTAAATATATGTATATATAGTTTCTATATAATTTCTTTAACTTAAGCTAAAGCAAGTTCAGTCAAGATTCTTATCAGCCAAAACTCTTTCTAAGGCCCCCCCTCAAGCCGTTCTCATTGAAATTCCAAGCCCATCTCAAGCCCAACCTACTAGCCTTAACCTCTGCTCAATAGCTACCGCTCACTCAACACCTGTGTAAGCGCCACTCAAATGAGTCATAAAATCTATAAAGCAAAACAATCTCAATGCAATATATAGACCAAAACGTAAGTCGAACTAGGTTTCTCAGAGCTAATGAGCCGCGCTTTTGGGGGTCGCGCAACACAATGACGGAAATTTACATAGAATTCACATTCCCAGCCTCGTACCCAGCCACATGCCCATCCACATCATGTGGCTGTTCGTCTAGCTGGTATTTATCATTTTCAATAAGCCATATCTTCAGTGACAATCGGGCAGCGAGTTCTGATCGTGTGGCATAAATCACGAGCGGGGCCAAGCGAAACCAGTTTCTGTTTCTGTTTGCTCTGATCTGGCGCAAAAGATCTAGGCGCATAAATTCAAATTAGATAAAAATAAACTTTTACCAAGCAGGTGATTTAGTACTTGAACCAAAAAATAACAGCAAACGCAGGTGTTTCAAAAAACAAAAAGAGAAACAAGTTTTCCAGATTTATTCTCAAGTTCTGTTCGTCTGTCTGTCTGTCTGACTGTCTTGGTTTTTTTCTGCGGCTTGACATATTTGCCTGCTAATTTCTTGTTATTTATGCGGCCGTTGCGCATTTTCTGTGCTGTGCAGCCTCCGGCCTGCCCCGCCTCCCTCCCCAGTCGTGGGCAAACAATGGAGAGCTTAGCACTTGCTGCTGCTGGGCTAGAAGGCCCCACAGTCGCCAGAGCTGAGCCTATTGTTTGTCTGACAAAATGACAATTACATGCGAGGAATTTCAACGAAAAAAAATTATTATTAAAATAAATATTTGTGCGCTAAACAAATTGCCTGTCGCGACTCCAGATGAATGGGTCTCTGTGTGGATTACACTCGAAAAAAGGCAAGCCAAAATAGTAGATGAAATTGTTATTGATACAGCTGACAAATGTAGCTACAAGAGAGAATTGATTTGAATTGGGAATTATTTTAATGCTTAACTTAGCAGAATAAAAAAGTCTCCGAAATTTTGGTAATGCTCAAAAAGGGAATTTTAGGCAGAAACAGGTCTTTGACAGGTTTTTAATTTAAAAATTATATACAAATTAACATAATATCTACAATTATCTCAGCCTTTCTTAAATTATTACTAAAAATATTGATGGCAGAGTAAATGAGTACTAAAATTACATCAGACTTTAAATAATTACGTAACTATAAAAGACTCATGTTATTAATTTCTTTAATATATTTTTAAAAAAATTTTTTTTAATTTTATATTTAAGAAAATAATATACCAATTATTATTATGAATTTTAAAAAATTTAAAAGAAAATATATAAAAATAAAACGTATATTTATCTAAATTAATAAAAAATAAATAAAGTTTTTAATTATAAATAAAATAAAATAAATAAAGATTTTAATTATCTAAAAAAAAATTTACAAAATGTAAAAATATTATTTTTTAATAAAAAAAATGTATAAAAAATAAAATAAAAATAAGAGTTTCCAAAAATAACTATACAAATATAATTTTTTTTATCTACAAAAAAATATTTATACAAATATATTTTATATATATAAAAACACATTTATTTTATCTAAATAAATAAAAGAGAACTTTAAGTAATTAATTATTTTAAAAAAAAATATAAATAAAAATATATTATTTATTTATCTAAAGTATACAAATAAAACCATAAATATATGATATATTTAACTAAAATAAATATATAATCAATATTCAACTCAATAAAATCCACAATTAGTTTCCCTTTCAGTTAGATAGTCCGCATTATGAAGTTAGCCCAACAATTCGCATTAGCCCCAGCTCGCCGCTCGTAGTTTCCCCCGCGCATGTAATTTATTCAATTGCCAACCTCATTTCGGCTGCCGCCCACGCTCAAGTGGCCTCCAGGCCAGCCAGCTCCAGCACCTTCGGCCAAATAGCAAGATAAACAACTCAATGGCAGCTCTTTGTGCAGTTGCGGCAACTGCAGCCTAAAAGTCGCATGTGAAAATTCACACTGGCATCGCAACAACAACAACAAGGCCTTGGGCCAGGGCTGGGCTTTGGGAATTGGCTGGGATGGCACTTCATTAAATAGACGCCGCGGCGCTTTTTCGAGCCCAGCCACGCCCCCGGCATTACCCACTTTTGTGGTGGGGGTGGGGCTGCTTATTTTTCACACATGCTCGGCGGGAAAAACAACGGCAAAAAAAGGCCAAAGAAAATAAAGAAAAAGCCAACAGCAAAACGAGGCAGAAATTTAAGCAACAAAAATTTCGTTTTATTTTTTTTTCCATTTTTTTCGCTTATTTTTTGCCTTTTTCGTGCTCTGTTGTTTATGATGACAATTTTTTGTCGCTCTCAACGACGACGACGACGTCGACATGTGGCCATAAAGTTGTCGGTAAATAACAAACAGGCGACGACAAACGCACTACAAGCGACTGGGCGGGTGGCGGGGGCGTGGCTGGCCACAAAATGGCAAGAAAGAAAGAGAGAGCAAAGGCAGGCGTCAAATTTTGCCACAGGATGCTGGCGCGCTGGATCCTTGACTGCAAAAAGTATCTCACGGATTGCAGCCAAAGTATCTGGCGCAGGCCAACATGTTGCATGCATTTCCGCTGGCCCAGCAAAAAATAAGACGAACAAATATATATATATATATATATATAAATGTATATAAATGTTATTTCAACTCAATTTCGTAATATCTTTCAGCTGTGCCACGAAATTATGCCCAATCGAGCGCAACATTTTGCGCATTATGCAAATTGTTTTTTGCATTCAAATTTAAATGTCTGAGCTAAGCTTAAACAGAAACAGAGCCAGATACATATCCATATACAGATGCAGATACAGATACATAAATATATAAATATATATATACATATATATATATCTTTGTTTCACTGTCCCATAAATTATTTTTGTACTTAGCGCAAATTTGTTGCAAATTTCTGGAAACCTGTTTTCAATGCACGACCTTGAAACGCTGCTAATGTGTGACTATAATTAAGGATTAGTCATGGCTTCAGGTGGAATTATGATTGAGGTTCGTTATAAGTTAATTGCCTTGTCTTTGGCGTGCCCTTAACGGATTAAAGATATTCAATTTGCAAGAGTACAAGCGACTTTCAGGTTAGATCAAGTTTTTGTGTAGTTTAAGTATTTTTCCAAATTTTAATTATTTTTGTGTATTTAATTTATTATTATTTTATTTTATTATTTTATGTTAATATTTTTATACCCTGAGCCCATTGAAAATGGGAAATCAGGGTATAATGTTTTTGTGAAAATGTATGTAACAGGCAGAAGGAGACGTCGCAGACCATACAAAGTATATATATTCTTGATCAGCTCGATGAGCTGAGTTGAAATAGCCCTGTCCGTCTGTCCGTCCGTCCGTCCGTCCGTCCGTCCGTCCGTCCGTCCGTCCGTCCGTCCGTCCGTCCGTCCGTCCGTCCGTCCGTCCGTCCGTCTGTGTGAACGCAGCGATCTCGTAAACCACAAAAGCTAGAGAGCTGAAATTTGACATGTATACTCCTGAATACCATACGCTATACGAGTTTTTTTCAAAAATTCGATAACTCTTCCCGTTCTCTTTTTATCGATAAATTTCGATAACTTTTCGTCTCTTTTACGTACCGTAAGAGCTAGAGACCTGAAATTCACTATATAGATTCCTGTTGTGAATGCAGACATTTTGTAATTTTTGGTTTTTGGATGCCACGCCCCCTTCGCCCTAAATTTGCAAAAAACGCATTTCAAATACTAGAGACTTGTGCTTCGGCACATACACACATATGAATAACATAATCATGCCCTGAAAGTTTGAATAAAAAAGTCCTGCTAGAAAAAAAGTTATTAAACATTTAATTTCCCATAGCGTAGGCGTCTTGCAGCCCAAGCGCTTTCGCTACGTCAACTGCGCAGTTGGCAGAGCGCGTGCTTGAGCGTGCGTCTGTGTGTGTGTATGTATTGCTTGCAATATATGTATATGTAAACTAAGCATAGAATATTTGAAGTATCGGCACTTCGCAGGGCTCAGGGTATCTCCTAGTCGAGCCGTCTCGACTAGAGCATTCTTACTTGTTTTATATTCTTATTTTGTAATTTTATTTTATTTTATTTTTATTTTATTTTTATTTTATTTTTATTTTATTTTTATTTTATTTTTATTTTATTTTTATTTTATTTTTATTTTATTTTTATTTTATTTTTATTTTATTTTTATTTTATTTTTATTTTTATTTTATTTTTATTTTATTTTTATTTTATTTTTATTTTATTTTTGTACCATATTATTTTTATACTTTATAATATTTATTAAAATTTTTTTATTTATTTGTTTTTATTTTTGTACTTTAATTTAATTAAATTTTTATTTTTTTATATATATTTTTTTTTAATTTTTTATGGTAAAGCTTTATATATATTTACAATGTATAATAAATACTTCTTTAATTTCTACTTCTCTCTCATTATATATTATTAACTATATATTCCCTATATTTTTATATATTCCATATATTCCCTATACTTTCTATTTTATATAAATTTTTTTAATTTTTAACTTTTATATAGTCAGCATGCATATTCCCTCTGCCCTCCCTCACTCCCACACAAATTCCACATTAAATACCCATTAAAATTGCCTTCTAACAAAGCCTCAGCCAAGAGTCAACTTCTGCAGACTCACCCATAAAGCGCTTGATGCTCAGCGACATGTGTAGCCACTCGTCGACTAATCCACACACAATTCGGCCTGTCTATAATCTGTAATGAAGAGCAAAACATATAAATTTAATATGCTGTGTCATAAATATCAGCGCTGCACTTAAAAACAGAGCGAGAGAGAGATGGAGAGACTAACTATAAATAGCTAAAAATATTTCTAATTAAATACAGAGAGACAAAAAAATAGATTGGAAAATGTTTTGTCAGCTGTTGGGATTTAAAGGATTGACAATGAAATTGAATACGCAACGAGAACTTTGGACTAAGTGAAAATTAATAGCATACACTCAAGAAAAAGTAGATGATGATGAAGAAGATGACGAAGCTGATGATGATGTTGATGTTGAGGAAATACGTAAAACTTTCACTTGAAATTTGTTGAAACACGAAACTTGAAATGACTTTTTGAACTGTGAACCGAAACAGAGAGTTGTTGATTGAAGCTGAAATGAGATGAGCTGCAGAGGGGAGTGGGTAGTGGCATCAGAAATATAAATAATACACATATTTCGATGTGTGTCGCCCTGTAACTAACACGCGTGTGGGGCAGCTGGGGCAGCTAGCTGCCTGCATGCCACAGCAATTTGAGTGTGTGGCAGCGACAACATTTTGACACACTTAAGTGTTAGACAGCCAGCATCATCAGCATCAGCATCAGCATCATCTCTATGATCGCAGTACATGTTGTCAGAGGGTCGCAGCGATAAATTTGGAAATTATGAACATAATTCTTCATTAGGCCGCCGCAGCCGATAATGGAGACTGAAGAGGCGTCCACTAAAGCGCAGCCAAACGAGAGTGAAAGAGCAGCAGCAGCGCCCCCACCTCCCCCCTCTAGTGCGCCCACACTCGCTTTCATTTGCCCGCTGTTGTCGCTGTGTGTGTGAAGCCTAACGCCTGGTGATAAATTGGCGATATTACGCACTCGGCTTGGGGGATTATTTTCACATTTCGCACGTGGGCGTCGATCGAAAGTCCCGCCCTGAACAACTCCAAGCATTTCAAGAATGCCACAAAACGCACACGCAAAGCAATAGATAACCGGACCACGGCCCGGCACAGTCAAGTCCCATTGATGGAGCGGCGATTTGAATTGAAATAACGTGATTTCTGTGCTTCGCTGGTCACAGGTCTGACGCCAAATGGCCACTGGCATAGATTTTTTCCAAAACTATTCCCCGACTATTGTTTTGCGGTTTTGCGCAGATTTTGTTTGGTTTTGCTTTGTGTTGTTGCTTTTTTCCTAACTTTTTTCGGGCTTAAATGAATCGGAACGCACTTTTCACTCGCCTATTTTGTGTGTGGGTGGGTGTGGCCATTATGCGGCCTTGTGTGGTTAGCTATGACCCGTGGGGCCGAGCTGACTGACATTGGCAACTGCTGAAGCTTTCTATTTTTCAAAAAATTGAAAATCTCAATGAAATACTGCAGCTTGATTGCAAGGCAGCCGTAAAATTAATAGTTTATAAATTTTAAGTTAAAAAAAAAATTGTTTTAGTCTCTCCCCGACGGGGAATTGAACCCCGGTCTCCCGCGTGACAGGCGGGGATACTAACCACTATACTATCGAGGACGTTGAACAACGCTCGTCCAAACATCCACATGAAACGTCGCAGCTATCCGCTATCAGTGGGCGTATAACAAGCTTAAGCATAAGCAAGAACAACGTCACGCATGAGTAACTTGTTGGCATGAAAGCTTACAAGTGTGAGTAGTTGGCCGTTTATTAATCACACGCAAATATTAACAACGACTATTTATAGCGACAAGCTTTTGCATAACTGTTTGGCGTTTGTGTTTGCTTTGTAGCTATTCTTCTTCGCTTCATGCTATTCATTATGCGTTGTCATTGCTGATTTTATGCTTATGAGCGATTCTCTTTGGTTTGGTTTCGCTTGGCACAGCGGCAAAGCTCAAAGCAAAGACTTTTCTGTGCTAAGTGATGTCACAGCCTTTGTCATTGGTATCTGAATAGTTTTATAAATGAATATTGCTTACTTCCGTTAGCTGAATTTGATTGAATTTCAATATTTTTGCAAACACAAATAATGCAAATTTCCCACATAAGATTTAAATGCACCTTGTTCTGTGTGCCACTCTAACAGCACTCAAAAGCTGTCAGCACGTCAAACTTTGTTGATAACAGCTCTTTGGAGACCTATTACAAAAAACTATCAAACAACTGGCAACAGAAAGTGCCGCAGTCCCAAAACGATTTCTGAACCATTCAGACATAATGCATAAAGCATAAAGTGAAGAAAAAAACATAAAAGCTTTACCACTATGCGCTCCCCACCACATGTGAGTGTCGACTGCATTTGGATATCTCACAGTCCAATTCACTCAGTGCGTGTGCAAGCGAGATAGCATCAACGGCACGCGGCGACCGCAGCAACCGCAAGGTGCGTTTGTGTTGTTTGCTATTATTATTATACGTATTATTGTTGTTGCAAAATACAGGGATGGAGGCACAAAATATCGTGCAAAAAAAACTGTAAATAAAAGAAACAATTACACAAACAATTCGATTGCAGCCGACGATGCTGTCGCCGCTGGCAGCAAATACGCCACTCAACTGACACTCAGCAGAGGCAGCGGCAGTGGCAGTGGTAGCGGCAGCACTCGCTCTCCCTCTCACCCACTCCCTTTTCGAGTGCAATCATGCAAATAAAACATTTTTTATATGCATGCCTTTCCGAGCAACTGTGTGTGTGCTTTTGAGAGTGTGTGTGTGCAAAATTTTAACCCAAATATTTTGTAGACATGCAATATTTATGCTGCAACAGCAATTACAACAATAACAATAACAGTCAACAGACAAGCAACAACAATGTTTTTGATGTAATGGACATTTGCTACTTTGCAAATAGGTTTCAATTTTTGTTTGGCAACTGACAAACCAACCCCCGCCACACTCAGTCGAGCAGCTGTAAATTTTTGCATTGCATTTGTTTCTCTGTTAATGTCCCTTAATGCAGCTGTCCCTCAAACACTCGTTCGCTGTCCCACTCACTCTCGCACACCCAGTCATAGCAACACTGTAAAGCTTCAAAATCTACACTCAGCAGTCTGCGCTCGCGCTCGCGCTCCCCCTCCTTCTCTCTCTCTCTCTCACCCGCATTTCTATTTTTCATAAACACATTAAAATGATAATTAAAAGGCATTTCAGTATTTTTCTGCTTTCTGCTGCTGCTACATTATTTATTTATTATGTATGCAAATGCATTTAATTGCATGGACAGCATAGTAGCACAGCTTTTGGGCAGGGGCAACGTCAAACAATTTGCATATTTTAGCATGTAATGAAATTTGTAATAATTCTGCAATTAATTGCGTGCGTGTCCCTGTTTATGGCCACTGCAGAAACCTACGTGAGCACCAGTACTGCCACTACAGGGCTTCGGCAAGCCAGATCATGGAGTGAAAAGAGCCAGAAAAAGGAAAAATAGCTATTTTTTGGTTGACTTTGTAGCAACATATGTAAACACACCGAAATCAGCTAAGATTTTATAATTTCTGATTTTCTAGACATTTTTTCTAAATTATCCCACATTTCATTCAAACATTTATATAGCTAGAAAAATAGCTAAATTGTCAACACTGCTAGGCACACAGCTACGACAGCCGCTGTAAACACACACAGAGAAACGCACAACTGCTGGAGGCATTTGACAAGCTGCGAATTTTGCATTAAAGTGAAAGCTTTTCATTATTATAATGTAACTGTAATGACTACATCTGTGTGTGCGTGTGACATAACAAAGCGAGTTTATTTTGCGGCAATTGAATAATTGTAAGAATTCAATTCAATTTGATTCTGTGCATACCCTGTAAAAATCAACAATTAATATTTTATTTTCATTTAATTTGCAGTTATTTGATGCGCCTCAAGTATTTATTATTGATGTGCAAAGGGAAAGCTTTCATTTTATTTATTTAATGCAAAAGCGATTGCCAAGCAGTTAACTTGGCTTGAACTTTGAACTCTAGCTGACAGGGTGCAAATTGCATTTAATTTTCATTTATTTTCTTTTTCTTTTTTTTTTTTTTGGAAAATTGTTTTGCATTGCTTGTTTACGTTTCTCCTTTGAGAGCTAAATATTTGTGCATATCAAATAGTTTATTTGTATTCAATTGTTATTATTGATGCTGGGACAGCTGTGTTGCATGCCTCGCCTTTGGTGCATGTTTTCTTTTCATTTGTTGAACAAATATCAAGTAAAATATATAGTGATTACAAGGATTTTGAGATATATTTATATAAAATTGTGTTCATGAAAATACTAAACTAATATTTGCATACTGTCCGCTGTATGTTGTATGTTGTATGCTGTATGCTATATGCTAAATGCTGTCTGCTGTCTGCTGTCTGCTGTATGCTGTATGCTGTATGCTGTATGCTGTATGCTGTATGCTGTATGCTGTATGCTGTATGCTGTATGCTGTATGATGTATGCTGTATGCTGTGTGCTGTATGCTGTATGCTGTATGCTGTATGCTGTATGCTGTATGCTGTATGCTGTATGCTGTATGCTGTATGCTGTATGCTGTATGCTGTATGCTGTATGCTGTATGCTGTATGCTGTATGCTGTATGCTGTATGCTGTATGCTGTATGCTGTATGCTGTATGCTGTATGCTGTATGCTGTATGCTGTATGCTGTATGCTGTATGCTGTATGCTGTATGCTGTATGCTGTATGCTGTATGCTGTATGCTGTATGCTGTATGCTGTATGCTGTATGCTGTATGCTGTATGCTGTATGCTGTATGCTGTATGCTGTATGCTGTATGTTTTATGCTGTATGCTGTATGCTGTATGCTGTATGCTGTATGCTGTATGCTGTATGCTGTATGCTGTATGCTGTATGCTGTATGCTGTATGCTGTATGCTGTATATATCCAGCATCAAATTTGATTTCAATCTAGAAATTGCAATTTTTATCTAGTATCTAAACAGATATTTTGATTTTCATTTGGATGTCTCTCTGCGAGCGTTTGTTTTGATGTTTTTCAATTATGTAAGGGCCGGGCATCAGTTGTTGCCATTTTCTCTTGATTTTCCCTTGATTTTCATTTGTTTTTCTGTTTTCTCCGTTTTTTTTTCTGCCATTTGGCCGCTTCATTGCATTTGTCTCGACTCTGAACCCTCAAGGACAGACAATAGATTTCAAGGATGGTTTGCCTGCTGCCCAGCTGCGTAGCTGCTTTTCCGCTTTTCTATTTTCTTGCTTTTTATTTTTATTGCTTACAATAATCATTTCAGACAAACGAAGGCAACAAAAAAATCTAATAAAATTAGTGGCAAATGGCTTTAAAACGCAATGTTTTTCTAACGTTTCGTAATTATTTGAATTGCTCTAACACTCTCACTCTCCCTGTCACTCTCACTCTAGTTCTTTCTCTCTCTCTCTCTTTTCATTTAATTCACGCCTTCTTAAGAGTCGAGGCCTTTGGCAAAGCAGTCAATTAGCTGCTTTGGCTGGACCCATGCAAAATATAGAAAAAATGAAAAAAAAATATAGAAAACAAAATTTTTTATTCATTTTCTTCGCAGTCGTGATGCCAATTTGTTGTGCCTGTGTGTGAATGAGAGTGCGTATCAAATATTTTTAATTGCCACAATTCACGATCCAATGCGAAATGTGCGAAAATTTGATACGCTCAAAATTAACAATAATTTAGACAATTTGATAGATTAACAAACAAAATGCTTAATGAATCGAGCGATTAGCCCGAAATGTTCAAAGGCAATCAAGGAAGTCGTGAAATGTTAAAGATATATACATAAATATATTTTAATGAATTGTAAAAGTTGTTGAAATTATGTAGCGATCTATATATAAATATATAGATATGCATATAGATATATAGATACATAGATATATACATATAAAGATTTATGGTAAAGTTTGCTAAGATCAACTATAGTTCAGAATGACCAAATAGAAGCCATAGAAAAAGAACTTTTAATAGGTCAATAACTTCTTAAGATATTATATTGTTTTTGGATTAATTTGAGAGCTACATCCATGGCATTATTATTTTTGCAATTTTTTTAAACTTATTTTAAACAGATTTTTATAATTTTATCTAATTTTCATATATATTTTATTTCATTTTTTTTTTTTATTTTAATTTTTCAATATATTCTAACTGAATTTTATTTTCGTTTTTTTTTTTCTTTACCAAACATTTTTTTTATTTTACTATGCCTTTTCCCGCTTTTACTTATAGACCCTTTTTTTGTAAATCCCCCAAATTAATTACTAAAATTTTAAAAATTGTAAAAAAAACTTTAAGGACTGTAAGCCCAAATCACTTTATTGCTTTGTTCATTAGAGCGCAACTTAAAAATAGATTTGTGGACATATAGATATATCTATCAAGATATATATGTGTATATTAGACTCAACGAAATTGCTGTAGGATACAGATAAACAATAAATACAAGCTTTAAATAGAAAGAAATGAAGAAAAAAGCCCAAAGCCCACAGCGACGTGGGACAATGGCTAAAATAATAGTCAATAAAATATATGCGCTCAAGCGCAGCAGGACGCAGGACGCAGGACTTGGGCCTTATAAATGTGTAGAAAAAACAGAGCTAGATGGCCGAAAGACAGTGCTTAAAAAAACGTGCGTGTGTGTGTGTGTGTGTGTGTGTGTGTGTGTGTGGGTGTGTGTGTGGTCCTTGCAATGGCAACAACATTGCTACAAGAAAAGTTTTCTTTGGCCAGGCTGCTTTTGAAGTAAGAAACAAAAGATGACAGTAGCACAAAAATAACATGGAACGTTAGGGGTATTCCCTTGCAACATGTGTGTGTGTGCCAAAGAAAAACAATTTACAATGTTTTGCTTTCTAGTTGAAGACGTTTTATTCAATGCCAAGCGACAAGAACAAACGACGAACTCTTCTCAAAGTTTATTTATTTTTTGCTTTTGCTTTAGCAGTTTTTTCGCCTTTTTTTTTTGTGCATTTTTTTAAGCCCAGTACGCAGCTTTTGTGACGAAAATTGTTAGCCTTGCGTTGAGCGTGTGCCAAGAATAAAATCTCTGTGTGTGTGTGTGCGACCTTCTATAACAAAGCAGAAAAAACAAAGCAGGAAATGGCTCAGGATATTGGCCAAAAATTGGGGGGCGTCGTGCAGTCAGCGTGAAATGCGACAACCCTGGCTGGAACTGGAACTGGAACCGGAACTGTTTCGGAGAGCAGCAGCAGACGCACGCAGCGGCTCACTTGTAGCTCGAACCCGTCAGCTACTTATGGACATTTTAGTTAAATTTTACGAGGGTCGCAAGAGTCCTTTTCGCTACGCTTTAGCGCTGATTTCTGCAGCCAATCTATGGAAATTGCGGTCGAACGTGGGGGTTACGCATAAGAAAGGCACAGGGAAAAAGGTCAACACATTAAATTTATAATGCGATTGAAAAGGACGAGCCAGCCAGTGCGAATGTCTGTGTGACTGAGTGGGTGAGTGGGTGGTGGGACAAGTGCCTTTAAGTAGGTCAGTTCGGTCTGTCATAAAATGCAATTGGGGCGCATTGAAGTGCCGCGATTCTGGCAAGTGAAATGTCAAGTTGTAAATAAGACGAAGCAGGGCGTGGCTGAAGCTGCTGCCTACAACAGACAGCGAGGCAGCTGAAGATGCCTCCCTTTAAGTTACCTAAATTAATTTTATTCCAATTGATGCCTTAAATAAAAATCTAGATCAAATCTAAATCGATTCAAGTCCAATATATATTTTATTAGAGCTTTTATTGGACCTGGCTGGAGTGTCGTCACACTTACAACGCTCTAACCGAAACGACCTTCGTCAAACATTGAATGACAAACTACGGCTGCTGCTGCTGGTTTTATTGACAAAATGCATGTCAATGTGTCAATGGAGGCAATCAACACCACGGCCACAGCAGCCTGTCATAATCGAAGCGAAGAACTTTGACCGGCCCGGCAAACAGTAAAGGCAACTCTGTATATAGAGTATATCATATATAGCTATATATATATATATCTTTAGCCATATCGCCGCAATCTTCAACAAATGAATAGCGACAGCTAAATAAACGACGTGTGGATAAGAATCACGGATCGTTAAATACACTCGAAATGCAAGTATTTGCAAACATCGTAAAAAGCAAGTAAGAAGGCTGCGGTCGGGCGCTACCGACTGCGGCATACTCTGTCACGGCACAGCTAAGATATAGATATAGATAGAATTTGTTCAGTTCATAGCTGCTGTAGAATATACAGTTTTACCCGATTTGCCACGCCCTCTATGGGCATATATATATCGGCTCCTTATCTATCTATATATCTATCCTTATCCTCTATCTCTATTTCTATCTCTTAATTTCAGTTTATGTTTCTGACCTTGGTTTATCGACGTTATCTACGTATATACACAAAATCCCAGCTCTCTAGCATTTCAGCTAGTAGTTGTTCTGAATTTTCCGACCTACCAGTGGGCCTATGGGAAAAATCTTGAAACCTAATCAGACGAGGGCATTCCCAAGTATTTATTCAACATTTCAAGTCTCAAGACGCACACTGCACAAAGCCAATATACTCATTTCACTTTCGTGAATGGGTATACAACAAAAAAAAACATAAAACACAAAACAACAAATAAAAAACTGGGAAAAATACAGGCAGCCGTCGAGTGTCATTAAAAAGCCAACGACTATCAAAAACTAACTGCCCGGGAGACAATTTTTGCTTTTTATTTTGTGGGCCCGACTGGTAATTAAAACTTGTTGGCAGACTGTCAGGCAGCGAGTTAACAAGTCGGCAGCATCACACAGAAGGGAGAGAGGGAAAGGGAGAGGGAGAGTGAGAGGGGGAGGGAAAGAAAAATATTATTTAATTGTGAGGCGAGCGCTAATTAAAGCCGACTCCATGCAAAAGCCGCGTCTGTCGCCCATTTGGCCATAAAGCCAAACACTTTACGGCTGTTATTTTGGGCAGCTATCTCACTCTGGCACTCTCTCCGTCTATGATAGCCGCTTCGTGTCAGCTATTTATGTTTATCGACTGGTAGCTGGCATCATCATCAGCTGGCCGAGAGAGCTGCCTTCACGTTGAGTTAGTCATAACTTGAATGCCAAAGCGGATGAAGAAGAAGATGTCAAGCCCAACTTATGGTAATTGTTGCAAATTATTTATTTATGTATGCATGCTGATGCTGCTGCTGCTGCTGCTGCTGCTGTCGACGTTTTCGACGCTTTTGTCGCCTGATTATGTGCTTATTTATAAGCGCAGGTAACGCGACACATACTCCAGCTCGTATAAGGATGTGCGATGCTAATGAGATGCAGTCGAACGACAACACACAAAATCCACATATGAATATCAATTATGCGACCTCTCTCTGTCTCTCCCTCCCTCTCTCTCTCTCCCTCTCTCTTTCTATTGAGTCACTTACATATTGTTTTATCTTTATTGAAACCATCTGGCTAGGGGCTGGGTAGGCAGACAGTAGCTGGGCCGGGCTAAGCGTTCCAAGCCATTAAGACGAGCGAATGCTTTTAGCCAAATAAATAAATATATAAATAAATGTGTTTATTAAATTTGCATAAAATATTCATGCAGCGATATTGAACAGTTTGTAGCAGATATTAAGAAAATATTAGAAATATATAAAACACATATATACTATATAAATCTATAAAGATACATTATACAACAGTGATTTAAATGTACCAATTGTGATGAAACCTCATTATGCCATAGCACTTAAAGAGTACCAATCTTAATAAGAGATATTACTATGTTGAGGCAATCAGCACTCAAAATGTACCAATTCTGATCAAGCATGTACGTCACTCGAAATGTACCTATTGTGATATGGAATTTACTTACATTGTATGTATCTATATTATTAAATTTGGTATGTACCTAGTGTAGTCCACTTTCTTATCGTCAAAAAAGTGTACCTATGATGTTCAACTGTACCTTTATCTACCACTAACTGCACTTCTAATGGTAAACTGTACCTACCTAAATAGGTACATAACAACTTTACTACACTCAAAGTGACGCAAAACTATCTGTTAAAGTACACTGCACTCAGAATGTACCTAATGCACTCAGAATGTACCTAATGTACTAACAACTAAGTCTAGTACCACACATAAAAGTCCCCTTCCAAATGTACCTTTGTCTGTACCATTATAAAAGCTAACTGCAACTCAGCCACTATTAAATAACAATAATTGAAGCATTCCACACACCTGTAAAGCTTAATGATATTATTTAAAGCTGAGCGGGCCATAAAAATGTTTGAGGTCTTTATTAAAATACCAAAGCAGAATATCGAACACTCAAAGCGAACATTCAATTGGCCAATTAGCCAAAACTGCAAACAAGTAACAGAAAAACATTTCGACGCATTCGAAATTGTTTATCGGACGCACAACACCTCGAGCAGACACTCGATGCGCTAGCTGAACAACAAATGCAATTAAAATAAATATATGCAGTATCAATAGAGAAAGAGAAAGACAGAGCGAGAGAAAGGGAGAGTTCAAGTAGCCAACAGATACTTTAAGCCAGTACGTGCCGGAGCCAACTGGCCAGCAAATGGCAGTAGCCAGGCGAAATTTGGCATGCAAAGGCAGTTGACGCCAGGAAGGCAGCCAAGTGGCAAGTCTGGAGTCTGCGATTGCAACTGCAGCAGCAGCAGCAGCAGCAGCAGCAGCATCTGCTGCATGTCGACGAGTTCAGCTGATGCCCATGTCCGAGCATGACTCGGCAAACGATATACGATATGCGTTAGACCTGATATGTTCTTCGTTTTGGGGCACCGCCCGGTTTCTAATGCGCATTCGCTGTCTGCCGTCAATCCATTAAAAATTGTAGCAGCAACAAAATGTGGCACGTACACACACACACACACACACACACACACATGTGATATTTGTCGGGCGGTCAGCAGATAACATTTGTATTTAAAAGACACTTTGCCAGCCAGTCGCTCTGACCATTTGTAGTTTATCTGTGGCAAATCTTGAGGCAACGCCACATGTCAAAATGTCCATTTTTTCAGTCGCTTTTTTTGTGGCATGCAAAATGCACATGCCACATGTTGCGTAAACTAGTTTGGCGATATATCACCTGAGCGTCGTCGTCTGCATAGTTTCCTGCCAAATGTCCGCACTTGCAATTGCATATTTTATGCCCGGCGACCGTCCGGGCCGAACATCTCGTTGCTAAATCCATTCGGCTGTCATTCCCCTGTTTGTTGTTGTAATTCAATTTGAGTCTCTCTATGATAGCGTACATGAATAGCAAGCGACTTGCTGCTTGCTGCTGCTTGGGGGTCTAGGTTTGGGTTACAGTTGCCGTCGAGGGGGCAGGAGGCATGGGGCAGGGTAACAGGCAGCCGCCAGAGCGTGTTAAACAACACGTGAACAGAGCGAATTGAACACATTTCTGGACAGTTGGACTTCGGTCCGGTTAGCCTTTTGGCCAGATCGATACATGCAAGTGGTTGAGTTGAGCAAACTTACCCCGAAAAGTTAACAGCTGTGGCTTTGGCTAATCAAATTTGTGCGTTCTGCAAGTAGATAAAAATTATAGAAAATAGTTAGAGAAGTGGTTCGAAAGCTTAGTTAATTGGTGAAATAATATGAGTAGTATAAGATATTGGAGATATTTTATAAGTAAAATGAGGCGTGGAAAATGAGGCGTGGTGAGTTTCATTTCGATTTGTGTCCCATGCAAATTAAACTATTTGGACACTCTATGCAAGTGTGGTGAGTTTCTGAGACTGAGAGATTGATGATCTATAAGCGGGAATTAAGATGTGCCTAAAGATAGAATTGATTAATTATTATGATTGATTGATATGAAAATACATATACTAAATATTTTAATTTAGAAAAAACAGAAGATTTCTCTATGTATTAATATTTATTAAGAGCCAAAATCCTAACTTGAGCTTTAAGCTGTAATTAGAATCAGTTTCTCCAAGGAATTTATATGCCAACGTTGAACTAATCCCAGCTACAGATAATGATCTAAGTGCTAAAGCACATTATAAAGCTTCAAGCATATTTAACAAAGCTCTGCTTAAATAGAAATTGTATCTATGGAGCTTTTAGGTATAAATATTATATTCAAATTGTGGACTATATAAGTAAATGATCTATACATATATAAAAAATTAATATATATGAAATAGACTGACTCACTTGAATAAAAATCACTTCAATTTCATATTTAATATTATTTTAAAATAACCAACAATTTCTAAAATTTTACCTTAATTTCATTTTTATACAAATTCTTTCTAAATCTTTAGAATAACCTTAATTAATACACCTATGCTAATTTTATATGCCAATTCAGTTGTTTTTTTGTCACTTAGACCTCCCAAAAAAAATCAGCTTTTCCAGCAAAAGCTCAGCAATACGCATGCAAAAGGCAATCCATAAAAACTTTTTGATTGCAATTTTTACTTCCAGCGCTCACACATTAAACTGAAAGGTGTTGCAAGGTGGGCATTCGCAAAAACCCTTTGAACTTTAGCGCATTGAATGCGACCGTTATGCCGTTATGTAATTAAGCTGCAAATTAATTGTGCTATTCGGTTCTGCGAAAAGGCTTTCGTCACGCCAGAGAAACGACTTGGCAGCAAACAAAAACACTTTATGAGCTGTTGCTGTCGTGTCATGAGAATTTCTTTATTGTACCTGCGCTCGCTTCACTCTTTTTCCTTCGTTTTCCCTCTTTTTTTCACAGCATAATTAAGCACACTTTTAAATATTCTAACCTATGTGGAGGCCGAATCGTAAAAACTAGAGTACCTCATAAAGAGAGTTAGGCAAGCAAGACCACCCAGGTGGCGTGTGGGTGGCCGTGCGTCTGCAAAAAGGTCAACATTTTATGGGCATGGCATTTGGCGGCGCTTAGGTTTTTTGGCTAAGACTCTGGCCTCACGGAAGGTGTTAAATAATAAATACGTCAAGCGCGCGTACTGGGAATTGGACTGCCAATAAAAGCGGGCGCACGATTTCAAGTTGCGTGTCTTGACTTATCATTCACAGTTCGGCGGCTATGCCCGACTACCCCCACCTGGCCATGATGACATTTTAATAGCCCGGCCCCAAAAAAAAGGAGCCTAGGCAATAATATTTGCTGACTTTTACGAGTTGTTTGTGCAACGTATTGAAACAATGAAATAAACCAAACACTCTGCTGTGACTCGCCGTTCTTTTTCCTTATTCCTCACCAAAGCTGAGCTCTTTCGGTCGGCAGGGCTCTAGTCTAACGCGCATTTAATGGAATATTTAAGCACCTGCACATAAAATCCCCAGGTCGGGCACGTGCTGAGCCCACAGCCTTTTTGATGGCTTATAAAATGTATAAACATATTTGTTATTAATTGCTTTATTTTGCTACGAATTTGTTAGTTAGCAGCTCTGGCAGCTCCGGCATCGATTTTCGCAAAGCCGCTTTAAGTTCGCTCCGGAAAATAATGAAATTTTCGTTAAGAGCGTGCCCCGGAGCTCTCCGCCATTCAATCTATTAAGTCATTTCTGCAGTCCAACTAACATAACACAGAGGCAATTAAAGCCAAGCAACAGAAACAATAACAACAACAACAAATACTATAATAACGGCAAATTTCTGCACTAATTTAATTAGTCAGAGCAGAGTTGCCTTTGGGGTGGAAGGCTGTAGGGATTGGGGCCGTTTGGGTTAGTCAAGCGTTTGTTTCAGGGCCAGCAACTGTGCGAGTCGCGCAGGTTGGCCCAATTGCTGTAAATGTAATCAAAGAAGGGCAACAGAGCCTAGCAGCGGCAAGAAATCAAATGTCTGCTTAAAGCAGTACAAATTAAGATAAGAACTGAGGGATTTTTGGGAAGGCAGCAGCAAAAAATAATAAATTTAATAATAATAAAAAATTATTTAAAAAACAACAATGCTAAAAACATTATTTAAACAAAATTATATAAAAAATATGACTTTTCTTAAATCAATAAAAAGTTATAATAGAAATTAAAATACCATAAAATTTTAAATTTAATAATATAAAATAAATATTATAAATATATAAAATATTTTTAATAAAATAATAATATAAATATTATTTTTATTAAATCAATAAAAACACATAATACAATTTAAATATTACTAAAAAAAATTATTTACAACAAATAATACAATAAATATTATTTTTAATAATATAATAATACAAATTTGCTGAAAAAATAAATATATATTTTAACTTTTAGTTTAGATAAAGAATTTTTAATAATTGGAATTAACTATATGTGTGTCTATTTTATATATTTTAAGCTGATTGATACCTTAGCTGTCAGCTGTCATTAAATCAACTTAATCTATAAGTCTTATATTAGCATTACTAAGACTCTCTGGCGAGCATTCCTGGCGATCAATATCATTGCAATTTTAAAAACAATTGTAAAGATTTGTTAACCTGTGTGAAATTTCTAATATGACTAAGAATGTGACTCAAAATATTAAATATAGGGGATATTGCGCACTATTATATTGTTTTTGAACAAATATTAGCTGTGCTAATCAACCCAAAGCACAATCTAAGCAACAGCTCTAAATATGCAGAACATCTTTGTCAGATATGATTGGAGATATGGAACAGTTAGTTAGGCTAGAAGAGACTAAAGCCTTTAGTCTGCTTTCTATATCTATATAAATATGATATCTATTTATCTGCATATAATATCTATCTATATTATTACTTTTAGAAAATCAAGACAGCTGTAAAGCTGTTTTTATAGTATTCCCTGCTTCAATTAGTCAGCATATCAAATTTCGTAGTCAGAATACAAACAGCTTCTGAGTTAACTGAGTTATTAAATGGAATGATTCTTATACGCTTATTTATGCTACTCAAGCTGCATATTTCCTATTAAAAAGAGAGTTCGGCATAAAAGTACGTATTACACTTCATCACCCGCCCGCTTTCCCAACTTCTCAGTCATAGCCGAGTTTTTAATAGGAATTATATGTTATATAAAACTGATTCCATGCAGCAATACATAAATTTTTTTAGTCCACTCTATATAAACAACTCACATACAAAAAACTTCTCAATCTTGCGCACTCCAAGCACTTCCTCATTTACCTCAATTATCCGCAGCTAAATCACCTATTTACTTGTAGCTCAGCCCCAGCTGCCCCATCGATCGCCCTAGCTGATAAGAGTTATCGTGTCAGCGACCCGACGCGTCGCTGCGCTCTTAAAGCGATATCTGAGAGTATTTGTCAGAGCAATAGCAACAAATGCCATTGCTCGCAACTAGTGACGTCACAAGTGTGTCCGTTGCCTGACTTTGACTGCCAGCGACACATAAATAAATATTATATTACCAACACACATGCACACACGTCCGCATAGAGGAAACCTTAGAAGACGACGCACATGTGAGACACATTTATGCCCGTCACCCAAGCCCCAACTTGCTTGCTGAGTTGTTAATTAAATATTTACGCTGCTTATTTGCAAAATGAATAATTTTAGCATTTTATTTCAGCCCCTTGTCTACGTGCCCGCTGTGGGCCAACTCTCGTGACCTCCCGCCTCTCTCTCTCTCCCCCTCTCTCAGCCTTTTCACTGTTTCAGCGCCTGACATTTTATGGCTGTTTTGTCAACAGAGCTCGTCGTCGCGACGGTGTGTAAACCTTTTAGCACATTTGCCTTTTGCTTAAGCTCCTTATTAGTTCGAGTTGGCGGCTCTTTAACTACGTCTTAGGCAACCCTCGCTGCTTGGCTTTAATTGGCCCACAACTCGCATGTAGTGCCCGAAGGGCCTCATCGGCCCAGGACTTCCGCGCAGGCTGTGACAACCGAGCTGTGCGCCAACTCGAGGCCAATGAAAGATAAGACACGAGCCTCCGCGCTGCACGGCTTAAGAAATTTAAGTTGTGCTCGCATTTGAATAGCAAATGCTGGAATATTTGAGCAATATAGAGCAGAGTAGCAGGAGAAAGGGAGAGGGAGAGAGTGAGTCAGAGGAAGAGACTTCAAAGGTGAAAGTATTTAATGTAGGAGCAAAAAACTCGCATAGAGCAAAAAGACTTGGGCGGTCCAAGGCTCTTGGAGTCAATCGAAATCTGAGCTGACTAGCTTAACTATTAGAGTTTAGTGCTTAAAGAGCTGAAAGTCTTAAGAGAACTTTAGGAGTTATAAATAATAATAATAAATAATAAATAATAAATAATAAATAATAAATAATAAATATTAAATAATAAATAATAAATAATAAATAATAAATAATAAATAATAAATAATAAATAATAAATAATAAATAATAAATAATAAATAATAAAAAATAAATAATAAATAATAAATAATAAATAATAAATAATAAATAATAAATAATAAATAATAAATAATAAATAATAAATAATAAATAATAAATAATAAATAATAAATAATAAATAATAAATAATAAATAATAAATAATAAATAATAAATAATAAATAATAAATAATAAATAATAAATAATAAATAATAAATAATAAATAATAAATAATAAATAATAAATAATAAATAATAAATAATAAATAATAAATAATAAATAATAAATAATAAATAATAAATAATAAATAATAAATAATAAATAATAAATAATAAATAATAAATAATAAATAATAAATAATAAATAATAAATAATAAATAATAAATAATAAATAATAAATAATAAAAAATATATGCATCGTAAGCGAAAAGGGAAAAAGAAAAGATTTAAATTAAGAGTAGAAAGTATGAAGAAAAGAACATCTGCAAAGAAAGTAAAAATAATGTGCCAAAAACCGAATCTGCAAAGCGACAGCAGAAAGTCTTAACTGAGCTAAATAGCAAGCTTAAGTAGTCTAAGTCTTAGTCTCGACAGACAGAACTTAGTCTGCAAAGAAAGCGAAGAAAGTAAGCAAAGAAATTTGTCAGACAATAAGTCATTATTGCTCTATGAACTATAAGCAGATTAGGCTAAAGGGCCCAAGCATTAGCCGCAGCTATAACTCCAAGAGCAATTAGAACTTGATGGCCACTAAACTCTGACCAGCTTAAGAGGGACTCCCTACTTTCGCTCTCCATATCTCCCACCTACACCCAAACCATGTTAAACCTACTCTACCCAAATCCTAGGCTAAACAAACTTTGATCAAATGCCGACCCACATCGCAGCCCATAATTTCAAAACCAAAATTGATAAACAAATTGAGCAACAACAACAACAACTACGACAACAATATGAGACCAGGAAGCAATTACGCAGCCAACTAAAATATTTTTATTTTGATTTTCGATTTCAATTTCATTTTTCACTCTTTGGCTTTCGTCACTCTCTTCCTACCTCCCTCCCTCCCACTCTCTGCCTCTCTTTCCCTAGATTTATGTCCAGCGCTGTTCGGCGCTTTCGTCTATTCATTGATTACGTTTCTGTTGACTTAGCCCAAATAATTTTCGAGTCAAACAAACATTAAATAAACAAACAAACATACAAACAAGGCAGCGCAGCGGACAAACAACAAATCGCATAGAAAAATCAATAATTTTTACCATTTTTATTTTGGGTAACACCCCTAACGAAAACATAGGCGCACAATTTGAATAGTTTAGTATATAATTAGTGGTTAAACAAAGCAGCCCAAGAGAGAGTTGGACAGAGAGAGTGAGAGGGGGGGGCAGACTTTAAACTCTTCCAGAAAATATTGACTTTTAATCAATTTCTAGTTGAGGAAATGTCCACACGACGAACTTATCTAATGTGTGCTTAAGCGCGACTAATTATTGGGTCGCAGCGCTGGACAAAGGCAAATGGGCAACTGACCGATAGACGGCGCAAATGTAGTTCATTTCAATATTTAACGATGACTTCAGATAAATGACGCAGGTATGGGCGGCGCGGCCAGCCACCTGTTCGAACAATGAAATTAATAATTAAATATGCAAAGTTCTGAGAGAAAAATTTAAATACAAACGAGCTGAGGCACCTTGAAGCAGCTGACTACAGGTCACAAGCCACAAATGGAGTCATTTGTCTAATGCAAAACAAACTTTAGACTCTTTACTTTGCTCAGCGAATGTCACTTTTGGCCGTGCAAAACACGTTTCGCATGCATGAGAAACGAATAAGCAAACAAAGCTGAGAGCTGAAATGCAAATAAATATACATATAGTATATATATCTTATATATATATATATCGTACAGTTGTCTGCAAGTCATGAGAAAATGTCACATATATTTTGCCTGCCGAAGGCTATTCAAATTTAATTGATCTGATGTGAGCGCAGCAAGCAGGTCTCCATCATCAGCTGAATGAGATTTGATTACGTTTAAATATGCCTCAGTTTCAATTAGGATTATAGCCCAGCATTGTCTTAGCCTTGACTTTCAGTCACAGTACTATCTTATGCAATTATCAGCAGTTAGCTCTCAACAACTTCCACTTAGCTTGGAATTCTCAACAAATCACGTCAAAGTCAAAACAATTTTCTATTTCTGTTGGCTCCACTAATCAGTTTAATAACCAGGCCAACAGAGCGAGCGACCCAGTCTGGGTCTATTAAAAACACATATTTTGTAATTAATTTTTACTACAAACTGAAGCTCAACATGAGCCGCATTAATTACCCAATCTATGGCTCTATTATTTTTCGGTTAGCAGTTCAAATAATCACAAAATGTAATTAAAGCAATTTTATTGGCCCAGCCAGCTGCTCGCCGGCGTCTGCTTCCAAATTGCACTCACGTAATATTTTAAATATATATAAATATAGCTGAACAAGCTGCAGTTGGCTGCAACTGCGGGCGTAATACTCGCTCAGAATTGTATGACAGCTAAATTATTCAAATATATATATGGATAAGAGGATCAACAGACATTCAATTATGATCATAGCTCTAGCTCCAGCTCTCTGTGTAGTATCTAAAAAAAACTATATATATAGGAGATAAGACTGAACTTATACAACTTTGAGGCTCTCTGGCTTTGTAAGACAGACGACAGGGGTCAAGTTATCTACCTAAACAAACTTGATTATTTATATATATATATAGCGCCATAAATACTGTATAATAATTTCAAATTACTATGCCTTAAGTGGGCGTAACTAATACTCTAGTATTATTAAGTGTTCAAATTAATTTGGTTTATATATATTATGTAGTATTTTTATATATTATATTATACATTTTATATTTTATATATTTTATTTTATATATTTAATTTTATATTTTATATATATTTTTTATATTTTATATTTTATATTTTATATTTTATGTTTCATATTTTATATTTTATGTTTCATATTTTATATTTTATATATTATATTTATATTTTATATTTTATATAATATGTTTTATATTTTATATTTTATGTTTCATATTTTATATTTTATGTTTCATATTTTATATTTTATATATTATATTTATATTTTATATTTTATATAATATGTTTTATATTTTATATTTTATATTTTATATTTTATATTTTATATTTTGTATTTTATATTTTATATTTTATATTTTATATTTTATATTTTATATTTTATATTTTATATTTTATATTTTATATTTTATATTTTATATTTTATATTTTATATTTTATATTTTATATTTTATATTATTTATATTTTATATTATTTATATTTTATATTTTATATCATTTTATTTATTTATATATTTTTATTGAACTCAACTTTCTAGCCTAAAGCTTGTTTACCAATATGCTCTGCACGCTAAGTGAACGCGCATAAAAACGAAAGCAAAAAGCGACATCAATATAGAGTCATACACACATATATACACAGATATATATCTATATATATATATACTTATGTATTTGCCCTCTAGGCTCTGTCGATTGCACTCATAAGCAAAATTCTTGGCAAAACGTGCCATTCACACCGATCGGGGCATTGTGGGCGCAAAAGAGAAAGAGAAAGAGAGAGAGAGAGAGAGGGAGTTAAATGATATCTATAGACATTGATATAGCCCCGGAATGGGTTAATAATTAAATTTTGCTGAAATTTGATGGCATTTTGATGAATGTTGTGAGCTATTAAATTGATTTGATGCGCATTTAAAAGTTTTCTAAATGATTTTTGGCCAGAGGCCATCAAAAGGCGATGCGTCATCTACATTCAAATATATACATATATATTTATAGTGTATATGGAAGTGGATGCAGGCAAATGAGTCGTCAGCAAGTCAGCGCTGCCTTTATCTACTGTTTACCTTTATCATTTCTGCTGATAAGCGAGTTTCGATAAGATAAAAAGCCCAGGCCAAGCCAGCCAGCGCGTAGCTGAGTAGGTGACTAGCCCCCAAAGGTGTGATAACTAGGCAGCCCTACCCTCGCCAAGGCCCTCGGCCTCACCCTCGCCCCGCTCTGCTCTCATTTAGTTGTGATTTCTATGAACTGCGACTGCAATTGTTGTGCAAGCGCATTTGAGGAAATATCGACTCCGTAACGAAACCCTATTTACTTATTTATAGCCGCTTATGGTTGGTCAATATTTGCCAGAGCCCAAGCAGTTGGCGTCAAAGACAAGGCAGAGCAAACCAGAATATAATGTAGAAATAATGTCTAGATAAGATAGACTTTGAAGGCGGCGATTGACAGGCCAAGCAAAGGGGGCAGAGGGAGCGCAACAAAAGGTCAAAGAATGGGGAGCCATAGAAAATATAGTCTAACATAGTTTGGCTTAGTATAATCAGACAATAATGAATAAATCAGCTATAATGTGGAAGGGGAAAATAGATAGTTGAGGGCACAGCAAATGGGCAAATAAAGAGAGTTATTGATGCGAGCAAATGAAAGGTCAAAGCATGAACTGCCAGAGAAAGTTAGTTCTAATTGAGAGTAGTTCGTAGCAAGGTGATTTTCAAATATATATATAGATGTGTTATGGGGTTGGTATGTGTCAGTGTCAGTGCATGAAGTGTTCAGTTTAGTCAAAGAAATTTATATATTAATATTAAGTTATTTTATTTTTAATATATATTTTTTATATATTAATAAATTTATATAAATTAAAAAAAATATATTTTTACGGCTAAAATTAATTTTATAATTTTTATATATTGTTTTATAATTATTATAAATTCATAAATTATTTTTAAAATATTTTTTTATATTAATACTGAGTTCTATAATTTTTAATATATTTGTTTTTTAATTATTAACAATTCATTTATATTTCAAAGAAATTGTTGTATCGCAAATTTAGTTATTTAATTTAATGTTTAAAAATTATGTATATAAATATGTATATATTACACATATAGTACATATTATGTCAGCTAACTGTAAAACACATTTGGCTGCTACGCATTTCTGCCAACAGCTTTCAGCCGCCTCATTAGCCATATCATGCTCCATTTAGTCTTTAATCTTCTAGCTTAGAGCGCAATGAATTATACCTCGCCACGCCCCCTACGCCCATGTCATGGCCATGTGTCAGCCGCCGCTCAACCATCTGTTTGCACAGAAAAACAACAACAACAACAACAGAGCAAAAAACTATAAACATTTCTAAATATATATTTCAGCTATCCATAAAAACAATGAAAATACATTTCAAAAATTTGTCGAGCCATTTAATAGTTTGAACATTGTTTGAAACATGCCCACAGCAAGCAAAAAACAGCCAGAAAAAAAACAACTCAAGAGCAAAACATGGGCAAAAACACGATCATAAAATGGGAACAGAAAATTTATGACAAAATATGCAAAAATTTGTTACACTCGAACTTGACAAAATAGATAAGACATGGGAGAGGGAGAGGGTGATGATGAGGGTGAGGGGCAGATGAGAGAGAGGAAGATGGGCAGAGTGGGACTGAGAAGCTGTGCTGTGGCCACAGAGTTGACGCCCCCGGAAAGCAAGCGCAGTCCAAATAAAATATATATGTATATAAATATAAATATATATACACATATATATAATAAATCTGTGGACTGACAACAATCACAACAACAACGGCAATTTCTTTGCTATTTATTTTGTGGAGTGTTTCAGCATTTTAAATTTATGGGTTTATTGATACTTGTGGCAAAAGTTAAATTTCTGCTTTATCAGCAGGCAAATGTCCAAAAGGAAACACAGAGAGAGAGAGAGAGAGAGAGAGAGAGACGGGCCATCTCTTTAAAGTCAAGTTAAAACTAAATGCTTTCGGGCTAAGCCAGCGAGCCTGGCCAAGCGATTAAGTGGCCCAAAACTAGCTGAGCTACAAAACTTTGGCCCCCAAAAAGCCACTCGCAAATTAAGCCAAGTTAATTTCGAAAACAACAACAAAGCCTAAGCCACCCGCACATGTCAACAATATTTGCAGGGCATGGGCTAGGCGCTGCCGTGTGCCCGGTTGGGTCCACAAAGCAAATTAACTCGGTAAACAAAAAAATATTTGCTTAATTAACTGACAAAAACTTTGGGCACAAAGGCACGGAGCCCCAAACACATACACACGCACACAAAGGATGCGGAAAAGGGCGCCGTGAAAATGTTTTCATAACGCACACTTTTCACCTAGGCAAACATATTTGCAGGACGCAGGACGCGGGACACGTGTCTATAAATAGTCTGACGAAAAGTTATTGACAGCTGGCTGAGAGAAGAAGATGAAGAGCAAGAGAAAGAACTACGGCCGTAAAGCAAAGCGTAAAACTTGCGAATAGTTGTCTTACGTGGCGTATGCGCAATTAACATTTATGGTTATTAATTATATTATGTATACGACGCGCTGTACACAGCAAACACACAAACACCAGGCACAATTAGCCCAGCGTGTGTGTGTGTGTGTGTGTGGGAGTCTGAGCGTGTGTGTGTGTCTGTCTGTGTCTGTTTCGCTGCTTACATCACTTTATCTAGATTATTTTGTAGACAGACCTTCTCCCTCCCGCCCTCCCCTCCTCCCTTCCTAATTAAGCCATAAAATACATGCCACATGGAAAGTTTGCCAGCTAGTTTTTCCGCCTCGCTCTGAAGACGTTTAAACTAATTTTGGCACAAGGGCCAACGGCTTCTTCTCTGTCATTTTAACTTGGCCATAATTATGGGCAATCAAACGTTTTTATTAGACGCTCCAGCTAATGATCTTTTGTTCCAAAACGCGTTCTGCGCGCAAGGTCAAGTCTTTGTCTTAAGCTGAAATTCAATACGAACGACGCTTGTGGCCACAGACATCTGATTAGACAAGTCCAAGAGCAGAGATCGGAATGCCTAATGATATGGCTCCGGAATGTGTTAGCTCGCGAACTGGAAGTGCCGCGAAATATGGATTGAGGGCATAGACAAATCTATGCTAAACACAGGCTGTCGCTCAGCGCAAACTGAAATAGATGGCATCGAACAACTTGTTACCATTCTACTATGCTATTAGCTAACTGATTTGGCCTGGCTTGATGAATGGCCGTTGGGACTGAGGCGGATATGAGCGAATATATATATATATAAATATATTATACAGCTTATTAACTCTTATTAACTCTAGCTTATATTTTACATAATTTAATACAAAGAGATATTATATTTATATAGTTAATATAAAATATAAACTAAGTCTTGGTTTATATATTTTAATTATATAATATTATATTTATATTATTATTTATATATATTTATATTTATATATTATTTATTATATATAAAATATGACAGCAGAAACTTGCATGTCTCTTCTCTCTTCGTCTTCTTCTTCACACTTCAGCCCTCTCTCTTCGCTTCTCAAACTGCTATGTTCTCTATCTACTTTTCTGTTATCTTTTCCCTCTTCTATCCCCTTTGCTATTCCCACATTTTTCTTCTTTCAACTCTCTTTTTTCTTCTCTCTTCTTCGCTCTCTCCTTCACCCTTCTCTTTTCGCCCCATTCTCTTCTCTTGTCCTTCTTCTCTATTCTTTCCATTATCATTCTTCGCTCTTGTCATTCTTCTCTCCTCTCTCTTCTCAAACTTGTCACTTCTCATTCTTTTCTCTTACTATTTTTCTCTCTTCTCATTCTTCTCTCTTCTCATTCTTCTCTCTTCTCATTCTCTCTCTCATTATCTTTTCTTATTCTTCTCGCCTGTCACTTTACACTTTTCTCATCAGTCTTCTCTCATCAGTCTTCATCTCATACTTCTCGATTTTCATTCTTCTCTCTTTTCTTTCTTCTGTCTTTTCGTTCTTCTCTCTTCTCATTCTTCTTTATTCTTATTCTTCTCGCTTCTCACTCCTCTCATTCTTTTCTCTCCTCAATCTTCTCTCTCTAGTCTACCATTTTCCCTCCTACCTTTCCGACTCCTCTTTCATCTTCTCTCAATTCTCTCTCCATTCTTTTTAGCCCCCACTCTACCCATTTTCGCCCTTCTGCCGCCCACACTTCACGCTAACTTATCTAATTAAAACGTTACTTAAAACCAAAACAAAGGTACCGCTACTTAAGGCCCAACTCCAGCTGCCAGCCTTATCAACGGCCTCCCGGCCCAAAAAACTAAATACTAACAAGATTTATATAACAATTTCAAGGCCAAGCACACACACACACACACGCACACAGAGATATATATATCAACCTGCATTAGCTAATCTGAGCAGACGAGCAGCAAAAACTTTTTAATTACCAACAGGAAAAGCAGTCAAGATAAGCGAGAGCGATGCAGAGAGGCTGGGGCTGGGGCTGGGGCCGGGACTGAGGCGGGGGGCAGCTAAAACATTTACATAAATTTCAAATATAGCGAGAGGAAAATTGTGTTTTATACAAAGTTTTATGTGCGAGTTTATCAAGTGACGCGGCCCATACCAGGTCGGGAGTCCGAGTCTCAATTTCTGCCCAAAATCTAAACCTTTTCAACCTCTCCCGCCTCGAAAGGTATTTATGACTTCTGTAAATACCAGAAAAAAAATCGAATCGAGTTTTTCTCAGCTGCTTTTAGCCAGCAGCTCAGAGCAGCAATTTTACAGCTTAAATATTTTTTAGCCATTAGATAAACAAACACAAAGAGGCGGACGGAGCCGAGGAACCCAACGAAAATATCTTTCAAGTACAATGTTAGGTAAATATAAACAAAAGTTTTTTCTACCTTGCCGCGGCTGCTGCTGCTGCTGCCTGCTGCACTTTGCTGCTTTGTTTTCTTTATTTTCAGTTTTATTCCTATTTTTTTTGGCTACTCTTAAAGCTTTTAGAGCATAAGAAGTCATATAAATTACATTAGCTAAGTGCTGGGCGGCAATTAAAAATACGAGACGGTGAGAGAGCCACGTAGAAATGTGAGCGAGCTAATGATGTTATGGCTGCCCCCAAGCCCAGACAACAGCATCATCATCGTCATTATCAGCATCGTCATTAGCATCATTGTAATCAGCGCGCACATTATCAGCAGCATTAGCAGCATCATTAGAGCGTCAACTTAATCAAGGTTAGAAGCACAGAAAAAGCCGGAAAATGTGCGCGGCTCGCTTATGCAACAGCAGCTCAAGTGGAAATCGACAAATAAACAAACTATACAGATATATATATATATATCTATCTATGTACACATATCCACATATGCATATTGACATACTCTTTTGATCTATACCCACGTTTGTTTAGCTAATTCTGCTCTAAACATCAGTTTTCCATTGGGAAAACTGCGAACAGCTAATGCGATTACAAAAGTTCGCCGCGTGTGGCAAGTGTTGCAAGTGTTGTGTAATGCTCGTTCAATTTAGGCTAATCAATGAGCAAACAGCGCGGCCAGCGAGGCGCAAGAACTTAAATCCAATTAGAATCAAATCAGAGCAGATTGCGCCGAGTCTATTTAAGCTGACCAACTAGCAGTGATGCCATTTGCAATAAATATATTGAAGTCGTTAGTAAAGTTAAAGATAAGTTACAGTTATGGAAATGCTGAGAAAGATTTGCCATTTGATAAGAAATTATTTAAGACAAGAAATGGGCAAAAATAAAGGGAAATTTTAATGAAATAAAGAGGTAATTGTTAAGAAAAATAAAATATGGTTTTTATATTAAGAGAAAAAAAAAAAAAATATATATATATATATATAAAATAAAATTAATTAAAATAAATACTGAAATACATATTTATATATTAAAATAAAATATATATAATAAAAATAAAAATGAGTGAATAAATATAATTTAAATATATAATTAAATAAATAATTTAATATATATAATTTTTAATTTAATTTATTTTTTAAATTATATTATTATTTTTTTGTTACTATATTTTTTATTAAAAATTAAAATAAAAATTTAATATAAAATTATTTGAAAAATATAAAAAAAAAAATTCCTAAACTTTTTAAATTATTATTTATTTTAAAAAATATTTTTTAACTTTTTAAAAAATATTAAATATTTTTATATATTTTTATATTTATTTTTAATACATTTATCTACATATATAAATATTTGAATATATCTGAAAACTCTTGCTCAACCTCTTCATTTTGGCCAAAAGTCTAGGAATTTGTGGGCTACACAGCTTCTGGGCCTAGGCCAACGTTAGGCCCGCTCACGTTTGGGCCATTAAGCAACGGTGCTAGGCACAAACAGAAAGAGAAACACGCCCAGCTAACACACACACACAAAGCAGCAGCAGCTCAAGAACAAGTCAACTCAAATGGTAACTGTTCTGCAGAAGTGTCAAGCGTTTCCCCATAAAGAGCAGCCAACACATGTAATCTGCGTCCACGCCCCACCACAGCAGCCCAAGCCCCAGATCGCGCTCCATTCATGCTGGAGATTCACATCTCAGTGCGAAGAGCAAACAGGGGAACGACAGCCCCGAGCCGAAGAGCTCCCAACTTCCAGGAATCGCACAAGCTTTAAGATCTTCTAACGAAACGAAAAACCTGTTATTTTCATACATTTTTGGGGGAATGACATAATTAATGATTGAAAATATTCACCCAGACCTTATCGAGTGCTGGACGACAAAGTTAAGGATATAAATTACACGAAAACTGCTGAATGACAGCCGGAAAATAGCCCAAAATAAAGCTAGAGATCAAGCGGCTCACAGCCAGCCGAAAATAGTTTTAAAAAATTAAATCTAGAACTCAAGCTGCCGAAAACAGCTTTAATAAGCTATTAGACTCTGCTGACAAACAGCGGAAAATAGCTTTAAAAAATAGCAAAAAATAAAAAAAAAAGCAGCTAAAACTGAAGCTACTTCGTATCAAGAAAGCTTAAAGTTAACTTAATTAAAACTTACGCTTGGAAAATGTACGGAAAAACAAGAATCGTAGCATCAACGTCACACGCGAAAATTATTTGCTTTGGCTTTGTTTTTGTTTTGCGCTGGCAAAAACGTTTTTTTTTTTTTGGCAAACGCCTAAAAAAACAACAACAAGAGCAAGACGCACGTACGCCGCACCGCAAACGGGTTCACGCTCATCACTAGGCACTGGTAACTGTAACTGCAACTGTAACTGTGTGTTTGTGTGCGCGCGAGGGGTAGGGGTAAGTCAGTAGAGCAGAATTTTTGCACGCGCGCGTTGCACTTATTGAAAAACTGTATTAGTTAACCGGCAAACGGTATTAGTTTTGAGTTTTTTGTTTGTTTTTGATTTCGCTAGTTTCGGTTAACGGTAACAGTTTGGTGCTGTTTCGGTTTCGATTTCGATTTCAGTTTCTGTGGCTCTCCATAAAAACGTCCATACACGTTCACGTACTCGGCTCAACTGGCGAAAAGTATCTGAGAGCGCGACGGGCATCGCACACAACGAAACTTGTTTATGAACTAAAATTATCTGGCAGCCGCCACCACGCTCACACGCTCGCGCTCGCTCTCGTCGTAAGACGAGAGCACACGAGCGCACGACAGCCAAAGCGCACGAAGCACAGCCAGCGAATTGGATGGTTCAAAAACCAACTGAGAGCAGCTGATAAGCGAGTGAGTGAGAGAGTGACAGAGCGCGTGAGTTCCACTCAAATTGGATGCTCATTGAGTTAGATAAACCGCTGGTTGGAAGGTTTGAAACTTGGCTAAGCGCTGCGCTGCGCTGCCTTCACCCATTGAATATTTGTTTTTGGCTTTTTTTTTGTATATTTGTGGGTGTCAATGTGGTGTGCGTGTGCGTGTGTGAGTTCCCAATTGGTCTGCTTTGCATGTGTAGTGGGCATACAGGTGTGCTAAAGCGCCAGGTAAGACAAATAATGTGCTGATTCAATGAAGCTGGTCTTATTGGATATTTTCGTTTAATATAATTTTATTTTATTTTTCAATTAATTTTATTGTTCATTTCATATTATTTCTTACCGTTAGTTCTATTTTCTTTTAATTTTGCACTCTATTTCACTCACTTAACCAATTCCAATTGGAAGTCCATCATACATTCTAATTGGTTAACAACTCTAAAATTCTTATCAGCTTATCAGCAAATATCAATAGGAATTGCATGCGGCTGGAAGTGCACACAAAATATGCAAATCAGATTTTTTGGGAGCGGTCAACAACAAGAACAACAAGAACGCGAGGCAAAGCAAATAGAATGCATTGCCAAAGATAAACAGAGAGCCAAAGTTGAGCGGGAGAGAGAGCGCGAGCTTGTGCTCTGTTTTGCCGGCATTCAAAGTCACTCAAACAACTTGTGCTCACAAAGAGAGTGAGAGCGAGCAAGAGCGAGAGAGTTTTAGATAAAAATGCAGTTTTTCTTTAGCGTGCTAGTTCCGCTAAACACGCACAGATGGCGCTAGTGTGCCATAGATAAGAAAAGCCGCCTGCAAATGCAGTTTGAGTTTTTTTTTTGACGCATTAAAGTCACATGCGACGTCATCAGTTGGCGTTGCATATGTCGCCTGCCACGCCCACACACTTGAGGGGAGGCTGGGCTGGAGTATTAATCGCAAAAATTTTTGAAAATGCTTAAAGAACTTGAAAAGTTTCAGAGCTGAGCGAGTGGTGCGGGTGGTGCGGGTGGTGAGGGTGGCTCGAGTGGTGCCATTGTTCGACAGTTGCCCCAAACACGTTTTTTTTTTGTTGTTTTGTGAACATGTGTGAACAACTGCAGTCGCAGTCGCGTCGCAGACTCCTCTGCTGCCGCCAGCCACCCCCAAATGAAGTCCTGAGTCGGCCTCCAGGCAGCGATTAATCACGAAATTTTCACAGAAAATATCCATTAGATATGAATTAAGTCATAATTGAGAGAGTGCAAGCCGTGAAGTGCATATGTGTGAGAGGGAGAGGGGGAGAGAGTGAGGGGCAGAGGCTGAGGCAGTGGCGTAGCGGAGGGGGGGGCTAAAGAGGGCAAAGGTGTGAGTCGAGCAAATGCCTGGGGGTTGCTTGCAGCGGCGTTGGGGGTTGTTGCATTGTGTGTGTGTGCGCCTGCATAAATAACGTTTGCCTTTAGGGAGTATATAAACACACACACACACACACACACACACACATACACACATACATACATATATATGTATATATATATGCCTGAAATATGCTGAAGTTAAAGACGCTTTGCCGCTGTTGAAACTCTTTCAGTTCAAGTGCTTCCTCAACCTGAGCAGCACTAATTACAGTTGGAGAGGCACTGCAAGTAGGTGATTAAAATGAGCAAGAGGATTACAAAGAAATGAGAACAATAAAACAATATGCTTAATTAGTTAATTATATGTAATATTTAAGTAAACTAAAAAAATCAGATCATTTGGAAAATATTAATATTAAAATAATAAAACAAAAATTAATTTGAATAATAATGTATTTAACAGGAAAAGAAAAGTTTAAAAATTTAATTTAATTTAATAAATAATATATAGTAATAAATTAACAAATACTGATAAATTAATAAATATTAATGAATTAATACAAATTAAAATACATTAATAAATAATAACAAATTTAAATATCTTAAATTTAACTTAAAACCAGAAATATATTAAATATATATTTATATAAACAATCTAAATTAATGTTCAAATAAAACTGGGTATTTATTTGGTTTTTATTTTATTTTTTGTAACTTATTTTTTTTTAATTATAAAAATATTAATAAAATAATATTTAATTTTATAATAACTATATTAATATATTATAATGCATTTATTATAAAATAAAAATTTTAATTTTTTAGTTGAATTAGTTTTAATTTTAATTTTAAGAATTTAATTACTAAATTTTATTTTTTCTTATTTAAAAAATACTTTTATAATAATATAATATATTAATATATTTATTATATTGTTTTAATTATTCAAAAAAGATTTTAGTCTAAAAAATAATTAAACATAAATAATAAATAAAAATATTATTCTTGAAATATTATTCTGGAATTCTCCTGCCTGTATAGATATAGATCAAGGTACGCACATACGTATTACAGTTCCGTTAAACCAAAATATTAATTACACGTTATTAATTTGCTTTCCATATGAAAAATGATGTGCTTCCTGCCAAGTGGCCCAGCTATTATTTAAATGAATTGTTGCAACAACAACAACTATGACAATAACCATAATAACAACAAATTTTTGGCCAGCTGATAAAACCTTTTCTCGAAGCGCAAACAAAAAATTTGCGCGTGGGCGAATCATATTTTTTTTTCTGTTTTGGTAGCTGACCCCGCCCAGCGCCGCCCCTTGGCCCCTAACAAGGTGCCGCACGGCGGCGGCGACGGCCTATCTCGATTATTGTTTAATACGCTGTCATTAATCAATTTGTTTGCCATTGTTTGGGGGCCACACGGTAGTTGTTGGCCGTGGATGTCTTTGTGGCCAAATTAATTATGGCTACCACAACTCAAATGTGTGCGAGAGAGAGAGAGAGAGAGAGAGATAGAGAGAGAGAGAGAGAGAGCGTGTGTGTGTGGCACGCGTTTCAGCCCAATAAACAACAAAAAAGTTGTGCCAAACGTAAAAACAGCAAATAAAAGTAATATTATGGGGAGTATACGACTAGCAGATGCCGCGCACTAAGCATACCTATGCTTAACTATGTTAGTTCTGGTGTAAAATTGATGAGATTCTCAAATTATATGAGTCTTAGGATCATAATTATAATTTCTAATGAATTCATAAATATTTTGAAGGATATTATGATTCAGTTTATTCAATCTGGCTAAAAATATTAATGCAAAATATTTATAAAGAAAAAAATTAAGCAGAAAATGTTGATAAAATCTTGAATAATAATTATTACATATTACATATTAATGTAATAGATATTATATGTAATAGATATTAGCTATATACATAGAGTACAGTCTAGTCGGGCAGACTCACACATATTAAGCTCAGCTACAGACTCTCCTCTGCATCAATAGAAGAACTAATCAGTCTCAGACTACAGTCTATTTAGCTATTTTAGTCTCTCCTTCCCACGCCTGTTACATACAAACCCGCAAAACCAATATGCCCCATCAGCCCAGGCCAGTCTCCGCCAATAGCAAGTGCACGAAAATAGTGACAAATAATTTGCGGCATTATAAATGAGTTTGTTTTGTTCGCTGTCCCAAAAATAATTTATTATGCGCTGCCCACGAAAATCAGTGTACAAATAGCCAGCGAAATGCATAAACAAAGAAATACTGATAAAAGTTCCTAGAGCGAAAGATCGTTTATATAAATAATGGAAGCGCGAAAATTAGATTAAATGCGAAGCAGTTGGGAAAGCTAGTTGGAAATGTTAGTATAATAACAGTTAATTTGAATATGATAAGGAAAATATTTAAAGATAATATAAAATTATATAGTAAATAAAATATATATATATATTATATATTTAATATATAACAAAAATTATTAGAAATGTTTTTATACAATATTTAAATAAATTTATATAAATTAGAGTTTTTTAAATATTGTAAATAATTTAAGTAAATAAAAAAATATTTATATTATTTATATAAAGTAAAAAAATTTTTAATAATTAAAATAATCAATATAAATAAAACAAAATCAAATATAAATCAAAATAAAATATTTCTGATTAAAGTAAAAAATTATAATAATAAATATAATATATTAAAGAAATATATAAGTAAATTAAAAAAAAAAAATTAAATAAAAAATTAATTTGTGTTGATTCAAGTAGAAATTAAATTTTAAAATAATAATCACATATATATATAATTTAAAATTAAATATAAATAAAAATAAAAAGGTTCTGATTTTAATATATATTTTATTATTATTTTTTTATTAACATATTAATTGATGTATAACAATAAATGGTGCATCGAATCGAAATATAAAAAGATATTCAAATGAAAAGGAAAAAGTTAGTTAAATAATTTTTAATATTCATACTTTAATTAAAATCTGAATAAATATTTAATACCTGCTTAAAGAATTTCATTGTTAACTGATTCCATAAACATATATACTTATGTATATATATATATATCTACGATCGCTTTTATGGCTTAGCACTTGCAGAGTCTAAATGATATTTGCATAAATCAATATGCATTAAGCTCTCACCTTGTACCTGGTGTGTAGCTGGTCTTAATTGAAAATGCATTGTTCGCCGAGTGTTTGTGGGTCACTTTAGTTGTTTGCCAAATTAAAATGCAATTTGACGAGTTGTTGTTGCTGAAATATTCATGTGTGACAAGTGCATCAATTACAGACAGTCGAACACTCGATGAACATTTTTGCGATTTGCTTTTGTTTATGCCAATTTCTTCAATTGCACTCGAATCAAAGTGATGCATGTGTGTGTGTGTGTGTGTGTGCGTTCAATTACAAATTGCTCAATGTTGGTATGAAATAAATTATTTATATAACATAGCCATACGCCGTTGTCAATAAAGACATAAGTGCGCACAATCAAAAGCAAATCACACAGATTGAAATAGGCATAAAGAGCGACAGGGATGGACAGCTGCACAGCGAGGGAGTGTGAGTGAGCAGTGTGTGTGGGTAGGAGGGAGAGAGGGAGAATGCGCTCGCTATAAAAGCGCAAAGCAAAGTGCAGCCCATAAAAGCAGAGAGGGAGCGTGAGAGGGAGAGAGGCAAAGCATTTGACACCAAAATCAAATTAACATACACACTTACATATGCCAGAGTAATAACAGCAGCAACAACAACAGTGTGAGCAATAACAGCAGCAACAACAACAGCGTGAGCTGCTGCTGCTGTTGTTGTTGCTGTCCAAAAATCACAGTTGGATGTCAGAAAACTGTCATAGGCGAGAAGGGGACAAAAAGCGTCAAAGAAGACAACAAAAAAAGCAGCAACAACAGCGTATAACACTTGTAAGTGAAGTTGTTGTTGTTGTAGCAGTTTCATTTTGTTTTTTTTTTTTATGTGCATAGGAATATGAATTTTGTTTGAGGTTTTGTTTTTTTGTGCCTTTTTGCTGTTTGACAGTTTACCAAATTCTTGTAGTGCGACATGTACGACAAATTGGCGTATGTATATATGTATATACATACATATATATATATTTTATTTTTCTTATTTTTTTTTTGTCAGTTACTTTATGTACGGCCAACAGGTGTCTCAAGGCGTTGCACAACACTGCTCAATTATGCAGTCTTTTTAATGGGTCATGACACCTCTGATCGGTTTGCATTTGAAGTTGAGTTGAAAGAATGGAACATGCTAAGAAGTGCTTAAAGCTCGAGGCTTGAGCAATCAGGTTGATGGAGATATTGGAATGTGTACACTGAGGAAAATTTTATATAATGAATATGAAAATATCGAAAATGCATATTTTGGGTCAATGGGTTTGTGGCAAGTCTCAAAAATTATATTAGTTAGTTTTCACAAATCTATTTCAAGCTAAACTCGTTCAGGCTAAGCTTAACTTACCTGATCATCTGCAATCATAATCCATGAAAGATACTCTAGCTACGCCACACGCCTTTCAATAGGCATCTTACCAATAGCAAAACTTCTAAGCCAATTAGTAAAAGCTCAGCGAAATAATGGAAAGCGAAGACAACGAGAACTGCCAATATTTCAATCTCTGATATTTATGGCTAAACTCTAGATCACGGACGGAACGAAAGTCAAAAACTATTTCGCTTTCAATGCGAGCTGCAGGCAGCTCATAAAATGCCGCAACGCAACGTAACATAACGTAACGCTTAACGTAATAGCCTTTCATGTTTGCTTAGTAACCCACATCAATTCTAATCGCCTGTAGCTTTAGCCAACACCAACACGAGGGAGGTTTATCTGTGTGTGTGTGTGTGTGTGTACGGCCACCCACAACATCGGAGCAGCAGGCAAACGATTTATGGCATGCTTTCACATACTTTCACCTAGGGAATATTCCTGGCCATGTGCATAGTTGTGGTTGTGCTCCTCCTCTGCCAGCACCTGGCTATGGCTATGGACGTGGCAGTTGTATGCTCTATATAGTATAGTATATATACATATATGTATATGTATGTATCTATGTCTGTGTGTGCATATAGAGTAAACTCGGTCGTTCTGGCTAGTTTATGGTAGCATATTAATTTTGGCATTGAGTTGAAGTTAAATGCAGGTGCAATTGTTTTATGTAAGCCATGCGGTTGCTTTGTGGCATTTACCAACACTTGCCACATGCACTATGCAACACATAATTTATAAGCAATACAGTTGCAATCTATTATTCGAATATGCTTAAGGCTTGAGCGTTGCTAGTGCTCTTAGTCGTGCAATTCTGTGACATTTTACAACACTGAACATACGCCTAACATTATAGAACTTCACTTTTGACTCTTTTCGTAGGGCTTTAATCTATTATATCTAGATACAGAATATCTTTAAAGCTTTCGCCTAGTCTACTGCTCTCAGTCATGCAATTCTGCGGCGCTTTACAACACTGAACTTTGTACAACTTCAGTTTCACCTCATTTCGTACATTGTAATTGACCCACTTGTCTTACTTTCCCGACCATCATCAACTGCTGCTGCTGCCTGACGGCAAAACTTTGCTCTTAACTTTCCATATTTTTCCATATGGATCAGTTACAACAACGTCGACTTCTTACACTTTTGTCATTAGCTATTTTTTTATGGCATTCAGCTGCCAACTCTTCCCTTGCACTCGAACTTTTAATCATATATGCATTGCCACACACACACACACACACACGCGCTCACACTCAACTTTACAGCTTCCAAAACTTTAATTTCTGTATCATAACTTTTATTTTTGCTCCAGTTTGGAGCCAGCTGGTAGAGCTGTGGCCTAGTGTTAACAGTTAAGTGTTGAACAATGCCAGAAAGGGCAAGAAAAATATTATGAAATGCAACACATTAGACTGGGTATTAGGCTACGTTTGAAGTTCTAGAAATTAAATTTAAATTAGTATTAAATATTAGTGTTGAAAATAACACTAATAAATGTTTATTTTATATATTTAACAATTATTTTTGATAAAAGATTAGTAATATAAATATGAAAGAAATAATAGTAATAAAATTGGTTTTTTAAAAATTATAATTTGTGTTACAAATAACACTCATATTTTTATATTATATAGTTAACTATTTTTATTATTTTTGAATAAATTTATTAGTGTTAAAAATAAAACAAATATTTTAAAATTATGTATTTTAACTATTTGGAAAATTTTTGAATAAATATTAGTGTTAAAAATAACACTTAAATTGTATCTAAATTATTTTAAATATTTTTTAACGCAAATATTAGTATTATAAATAACACTAAAACTTTCATGTGGCATACATTAACTATTAAAAATAACTTTACTAATTTCAAGCAAATTTTCTATATTTTTTTTTAGATTTTCAACATTTAAATATTTGAAAGTTTCAGCAAAGTAAACACATTTTTTCATAGACCCTCCGGAAAGCCCCTCCATGCGCTGCTCAAATAGTAATTCAATTGACCCGCCTGGCGCAAAAATTCCTGGCGAAAGTTGCCTAGATAGTTTTCTAGATCGAGCGACATTCGCTCAGGGAAAGGGCGTTGTCGACATTAACTGGAAAAACACTTTGATTGCCATTTTCCTTGCTTTTCTTTTCGATTTGGTCTGTCGGCGTCTTTCACTTTCTATTTTTCTTTAGAGCCGTTGCAGAAAAACTTTTCAGTTAACTGCAGCAACGGCTGCAAGCCACACAAAAAAAGCACAAAAACAAAAAAAATTCCGTTAGAATGCTTTTTAGAAAAAAAAAGTGATAGACTAGAAGATACCCTAGCTAGGGTAAGCTTGGGCTGGAGGCTACTAGAATAGGCTGTAGACTAGAGAATTTATAGATATTATTTGAGAGGTAGATTACAGTTAAATATATCTATATGCTTATGAGTATTTGTGTTGCTCAGCTAGCAGATACCCTAGCTAAGCTTGCAAATTGTTCAAAGTAATAATGCTAGTATTTTTTTTATAGTTATAAATAATTTGGAATAAATTTGTATAAGTGTACGTTTAATAATACCCTAATGCTCGACTGGCAGATACCCTAGCTGAAGCTAGAATGCTACTACAGCTAATTTTCAAGAAATTTACATATTTCTAACAACAAATTTAAATCAATTTTAGTAAATCGAAAGATTTTTAACCAAATGATCCACTAAAAGATACCCTAACTCAGCTAAGTTTTCAGCTTTTATAAGTAATTTCTGTGTGATTTGAGGATAAGTTATACAAAAATGCTAATAAATAAGTCTACGTATATGAATTTAGAAATTTCTCAACTAGAAGATACCCTAACTCTGTTTTGCTCAGATAGCTGCTACTGTAAAGCTTTTGATTGAGAGTAAGACCTAAGAAAAACCGTTATAAATATATAAAAAATGTTAAGCTTAAACTGAATTCTGCATAATATAAGTTAATATACTCAGAATATCAGAGATTAGATAGGGAAATATATAAGAATCCACACAAACCATAATCAAATCAGTCTTAAGGCTGCTTAAAGATGCTCATATCACATCGAACATCAACAATAGACTGAAGTCTACCTCACCTTTACTCTCATCCTATCCAATTACAGGGTATATTTGCAGAGAACTTGGCATAATTTAGCTGGCAGGCCATTTAAATGGAGCACAAGTGTAGCTAATCTCGCAGCAGCGACGATAGCGACGACGTCAACGTGCTTTTTGTGCCTTTCACTAAATGCGGGCAAAAAACAACAACAACAACAACAGCAACAAAACCGAATCAAAACTTCAACAAAAAAGACGGATTTTTCGGTTTTTTTCTAGGTTAGCCGCAGAGCGCAGCAAAGTCAACTAAAGTGAAGTGAAGTGAAGTGAAGCCCAGGCACCTGCAGACCAGGCCAAAAAGAAGGCCTTTATGTATATATATATATATTTCGGGCCAAGTCGTTGACATTTCGTGCAATTAAAAACGTTTAAAAGCAACCGAAAGTGGGCCAGGCTCTTGTAATTGATTTGCTGGCAGAGCATGGAATAAATGCAATTTACCTAGCATTTAATCAAGTGCAGAGCACTCGTATGGCAAGCTCTTAGAATCTATAACAAATACCTCTAGCCCGCCCTCTCTCCCCCTAACTGAGCTGCAAAAGTATTAAAAACTTTTGACCCAAATATAATAAGTCATAAAATTCACTTAGCCAGCTTGCACACACAGGCAGCTTGCAACTTTAGTTGCGGTCAGGTGAGTTAAGCCTAACAGGTAAGTGCAGCGGCTGCAGGAAATGCAAAATTTTCAGCTTGAATTCATCAGGCAACAAAATTTGATATATTTATTTCAGATTTTTGCTTCGAGTTGAGCAGAAAAATTTGCAGCTAAGATCAAAAAGCTTTCAAAATAAAAACTTTTGCCAAACAGAATTTTTTAACGTTAAATTTCAACTCAAACTCATTAAAATAACAAAAAAAGAAAATAAATTTATATACATATATATATATATAATCAAAAAGATAAGGCCGCACGCAATCGGAAGCGCTGAGTGGAGTCGAGCCGAGCCGAGTTCCTGGAACTTGGGTCCAACTCTCGGCTCTCCCACAGCTGCTGTGGAATGTGCGCGGCTGCGTCGAGGCAGCTCTACTTGCCTCACTTCACATCGGCATTGATTACAGGCAGCACAAAAAGCCAAAACATGAGTGGCAAACAAATTATTACAAGTGCAATCGAGAAATATGTGGCGGGCACTTATCAACATAATCAAGTTGAAATACCTGGACACGCCTGAGTGCAGCCAGCGCCGTCCGGGGACAGGGCATACAAATATTTTTGCAGCGAGCCCTCAGCCGGCGGCCCTTTGTAGCGGCACAGCTGCGGAGCCATCGACAGCACCCAACGAATCGCTAGGAATCCGCGTGGAAGACAACAAAGACAACGACGACGACACTGTGGGGCTGCTCTGTGATTCCCAGCCAGCCTAACCTAGCCTAACCAATCCCGCCATCATCGTCCGCTTCGTCGTCGTCGTCGTCGTTGTTTCGTTTTCTGTCAAATGTTTGGCTTAATGATGGCATTGATGGATGGATCACACGTAAGCGGTAGTCATTTAGTAATTTATCTCAAGACATTTCAAATTAATAGACCGCAACTCTCGCAATCAGTCTCATCCATTCAAGCCAGTCAGGAGCGCTCCTTGCAACGAGCCGATAAGCTTGCCCACCGACCATTAGAAATTATGTGCAATTTTTGTCAAATTATGAAAATTTATGGCTTGTGACAGCGCCGACTCAACGACTCAACGACTCCGACGGTCCTCAGTCCCCAATCTGGCTGTCTTCGAATCTGTTTGTGAGAGCTGAGCTAATTAGTGCAGCTGCTGGCTGCTGCAGTTGCAGTTGCCTTTCAAGCTCGATTAAGTTTTAATTAGGCGCAGTTTAGTTAATTGGCTGCTCCTTGCCACAGTCCGGGCCGTATGCTAATGTGGCCAGCCACCGGGGGGCACAGACCTCAGCCTTGATGTGTGAAAAGACGGTTAGAGTGGATGGTCAATGAACTTGCAAAGGGCTGGACAGCAAGTGGAAGTGATCACAATTTGGGAGTAGGTGGGTGAGAGAAAGGGAGGGGGAGAGGAAGAGGGAGAAAAAGAGATGGAGAGAGTAAGAAGAGCCTCAATGAGCGGTTTAGATAGAGAGTAGAAGACAGAGGGAGATATAGAGAGGGGAAGATAAGGAATAAATTTGAGATATTGATTGACGGAATGAGAGACAGTGCGAGAGAACGAGAGAATTATAAAGAGACTACAAGAGAGATAGTAAGAGAAATATATATATAATATATATAATATAATTAGAATAATATAATATTATAATAAATAATATATATAGGCATAGAAAGTCAAAGGCATAGACAGTGATAGAGTTCGAAAATGAGAAATTTTGAGAAAGGAACTGAAGATGAGAGAGGGATAGAGTAGATGAATAGAAAGAAAGAGAGAGAGAGAGAGAGAGAGAGAGAGAGAGAGAGAGAGAGAGAGAGAATGGGAGAGGAGACTAAGGGGAAAAAAAAGCAGAAGATGAAAGAGAGAAAGAAAGATATATATATATATAGAAAGGAACTGAAGATGAGAGAGGGATAGAGATAGATAAACAGAAGAGAGAGAGAGAGAGAGAGAGAGAGATAAAGGGAGAGACTACGGTAAGGAAACAGAAGATGAAAGAGAGAGGGAGAGAGAGAGAGAAAGAAGGAGATATATATAGAGGGAAAGAAAAAGATAGTGAGAGAGAGAAATGTGTGCGAATCTTGAAAAGACATTCTCTATATCTTACATAAATTAATGAGAATTGCATAGAAGAGCAATAGAGAAAAATACTTTTTACCTTTTTATTATCTTATTGTTCATTGCATTTCTTAAAGTAAATAATTTATTTAAATGGAATTCATGAGAATCACATAGAAGAGCTTTACATTTTCTCTCAAAATCCCTAATAAGTATCACTTGCCTTTGCTATTTTTGCTTTTCTTGTATGAAATTCACAAAAAATGAGAGTTTTACATATACTTCAAATCAATTTAGTCAATTCATGTGCCCATGGCTGCTTTACTTATACATTTATGAGAATTGCATAGAGGGGCACTACATAAATTGCGCAATTTTCAGCTCGGTTAACATGCTGAGCTCTCATTTGCCCTCCTCCAGTCTTTACTACTTACTCTGAGTACATTTTCCCTATTATATGCCTGCTCTTCAGCTTCCTATAGGGTATCCATGCCACATGCCACTCCTTTGCTCGCCTCAAATTGGCTGCATGCAAAACAATTTCATCAATTTACAATAAATTCACATTCCCAGCAGCAGCAGACCAAAAATCCAATGCGTAGATCCATTTGGCTTATCGGCCACAGAGAATTGTCTAATTAGCCGCTGCAGCAGCAGCTTGCAACAGGCGCTGCAACTGCAACCAATCGGTGAGGCATGCAGCTTGGAATGAAAATGTCGTGTTCAGCTTTTGGAGCCCAAGCCGAAGCCGAAAAATGGCTAAAAATAGCCCGTCTGGCAGACACTGAGCCACTTGCCACTTGCCACTTGCGATGCCGTCACGTAATGAGCGCATTACGCAGCAGCAGCGCAGCCCGTGATAACAACAAGCAGCTGTCTCCCTCCCACTCTCCCTCTCTCTCTGTCTGCCTCGTTATCCTTGTCACATTATCGCCTTAGCTCGAATGCCGGGCGCGTCTTGAGTGTGCAACATTGTTACGGCCAGCCGTGTGACGCTGCCACACCGCTGTGGTTGTTGTGCACGCGCAGCGCCTGCGGTGTGCCAAAGGACAATGGCTGGCAACACCCGCTGCCTAGACTCTCATGCGTGTGCTCAAGTAGCGAAAGGCCGTAGGCTTGGGGCTTGCAACAAGCTGTGGCATTTGTGTTTTTTTTTTCTCTATTCATTTTTGTTGCTGTTGCGCTACTTCAAGTTTGCTAGTTTGGCACAACGCCAGCCTGTGGCAGACACACACACACACAGACAGACGGACTTACAGACAGCCAATGTTGCACTCATTTTAAGGCCACAGCTGACTACATTTTGCAACATGTTTCTGCTGCAGCCCCACACAGTCCACAGCCCCCAAAAGCCACGTTCCAGTTTGGTTTCTGTTTTTGCGGTCTGCGCTTGACTCTTGCAGGTGTGCTTCACACGACTTGTCAGTGTCAGCCCAAGATTTTTTCCTATTTCTTTTTCCATGCACACTCACACAGTCTATTTGAGAGCGTGTGGCATGCACCGAGTGGCATAAAATGTTCACAAATATTTCTCTATGCATTCTATTGCTGCACTGTCGAACAAAGGTCAGCGCCAAAGTAGGTGGAATAAGAGTGGATGTCTTCATACCTTCAATATCTGGACTGACCAAATAAGAGCAGTGGCCAATGAAATTGCAATGAAAGCTGAACGAGTGCAGATATTGAGTTGTATCTTTAATTATTTTGAAGCTATATGTATGCCATTAAATAAAAACATGATATCTTTCGATTAGCTCATAATTATATATTAAGTCTGACTCAATTCAATGTGTGTCTTAGCGCTTAACTAGCGACTTGGCTGCTTCTGCTACCTCTTCCTGCATACCTTGACTACTTTATATATTCTTCACTTTATATCTATATATAGCTGAATGTTGGCTTAAGATCTAATAGATTCTTATGCTAAAACTAATCAGCTTTGCCTCAAGCTGCCTGTGGTCTGAAGCCTGCCTGCAGTCTTAGCAAATATGCCTTAGTTTTAATAAAATTTAAAAATATTTATATATCCTTAGCAGTTACAACTAAATTTTTTATAAAATGGCAAATTACATTTAATATTTAAAAATTAAAATATTTGCAATAACTCAAGTAACAGCTGAGCCAAAATTATTGCAAATAGTTTCACTCTTGCTTGGTCAGCATGCCCTGCATCTACTCAGCTCTGATACACCTTTAGCAGTTATAACTAAATTTATTATAAAATGGCAAATCTTATTAAATATTTATCAATTAAAATGCTATTGATAGCTTCACTAGCTGCTGAGCTAAAATTATGCAAAGTAGTATCGCTCTTGCTTGGTCAGCCCATCTGCTCATCTCTTATGACTAACCTCGGCGCAGCTCATCAAGTTCAACAAACTGTCTAGGTTGACGTGGTCAAGTTGACTTCGGGGCAGCGCGCACATCAAAATTAATGATGCAATGAAAGCCGCTAAGTACCCCCGAAATGCAACAGGGCAACACTGATATAGCTGTGTAGATAGCCGTTTCAGGTGTGGCGCGTTGCATGTGGCACACGTGTTACGTGCAACGTGTAACGTTGACGCCCGCCACTGCGGAACAAAAAGGCTTGTGGTTGGCCATTCGAGGCCATTGCTACCTGTTGTTATTGTCCGCCAACAGAAGGTCCACATGTCAAGCGAGTTAGCAGCGGCAGCAGCAGCGGCAACGCGAAGGGAAAATCAATTTCAGTGTGCAGCAGCAGCAACGAGCGGCATTTAAAACGGATTTGCAACGCCAACAAATTAGTTACGCCAAAAGCAGCAGCTGCGCAGCCGCACGAATCAGCATTATTTCCGTAACTTTTAACGTGCCGGACAAGTGCACTCCCAACTACCTTGGGGATAGCTCGATAAAAGTGCGGAAATGCTTGACAAAAGATGGAAACAATTTAATGCTTGAAAAAATATTTGGGAAAGACTATGAGATGCCCTGCAGGAAAAACTAAAATATATAATAATTAAGAATAAATTAAAAAAGAAATTCTATGTGAAATATTAATATATATTATTAATATAATATAATATAATATTCTATCTATACTCACTCAACATCATGATATACGCGCCTTATAAGCCAGCTATTGGCATATTGACACTGGCCTGGTCTATACTTAGGGAACGTGGGCAGCGGCTTACCGGCGAAAGAGTGTGGAGAGAGTGGAGAAAGAGCGAGACGACTTGTTGGCAAACGCATTATGGGTCAGTAAGCCGCGTCTCTATTGTTGTGCAAAGTCAATAGACTTCTCACACACTTTTCTGGCCGCCGTGCGGAGGCGTCTGAAGGGCAGCCAGTGCACTCGTGATTGACATGCAACACGCGCTGGGGCGCCCACTTTTGGGGCATGCCACGCAGCAGCTTCGCTCGGCGTCGCTCTTGGCTTAGTTTGTAAACTGGGCGAGAGTTACTTTTTTCTCTCAGTTTCCTCTGCTGCGTTTTCCATTCTGTGTAATTGAAATTACGTGACACTTTGCATATGCACTGGATTTAAATTGAGTTTAGAGTTGGCCATTGGAGGTGGCGGTGGCGGGGGAGGTTTGATTGCGTGCCCATTGCGCCACGTGCGTCGTGCGACCTTTGTTGTAGTTCCTCTCGTTGTTGTCAGTGGCTTACCGAGCGTAGGTGGCAGCCCAGAACCTTAACAAGTGCACTCAAGTGCAGTCGACAGAATGAAAAATTCCCCTATCGACTAAGGTAAGGAGCAGCAGCACACACACACACGCTCGTATTCAGCTAGTCTTGCGACATGACAAAAAATAATGAATGAAAAAATGAATATAAAACCAAACTAATTAGTTGCAGGCGTGCTGGGTTTTAAGGAGGCACAGCGGGTAATTTGTTTATGCGGAGCGGGATTAAAGTCTGGGTAGTTCGACATAGGAAAAAAACAACAGCTGCATATATATATATACTTAAAGTACTAGACCAAGTACAGCTGAGACGTTATAAATATTTAATATGCCTCAGTTGGGGTAAAATTAATTTGCTACGGCTTAGGCGACATAAAGAGGGATTAACCATCCTCGAAATATATTATAAGAGTACTTAAAAATATAAAAAAAAAAACTTTGTCAGAAGTGGGATTCGAACCCACGCCCTCAGAGAGGACCAGAATACTCACTTTCACACACACCTTTCTATGAAAGGTAAGAGACGTAAAGCTCTTGAGTCTGGCGCCTTAGACCGCTCGGCCATCCTGACATATGAGAATATCGGGCTAAAAATCAACGTCACAGCACTGGCATATATCTAGTTTTATATTTTTATAGATCTGCATACATAATAATAGAAGACTAATTCATTTAAAATTTCTTTACACTAAGAACTATTTCGCAAAAAGTGATATAGCTTAGATTATATAGAACCAATATATGAATTATAGTAGTAGTTGTAATTGATAAATGAAAATAAAAAACAATTTAAGATAGAGTTTTTAAAAAAAATTCTTGTCAGAAGTGGGATTCGAACCCACGCCCTCAGAGAGGACCAGAACGCTCTACACACACCTCCTTTACGAAGGCAAGATTGCTCTTGAGTCTGGCGCCTTAGACCGCTCGGCCATCCTGACACGTTGGCAAAGGTGAGCAAATTTGTAAATATGAGCTAATGCAAAGGATCATTATTTAAAAACTAAAAATAATATTTTAAAATAAAATAAAATAGTTTATTTTACTATTAAGTATGCTCTTTAAGGTGCAGCACCACTTTGATATTGACTTGACGACTGCCAACCTTTCAATTATAATTATATACGTATTCTCTATCATACAAATGGTAGAAGACAAGTATTTATTTTTTTTGTAAATAATATTTATACAATGTAAATAATATTTAATAAACAAAATTACAGAGAAAAAAATTTTTGTCAGAAGTGGGATTCGAACCCACGCCCTCAGAGAGGACCAGAACGCTCTTAAACACGAAACCCTCTTTGCGAAGGCAAGAGTTTTAGCTCTTGAGTCTGGCGCCTTAGACCGCTCGGCCATCCTGACATGCGACGTTCGACGAGCTAGTAGTCGAGTTGATGTTTGTGTCTGTGAGAGTCTGCGAGCGTCTGCTATATATAGAACAAGTAATAATATTAGATAAGCGATAAGAGCACGCAACATTGAAGAGTATATTTAACAATTGTGCGCGGCTCTGTGTGTGTGTGAGTCAATGACTGTTAGAGCGTGTGCGTGTGCTTATGTGTCCGGCTGAGTTAACACCTAACGGCCTAGCAACACCTATTTTAAGATAATATATATAATTCATATGTACAGTAGCTCATGCAAGTATGAGAACAGTGAAAAAGGGGGCGTGGAATAAGGGTATGCGTGATGTATATTAATTATAATCATAATAATTTCAATAAAAGTAAATGAAATTATTGAAATATAATATAATATTAATTAAATTAAACGTAACATATTAATAATAATGTAAAAAATAGTACAATAAAAATAAAATAGTACAAATTATAGTAATACAATTAATAATAAGAATAAAAAAATAATTAAAATGCATATGAAGAATATAAAAATATAAATATATGGATAACCATAATAATTTTAGTAAAAATAATGAGAAAATATTAAAATATAATAAAAGTTAAATTTAACGTAAAATAATGATAATAATAATAATAAAAATAAAATTAATAATTAAAATTCATTTAAAATATAATTTATTATAATTATTTGTCTTTAGGCTTCTTGCAATTATCTTTTATCTGCCCAAACCACATTGATGTGTCTCGCACATGCTTTGCTCTGTCTGCTCGCTGCCAATTACCACTGTACCCGCACATGCTGCTCCTCAAATTTCAGAGGCCATTTTATGCTTGGCTTAAACGTTGCTAAAATGTAACCTGAGCGCCGCTTCCGGCAGGGCAATCAAAACGAACTCTCGCTGCTGCTGCTGCTGTTGCTGTTGCCCTCGGGCCTCGTCATAAAAATCACACAAACCGCAGCCAACAATTGATGCGCCACGGGCTCAAGTCAATTGCAGAGTCCGCCGGCGACGGCAGAGACGCGTGCTGAGAGAAGAGTTAACCACAGGCGGCTGGAGCGCCCTCCCGGCTGCATTTGTCAGCTATAAAAAAGAGAAGAAGAAGCGAAGCAGAGAGTATTCAATACTCGCACATTACGGACGGCCTATCAAATGCAGCTCCGGCAGTCGTCCGAATCGCCTGGGGCTTTGGCATTGAAATCGACAGCGCACAGCAGACAGACAGAGAGCGAGACTTGGGAACTCCTCATGCAAAACGCATGAAACAATGGGATTTACGTGCTTCCAGCTGTTATGGTTGCAATCGGATACATCGGCCCAAATGGGATACATGTGCACCAGCCACTGGCTGGGCAAATGGATTTTGGTCTCTGCATTTTAAACAGTAATGACAGGCATAAGCTCCGGAGGAGAGACTCCCCCTCCTCACATTCTCTCTCACTGCTCTGGTCAGCCAAGCCAAAAAGTTTGTTGTGTTAATTTTCAATGCATATAAATTCATTGGATGCTCCAGACAGGGGATCAGTCGGTGTCTCGAGTGGGGCGTCGGTATTCAAATAGCCACAAAGCCAGACCCGGCCGGTGTCAGCTCGGTCGCTGCACCAGACGCTTGCACTTTAAATGCTCCAGCTTTTGCCCGTCGCTCAACCTGTCAACAGCGTCTGGTAATCGAAGCCCTCGCCTTTTGTCCCCAAAGAGCAGGGCTAAATGTGAGTCCAGGTAATTGTATGCCTTTAATTGTTCTCATCATTCAAGAGGCCATACAGTGTCTAACTAATTAGAAGTGTTTGAGCGCTGAAGTTCAAGCTGAAGCTATCAAATTTCTGTGCTGTGTGAGTGAAACAATTGCAAAAAATAAGCATATACATTTATAATTCTATTTTTATAGTCTTATCAGTTGCAATACTAACCGGAACTTAAATATCTGAGCAACTATAACTATATATATATTTATAAAAATATAAAAAACTTAGTCAACTTGGGCTCGTCCGGGATTTGAACCCGGGACCTCCCGCACCCTAAGCGGAAATCATACCCCTAGACCAACGAGCCAGTTGAACAGCGAACGACTAAATCATTATATCAATGCAACGTAGTTGGCGCTCAAGTGCTTTCTTGTGTTTTTGTTGAATTAATTATGTATGCAAATGGTTGATTCAGCGAAAAACCCGTTTAACAACAAATTGAGGCATTTTATGGAGCTTGACTGGCATTATCAGTTAACAGCGCGTAGACCTTGCTGAACTCTGAAGATCACTTTGTCACATTGTCACATTGTCGCATTGTTTAAGTGGTTATTAGCTGCTAAATAGCTAGTTTAGACTTACAGCGGGTCGCTCCCATGGCTAATCAAGCTGAGTTTTTCTGACCCAACATCTGCTACATCCGCCAATATTGATTGGAAATCCGCCCCATATGCTGGCCGCGATAAATCTGAGTTTTGGCTATGGCAGCGGCAGCTGTGTGTGCCACGGAATCCAAAAATTATGCGCCAGCAGCGAGAGTCCATTTGCCAAAGTGGCGAACGGGTCGGGTCGAGTCCAGCCCGTAGCCAGGAGCAGCAGCAGCGCACACATCCTTTCGACTCTGCTGCGCCTTTTGTCACTGATTGTAATCTCTGAAAGCGCTGCTCGTTAACATTATTGTGCGGCCGGCCTGATAATGCATTGCTCTTTTTTATTTATTTTTCATTCTCTCTGTTTTTTTTTGTGCTAGCTGTTGCTCTTCGTATTGTAACAAATCATATGCCAAGTGGAGGGTGACCCGCATAAACTCACTTGATTCGCTGTGGTTACCCTGCTGTTGCAATTTGGCAGACGGACGACGCGATCTGTTGCACAGTGGGTAAAACTTTGATTGCATAATAAAATAATATTTTAGAAAGAATATAAATTGAATTTGAATTTAAATAATCAATAATTGTTATTAATTTTGAATTTATAACTTAAAAAAGTAAAATAAAAATTAATTAAAGTAATAAACTATATTTTTTTGTTTAAAAGAATTAACAATTTAATTTTATAATATAGTAAAATTTATAAATATTATTGTTAATAAAATAATAAAAAATATTATTTTATATACATATTAATAATACAAATAAAATGTATAATAAATAAAATAAATTAATTAATTATTAAAAAAAAAAATAAAGAAAGCGAAATAAAAATATAAAATTGATTTAACACATTTTTAGATAAAAATTATTTTTAAAGACAATTTCAAAACATTTTTAATAGTAGAATAAAAATGTAGTGTTTGTTTAAATAATTAAAAAAAGAAAGGTATTAGTTGATAATTTTATTCAATTTATTTTTAACAATTTATTTATTTTTTTATTTTAGCAAATTTAATTTTTTAAACTATTTTCATGAATTTCTACTTATCTTGCCCACTGTGCGCAGCTCTCAATCTGCTTTAGAGATACCCTCTGCCAAGGATACCCTCCCGTTTAAGGGATTCACTTCCACTGTGTGGGCCTCTTGCAAATATTTGAGCAAATGCTTAGGGGGCACACATCAAAGTTGGCCCAGTTAGAAGTTACCCAACCCTCTCTCTCCCCCTCTCTCTCGCTCATATGGTCAGTTTTTCAATTGATGTGCTCGGCAAACACACTTAAAATTTCTTTGCAACTGTTTTCGGCTACAAGGTACGCGGCGTAGTTGATAGCTTCATTAGGGTTTCAGGGGTTGCAAGCGGTTTTTTATGTCTTAATGCGGCCAAAAAGTTGCATGGCAATTTGAAGTGGTTGCTTTATTCGGGCAGAGCGAGCTGCGGGCATTCGCCCCCCGCCGGGCTCATTTGTTACGTCACAGATGTTATGATTTTTTTGCCTCCTTGCCATCCATTTAGCCTCGTTGTTTTTTGGCGGCTTGTAAGCGTTCGTGTAATTAAAATGTAGCCACTCAATCTAGGCGAAGGTTACATTAAGTTGGCGTCTCATTTGAATTCATTAGCCCACGCAGCTCACAGTTCGCATAGTGCGTAATTTTGCTCCTCAATGAATTTTCCATGTTTCGGTAGAGTTTTCTACTATTACTCATTTTAATTGCGCATCGAGTGCTGAGGGGTTTTCTTTTTATTTTTTAAGGGTAGCTACAGCACTGTAGTTGACAGCTCCCTTGCTCTACCTAATGGCACTGGGGACTTGGAACTCTAAGCTTGATGGCGCATAATAATGGTTAGCATAATTATATAAATAGTTAAATGCTTGAACCAGACTGCAGAGGAGTGAGGCTTGAAGTTGAGAGATAAAAGTATAGATGAAAAATACTTTAAGCTATGTTGAGGGTATAGAAATTTTCTTATAACTAATCATATCTATATACCGAGTCGCTCAACTGTATAGATAGAGCATAGTTTTTCTAAGGTTTGAAAATTTCTATCTCTTCAACAAAAACTCCGATTTGTATGAAATAAATTTTGTTATATAAGAAAATTATTCAGTTATGTGAGAAAAATGTTTCTGCATAATAAATTTTTATTTTATATACTTTTAAATTTATTTTTCAAGGGGGATGCTAAAAATACTTAAAAAAATTATTTAAAAAAATTTCAAACATTAAACAAAACTATTTTCTCAATACTTAATCCTGCCTTTTATATATCCTCTTAATATATAGTTCAGTTCAGCTCAGCTCAGCTCAGCTCAGCTCCTTAGACTGCGCCACCCATCTAGCCAATGTTGCACTCAGCGCGGCTCAGTTTGAAGTGCAGTCAACTTATGCAACATTAACACTTAATGCACACTGTGTGTTGTGTCTTCGGGTGGGCGGGCTGTGTGGCCACCTTTGCCCTCTGGCCGACACACAAGGCAGCCTTTGCTTAGCTGTCGGTTCTGTCTTCATCATCATCGCCATCATCTTCAAAGCCCAAGCGATTTGGTGGCCTTTAACAGCTCCTAGGCTGCGCCAACTGCATCAACTCCTTGCTGTTTACATAACCATGGCCGCATGCCACTTTAGTGGGCGTGGCCAGCAAGCAGAGAAACACTGTGCTAAATTTAATGCACGACCATATAAAGCGCTCCCATATGCAGCTCCCCAACTCCAACTCTAGCTGAAGCCTTGCCTAACTGCCCTTTCATCAGGTTTTCGGTCATATATTTTGCAGCTCGCGATTGTCGATCATGCCAGCGATGCTGGCAAAGATCCTACGAACCCATAATTACGATCTTTGTGTGAAATATATATATAAATATATACATATATATATATGAAATTACTCAGCGCAGCGTCTGGTATCTAGGCACGTTTTCTCTTCCTTCTGCTCCCTACGATCCGAACATGATTTAAAGGGCAGACGGCCTGCTCTATGCCAGTGTTTGTTGATTTTCCTGTTGAAAGTGATTGTATTTTATAGATTGTTTAACAAAGACTAGACGCAGTTGCTGTTGTTCCTGAGCATGTTTACCTCTTGCAGGGCCGCAGAAGATGCGACTTTGGTGGCGCACGATGAGAAATGTGTGGACCGCAATCCAGATGCAGGCAATGGCAAGAAAAATTGAAAGTGCTGCGCAGTGTATACAATAAATAAGTCAGGGCATGCGAAATTATATTCGCTCTGGAGTTGCAGCAATAAATTTTCGCTATAGACAATATGAGCTTATCAAGATCATGGGCGGAACTGGAGTGGAAGCAGGAGCAATGGGAACTTCCTAAAGCTGGGAATTGCCTTTAAATAGAAGCTATACTTGTTAAATTATATATATTATATATATTTTTTACTCTGTGTAAAAATGAGAAATGAATTCTAGTTATGCTGTGTAAAAGAAGGGGTGACCAAGCAAGTCTGATAGTATTTACAATGCTTATCTTTCAGCAACTGTATAAGTTATTATTAATACTTAACTTTTAAAATGTTAAATAAAGCATGCCAAATAGTATAAAGTATAGTTTGGTATACCAAACATTTAAGTTGCCGAGATAAAACTGCATATATGTATTCAGTTGAATCACAAAAGTGCCAAGCCAACACAAGCTTTGCTCTCAAAACCACTAACAGCCAAGTTGAGAGTACTGTTGGTATGCTGTTATACTTTATACCAATTGGCATAAGTGCAGCTTCTAAATAAAATTAAAATTAATTATATATCTTAAACCATTTCTGATAAATAGCAACTTATTTTCCTATCACACTTATGCGGTCACCCCTTAAAGCAGCAACTTTTCAGCTTGGAGCTCTATTTCGATATATTTTCTGCTATATATACTATATTTACTATACCAAATCAGCTGCATTTCTAGCTAGCATTGGCCAATGGCTCACTTAATCAAAGCCAACTCCAGTGAGTACTTCAATCAAGCTCAGCAGTCCAAGGGTGCAGCGTTTATCTAGCAGCTGAAATGAGTCAACAATCCGCATATCATCAAAATTTATAAAGCTCTACCCCACATGATGATGATGATGAGCGTAGGGGCGCTGTCCAAAAAGCTTAGTGCATAATGCGCCCCTAAAGTCGCCCGGCAAAACGGTAAATATATGAATTGGCTTTTGAGCTGGGCCATGGCCAGGGTCTAGAGTGGGCTTAGAGAGAGAGAGAGAGAGAGAGAGAGAGAGAGAGCAAGCGGACAGTCGCGCCAAATGGCTTTATGTGCTTCAGTAAATTTACACCTCGTAATCGAGATGAGTGTTCCGCCCACTCAAAGGACTGCCGAAAAAAAGGAGCAGCTGTTACATGCCAAAGATTAGCGCCGCTCCGAGCTTTGCTCGCTGTCGCACAAATTTTCATTTTTACGAGCATGAAGGCTGAGCGTTAAAGCCAAACATTTGGCCATTTGAGTTATGGGTCAAGCGGATTGCGACAGGATGCGGTACAAGTTGGCCAGGGCCAAGTCAATTATATATATATATATATATATATATATAGGAATAACAACAGCAGCAGGCAGGCAGGCAAACACGTACATCAGCTCCAATGAATGGTGTTTGCCCTTGCTGGAGTGCAACAGGGCAACAACGGCATCGGAGGAACACCATTAACTGATTTGCATTTCAATCTTAGCCAAGCGATGCTGGCGGCATGTGTTTAGTTTCGGCAAACCCGTTTCTCGGCCCCCAACTGGAAAAAGGCAGCTGCAACTGCAGCCAGAGCTGCTGCCGTGACACGACCGGGGCCCGACTGCATATTATTGGGGCGCATCTCTAGGCAGCTGCCGGCAACAACACTTGCCAAGTGAGATCCCGACCCTCGACTTCTTGTGCTTTGGTTTTGCTTGCACCGTGACTTAAAATGCAAATGAAAATGCAATCATTGTTTAATCTCGTACAGCGCCAGCAACAGCAGCAACAGCAACAGTTGCTGTTGTTACGATCGCCAGTGAAGCATCCAGCAACAACTCGCAACATGTTTGCCATGCCCGATATGAGATTCAGGAAGCTTCAGCTACAGATACACCATTTTTGATAATATACAGAGAGGTGACTGGCTGAAGTGGTTGCAGTCGCTCTGCCAGACAGACGCTGCATCCAATCCATGTTACATGGACCACAGGCCCCCCTTCCATGCTGATGCAACTCAAGTTTGGGGCGCTGTGTGATAAATTCTTGGCTTCAGCGCGCACCGAGAGCAACGCCGCACAACAAACGGACTTCTACAAGACTTTTCTATCAAATAACATGAAAATTAGATCGCATTTTGGGATTGCAATTGCTGCTGTTGCTGTTGCTGTCATAAGCCAGCAGAGCCAGCCAGCAGCAGCTTGGCCAGCCAGATTGTGCAGAAAGAATTGGTAGCTAATGCGATGGCACGATAATAAATACATTGAAAAATTGGATACCAACTGGATGTTTCGAGCGGTGTTGATAAGTGCTAAAGATATTCGAGGGAACAGAGCAGAGAAAATGCAGCAATAAATTTTCAATATATACAATATGAGCTGGCAGGGAAATGTGCAGTTAAGAGCTTCCTAAAGTTGAGAATAGTCTTTAAAAAGAAGCAGTACTTGTTAAATCATATATATTATATATAACTTTTATTCATTGATGAAATAAGAAGTGAATTCTAGCTATGCTGTGCAAGAGAAGGGGTGACCACGCAAGTCTGATAGCATTTACAATGCTTATCTTTCAGCAACTATATAAGTTATTATTAATACTTAACTTTTAAAATGTTAAATAAAGCATGCCAAATAGTATAAAGTATAGTTTGGTATACCAAACGTTCAAGTTACCGAGATAAAACTGCATATATGTATTCACTTGAATCACAAAAGTGAGAGCCCAACATAAGCTTCGCTCCCAAGACCGCTAACAGCTAAATTAAGAGTACCGTTAGTATACAGTTATACTTTATACCAATTGGCATGAGTGCGGCTTAAATATAAAATTAAAGTTAATAATATATCTTAAACCTTCTCTGAAAAATAGCAACTTATTTTCCTATCGCACTTATGCGGTCACCCTTTACTGCAGCAACTTTTCAGCTTGGAGCTCTCTTTTGAGATACTTTAGACTATATATACTATATTTTTGAGTAATTCATGTTCAAGAACTGGTTTTTATATAAAATAAAAAAAGAATATTGTTTATATATATTATGTTTCTATATAAATTTGGTTTAATATTATTATATAACTTTTTTGACTGCATCTAAAATGTTAGCCGCTCTCCATTTGGCATTGCTAGATAATGTATACATCCTATTCAATTTGCACATAATTCAAGGATTGCTAAAACTAAACAAAATATTGTTGGCCAAGGCCATTTGTCTGCCCATCGCTCGATCGCTGGCCCCCGCATCAAGTTTCTGACCTTCGTGGCGAATCTAATTGGCAACGCCTTTTGCCACTGCAAGTGACAGGAAACATTCATGCCCAGTGCCGGGAAACTAATTAACCTGAAAACAAAATGTTTTTTTTTCCAAGGAAATGATACAATTTCGCGCGCCCAAGCCACACACAAACACACACACACACACACACACACACACAGAGCAAGTGAGGCCCTTAAAAAAACACATTTTATTTTACGGCTGGCTAACAAATAAGCAAAAAAATAAAAAATAAAAAACCGAAGCAGCTTATGCCCAGCAGCTGCCTAAAAAGTAAAAACAGAATAAGCCCAGCCAGCAGGCAGCTACCGCTTATCCGCATCCGCAGCCGCAAGAGCATCCTCAAAGCGCGGAGTCCTCGTCAAGGCCGTTGGAGCCACACACACACACAAAGTCTTCAGCGACTGGGCCCCTTGATGCCACATCAACAGCCTCGTTGTCATCATCATCATCATCATCATCATCATTATCGTTGTCGACGTCAGTGTGTTGTCGTTTATCTTGGCTTCATTATCGCTTCATTAATTGCTAATTAACCATGTTCTACATGCCCCATTCGAAGAGCGCTGGCTTTTTATAAAATGTGCAAGGCGTGGAAATATTACCAGGCCAGCTCGCTGGCTGGCTCGGCTGGCTGGCTGGCTCCCTGCCCGCCTTGTTAGTTGGCCTTTTTGTAAGTGCAAATAAGTCGAAATCATGCCAAGTGAACGCGCCCCGCGTTTTATCGCGCTTTAATCTAATGCAATTTGTAAATGGCATCAGGCGCAGGCGGACAGCAGTCAGGTTTGGCCAGAGCCCACAGAGACAGCCAGAGGGAGAGAGAGAGCGAGTGTAACTAGGCCAAAGGGTCTCTCTCCCCCCTCTCTCTCTCTCTCTGTCTACTTCCCACTTCTCACTTGCCACATAAATTAAAGCAAATATTTTTGCTTATTTATTTGCCTGTTGCCGTTGTTGACCAGCCGCAGGCCAATTAATTAATTTATGAAAGCAGCCAAACAAAATATACACAAACACACACACACACATACATTACATATATATGTAAAAGAAATGTGAGAGTGAGAGGCAGCGAGTGGGCCGCGCAATCAAAGCGCATATGTAATTAGATCTAGAGTATTGAATATGTAAACAGAGCTAGAATGAAAACTGGGAGACGATGTCAATGAAAGTGAGACGCAATTAGCTATGTAAAGCAAACGGATAACAGAAGTAAGAGGGTGGATGATGTTAGGTTGATGATGTTAAGCAGATCATGTTAAGTTGGTGTCTCATAGGCAATGAGAGTGAGACATAGTTATGTATGTATGATAACAGGTAGAGAGTTGCAGAGTATGTTATGTTAGCCTGATGATGTTAGCCTGATGATGTTAGACTGATCATGTTAATCTAATGTTAATTCAACTGTTGTTTTTCAAAATTTATATTTTGAAATATTGTTGAAGCTTCAGACTAGCTTCTGAATGTATTTATAATATATTTAAAAGAGAGCATAAATAATATAGTTATAAGAAAAATAATACTAAAAAAATAAATAAAAACAATAAAAAACAATAAAATAAATTTATAAATAAGAGTAATAATAATAAAAATAAAAATACTAATGAAAAAAAAAAATAAAATAAAATAAAAATAAAAATAAAAAATAAAATAAAAATAAAAGTAAAATTAAAAATAAAAATAAAAAAAATAAAATTAAAAGTAAAAGTAAAAATAAAAACGAAAATAAAAATAAGAGCAAAAATAAAAATACAAATAATTAATTAATAATTTAATTTTGTTTTAAATATAAAAAATAGTAAAATATTTGTATTGATGTTGTCTTAAAAATAAAAATAAAAATTATAATTAAAATAAGAATAATAATAAAAGTAAAAATAATAATACAAATAAATATTTTATTTTTTTAAATATAAAAAATATATAAAATTTATAAAATATTTGTATCGTTGTCTTATGTTAATGTTATGTCTTAAAAATAAAAATAAAAATAAAAATAAAAATAATAATAAGAATAAGAAGAAAAATAAAAATAAAAGTTAAAATATAAGTAAAAATATAAGTAAAAATAAAAATAAAATTAAAAATGAAAATAAGAATGCAAATAAAAATAAAAGTAAAAATAGAAATACAAATAAATATATATATTTTTTTTAAATTAAAAAATATACAAAATTGTAAAATATTTATATCGATGTCTGTTAATGTTATGTCTTATGTATCGATAAGTAGCCTTAAGCAACGCTGTAGTCTTAACATTTTTAACTTAAGAACAATTATCGAGAGGCAACTCAGAACCAGCTGTTCTCTTCCGGTAATGCTGCAATGAGACAGATTTTTCTGCGTGACAGCGAATATACAAGAAAAAAGAATTAATTCGAAGTTTAAAAATTAAATAAATTTTATTTTGTTAAAAATATTAAAACAAGATTCTATTTTAAAATATTTTCAAGGTATTCGATTTTTTCTCTTATTATTATATAAAATATATGAAGAGAAACTCAAATTCCAGGCATTTTCTATAAATTCTTCAAGAGTTTGCTGTTATTTGAGTCCAATCAGAAGACTCAAGACACGCTCTGGACATAGGTCAGTTTTCCCTAATTCCAAATTGATTTAAGTTCTTGAACATATACATATACATATGTATATATGTATATATAGAGGTATATATGTCCACATTCCAAGAACTTGGCATTCATTCCATTAAAAAACCCAACAGCTTTCACCCTCTCGTTATCTCTTGTAATCATATCATTATTTCACTCAAACATAACCTGGCTGAGCAACACCTTATGTAAAATACATTAGGGCTTAGCCAAAAGACAACCGAATGCGGCTCCGGCCAACGCCTTGGTGTTGACTTGTTAAGGCCACGTAAATAGGCAAAAGGATTTTCCACTTGAAGAGTGCCAAGACAAGACAAGAGAAAAAGAAGTCAAAAAAAAAAAGAAGAAGAAGTGAAAAGGAGGCAGCAGCAGCTAGGTCTCTTTGACTTACACTTGTGTTGCTGCTGCTCTTCCAGTTGGCTGCGCTGGGTGCCAGCTTTTGGTGCCAAACCGCAAAAGGCGCAACGCGCGGAGCAACTGGTTAAAAGATTAACCAGCAGCAGCAGCCGGCAGCCAAGTAGAGCTGATGAGTTGAGTGAGGCTGGCTGTGGGGCCTGGCAAGTGACCGTGGCAGGGTCCTGGTCCCGGTCCTGCTCCCGCTTGTGGCACGTTTAATTAAATCAAAGTTAATTAATGCTAACGTATTCATAAACAGGGTCATCAAACACCAAAACGCCAGTCAGTCAGTCCTTCAGATGCTCGCCTCCTTTGTGTGTGCTTGCCTTACTTTGTATAATTATGTAATATTTTTGCCTGACGGAGCTTGGCTGTTGAATATGCAACAGCCGAGAGTCAAGAGCCAACAGACGACAGAGCCCCTGCCCCAAGTCCAAGTCCAAGAATCCCTGTCAGCAACAGCTACTCGATGATGCAGCAGCCGCGCGTCGCATCAATGGGCGCTGCTCGGCGATAATTATGCCGAAAAGGCTTAAAACAAACTTTTCGACTTTGTGCAATTAAAAAGAAATATTTCAAATATTTATATACATATTTCGCAGGAGCTACAATTAGAGGAAATGCCTGGCGGGCCAACAATGTCAACATGGCCGACTTTCAAGTTCTCCTCGGTATACATATATATCTTCAAAGTCGCTCTTTGAGTTTTCGCTGTCATGGAATTTAATTAGGCTGAGCAGAGTTTGCGCCTATGAGTTGGGCTCATCCATAAGTCGATGTCACCATCAATGGGACAACATCTCATCTGCTGTAATTATTGCCATCACTTGTAAATGCATCAAAGGATTAAGTGCAAGGCGAAAAAAATCTGGTGCAAAGAGAAATAAATAGATCCAAAAATCTGGCTGCGTTAAGCTGGCATTCGCTGGAAATGCGGCATTGAATAAATGCGCTGCATTAAGAGAGCTCATGAAAAAGTGCTGGATTTTCCGACGTTGCGTCCTCCGTTGATATTTTAATTTTCATATTTTGACACGTCGCGTTCGGCGGCAAAAAGCATTTCAATAAATCAACAGAGCGCCATCAATTTGTGTGCTCATAAAAATGGATGCGGCCGCAGTTATTTAAAGCGCGAGCAGCAAAACAAAGCGATCGAGTCATTTATTTTTATGCGCACATATTGAATAAAGTAGAATATTAAAACATAATCCCGGGCGCAAGTGCGAGTACATTTTAAGCTCAATTATGAGGAGGTGGAGCCTTGCAGGGACTCCCCTATCATGCATTGAATTTATGCATTACACAGTTGCGCCCATAAATATATACATATATTTATTCATCGACGATATAAAAAGTGAATTCTATTTAGGCTGTGCAAAAGAAGTGGTGACCACGCAAGTCTGATAGTATTTATAATGCTTATCTTTCAGCAACTGTGTAAGTTATTATTAATACTCAACTTTTAAAATATGAAATGAAGCATGCCAAGTAGTATAAAGTAAACTTTGGCATGACAAACATTTAAGTTACCGAGATAAAACTGCATATTTGTATTAAACTAAATGACAAAAGTGTGAGCTCAATACAAGCTTTGCTCTCAAGACCACTAGCAGCCAATTTGAGAGTACTGTTGGCATACTATTATACTTTATACCAATTGGCATGAGTGCAGCTTATAAATAAAATTAAAAGTAATAATATATCTTAAACTATTTCGAATAAATAGCAACTTATTTTCCTATCATACTTATGCGGTCACCTTTTACAGCAGTAACTTTTCAGCTTGTAGCTTTATTTTTATATACTTTAGACTATATATACTATATTTTTGAGTAATTCATGTTCAAGAATTGTTTTTTATGCAAAATAAAAAAGAATTCTGTATATATATATTATATTATTATTATCTATTATATAACATCTATATTGTGAGCCTCTCTTCATTTGGCATTGCTAGACAATTTTATGCTATATACATGGAATTTAATTATATATATATATTTATAAATATATAGTTTTACATTATTAACAAAATTTAATAATTTATAGGCACAGTTAAGGTAGGAGTCTCTATATAGCGCCACAAATACGAATAAATCGCATACACTGGGCGTCATCAGGATAGCGCACCCTTCACTTTCACCCTAAGTGTTGAATATCTGCCATAGTATTTGAGCTAGAGTACTAAAATTTGATTTATATTAAGCTCTGTTTTGTTGGTGATCAAATAAAAAAAGAATGGGCTCTGTATCGTTTCAGGAAGTATTTTAAAAATTTGTTTAAAAGACAGCTAACAAGGAAGGCTTGCTAAAGTCGCGTTATCATGGTAGCGTACCCAAATTCAAAAGTTAATATGTCGCTCAATTTGGCAACCACAGTTGCCAAATTTTTTATGTAGACCACAAATTTGATTTACTTTTAGAAAAAAAGTACTTTAATATAAATACAAAGTCTAATTTTTGCAGGAAATTTCAAAGATTGAAGTTCACTTTGATTCTCGACTCTCTGAATATTGAAGCAGAAATCCAAGCTCTATGAGCAGCGCTCGAATGGCATGCTATACATATATACATATATCTGATATCAGCACAAGTTATCAAAGTTTTATAGAACATCTAAATGCGCCCAGCTTTCAGCCCGTTAAACTATCTGCTACAAAATGGCGATGTAAACATCGAAGCGAACCCAAACAACATGACAATGAACAACTTTTTAAATGCAACGCTGAAATTCGTTTTTCTCGTTATATATTTATTATTTAGAGATTTCAGTTGGGTTGTTTGTTTTAAGTTCTCCACTTTTTGTTGCCGGCAAATATTTTCAGCTGAAACTATGCGCGCGGGTATTACGAGTATCCAATGCACACGGATTCGTAAACATTTATATGGCTAGGCAGCGATGTTATCTAAGCAATAAAACATTCAAAGGATTAAATACTTTGGTGAAATCGCTTAAAACATTTCGAAAATAGTTTTGACTCACACACAGTGGGAGGGGGGCGAGGGCGAGGGCGCCCTTCGAATGGCAAACAACAACAAATTGGAGCAAACAAAATATGGGGGCTTAGAAGTTGCAAGTGGTTCGATGTGGTTGGGGCTGGGGGGTTGGGCGGTTGTTAGTACAGCGTGTCAGCTGTATATAGTTTAACCTATTAAGAGTTAGATTATGGCAATGGGTTATATAATAAGAGATATTTGTTTTTTTTTTTTTGTTGGTTTGAAAAAGTTATTATATAGGTCTATGGGTGTTGTAATGGCTGGAATTGGAACGAACTGGAAATGAGCAGATGAAGTATATAAAGTATGATATATTTAGAGCTACATATAACTACAGTTGGGCATGCTGTGCTGGTAGATACTTTAAGCTGAAGAAAAGGTTTGGTAAGGAAAATATCTAAATATTGCCATGAAGAAGTGGCTCATAGAGAGTGCTTATAAAAGGCTTATTCAACTTAATTTTTTCAGCTAGCGAATATCACTTTGAATACCCCTCTCCATTTCCCACACCCTCTACAGAGTATAACTAAAAAAAGTGACTGTGACTTGCCAGCTGGCAACTGGCTGGGGCGAGTCGCTCAGCCAGCTGCTGCGGCTCCTTTTATGGGCGCTTTGAAGCGTGGCTGCATATGCAATTACATTTTACAGCAGCAACAAAGTTGATAACAAACAAAAAATGCAAAAAAAAAAAAAAAAAAATATGTATATATATATATATGTATGTATATATATATATATATATATATATATATATATATATATATATATATATATATATTTATATATATAAATGTATGAAAAAGAGAGTGGAAAGTAAACGGAAGCGAGATGAGATGCAAGCGGAGCATTCAGCAAAATTTGGAGCGTCAGGTTTCGTTATGGATGCTTTTCCCTTTTATTTTGCGCATTTTACTTTATTTTTTTGCTGTTTGTTTTCTAAACTTGCATAACAAATCGCTGCGAGAAGCTTTTCAATTCAAATGAGTACAGAAAAAATATAAGAGAGGAAGGAGAAGCCAAATATTTTATGCATGCAGCCAGAGCTTGAGTTGCAGACAGCTGCCGAGCTGCCGAGCTGCCGTCCCCTGGCAAACAAAGTGTGAATGATGCACTTAGCTTGCGAGTCGGCAAAAGCAAAGCAAATTTATTGAAGAAATTAAATATTATTATGGAAAGCAATTAATGCGGCGGCGAGGTGTGGCGCCATTTGGCAGAACACTAAACATCAGGCCTAGTGCGAGATGGCAGCGCCCTGATAAGGCCGTGACTAATGCCAGGGCAGGACCTGGCCCAGGGTGGAATTGGTACAACACTGAGCGCTGGGTGTGTGGAATGCATTAAAACAAAAGGCGCTCGGAAAATTTCATTAAAGAGCAACAAAAGCGTCTAAGTGGGCCAGCCGAAAACATGTGCTGCACGCATATTAGAGGCAGTCTTCGTGGGCTATGCAGCTCCATAATTCATTAACGATTATGCACGAGGCCCAGAACACAGCAGCGATTAGTGTGAAAATTTGTGTTAATTTTGTTGCGAATGAGCCCCCAAAGAAAATGTGTGTGGAAAATGGCCAGCGCTGGGCTGGGTATGGGCTGCAAATCTGCTTGACAAGATTTATAGATTTTTGCAACGAGTCATCACTCATACGGCCAGTTGACTGAACCCTCTGTCTGTGGCCAGTCTGTGGCGGGCCAGCAGCAACTGCTTTTCGGCTGCCAGAGTTCAAAAGGGTAAGAGGCGGACTCGAGAGCCCGAGCTTTAAGTGCCCTCAAGAAGTTTGGCACAAGGCGAGAGGAAGCCATGACGAAATATAGTTTCAAGCGGAATAATCAAAACTGAGTGACTTTAAGCAGAGTTGAGGTCAGTTTTTTGTGAAAGCAGAGGGCATGTAGTAAGTGGAAAAGTTGCTGAAACATAGGCCTTATATAGCAGGTACTTTGGGACTTCTTTCTGTACCTTATAGATGCAAATATTGATGCGAGTTCATATGAATATTTAATGAAAATGGCCTAGTTATGCCAGACAGGTACTCTCCCTCTCCCACTCTCCCACTCTCCCACTCCTCCATTAAACCCGAGTCAATGTAATTGCAGAACTCCCCCAAGTACCGGCCCAGAGGAGCGCGTGCCATCTATTATGTTAATAAACTTACCACAGCGAAAGCCAACCCCCGGCTAGTTCCTATATGTCGTCTCGGTTGCCATCTTGTAAAATGTAAAATCAACATCGCTTCCTTCCACACAATCAACAATGATTTCTTAATAAAAAGCCGCTTCCCAATGGCGGGCATGAGGAACCAAAACCTTCCAGCAGCTTGTGCATAATACAATTTTTGACTCAGTCTGAGACTGAGAATAAAATAGTAATGGTTCGTTGACTGGGCTGGGCTGAGTGGGTGGCTCGACAGCGCTCAGTACTTTGGCATTTTTTTAATACCCAAGTGTCCCCGTCTCGCAATAAGTGCGCTGCGCAACACTGCACGCATACAAATGAGGCCGAGCCAACTCGTAGGGTTGAGCCTGAGGACCCGGTTTTGGGTAGGTAGAGCCGGGAAGGCATACGCAAAAATGCGCGGACATAAATCGGAAATACATAAATTATTAAACGTCTCATAATACAAAATATTGCGCTGCACGTCCTTCTGCCTGGGCGCAGACCCGCTGCTAATGAGCCTTCCTCACGGGTTTATGTGGCCGAAGTTACAAGAAATCCGAGTAGACTCAGACTAATATAATATGTCTCTTAATTTGGACAAGTTGGCGGAACGATGACAGTAATTGTCAGCTGCGTTTATGCGGATCCGTGTCTGCAGCTTGAAGATTTCCTTCTTAAGGCATTTCACGTTTCGGCAGATCATGAAACGGCAAACGCCATAAACCTGTCAGCTGTCAAACAATAATTGTCAGCTTTGTTATGGCTCTAATGCCCGAGTCCTGCCTTCTTTTTTGCCAAACACTTCCGCTTCCGAATGGCATTTTGCTTGGGCTTCACGATTTATTTTCGAATTTCGGCTGCGTTCCTCTCGTGCCCTGCCTTGGGCTATATTAGTTTTGTCGTGCAGTGTGTAATGCATAAGAGATTATATTATTATTGTATTATATATTATATTATTATAATATATTATATTATATATATTATTAGTACTGTATATAGTCAGCTCTATCTATGGTATAAGTGATTGATCGAGCCGTTAAATTTAATTAAAACTATGCGTGAATCTTTTTTTTGTTCTATAGAAAATATAGCAATATGAACTAAGTAATAATCGGTTCTTGTGTACTATATAATATAGATATAATAATATAATATAGAGTCTATATACAATATAAATATATAAGTCATATCTATACCTAGTCCTGGCTTATCCTGATCATACTAATCGTCTTGCTAGGAAAGCCAGGGTCAGGATCTACCACGTCCTAGTCCTAGTTCAGCGACTAGGACTAGGTCCTGTGCCTAACTACTCTTAGCTAGACTAGAATCTAGCCCTAGTTCTAGTCCTTGTCTTACCTAGTCGTTGCACTGGGACTAGGACGTGGTAGTTCCTAGCCTAATCTACAGGCACTCGAAGTGTAACCAATTGAAAAGCTCACACATTTAGTTTGCAAAATTACTTTTAGTTAGTTCAAAGAACAAAATGTGTGAAAATAATACAAAATTCAGAATGAATTCACTTTTTACACTTCCAGTGCCAGACCCTGTGGCTAAGAGTAGCCAGGCACAAGTATATGAATTAGTTCCTTGTCCAAGCTAGTCCTTAGCCTAGTTCGAGTCTTTGTCGTAGCTCAAGACCTAGGGCTTGTTCTAGGTAACTAGAGTAGACCTCTGGAGTCCTAGCACTAGCTAGACCTGATCATAGCTTTGCTTTGTTCTACTTCCACAACTAGTCTAAGCCTTACTCCCAGTCTTAAGATTAGCTTTACTATCAATGCTAGTTCTATTCCTGCTCCTCAGCTCAGTTCTTAAATTGCTTAATACAAATATAAATATATATATATATATAAATAAAAAAAATAAAAAATATGTATAGATATATATAAATAAATAAACAAAAAAAAAAAAAAAAAAAAAAAAAAAAAAAAAATAATATATATATATATATATATATATATATATATATATATATATATATATATATATATATATATATATTTATATATATTTATATATTTATTATATATATATATTTTTTTAAATTATTTATTATATTTTTATATATATATTTATTTATATATATATATATATATATATATATATATATATATTTTTTTTTTTTTTTTTAATATATTTTTTAAATTATTTATTATATTTTTAGGTATATATTTATTTATAATGACTATAGAAATATATTTCTTAGAGCGTAAGTCCCACGTCCAGCAGAACATACAACCTTCGGCGTGCCAAGCACAGTCATACTCTCTTGTTTCTTTTTATTTTTTGACAACTTCACTTGGGGTATGGGCTTGGGTGTGGGAAACCCTCGCCCTGTGACTGTGTGTGCATGTCAAGTAGCAATTGAGACGAACGGCAGGCATTTGGCTCGGGTATGCGTATTCGCAGTACATATATGACATCTGACTTCCACTTGTCAGAAAATATTTGCTTTCCAAATACAAGGCGCACTCCGGGTCCGGGTCGACCCGGCGCCCTTGTTTCTCTGGGCACAGTGGGACCGACTTTACGCACGAGTTGCAATCTGTTCTGTCTCTCTCTCTCTCTCTCTCTCTCTCTCTCTCTCTCAGCTGCCAGCTAGCTCGCTCTAACGCACTGGCCTTATCTATTTTGTCTTTCTGTGCTGTCAGCTATAGATTTTTCACAGTGTACGCCTGTGTGCGTGTGTGTGCGTGTGTTTCGTTAAATTGATAGAATAAATGAGCATAAATTGAAAAAAGAAATATCGACGAAACAACAACGAAATCGGGCAACTGCAACCCCAGAGCGTGTCGGAAGGGGTGGCTCGCCTTTCAGTGCCTGCTCCCTGGGCCACATATGGGCAATTATTTAGTGCTTTGGCACAACTGAGACTGGGAATTTGCCTCGCACGACACAGACACTCTCCCCAAACCGCCATTACTATCGATTTGAGGGTGCATTACCTACTGGTCGAGGGCATCTTGGCAAAAAGTTTTCATTGAATTGCATGCAATCAGCACTGGCTCGCCTCCAAAGGACTCTCTCTCGCTCTCTCTCTCGCAATTTAAGGAACCCATAATTCTATCCCCTAGGAATGCAGGGAAATAGGTCCGTTTATTATTCGGCATTCAATGGCCACGCTTCCTGCCATATTTCGCTCCCATCGCGTGTGTTGCCAATTTGTTCGACATTCATTGACGACGCCCGTGGACGTGTGTGTTGCTGTCCTCCCACCCGGCCGGCTCCTGGCTGCAGTCGCGGCCTGTCGTCGCGCTGTTTGTTCTCAAAACCAAATTTAGACGTAATTAAATGTGAATTGTTTATTTAAGGCGCACGCTCGAGCCGTCCAATCCGGCACAACTAACAGCTCGCAGGCGTGTTGGCAGCAGCCTGGCTTCAATCAAGCCGTCAGCAGCCGGAGCGAACTCCACAACGGCATTTCCGACGGCTTTCTTTGGCACAACTTTTGCACAATGCCGGGGCCCGCAGACTGCACTCATTTGGCTGTTGTTGTTGCGGGTGTTGGCGGCGACGGCAGCGACGGGTCGTTGCTGCAATTATTGCCCCGTGGCAAGTTTCAAATGAAAGCAGGTGTGTCAAATGTAAACTTGCCAGCTACCAAAAGGGCGCCCTCTGCACGGCCGAGCCGAGCTGCTTAAGCAAACAACGGCATTGCCTGATTGGCTCCAAAATGCAGCTGCAGGGCTGGGCAGGCCCTGCACCATGTTGCCGTTAATAGAATTTTTCATGAGCTACGGCGACGCATTGGCATTGTTCGGGTCGCAGTCAAAGTTCCTTCAAATTACTTTATAAGTAGTTAATTTGATTGGGTTGGACTGGAGCTGGGGCTGCCTCCCTTTGTGATATGAGCCCAGGCAAACTTTGGAGTCGCCTTAATCGCTGGGGAGGCAACTTTGTAATGATGTTTATGAATAGCTAACTGACGAAAAGTAGGTGTATAGAACAGAAATTAAGTGAGACTTGGGCTGAACTTTGCGGCAAACAGATACTCAGCGAGGTCAATTGTTGCGACTGATAAAAGGCTGGGAAAAAACGTGGCCAAAACTTTGTAATTTAAAAAGTTTGTGGTCAGCCGAGGCTGGCAGCAGCTTAAAATAGTTAGTGCTAAAGGAAGTGGCTATTTATAGACTATGTGAGCAAGACCTAAAATAGCTGAGTGACAAAGGCATATTTGGACTGGAAGTATTTAATGATTTAATGAAAGTCACATTAGGCCTGCTGTGATTCGTTTTTGTACCCTCTCAAGAGCATAGTCGAGGCAAAGGGTGCTAATATCGAGCAAAAGTGAATTGATGCTGAATTGTGTTTTATTTTCACAAATTTTGTTCTTTGAACTATTTAAAAGTAATTTTCCAAACGGAATATATGAGCTTTTCAGTTGGTTACACTTCGAGTGCCGCACTCCGCAGTAGAGTTTTACCTTAGCCAAATTCTAGCTATGAGTAGAGATATAAAGGAGACCAAACTACTCTACAGTTCAGCTAAAACTCTGCTTAGTTTCTATCTTTTTATTATGCTTCCTCCTCAAGTCTCCTCAGCTTGCCCGCCGCGAACTGATTGATCCCAACGGAACTCTGGCATCCAATAAATATTTCAATTTCCTGAGATTTTTGGTTGACTTGACGCCGTTTTGTATCAAATGACTTATCAAGTTAATGTGATTTGGGGTTTTAATGAATTTGCAGAAATTAATTTCCAAGCCCAAGCGATGCCTGCAACTGATATCAGTCTGGGCTGCGCTGCTGCCGCGGCATTATCGGGCGTCGTGCGACATCGTTATGAGGCATGTGCCGATAAAAGTAATATCCTGTAAGTGACACGTGTCGATGCAGTCATGCGCATTGGGTTTAGCTAGCGTAACTAACTGAAACCTCAAACTCATGCAGCGAGTTGGCAGCCCCGTGACAGCCAGGAAAACAGCTTGGCAGCCTCTGGCCAAGGACTCTGCAGGACTCTCCATTGTGGCGCTTGTTTGTACAGCGTTGCTAATGTTCTCACTTCAATAAACAACGTTTTTTTTCCTGCGTCCTGCCCAAAATGAGCAGCGCTGCCCTGAAATGCAATTGCATTGGCTGCGACAATGTCCTTAAGCCCTCAAATGGGCTGCCTCGCCCGCCTCGCCGTCTTTTTTCGAGGGTGGCTAAGCAATTGGCTTCGGCTACGTGAATTTATGAAGCATAGCGAAAAGTGCAATGGTCGGTGCCAGCCAGCAGACAGTGGTTCGTGTTGCAGTGGTTTTGCTCCGGGGCTTATCGCCCCTCGATAGCCACCACGGTCCACCCCCTGTTTACTCTGCTGTCGCTAATTGCTTGATATATGGTTGTACTTGTTTATACTTACTTATGTCTGGCGGTAGTTGTCGTTATGGCCCAGTCATTAAGATGTGCAACCCCGCAGCACGGGCTGCTTAAACCTGTCCTGTTAAATGGGGCGCACGGCAGGTGGAAGCCAGTCAAAGGGACTCTGCCTAAGGCTGGATTAACTACAGCTCAATGCAGACTATGACAGGTAATACAGATATATAGATATATAGATATATAGATATATAGATATATAGCTAAATAGATATATAGATATATAGTTACTATATATATAGATGCCATAGATACATAATACTTTAAGTATTTCCTATCAAGCACGCTCATACAGGCTGCGGCACTCGAAGTGTAACCAATTGAAAAACCCATATATTCCGCTTGGAAAATTACTTTTATTTAGTTCAAAGAACGAAATGTGTGAAAATAATACAAAATTCAGATTCAATTCAGTTTTGCTCAATATAAGCACTCTTTCCCTCGATTATAACCTTGACACGATACAAAAACGAATCACAAGTTGGCCGAATGTGACTTTCAGGTATTTTGGCCCAGTCTTTAGCGCCTCAAGACTGGTGTTATGGTGTTTAGCCGAACCCTGTATATATACCCTGTTGCCAGCAGCTGCCAGCAAGCTGCGCTTTAGCCAACTCAACAGCTCTCCCCTGCAGGTTACCTATACCCATTGCCCTTCCCCTTGGCCTTCCCTTTCTCAGCCAGTTGTGTCTGCTTTGCGGTGCAGACATCATTTATCAATGCGAGCAAACAAATCAAAACGATGCCGAAACCTGAGAAGCTGCGCGTCCTTAACTCATTGCGACCCAGAGCTAAAACCAAGGCAAATGCAAAGTGAAAAATGGATTCAAATGGATTACAAGCTGCTGAGGCCAGAGCATGCAGTGCACAGAGCACAGAAATCTATTTACGAAAACTTTGCTGGCTCAATGCAAAAACTCGACGGAGCAGGAGGTGCGGATGCCATTTTCGTTTTCTGCACAATCACTTAACATCATTAAAATGACGCGTAAATGAAAATTGCGCCTCAAAACATTCGTGTGGCATTGGTGTGCGTGTTGGTGCTGCTAATGTCGTTGCCGTTTTGAATTTCTGCTCTGTGCAAATATGAAAACGCAGCAGACGGCTGCCAGGGGCCAGGGGCCAGTGCGCCAGGCAACAACATCATTCATCAAGGATTTAGTTAAACGACGGCCAGCGTCTGTGGGTGGCTCTCCACGCTACGGCTGCTACATTAAGACCATTCATCATCATTCGTCTGGGATTATGCTTTTTAAACATACGATTGCTGTCAACATTGTCAGTACTAGTCAGCAGCGTCGTCCTTCTGTGCATGCATTCAGGACTCTCTCTCTCTCTCTGTCTCTCTGTTCGAAATCGCATTCATAGTTGCTGTGCGTTCCCACATGACTGGCACTGCTTTGGCTATTGGTGTGTGCATCCGTGAATCAATCATGTTTAGCCAAAGCCCCCAAGCTTTGACAGTTGCAGTTCGCTCGGCCCCACGTCAAAAGAACTCGCGCATAATTCGGCAAGGAACATTGACAAATATTTATCAATAATTTCAGGGCTACACTATAGCAAACAATATGTTGGCTGACACGCTGCACTCAGTTGTGTCCGAGGATTAGCAACAGCAAACATCTCCAACAAACAAACAAACAAACAGCGAACGAACAAGCAACAAAATGTCTGTCGCTGGCCCGTTTGTCATGCTGACAATTGGCTTTGGCTGCCCATTGAGTGAATGGTCAGGGCTTGAAACAGAAACGGCATCAGACATGGAAGCTCGACAACTAACAACAGCAACAGCCGCACCCGTGTGGGCGGCATGTCAAAATCACAGCCAAGTCGCAGACGACAAGGACAACAGCCAGGATGGGCCCAGCTGCGGCAGTCTATGGTCCAGCTCGGCGAGCTGCGCATAAATTGCTACACGGAACATGAAACTGCTATCCATGACATTGAGAGTCACTCAATTTAATTGGAGCACAAGGAGTTGTGCCTGCGAGTAGTTCAATTTAAGCTTTAAGCTACATATTTTTGAGGCATGGAGATAGAGACATGGCAAGCAGGAGTTTTTGACATATGGCCTTTCTATGCAATTCTCATAAAGTCAAAGAGATATATATCGAATAGGAGTCTCTGCCCTTTAGCCTTTCTATGCAATTCTCATTCAAGCTAGCAAAGGAATGGTAGAAGGCAGAAAGAAAGACATTGCCTCTCTATGCAATTCTCAAATACGAATCCTTTTCGTGTCTAACTTCTCTAAGCAATTCTCAAGAATTTAATTTAGCAACTTGATGAGAGATAAGGAGAAAGATGCAAATCTGAATAGCCTTTCTATGCAATTCTCACCAATTTAATGGGCTAATGGGATCTAATGGCAGAGAAGCGGAAAGATTGCTAACTAATTGAATTGTTTATCTATATTGCCTTTTTGCCTATATTGCCAATTCTCATTAATTGAAGTCTGAGATATCCTGCGAAGCTCTCAAACATTTTCTTATATAGCCTTTCTATGCAAATCTCATAAATTCAGCAAGCCAAACACTGTTGAAAAAAAATAGAAGAATGGAATAGAAGAGCTTAAGTATAGATATACAAATATAGTATATAAATATATATATATATATATCGCATATCACATATGCCATTAAGATCTACCTGAGATCATACATATATCATAAAAGTCCTTATTTTATTTGCTTATGGCACTTTGTCTAGGGATTGCCATAAGACAAAGGTAGAGCTCTTTTAATTTCAAAAACTTGTCGCATTATTTTAACACATATGAGTCAGCAGCCCATTCAGCTGACTTTATCTAAGTAAACACGTTGCTTGCCAGGCATTTCCGTTGGAACAAAAATATTAAATAAATAAACCAACTGAATGTGTTTATTAAATTAACAGCTACCCACAGAGCACAATTATCATAACAATAATTCAAGATCTGGGCGCAGAGTTACGAGAGGCGCGACTCTTAACTTGGCTTATTCACGACAAGAAGGCGACAACTTTCTGGCGAAACAGTAACATCATTTTGAATTTTCAACATAAATTTTGAGGAGCTGCGCTAATTATCGATTGAATAAAGTATAACAAAGGCATGTGCGAATAAGGCGAGTCTCGTGAATCGTTTTAAGTTGCCCTGAGTTGAGTTGAGTTAAGTTCACGCTTATCGCAGCTGTCCGAATGCGGCAATGTGTTGAAACTCGCACCGCAACAATTGTGCATAATATAGCGGATCGTCTTGGCTGAGTTATTGACAGCAGCTTCGACTGATGAAAGCGCAATGAGTCATTCATTTTGGAGTCTGTGGAAGCTGCTAATTGATGGACTGCAATGCTTTATGAGTAATGCGAGCCCGAAACCGAAGCCGAAACCGAAAATCAACTCAAATGCCGTCTAGCATTTTCAATTAGGCATGCCACAGTGGACGCACTCTATGGGCGAAATGAAAGCCCAGCTTGCTTTTTAAATAATTCAAAGCAAATTATGCGACAGTTGCCGCAAAAATGTAAACGACACTCAAAGCAAGGCACTTAACCCTTTTTTATTTGCTCCCTCCCACTCTCCCGCTCTCCCGCTCTCCCGCTCTCCCGCTCTCCCGCTCTGTTTATATATCTTGCGGGCGAGCAAAATGTCTATAATTATTTGTACTGCGTAAGTCAAAGTTTGTGGACCCGCTGGAAACCTGAGCCACAAGAGTGAAAAGGCATTGCGAAAGAAATGTCAATATTATATTTAAGACGTCTTTCATCGTCGTCTGGCCGCCCGTTACGAGAAAAAAAAATGCATGGAGTAAAACACACAAATCACAAAAAGGTAAACGCAAAAGCAGTTTTTGTCCGCTTTTTCTTTGCATTTCTTTGTGGAAGGCGAGAGTTTACGGACGCTGCCCGCTTGAGCTGGACAAAATATTATAATTGCCCAGCCAAATGGAAATAAGTTCTGGCATTTTAAGTGCCATTGGAGCGACAACGATCATGTCAAGATGTTGCCTCATCCAGCTGCACGCCACCCCACATGGGCAGAGAAGAGTTCAGAGCTGTTGCGGTTCGAGCTGTAGGTGAGTCAGTGTCTGTGAAAGCAGACGAAATGAGTGTATTAAGCGCCAGCTCTTCTAGTATCGTGTATCGTTCTCTTATGAGTTGTAAGATGGTCAGCCATAAGGCAAGCTCTTTCTATTGAGCTGTTTAGTCGTTATGCACAGCTCAGCAAGTTGCATAGTTGTTCGATTGCAACTGGCTCTGGGCTATAAATTTTGTAATAATTATGTTTTTTGTAGCTCAATTTGCATATTATTTATTGGCAATGGAGTAGTCAGCAAGCTCTTCTAGAAGTTGTTTATATGCTGTGATATTTGCCACAGAAAGCTGTAGAGAAACTGCTTCAGCTGTCTTTGAATTTACTTAAAGATTTTATTATTTGTCTTCTATGTTGTGTCTTAGAAAATTGAGTATAAATTATTTAATGAATATTTTAATGAATCTATTTTTTCTCTAATAATTTATGTAAAAATATTTGTGTATTGATCCCATTTTTCTCTTATTTATAATTATTATTTATGCATTTGTTACTTATTTGTTATTTTATTATTTTTATATATTTATTTATATATTTATTTATTTATTTATTTATTTATTTATTGATTTATTATTTATTTATTTATTTATTTATTTATTTATTTATTGATTTATTTATTTATTTATTTATTTATTTATTTATTTATTTATTTATTTATTTATTTATTTATTTATTTATTTATTTATTTATTTATTTATTTATTTATTTATTTATTTATTTATTTATTTATTTATTTATTTATTTATTTATTTATTTATTTATTTATTTATTTATTTATTTATTTATTTATTTATTTATTTATTTATTTATTTATTTATTTATTTATTTATTTATTTATTTATTTATTTATTTATTTATTTATTTATTTATTTATTTATTTATTTATTTATTTATTTATTTATTTATTTATTTATTTATTTATTTATTTATTTATTTATTTATTTATTTATTTATTTATTTATTTATTTATTTATATATTTATTATTTATTAGAATTTATAATTGACCTATAATTTATTTATTATTTATATACTATTTATTTATTTGTTATTTATTCATTATTATTTTTATTTATTGATGTATTATTTATTTATTTTTAAAATGATTATTTTTTATTATTTATTTTTTATTTATTATTATTAGTTATTTATTATATATATTATATTTATATTATTTATATATCATTTTTTATTTATTCTTAATTTATTATTAGTTTTTATTAATTCATCACTTATTTATAATTTTTTGTTTACTATTTATTTGTATTTATTTTACTTCTTACTTGTCTAGATCTCTTTTTCCAGATCTAACTCCCCAGTGTCTAATTAAATACAAATATATGTAAGCCCGTAGTTAAATATTCAATTTGTACTGGCTTAATCTCCCTCTGCAGCCCTAGTCCAATGACTTTTTAATCTGATTTCTCTTGTCTACATCTACGAGCTTTGCCGAACTGCCTTCTGCAGTTTTATTGCCGCTGCCCTGCCCTGGGCAATGCAATTTGTAATCAATCTCAGCCAAGATGACTCAGCCGGAATTCGAACGCCATCAAACTTGGCCAAACTTTTAGACACAAACTCTGGCACAATGTAAGCTTAGTGTCCCCCCAAAAATAAATGGAAAAAAACTGAAAATGGGTGTCTCTTGCCAGCCAATTAAATTGTTCTGGCCATAAAAATGTGCAGCAAGGCAAGGAAAGCTAAAAGTAAAACTAAAATCCCGATATCGAGCTGAACAGAGCACGATCTGAGCACTGTGATAAGGGCCTGACCAGTCAGCCGTCAAGTGAATAAAATTTTATCACACACACCACGAGCGGGTGGCAGGCAGCGTAGCAGGCCGAGATGAGCCTGCCGCATGACATTGCACGTTTTGCGCATTCGTCTCGATTGCAGTTTAGTGCAATCAAAGAGGATTCATCAGGGCCCGGGACCAGCAATGTCCAGCGAAGCGTTTATAATACCACCAGACAAGAGCGGCGAGCAGCAGCCAGCACCCAGGAGCTATCAACAGCCAGGACGAGCGAGCGAGCGAGCGAGTCTTAAACCAAAGAAATTAGTGTAAAACTAAAATCCGATTTGGGAAAACAATGTGATCAGAGAGCAGCGGCAGGGGGATGGCCTGTTGCCTGGTGGTTGGCCAGCCTGGCGCGTCCTGTGGGAAACATCCATTTAGGGGTAAGTTTCATATATATATAAATGATAGTATATATAATCAGACAGCTGGCCCCCCCTCGTCTGCTCGCTAATCTGGCTCTTGTGAGTTTTTACCGATTCGACGCTTTTTATCAATTCTCAAATATCTGTTTGGCCGCAACATTTTTATGACTTTGCACTGTTCTATTAAATTAGATGCCTGGCTGGCTGGTTGACTGGCTGGCTGGTTGACTGGTATTTTTATATAAAAGAGAGAGAGACAGAGTGAGGGAGAACTCACAGAAAGTGCGCATATGCATGAGCATCGCGCGGCTCAAATTAGTTTCTTACGCTTGAATTTGCCTTAATGCACAAAAAGTGCTCAAGGGATTTGCCCGTAATTCGATTAGAAAGGGATTACGGGCGCAAAACTTGGCAAGAACTCGAAGAGCTGCTCTCGAAACTATGTTCGGCTCTAATGGGATGGCTTTTGTCTGATGGGCCACGCCACGCCACGCGCTCTGATGAATGATGTATCGAATTTTTGAGCAGCAACAGCAGTTGTTCCCATCAAAAGGCTGCGGAAGTTCAGCTCAGCTGAACCCATATGTGAGGCGGCGCTCAGGAAGTGCCAAAACAACAGCGTAAAGCTCTTAACTGGGCAAATGGTAGACAAAGTTCACAGAGGGCAGAAGTGTCATATGGGCAAGCGAGAGGAGTGAGGGAGAGAGAGGCTGAGAGAGAGTGAAAGTAAAGATTGGGGCATATACTTATGAAGGCTACTGTATGGCTGGACTTTACGCTGAGACAGTTTCATGCTCTGCATTTCCTGGTGTGTGAACACCTTAGGACCTCGCGCTGCCAGCCTCGAGGCTTGTGCTCAATGCAACCAAATGAAAGTAAGTAATTCATGACTTCACCCAACAACAGAGAACCTCTGGCCTAGTCGCAACCTAGTCACAAAAAAGGGGGCAAGTGCCCCAAAAAAATTGGCAAAGCTGACCCAAAACTGTCAAATGGAAAGCAAATGGAGCCGGCAGCAGCAACCAGCAAGTGTGCAAAATTGATTTAACCACGAATTGCTAAACGATACGTAAGCAGCCGGAGCAAAAGAAATGGCAAAGGAAATTGCCAAAGGGCGTTGCGGATTCGGTTTCAGTTACGGTCAGTATATATATACATTTCCGCGTATATAATTAAACTGTCAGATTATTGTGACATGTCGCAGCCGAAAAAAAGAAAAGAAAAAAAAACTGCGGCAGAGGAAAAGGAGTAACTGCTCGAGGTGTCAAAGTAAATTATATTGTCGTGCTGCTAACAACAAAAAATAAAAACAAGTAAGAATGCTCTAGTCGAGACGGCTCGACTAGGAGATACCCTGAGCCCTGCGAAGTGCCGATACTTCAAATATTCTATGCTTAGTTTACATATACATATACTGCAAGCAACACATACACACACACAGACGCACGCTCAAGCATACGCTCTGCCAACTGCGCAGTTGACGTAGCGACAGCGCTTGGGCTGCAAGACGCCTACGCTATGGGAAATTAAATGTTTAATAACTTTTTTTCTAGCAGGACTTTTTGATTCAAACTTTCAGGGCATGATTATGTTATTCATATGTGTGTATGTGCCGAAGCACAAGTCTCTAGTATTTGAAATGCGTTTTTTGCAAATTTAGGGCGAAGGGGGCATGGCATCTAAAATCCAAAAATTACAAAATGTCTGCATTCACAACAGCCATCTACACAGTAAATTTCATGTCTCTAGCTCTTACGGTACGTAAAAGAGACGAAAAGTTATCGAAATTTATCGATAAAAAGAGAACGGAAAGAGTTATCGAATTTTTGAAAAAAACTCGTATAGCGTATGGTATTCAGGAGTATACATGTCAAATTTCAGCTCTCTAGCTTCTGTGGTTTACGAGATCGCTGCGTTCACACAGACGGACGGACGGACGGACGGACGGACGGACGGACGGACGGACGGACGGACGGACGGACGGACGGACGGACGGACGGACGGACAGACGGACAGGGCTATTTCAACTCAGCTCATCGAGCTGATCAAGAATATATATACTTTGTATGGTCTGCGACGTCTCCTTCTGCCTGTTACATACATTTTCACAAAAACATTATACCCTGATTTCCCATTTTCAATGGGCTCAGGGTATAAAAAAAACGCCGGAGAGGGGGCAAATCCACGGGGCGTTACGTGGACGTACGCACAACTGCTAAAGTATTTGGGCACCCCATGCATTAATAACTGTAATTTTCAAACGGGTGCGTTTCCGCTATTATTTTGCACAAAGGGTTGCAATTTATAGCCGCTGTCTCTCCATAGCTATGCCAAGAGCCACACGGACCCGGGCTGCATTGCGGAAATGTTTCGCGCTTTGATTTCGCGCACACTCGACGCCCCCCGCCGGAGCGCGTCGTAATGAAAAAATGGCAACTAAACTCCATTCACTCACGCACTCATTCTCATTCATTCATTCATTCATTCAGTCAGAAGTTAGAACACTTTTTTCCCTGCTCTCCGCCTGATTGCGTAGAGATTCGCCTTGGTTTTGGGTTGCGAAAATGCGCTCTTGCCCCTAAGCGCAAAGCTGATGAGAGCTGCGTATGAAATAATCCCCTCCCGCAGTGCGTTAAATCGAAAAATGGTCTTTAGCAGTGGGGCTGCGGTATTTTAGCTCGAAGAGTCTGCTGGGCTCACTTAAGCACAGCATCGATGGGGGGCAAATGAAAATGGCTGCCAAGATGATTGACCACGCTGCAATTTGATGATGGGGGGAGTTGCGGGTACAATACATGAGAGCACGCAATATTAATAAACATGGACACGAGCACGTCACGGCTGACAGCGACGCATCAGAATTGCGACAGTTTCGCAGAATAAGGGAAGATCTTAAGGAAATTCTTATGGATGTGCTGGGGTGCACGGGGGATTACTTGAAGTTGACAGCAAACAAGTTAATGTGGAATTGTTGTATATGAATTTGCTGTAGTCCGAAACGTTTTACTGGCCGGGCAGGGTGTGGTATGGGAAATAATACTGATGAGATGAGATAAGAATATGAACAGATGCTTAAGATAGTAAATATAGGAGTAAAGTGACTGTCTCAAGGATACTAGGTACATTTATAGATATTTATGAAAATATCATAAATAAATACATAATTAATTTGCTATATTCCTAAACATTTTACTGGCTGCAATTCTTAAGGAAAATTTTAATTTTAACTTGGCAGATAAGTATAGATAAATATAGATATAGACTTGTGCTTAATGTAGAACATTTACTGAATTTGTAAACGTTTTACTGGCTGCTGCACTTGGGTATAAAATAGCTATAGAAATGCTAGGGGATGCACAAGAATTTTGCGAAATTTAAGATATAAATTTTTTAAAATTATTATTAAATATATATTAATATCATTCTATAATAATTCCATATTTATAATATTATTATTGAAAATATATTAATATTATTCTATAATTATTCTATATTTATAATATTATTATTTAAGAAATTTATTAATATTATTCTATAATTATTCTATATTTATAATATTATTATTTAAAAAATATATTAATATTATTATATAATTATAATATTATTATTTTAAAAATATATTAATATTATTCTATAATAATTCCATATTTAAAATAATATGTGTCAATTTTTACTGGCTGAAAGAAAGAAAGAATTGTAACAGAAGCTCAGTGTAAGAACTGCTTATAATGAAATATATCTATATATATATGCTCTCTATCTGCTATCTTCGTAAACGTTTTACAGGCTAACAGAGCTTAGATTTGATGGCACAAAATAAAATATAAGCATAAAAGATAAGCTTGCTTTCATAACCACTTCCTCAATTGAAAGCAAACAGAAATTGAAATGCTTAAAGATTACTTGTCTGCCCTAATAACCCAAAGCGATTTTTTAATTAGTAGCGAGAGAGAATTTGGCAAGTACATATTTCCAGGCATTAAGTTAATCCGAAGTGAGACGGCGAAGTAGTTACACTTTGTACGGGCAACGGCAAGAACAAGCTCCACTTGCCGGGAGTTCAACAAACTGCAAACAAAGGCCACCGAAAGCTGGCAAACACTTTGGCCCAGCCCACGGACGGCAAATAAAAAGCGTTTGCCTTGCAAGCGAGCATTGTGCAATTTGTAGAGGGCTACCAAAAACCGACGCCTATTTACATAGGGCCCACTCCGGGGCGGTCCAGCTGCGGCTCGGCGCAACAAAAAGTGCCAACTCACAGAGAGAGGGAGAACAACAATTTTTCTTGAGCTAACGCCCAGACAAGAACGGGGCGAAAAAAACAAAAAAAAAAAACAAAATAAAAACCGAGAATGGAAACGAGAAAAGCAAATTCCGCTGCGTTTTAATTTTCTATTGAAATTGTTAAAAGCAGGACAGAGGACTATGGCGCAGGATATGCAACGTCGATTTGTTTGCTTCGGTTTGGGTCTGTGCTGAGGTCTCCCTCTCTGTGTGTGTGTGTGTGTGTGTGTGGTTTGCCTTTTTTCGCAGCTGCCCGCCCATTAGAAGAGCGCTCGCCCAATGAACAAAAGAAATTAAATGCCTTTAAGGCATTTTTAACGATACAGCTTGCTAAAAAGAAGGCGACCATAGAAAAGCTTGCACAGAAAACCCCGTAAAGCGGAAGGAAGCACCAAAAAACGACCGGGACAGAGAGCAGGGCCAGGCCAGGTCCGGGGCCGGGTAGCGAAAAAAGCATTTAAGAAAAACATCATCAGAGTATTTGCCTGAAACCACAAATTACTTACAGCGCAGCGGGCTGTCTAGTGGGAGAGCAGCGACGGCCAAACATATGACTGCCTACACCCTGCCCAGCCCTCCCCCTGGACACGCGTCCTTCGCCAAAAAGAAGCAAACAAAATGGCGCCCAGCGTATGCAAAGAAGAAAAACCCAGCAGGGCAGCAGCAGCAGCAGCATCTACCGTGTCCAGCCAAGCCAAGCCATATGCACTGCTCCAGCAGGCAAATAAGAATATGCCCAACCCAGTCTCCGGCTCCGGCTCCGACTCCGACTGCGACTGCGACTGCGGCTTCCACGCCGGCTTCGCTTTGCTTTGTTGTTTGTTGAGAGCACGGGCGCAAAAAATAAAGAAAAATTGTTGCAAATAAGCCAGGCAACAGGATAGCTCACCAGCCCTGGCCAAAATGAGAAACGCCGAATTGAAATACTTGCAATAAACATGAAAAAGGCAAGCGACTGTGGGCTGGGCCAGGATGCTGCTGCTCCTTTGGCTGCAGCGTTTATTGCATTGACAGGCCAGTTACCAGTTCGCCAGCTGCCAGCTCGCCTCCGGGTGGGGTCCCGGACCCGGGCGCCGCTCCAACAAAAGGCGACAGGCAACAAGCAAACGGAGCTGCGCCACAAGCTGAAATATGTTTTATTCACGGCGGGTGCGAGTTTAATGTTGAAAGGAAACTCTTAAGGTCTTGACGATGTTCACTCCTCAAATAACAAAACCTTGCTGGCTGCCACGGATATGTTTTTTTTTTTTTTTTGGCAAAACTCAAGCCAAGACCTAGCTGTCAAGTTGGCTGAAATTAACCAAAGGGGAGCATCACAGAAGCAGACACGGCATATTAAATGCAGGCATAGTCTTTATGAAGTTATGGAAGCAATAAGAGCTGCAGAGGAGAGCTCGTTAGGCAGAGATTTAATTCAGTTTTAGTTAAGTTGCAAATTTACTGCAAATAAATTAATAATTCAAACAGCAAACTGATATTTTGGCTAGCTAATATTTTTATATATTTTAAAATATTTTAATATATTTTTAAATTAATTAAAATATTTAAGAATATACAAAAATTGTAATATAATATAAAAATATATTTTTTAAATATATAAAAATATATTTAAATATTTTGAGTATTTTTAAATATTTGTTTATATTTTTTTAATATTTTAAAATATTTTGTTTATATTTATCAATGTTTTTTTAGTATTTAAAAATATATTTTTAATATATTAAGATATGCTAAATATTTTCGTAATATGAAAAAAACTATTAAATATATTTTTAAAAATAGTAAATAGTAAAGAATAAACTAGGAAACTTTTGAAGCTGTCTCTCAGATAGTTTGAAATGGAAATAATGGAAATCACATATAAATAAATTAAAAATTAAATCAAATTTATATACATATGTATAAAATTTATTTGGCATCTCTTAGCTTCAGCACAAATAATACTTAGACCCTGTTCACACATCTATAGTCAGCTCTACAAACACCTGCTGCGCTCCTAACCCCGTCTCTTTCAAGCTCAGCCTGGTTTCCTGTAGCTAATTTTACAGCCGCATCGTTTGCAGTTGAGTGAAAGACTCGTTCGGTGGCAGCCTGCGGCTGGGAGCTGAGCAAAGGAAAAGTGTCAAGTGAGCGCATTAAATGTGAAAAGCAATCAAATTGTGGCCAGCCTGCGCACATCATTCACATTGCTTGGCCTATAATCAAGAGCATATGAACTGGCTGAAAAGCAAAAGAATGGGAGCATCAGAGTCGTTGGCAATTTCCTGCACACGCCAGCAGCTGGCCATCTATGGAGCTTAACAATTTTGCTCTCTAATTAGGAGAACGCATAATAACTCGTCTATGCGTTCAGCCAGAGGCGAGCACTGCATAAAAGTGAGATCCAATTGGTAGCTTGGCCAATTTCGATCCTAATGACGAGAATGCACCGGAGAGAACTGCGAGCTGTGACCGGTGTGCTGCAGTTGCCACAATGTGATATTTTTCGACTAGGCCAAAAAATACAGCTGGGAAAATGTGGGTAATGCGTTTGTGCCCCAGGCACACTCGTTGCCTTTGTGCGGGCATTTGGAAGTGTCATTAAAGTGTTAATTGCTTTCATTTGAGGCAGAGTCTGCACCGGGCGCAAAGTCGTTCGCTTTATTTGCAATACACAGACATATGTGCGGGACGGCGCCAACTAAAAAAAGTTGGAAAAAAGTTAAAAAAAAGGATGCGAGGCCGGAGACACTGCGAAGCACTGCAGTGCCGTCTTTGTCCCACTGCCACGGATCGCTTTGGCGGAACTTGCCAAAGAAAAAGTGGCGCAAACGGAAGTTTGCAATTAAAGTGTTAATTGTGTTAATTTCTTGTGAATTTCACGCTCAGAGACAACCAGCAGCGGAAGCAGCACAGAGCTAGAGAGAGGGAAAGAGACACAGAAACTGCAATGAATTATAACACAAGTGCCTGCGCGAAAGGGGGAGAGTCACTCACAATTTAATATAGATTTCATTTCAGCATTTTATGTAGGCCAGTCTAAAGAACAAAGCAGCAACTCGAAGTTCGCATTAAAATGCATACAAGAGGGAGCATAAATTATGCAAAAAACACGTAAGGAAACCGAGACATGTGCTACGATGTTTATTAAATTGAATTAAAATTATTTTTAAATTTATATAAAGTTCTTCTATAATTACGATGCTTAGCTAAGCTGCGCAGCTGTTAAGAAAATTATAAATAAGTATAAATAATAAAAAAATTAAAAAAGAAAATTAAAAAATTATAAAGGATATATATCCATATTCATATTTAGTTATTGCATTCTAAAATTTCTGCTGTCTAAGATTTGCCTAGATCAAGCAAGTTTTAGTTGGGTTTCGAACCATGCGGCGCGTTGCCTTCAGACATGTGTGCAGTGCTTAGCTCCACAACATTTCATTTGCAACTTGAGTTCTCTTCGTTCTCAGAGTATAAATTTTAGTTTCAGTTTGATAATGAGTTAATTCTTCAATTCAACACACATGTAGGCTGCGTGGATATTCTCCCTTTTTCAAGGCCCGCTCCAAATAACGCTCTTACGCCTCCAAATGCTAATGCCGCTCTTATTACTCATTTATTTCCATTTTACTACAATATACATATAATACATTCATATGACTTAACAGCTTGCAGCATATAGCTCATCTAATACGGGCTTCCATTTCCATTTAAATATAAAATAATATTTATATAAAAAAAATTGTTATATATTAATATACATATTAAGTATACAACACGTAAACCCTTAAACCATATTTACCAAAAATAAATTGAATTTACCCAAGCAACTACAAATTCGTGCTTCACTGAGCTTCAGCTACTGAAAATTTGATAACCTCTCGGGCTACACCCTCTGTGTGGACTCCTTTGCTCTGCACCGCCGCCTTCCTCGGCCATAAATCCTTTGTTGAAACATGTCAATTATATATTTAGTGCATTGTGGTCTCAGCTTTCAAATAGCTTCAATAGCTCGTGCAAAAATCAACTTTTCGCCCACTTCTGCTCGAGTGGCACTTAACATGCAATTAAAAGCACTGCAAAATTTGTCTAGACTTTTGTCTGGAGCAGCCGAAGAAGTGGGCTAACAACAACTATTTATGCTTAAGTACGTATATTGGCCATAAAGGCTGGCGTATCGTGACTTTTTTTTGGACATTTATAGTTTTAATTGCCAGCCACTCGAGCGCAGCGGAAAGATGTTGGCGGGCGGGCGGTCAGGCAGTTAAAATCGCATTTCGTGGCTACCAATAAACTTTTTAAGCCGATGAAAATGACTAATTGGACAGCTGAAAAATCAACAAACAAACGCTTAAAGAGCCAGCCCAGGCCAGAGACATGCACAACTGCGTGCAAGATGCTGCCATAAAACCAAGCGAAGAGCCCATTATAAAATATTCAGATATATATATATATATATATATATATATATAATGTGAGTGTGCCTGTGTCTGCTTGGTATGTCGCACATGAATGCTTCAGATAACAAAGAGCCTGAGCCAAAAGCCAATGCCAATGCCAAAGAGTCTTTGTGCGCGCCGGGCAACCTTTCGAACCGAACAGAAGTGAACTGATTAAGCCAGCAGTGGAGCGCGAGCTGGGATCTGGATCTGGATGCATGCTGGGCACCGCTTGGCTGGCTGGCTGCCTTGACTGACTGCTGACAGTCGAGTGTGGCACATGGAAATCATAAAAAGCGCAGCCAAGCAAACACAGAGTAGTAAAAAGCCCTGTCCCAGACGCCGCACCGGACTCAGCGCAACCCATTCAACCAGCACCGCCCGCACCGCCCTGCAGCCGCCGGCCCTTTGGGTTAGTGTTTGGGTACTTTACGACACATCGTCACGCTTTTGTGACATTTTGTCCTTTCGCCACTCAAGACACACACACACACACATTCGCACATTTCGGGCACTTTTAACACTACACACAATGGACTTAAAAATTCTTTTTCATCAGTTGCCTAAACAGCCGCCGCTCTCGCCTGTAAAAAAGAGCTGAAAATAAACAGTCCATCAGAGCAACAACAACAACAGCAACAATGAATCGCCCGTTCGCAGTCTTGGCTACATATGAGCAATCCTTTTATGGATTTAATGCGATTGATGGTCCGTCGCAGACGGCCCCCCGCTCCCACCCTCTCTGGCATTCTCGTCGGTGTTTGACAGTCGCGCGCGCTCATGGACACAGATTGATGGATCCACATTAAGCGAATGATGTAGGAGACAATGATAATTTTGTTATTGTATTCCGGCGAAATCTTCTCATTTTTTTTGTCTGCTGCAAGCGTATAGCAAGTGGATATATCGCTCGGACTACGCATCGGCAGACTATGCAGCTTTAAAGTGAAGCGCATAATTTGGCCAAAGGTAGCTGAAAAGGTTGAGTTCCAGGAATTTGCAGGCCCATGATATATATAACGAAGTGCAACTTGTTCGAGTTGTATCATAAATGTGTGTCGGGCCAAAGGAGAAGCGAAAAGTTTCTTATATCATCTTCATTAAATCGAAGCTTGTATTTTGAAGGTTTGTTGTAGCGCAGATAATTTGATTTGTCATCAACGGAAATGGGGCGTAAAAGAATTATTGGAAGAAAGTTACAAAAATAAAGTAAAAATATATATACTATATATGAACTTTAAGCGCACTCAAGCAGAGTGAGAGAGTTTCAGAGGCATGAACTGCCAGGGCAACCCTCGCATATCTCAGTCTCATCTCCCGAGAAATCTCGCTTTGTGAGCCTTTGTGCCAATAGAATTTAATTTGCAATCATTATATTGAGACGATTCGGCTACCAACACAACAGGATAATGGGCTCCATTATGCTTGGGACAGAGCGCAGCTTGTATGGGCTACGCCTATTCCATACGAATATAATCGAAAATGAATTGAGCTCCAATTAGGCTGTGCTGAACCTTTAATGATTGTTATTTAAACGGATTTGTTGACTCACATATATGTATATACATGTGGAGCAGTTGGAGCCGCTTGGTATATGGATTCCACGTGGGAACCTGATGCGCTGCGGCAATTGTCGTGGCTATTAATTGCGCCTCGGCTGCAGTGGTCATGCCCAGTTCTCGACGCGGTCACATATCAAAAGCGTAGCCAAAAGGCTTGAGAAAAGAATGCTCGGCATTTGTCTTCTTCACGCCACAATGAGTGGAGCAGGCGGCGGGGCTGTTGGGGCAGCCAGGCATTAGCAGTCGCTAATTTAGCAAAACTAAAGCAGCAAATAAAAGACGGCGGCCCAGTCGGAGTGCGAGGGCAACCAGGCAAATCGGAGGCAGCCATCTTCGGGCAGCACACAATTATATGTATTTGCACAATTTACAATTAACGTATCAAAATCTGTGCGCTAAACTAAATCTAATTACCAACGAGCGCAGCAAACAGACGCAGACACAACTGAAGTCGCATGACGAAGCCGAAATGCCCTTCCCCAAGGCGATTAATTGGGGAGCCAAACGAAGTTCTGAATGAAATCGAAGCGGGCAACTGTGTCGAATGTGGGTCTAATGAATGGGCAGAAGCTTGATTGAAAGATTTGTGAGCAGAGTGAGGTAAGAATGTGGACTTGATGAAATATATTGTCGAAAAAGTAAAGTTGATATGGAATTTATATATGAAAACATTCAAGTATATATAAATGTATAAAATTAAAGGAACTTGTTTGAAGTAGCCTCTCTTAATTACAATTTATTTTTAGTGAGCAGTCTATATTATGTCTCTGTTATGATAGTTTGCTATCTGACTTTGCAGCTGTAGAGCTATGAGTCTATCGGTCTATCAGTATTTATCTATATTTCTGTTTATATATGTGTAACAATATATCACTAATGTAAAAAATTGCTTTCTATTTATAATAATTCTACTATCCCTATCTATGTAAATCTATCTGCCTAGCTGTTAATATTTTTTCTGCTTGAAAAATTGTATTGTTTGTATTTTATTAAAAATATTTTATTTATAAATTTAAAATAATATAAAAAAAAATTAAATAAATTTATAGGTATTCTAAATATTAAACTTATAAATATAAAATACTATAAAACAATAAAAATCAAATTTAAATTTATTAAAAAGATTGCATTTTTAAATTGAAGTGAATAGAAAAAAATTATATTTATTCAAAATATTAAATTTATAAATTTAAAATAATATATAAAAATATTAAAATTTATTTTTAATCTGTAAATTTAAATGTATTTAAAATGTATATATATCAATTATAATTTTTATTTATGTTTATCATTATATATATTTTTTATACACATATTATATTTTTTATTAATATTTAAATTTAAATTATATTTGAATTTTTATTAAATTATTTTTATTATTATTTGTATGCATTTCATTTATTTTTTATATTATTTATTTAACCATTTCCTCATCCTTAAGTCATCCATATATATCTGGCCATCTATGCATTTTATTTCTTATTATTATATATTTTATTTATTATTTATATATATTTATATATATATATATATATATATATATATATATATATTTAATTATATTTCCCTCCATTTTTATTTACATATTTCTGCATCATTTTCTATATAAATACATCCATATTTACCTGCCCATCTATGCATATTTTAATCTAGTACCTAAATCCATTCACCTGTTCTCATCTCATCATACTGCTTAGCTTGAGCCTCTCCCAATATACCCTCTTACTAAAGAGTACCGAAGAAAAGTAGACTACGAAGCCTATACCCAGAGGCGGTCAGTGGCTGGCGCTGGCTGTGGCTCTGGCTCTAGCTCTGACTGTGGCTCTCGGGCTGACTGGTGTCTCTGGCTGTGGCAGGCGACGTCGACTCCCTGGACTTTGGCTAAATGCTCTGACGATGGCGTTGCTGCCATTTGTCAGGCAACGGACCGCAAAATAGTTCCACAGCGAAGCTGCTGGCAGCATTTTAGTTTTTCTTGCTGTTGTTGCTGGAGCTTGACGCGATAATAAGAGCGATGAGGAGAGTTAAGCAACTACTACTACGGGCAGGAACACTCGGCATAGTGTGAGAACCGCTGCCACTCTGTGCATTTTTTTCTCTTCTTCTTTTTTGTATTTCTTTCAGTTTTTCGCGTGGAAAATAAATACCAATCTACATAAAAGTGGAAACCAAATAAGAAAAACAGTCGGTAGTTGTAGCCGGGCATTGAAAAGAAAGAAACCTGCTGCCTGCCTCTATTGAGAGCACAACAAAAAGAAGCAAACCCAAAAGAAGAAAAAACACAGTCGAAGCTAGAAAAAAAGCAGCGGTTGCCTGGACTGGACTGCACTGGAGTGGAGTGGAGTGGAGTGGAGTGGACGGAACCTGGAACTGGGACTTGCACTGGCTCTGGCTCTGGCTCTGGCAACCAGCAAGCTGGGTAGCCAGCCGGGTAGCTGGTTGTGGTTACAATTTGGAGCAGAGGCCGGCCCCGTCTAGTTTTGATGAAATTGCACGAAATAATAGGGTGAAAATGCCTCGACTGCCGCCCGCCTCTGCTCGGGCGTTTTTCACAGTGCTCTGCGCCTTTTAACTCTTTCGCGCTTTGGCTCGTTTGGCTCTGGGGCTGTGTGAAAGACCAAAGGCGTCACCAGCTCCACGGCGAGCTGCAGCTCGCGTGCTAGCACCAACGAGAGTCAAAAGCAGTTGGCACAAAAGTTTGAGTTCAACCAGAGCGCCATCCACACGCACCGAGCGCTCTGTTGGAGTTTCGGCTTGGGGTTTGCAGCTAACCAGAGCAAAGAAAAAACTGATATGCTCAAGCTGTCGAAGATTAAACACTCTCAAAAGCACTAAAATTAAATTTGAGTAAATGAGAAAGTGACTAAAGCTGGAGTAAGGCTAGGCTGTCAGATTAGCATGAGGAATATAAAGATATATATTTAGTAAGACTGACTTACTAATTCAGTATCTGCTTTATTTATATATTATTATATATAATTAATTATATTATTATTTATATATTTATAGATATTTTATATTTAATTTATTCTCTAATATCTGCTGTTAGAGTATTAATGCATATAGCTTGGGACGTAGCACAGCCAACAGAGGGAGAGAGAAGGGAAAAAAATGTTTGTGCGGCTGCAGTGAAAGATTTGTGGTGCTGTGGTTTTCGGCTTTGGGTCTGTGTGAAATTGGATCTGTGCTGTTGCCGCTGAAGTTTGACTGGCAAAATTGCAAAACAAAGCTGAGATTTCTATGTGGTTTGAATATGATTTGAATATAAAGGCATATTTGCCATCAAAGCCAGCCAGGCCAGGCCAGGCCAGTTGCTTTTGTGGAATGCGTGTGCTAACAAGTGCGTTTATCTGCAATTATCTCGCAGAACTGAACAAGTTTAGCTCCAGTTGAGTATTCTATAAAACTTCGCATGAAATATGCAAAGCAGCATTGCTTCATTATGCGATGACAGTGAGAGCGAGCCTCTGCCCCCGCCAGGCGGGCTGACCACCTCTTACAAATCAATTACTTTAATCAATTTTTAACACGTTCGCGTCTGTGCACCCCAGAGAGTCGCTTTTTGTTAAATTTTTAATTATAAAGATTAAATGCGGGCCTGGACGGCGAGACGAGGCGACTAACTAACCTGCCGCAACAAACTTGAAATAATATTCAAGAATTTTTATTGAAATAATAGCCGCGATGCAGGCAGGCAGGCAGAGCGATGGAGACCAGACCCAGACAGCCAGCCAGCCAGGCAGCTCTACCCAGAACTCGAGGCGCAGCAGCAGTTCGTCAGCGCACATCAAAGGCGGAACGCACGTCTGAACCTGGTCGCTCGCTCGCTCCTCTAATGGGGGCGACGACAGGCTGTCATCGTTTCAAAGTTCTCTTTCAGTCCCGCCGTTTTCTAATTGAAATGTTCAGCACCATATTTCTGCGCATTACCACCTGCTGCTGCCCGACTGCATAATGCAGCGAAACAGCTTGGCTAAATAGTTCACTGGCTGCGGCCTCGCAAATTGCAAAAAAACCCAACCGCAAGAACAATGCGCCGCGCTGACCATCGTCAGGCGACCCAAGCAGCACCTCAGCCATCAGCGTCATTATCAACGCCAAGTTGGGCGCATGATAAAAGGCAAGCGAGAGAGCGACTCGATGCGATTACAATTTTTATACATTTTTTTTTGCAGGAATATATAGTTCTATAATGCCCTGTAAATGGCAGCTGAGGCATACTATATATGTCTCAGACTTGGCTGCATCTCCATGCATTATGCTCTCTTTGCAGCTTTACAGGGTATCTGTGATTTTTATATTATTTTCTTTTGCCATTTTCACTGCCCTGTTGGACGCTCGCCTCAGCAGCTGCTCAGCGCTTTTCTAGGAAATCATTTTCTGCACTTCTCTTCATTTTTGCTTTACAGTTTTCGTCGTCTCGTCTCGTCTCGTCTCGTCTAGTTTACATCTTTATAGCTGCCTCGTTGCTCCACAAAACTGGGAGTCGCCCTGCGCTCTGCTGTCGTGGCACTGTCACACCTGTCACTATTGTGGCTGATCACAACAGCCGCCAACAATGGAGTTGGAGCTGCAGACAAGCGACGACCTCGCCCAGTGCCAGGCGGACAAGGTGTGAACGTCAAATAATCACCTCCGCACACGGCATGCCCACAAAAAATAGAAAGAAGTCGGGCGGAGGAAGTCAATTGGCGGGCGGGCGGTTGCTTGCTTTGGGGTTTTTCACAGCTCCCAACGTTGACGCTCTGGTATTTGCTTTTCGTAAGAAAATTTGCGCATATTTCCCGTGTTTTCTTTTTTATACATTTTGTGTGAAATTTCAATGGAAAGACGCCAAAGCAGACGCAGTCGCAGCTGTCTGTGGCTGCGGTCTCGTCGATGTCTGCGACTCTCAGCTGCTTTTGTTTGCATAATTATTTTATTGTAACTGAAGGTAGCCACGCCCACGAATGCGGCCCGCATGAATATTAAAACAAAGACGCTTTCGCCTCGCCTCCTTGGCTGTTGTCGCAAACTTGCAACAGTTTCGAGAAGTGCCCCCAAGCAGCTCCCCCAGCCCCTCAGCCCCTCAGTCTAGACAATTTGGTTGGGCACCCGAAAAAGTTTCGCTCCGCTGTAGTGTGCCCCTCGCCGTAGGCATTTCTTCAATTAGCGTTTTTATTATTTTTAATTAACAATTTCGCAACTTAATCCGGCTGCTGAAATTTCTGCAGACATAATCGAATCAGCAAAAGGGCCTGCATAATGCCTGGCCAAAGTTTGTCTAAGGACAACAACGGACAACTCAAGCGGCGCCCTAGACATGTGCATAATTATATTAGGACCGGTACAGGACAACAACAGCAGACGAAAGGACTGCGCACCGAACCGCCCAGATTGAGGAAATGTTGCCAAACGGCAGACGAAAGACCAGACGCTGCCCGAGGCGCACGCACTCGAGCCACACGCTCAAAGGCCCACTGAGAATTAAGTTCTGCAGACTGGAAAATGGACAATTACGGCGCAGATCCTATTACAACCTGACGAGAATTGCAGAAATTCTAGATGCATTCAAAAGAACATAGAGTGGAAGAGATATATGCATACACAGAGGTATAGCTAGAGCTATGTACAGTAGCTTAGCTTAGGCAACTCTATATTTAAAATGGGAAATTTATATTAGGGTATATTAGTTTTTCGAAAGGGTATGTAACAGGCAGAAGGAGGCGCGGCAGAACCCATAAAGTATATCTATATTCTTCATCAGATCAGAGAGCTGAGTTGATATAGCGCCGTACGTCCGTCTTGCTGTCCGTCCGGCTGTCCGTATGTTTGAGAGACACCATGAAGTCTACTCCTGATCAGGATGAGGACCTGAGCCATGTCAGTTTGTCTGTCCGTACGACGAGCTGAGTCGATTTAAAGTTGCCCGTTTGTTGGGTTGCCCTTCCGCGTGTTTATTTATCCGTACGTTTGTTTGTCCGTCCGTCTGCCTGTCCGCTTATTTGTCTGTTCGTCTAACTGTCCGTCCGGCTGTACGTCAAAGCTCAGATTTAGTATGATCATGCAATTTCGAGTTTTTATCTCTTATTCTATCGTATAATAAGAGACTCGAGCAGGTCTTCCACTCTAGTGTTCCTTGCGAGTGGCCTGGCTGGAGTCCTGTGCGACAGCAGGATCATCGTCTCTTTTTATTGAGCCGCCGCAGAAGATGCAGATGAGCTTCAGCTCGCGGCAGCACAGCTTGCAGTATGGCGTTTGGCACGCATCGCAGAGGACGAACTCGTCGTTCTCCAGCACGTTGCAGATGAGGCACCTGCGCTTGGCGCACCTGTAACGCGCCAGCCAGCTGAAGTATTTCGGATATTTGAGGCGCAGAATCAGAAATATGTTGGTCTTGCCCTGCAGGTTGCGCGAGGTCAAGTTCTCTTCGGCCCGCCGCAGCTGCATCTCCCTGTTGTAGAGCCGCGCGCGCAGGAACGTCGTGAACAGGTAGAGGATGCGCTGCTTCTCGCGCTTGTAGTAGAAGTAGCTGCAGACGGTCCGGCGCAGGCCGAGCACCCGGCCACTCGCATAGATCAGCAGCACGATGGCTGCGTAGAGCAGCAGCAGCTCGACGTAGAAGAAGCTCGGCAGCATGTGGGCCACGGGCAGGCAGTCCTCGTTGCTCAGCGAGGTGGAGACGTGCTCGTGGATGTTGAAGTTCTTCATGGTGGTGCGCAGCAGACGCGCCATCAGCCCGGTGCCATTGATCTGGGAGCGAAGTGGGTGAGCAACTGAAGGTTTTGATAAGCCATAAATCCTACTCACGCGAAAGCGCACCTCGTGCTCGCCCTCCTGCCGAAAGGTGATCAGCGAGCGGCTATGTATTATCTGGAGCAGAGTGACGACCAGGTGATCGAGCACCAGGAATGCGCCCGCCGTCACCATTTCCAGGGACAAGTGCAGGAAATTGAAAATATTTAGAGTGGTGCCGTCGTCGCTCCCCCTCAGCGGCTCCACAAACATGGGCTGCTCGTGGCTGCGCAGCGGCAGCACGGAGCGTTTCCCTTCGCGCTTGCGCCGCTCGTCCACGTGCTTGAAGTACTCCGTTATGTAGCGATTGTCGAACTCCAAGTCCGTGCAGTACAGGTATTGGTACCGCATCGAGGAGTATATGACGAAGAGCATGAACATGTACATGCACGTCTCGACTATCTTCATGATGGTCTGGAAGACCCGCTTCTTCTGCTCGAAGTCCTTCATGAACTCCTGCGACGTCTGCTTGGCGCTGAGCAACTGCTCCGACGTCGTGATGTTCTGCAGCTGGTAGCTTATCTCAATGTTGGAGTTGTTGTCGTAGAGCTCCTGCTCGGCGACCAGCAGCTGGACATAGGTCTCGCCGAACTTGGAGGGAACAACCTGGGAGTGGAGAGGGGGAGAGTAGGAGCAGGCAATGGTAGTTGAAGACATCTGCCCACCTTGGAGGCATCGCACACCTTATCCGGATTGCCGAACATATTTATCTTGCATATGACGTCCACACGGTAAGGCCAACAGAGCACGGCCACCAGCCAGTCGGGGAAGTTGGTCGTGCACTTGCGATAGCCCTGCAGGAATATCTCCTGGCAAACGCGGTATCCGCTGCGCAGCTGATGCTTGCAGCGATTTCGCATGTTGCGCACAAATTTCTCCTGCACGGCGGCAGCTTTGGGCAGCTGTTTGCTGGAATTGCTGTCATTGGCGGCTCTGCGCTCCTTCTTGTGGCCGAACTTATCATCCTCCAGGTTGGTGCTCTCCACGCCGTACTTGAGATCCCCTAAAATATTCTGCAGCTGCTTGAAGTTGCTTTGGATCTCGCCCAAGTCGTCCTTCATGGATTCGAGCGTGTTCGTAAAGGGCTTGGCCATCAGGTCGAACCGCGTCTTGGTCAGGTTGTAGGTGAGCAGTGTGGTGCAGGAGAATACTCGAGCCACCTCATTGGCGTTCTGCACCAGATTGTCAATGGGCCCCGAAATGACAAAGGCAAAGGCTATCGCGCGCAGATAACTCTGGCCCGCCTTGCCCAGCAGGCTGACAAACATGAGCAACGTGATCACACGAATATTGCGACTTATCATGTAGGAGAGTCCGCTCCACAGCAGGTAGACCCACAGCACCAGCTTTTCCTGTATGAAGTAGGCCAATAGTCCGCCGAAATTGGCCTTCATGGAAAAGAGTATCCAGAGCATGTAGCCCAAGACGATGCCGGCCAGGAAGTTGCACAGCTGACGCGTGACTCTGATCCACCAGCTGCCCACATTGTCGCGGCCATAGAGCAGGCAGTAGACGGGCCTGCTGACCCACGCCAAGAACTTTTCAAACGACTTCGTTAGGGAAAACATGACTCAGGGCGCAAAACAGTTCGATAAGCAGGAAAACTTTCAATACACAAACTCATTTTTGACAGGGCTTAAGCAAAGGAATCTCTGCTTCAAAAGGAGCGTAGTGCGAGCAAGCTCACAATGGCCATTATCGCAGCACAAATAGTTTAAGCTCAAGGTTAAACGTGGGATTAACAGAGTGCGTAAAGATGTGGAGAGTGGGGAGTGGGGAGTGGGGAGCGGGTGGAGGCGCATTAAGCTGGCTCAATTGGCGCAGCTGCGTTTAAGGCGCACAAACTGCCTCACTTTTAACCGTTTTATGGCGCACTCTTCGAGCTGGCACACGCAGCACGGCCAATTCCCCAGGCTGCCTTTCGGAAGGCTGGCTCCGTTGTCATTTAAGAGCAGCAGCAGAGATGGAGACTGAGACTGAGACTATAAATGACTGCAGCTCCCGACGACGACGAGGCGCTCGTTAAAAATGCCAGACCAGCGCAGCAGACACATTCCCAGACCAGACCGGACCGAAGCAGACACAACAGACCAAGGTCCTGCCCAAGAGCTGCGTGTAATCCAATTATAATAGAGCAAAGGAACTTTTGCACCTGCCCGGGCACCTTGCTGAGCGGATTCTAAAATAAAAATTGATTACATGCGTGTGCGTCTTGGCCGCAATGAATAAATTTGCGCTGCGGCCGGCAGCTTGTTTGTTTTCGAGGCGACCGTTTAAAAATTTATGAACTGCAGCGCTGAGCGATAAAAATGCATCAAAATCCGTCAGCGAGAGCCAGTTCCAGTGGGCAGCTCCAAATTGGTGCACTTGCCCGTCGCGCTCGACGGTGCTACTCGCTGAATATTAAACAGGCAGCAGAGATGGCAGCTCGCAGCTCCCAGCGGCGGCACTTCATCAGCCCAAGTCGTGCTAAAAAATTGATTGATCCTTGAGGTGCAGCCGGGGGGGCTGCAGCTGCAACTTTGACGACATCATCTCGAAAAGGGCAAGGGGGCGGGCGTGGCTGTCAGCTGCTCAGCGCGCACACACACAGACACACTCTTACACTTATTTAAACAATTTAACATTCCAAAAGGGCAATGGGCTATGGCTAGGCACAATGGGTCGAGAGTAGAGAGTATTTTCGGGACTTTAATTTAAATTTAGATAATTTAAAATAATAAAAAAAAATAATGAAAATAAAAAAATAAATTAAGAAAAAATATATTTAAAAAATATATATATAGAATTTATATTAAACTTTAAAATATAATCGTATTTAAGTAAATAAAATAAATAAATCAAGAAAATAAATTAATTATTATATTATTTATTTTTATTAATTTATTTTCTTTATTTATTTGTTTTATTTAGTAAAATGCAATAAAATTAAAAAATATATATATATATTTTAATTATATAATTATTATTTTATGTTAATTATTTTTATTAATTTTTTATTTATATTTTTGGTATACTTATTATTTTATATTTGGTTTTCTTTATTATTTTATTATTTTTTAATTTTATTTTAAGAATTTTCTTTTGTTTACCTAATTTTCTATGCATTTCGCACCACTGTGCTTGGCCCACCATTGTTCTGGCCAACTTGTGTTAGCTTTAAATGCATTAAATTGTCAATGCCTTGACTATGCTTTAAGCTTGCTGGCCATAAAATTGGTTTGGCGCAGACAAAAAAGGAGTCGCGCCCAACTAACCAGGCTTTCTGGCAGGCAGGCAGGCAGTCTACTCCGCCTGCTCGTTGGTCAGTCAGTCAGTCAGTCAACTCGAAAAACCGAATGAATGATGAATTGCCTGTCACTTGCAATTTTTGTAGCCAGACAAAACACACGAGGCTCGTCTTCGTCGTCGATGTCTGCGCTGTTTGGCTTGTTTAAATTGTTCATGTTCCTCTAAGCCGACTACAGCAAGGCCCAACTGCACAGGATCTGCTGGCCAGCCAGCAACTACATACAGTATTCCATGTTGACGCGCGGCTGACTGCTGACTGCCTTCATGGAATTTGCGTTCAAAAAGGGCGGCAACATCATTGTCAACCCAAGCGTCAGCAGTTTTTATTTGTTTTCCCTTTTTTTTCTGGTTTTGGCCAAATATTTTTGTATGATCACAATGGCAAAATTTAATTGGGCGGCAACTGCAGAAAATATGAAACATTTTTGGCTGAGATATGAAGAAAGAAATACATATTTTGAGTGAAGAATTTTGGTCGAACATGGGACAGGAAGCAGCAGGAATGCTGGACGAAGTCAGAGAGAAAGAAAGAGAGAGAGAGGAAAGGAGGTGCTGAAAGAAGTTTTTTGTAAGCCAAACTGTTAACTGCAGAATATTGCATGAAACTGAACTCAGATATCCACAAATATATTCTTTATAAATATATTTTAATAAGATTTATTGGAAAAGATTTTTTTTTTTTTTTCAAATATTCTAGTTGGAATTTGAAAAGAAGTTTCATTAAAATCTTTTTGTTTTCTAATTTAAATATTTTTGTGGAATTTTGTAAAGAAAGAAGTATTTTAACTACAGAATATAACTTGCCGAAAATAGCCTAAGGTATTTATTTATATATTTAAATAAATTTTAATAAGATTTATTTAAGAGCATCTGGTGGGAATCTTGTGAGCAAAGAAGTTTGTTAACAACAGAATAATTCTAGTTGGGCTTTGACGAAGAAGAAAACGTCTTCAGAATTTAAATATCTCAATTAATATATAAACAAAAACAAAATAAATAAATCAATATATTTTATAATAAATTAAATAGTTTTAAAATATTTGCTTTAAATATTTTTAGTTCTATCTGAACCTTATTTTATATTTATTATTTATAGCTGCTCAACTACACATAAATTTCCCAATAAAAACCACATTAATTGTCGCTATCTATGCAGATTATTTATTGGCCTCGCTCCCCGGCAGCTATTGCCAGGTCTTGCCAGGTTTATGCTTGGCTTTAGCTCAAGCTCAACCGTAAGCCAATTAGCGCCACTAATAAAAAGCAATAAATCAGTCCAAATTAACCAAAAAGACAACAGCAGCAAGCGCAAAGTGAACAAATAAATTTGTGCGCTGCACTCAGCGCATTTGTCAAGGTATTAACCCTTTGCCAAGGGTTACAGGGAAGAAATAATAAAACGGGGTAGAAAGAGAAAATAAAAAACAACGGCTAACCAATATGAAAATGACATTAGCCAAGCGCCAACAGACGGCGGCTAGACCGTGGCCAGACAGTAGCAGGAGCCACCAGGCAGAGGCGAAGGCACCAGCACAGGAGACAGCGTGCAGCAGGCGCTCTCGGTTCGGGCCGTGTCGGCTGTCTACACGCAAAACCACTTTTAACTCGTTTACTTTATTTATGGCCATAATTTGTTAAGCAAAAGGTCGAAAACTAAACTGGCGACTGCCGCCTGGCCGCCTAGCGAGCGGTGGCAAAAGGGCGCAGCTCGCTCTCTCGCCTGGCAAGGTGCGATGCATAATTAAGATAATAAAATATTAATTAAAATTAAGTTCATGCATATGCAAACACAGTGACAGCGATGCCCAAAACGCTAGCCGGCGCAATCCGAGTACAAATATTTGCGTTTAGCAACGTTGATTAGAAGGAAGGTATGATAATACGAGCGGTGCGCCGACGTTGATAGCCTCGTTATTGGCACTGACGCGACTCGCCTTAATTAATTAATTAAAAATGCACAGAGCACAGTTTTTCTCTCCTTTTATTATTATGCTTTTTTTTGTGTATTTACATTTTTATGCAAATTTCGTACACCTGCCCGCCCCCATAATGAGCTGATCAGGCCCAAAGGGTTTCGCGGGAATGTGTGCGGCCACCACAAGCCATGGGGGACAACAGACGCTTATAAATGTCAATCAGAGATGGGATTTAATGTTACTCTAAGGAACAAGAGGCATATTGAAATTATCATTATGTTTAATATATATATTTTTAAAAAGAGTAACCCAATTAATTAAAATAAATATTTAATGTCTTTAAGGTAGGAATTATTATGGCAATTAGATGAGCTGGTCCGAAATAAACCTAATGAAATAGCTAGGGGCAACTGGGACTTATAAATGTGGCTATAAAAGTCCGTCGAGACTATGTTGTGCTAATGAGAAGTGCAGAGAAGGGCAATACAATATTTAAAATTACTTTAGTAATTTGTAGTGTGAAAGAATTTAAATATAAAATAAAATATATTGATATATAATATATATATTTAATAAAAAATAAAAGATTTATTTTTTTATTTTTAATATAATTTATATTTATTATTATTTATTATATTTATTATAATAAATTAAATTAGGATTAAAAAATTCTTTAAACTAAATATAAAATAAAATATTTCAGTTTTCATTTTTAATTTAATTTATATATAATTATAATAATTTAAATTAGGATTACTTCTATTAGAATTTCTTGAATTTTTCAACACATTCATAGAACCCAACTCTGAAGTTAGAGCATTTAGATATGGCCATCGGAAGAGTACGAAAACTGACTTATTTTATTTCACAATATTTAATTTATTTGTTAGGCATACAGCGCCGGCTAATGGAAGTTTGCTGTTTGCCTTCAGCTTAGGGGCGTATTCCCAAAAAAAAAAAATGAGAAGAAGTAAAAACCCGACCACAAAGCGCGAAACGTGATACATTGTGGTTTTTTGAAGTTGACGCATAATTAATTTGGATTATGGATATTTCTAGACAATATTTGAATTGTTGGCCAGCGCTTAATTATTTTACCTGTCGCACATGTGGGCATCTAATTGGTGAATATTCTGTTCGGGCCTCGCGGCCAATTTGAACGTCAATCGAGCCGTGAGCGAGTGAAAGCGAAAGCCGGTCACACTTCCCGTGGCTGTTCCCCCACAAAGACACGCCGAAAGAATTGAGCCGGGGACCCATTAGAGCGCATACCTGGACAGAGCGCACAGTCAGTGCCATGATTGATGATGGCCCGCGTTCGTTTCTGCGCCGAGCTTTGTGTTTCTGCTGCATTAATTAACTAATTTAGTTTGGTATTTTATTTCTCTGTTCTCTCGTCCACAAATGAATTCCAAATTTATGCGCACAGATTTCTAATAGAAATAAATTTAATTTCTGTTTTTGTTTTTTTGCAGCAATTATTTACATGCATAGCCCCCAGCCGCGGGGCGCATGTCACGCCTTATCGCCAGCTTTCACTCCTCTCCCCCATGTATATATTTTGGGGTTACTTCCGAGCGCATTGTCATAATTCACGCTTGACACAATCGCTGCGTGGCTCGGACGTTGCGTTTGATGGACTTTGATGCATTTGGACAGCTAAACCACAAAATTGTGTGAACGCAACTGGCAGGCACAATAAATTTGTCAGTTTCGGCATTAAATGTTGCCGAATTTCCCCCAAAATTCTATGCACATTCATTTGCATTGCTAATGAGCCAGCTGCAGTTCGAGGAGTGCACTGCAATCAGTTTTTGTTTCTCAAATATTATGCAAATCGAAATTATGAATTACAATTCTGAGCCATGATTGCGATATACGTCAAGTTGACAAATTTTGATTTAGAGTCGAGTTTTTTCTTTTTGAATTGACAAATATTAAATATTAAATATTTTTCTCAACAAGCGGAGTCTGAAACTATAAAAGTTCCACGGCTTGGCATACATCGCGCTCAGAGATCAATTACCTCGACTATGGCTAACCGCCAGCTCATCTGATAGCCGTTAGACATACCGCAAGCAGCTACTGTGCACGACACCTTCCCCGGTTGCCACATATTTATAGCCGCGCCGTATATCATATGGCCCGAAGCAATGCTAGAGATTGCAGCCGGAGAGCCAAAGATGCTGCCGGCAATGACAATCGACATTTGAGCTCGCAGGGAATTGCCGCTGCGTCATGCTCGTATTTCAATAATAACTCTCAACTCTTGACTCACATTTCATAATTCATTTTCAATAGACTCTCACTTTTATACATACTTTTTTCATTTTTTTCGCTTAGCACATTAACATTGGAAAGCCATTAAGCGCTGCCACGACCGATTCGAATATGTTGAGGCCAAATAGGTGGAGCATCTGATGCGGCGGCCCACAGGCATAAATATTGTGTTAACCACAGTTGAAAGTTGTAATTTATTACAAATTAAAATAAATCAAAATGCAATGGCAAAAACCACACGAAAATAATATATATCTATATAAATAAATAAAGAAAATCGGAAGATGCATATGTGAGGCGGCAGCAGGTAAAGGGGGTCGCCACACAAATGTCTCTATAAGTTGGGGAAAAACATTTGCATAACGTAATAAAAATGATAAACGTTAATTTTTTTATCTGCCGCTCGAGAGGAAATTGTAGCTGGAAATGATTTGTCAGAGCTGAAAGCCGATACCAGAGTGTTCACAAATATATGCATCTGCGCCGGAAGAGAAATTCCAAACAAATTAAATTATATCAATTTAAATTTGAAATTTTATATATATGCATATACGAGTGTTTCTCCCCATTTCCAAAAGCTACAACGAGTTTTTCTCTTCTTTTTTGGGTATCTCTCGAGTGCATTTGAAGCAGCGCTGAGTTAGTCTAATATCTCTTTTTACAACCATCCAGTCGGGCAGTCATATAAAATCAAATCGTATAATCCATATGGCTCTACACACGCACACACACTTCACAATAAATCGTGAACGAATATCAAAACTATTTACTGATGCATGAGCATATATTTTATAAGCACTCTCAGAATTTACGGCTGCGATCGATGGGTTTTGATGGTTTGATAGCGGGGATTATATATATATATATATATATATATATGTTTCATGTAAGGCTGGGTATTGTCTTAGTACAATCTTGATCTAAACTAAATTTGTGGTAATTAAGTTAGGCCAAGAACTGCGCCTCTCTATGCAATTTTCATATATGTTAAATATGCAGAAAGCCTAAGAGCAATCAATCAAACTAAAACACAGAAGTGCGCCTCTCTATGCGATTTTCATAAATGTTATTAAAGTGGGAAGTGTCTGAGTAAATGAGTAAACAATCGAACAGTTCAAAGAAAAGAGAAACGAAATACATATACAATAGTATGCCTCTCTATGCGACTCTCACATACAGCCAGCTCACTCAATGCTGACCTCAGCTAGAATTCATGTAATTAAATTATGTTTTCTCCTAACAACAAAACGTTTATAAATCTCTTCGCTCTTCGCTCGCCGCACGCTATCAAAATCAATCTGTAAGCATTGTGAGCCGCATTCCGAGGCCCATATTTAACTGAAACTCAATAGCCAGCAAAAAAAGAGAATATAAGAGCCCAACTGAGTGCAGGAAATGCAAAAGGCCGCACCACCAACTGGGCCGCACTGCGCTCTGTCCCGCGCTTATCAATGGAGTTGTTTACATTTTTATGTTGCACACAATGTCCACGCTTGAATAGCGCTGCAATAAAAAATCTCAGCTAGAATAAAATTTCAACACTTAAAAGTTTTCAAAATATTTGATGCCATAAAACTGAGTGGAGAGCGCTTTCATCCACTGGGCATTAATAATGCGCGTGTGGAAGATGATGTGGACGCGGCAGTCCCGACTGCGTTTCCAACTGTCAAATGTCACTCGCCGTTCAATATCGTTTATCAACCGTTTTATCGCCGATTTCTCATAAACTTTTGGCCAGTGCGCAACACGGGAGGGCCCGGACACATTAATCATGCCCAGCTCGCCCTGCTGTGCATTTGATGGCTGCTGCGCACCTTCCCGCTCGCTGCATTAAAACTTTTGGAGTCAGCAGTTGCCGAAATAAAGGAATGCCAGAACGGGACTCGGATGTTGCCAAATGCGCAACAACCGCAGACTAATTAAATTAATTGAGGTGATTTTTGTCGCCCACCTCTCGGACGCGCGCTGTGCCATTTATAAAGTGTTCAGCATCGGGCAACCGAAAACCCTGAATGGCCCTAGCCGAGCACTTTAAGGTTTTAAATATTTAATGTTTGTTTAAATGTTTCTGATTCGCAATTATGTACAGAATACTTTACAGGGTATGCGCCTACAACTGTGTATACCTCGTTTTTCATTTGCTTTCCTTTTCCTTTTTTTTTTTTTGCTGCAGTTCCAGGCAATGGTCATATCCATCGAAATTAATGACTGGCCATATTTTTTAACCAGATATGCTTCTTGTTTTTGCCGCTTGATTGAATGGTTATTCATATTTGCACAGATAGGGCTGCGGCATGCTGTTGCTGCGCTACGCAAAGCCTCTTTTTATGACCCATTCGGATTCATTATGGCGAGGCAGTTTTTTGCTCCACTTTTGCCTTTAAGGATACGTGTGGCGGCATATTTTATAGTTTGGGAAAAAAATTATTTATTTAACGAATGCAATCAGCTGTTTTTCGGTTTTAAGAGCAAGCCTAAGGCCCCATGCTGAGCTGATGAACTATAATAGTGACTTAAAAATATTAAGAAACAATTTTAATTTGTATTCATATTATATAAATTTTCCTATCTTATTTAATTTCTTTTCTAAATTAATATAATTAAATATTAAATTATTAAATAAATAAAAATGCTTTTAAATTTTGCAGAAAAAAACAATTTATATTTATATTATGTACATTTTATAATTTATTAATTTAATTTAATTTTTTAGCCTAATCAAAATAAATCAAAATAATCAAAATAAAATAAATAAATACATTTCATAAATATAATAAAATAAAATAAATTAATTTAATAATATATATTAATTAGAAATATTCAGCAAAACTAATTTATTTATTTTATATATTTTTTCATTTATTTATGTCTGAATTAAAATTATTTTATATATACAAATTTAATTCTTCTTCCATTTAAAATGCTTCAATACTATCTTCGGCGACTCTGCATAAGCTTGTTAAATGCCTTGACTAATGCATAATGAATTGTTGCAACGGCTTTTATGCTAAATTATCCATAATTTACCTTTGCAATAAACGCATTTGGTAATCGAGGTGCGCTGCGCTGAATGTTTTGCGGCAAGTGCTGGAGTGTCAACAGCATTCGATTAATAAATAATGCAATTGAATGAATGGCTGGCAATTGCTGAGTTGCATGCCGCAGCCAACATGGCGCAACATATTTTGCAGACGGCACGACAACAGCAACGAATGACAACGGCCACTGAATTGTGAATACTGAAAATGTTTAGTTTTAGCGCCGCAGGTGGTCAACAGACAGCGGCTAAAAGGCGCACAGCACACGGCAATTCCTTTTTTTTTTTCCTCTCTCCCGTGTGCTGCAGGATAATGACAGGCCAGCAACAACAGGATGAGCTGGAGCAGCGAGCATCGAAGCATGGACATTGCGCCCGATTGTCAATTGTTGTTGTCAATTACGTGAACAAAACATGCACACGGGCGCTGCATGAATGGAGTGGAACAGGAGGCGCTGCTCTAGCCTTTGCTGGCAGTGCTGCAGGCAGTCGCTGTAGCTGTGGCTGTGGCTGCTACTCCAACTGCTGCTGACCACAACAACGAACCAAAAATTTGTACCCAAAATCATCATGTCAATTGCCAGGCAACAGGCCGGAACCAGCTAAACAAATGCAAAGCGGTTGCAGAACAAAGAGCAGCGCTTTCCATGGCAGTCTTAGAGATGAGCCGGGGTTTTAGAGGAGAGTCACGAATACTGGAAGCACTGAAACTTGGGAATATAAAATATAATAATATAAAATATAAAATATAAAATATAAAATATAAAATATAAAATATAAAATATAAAATATAAAATATAAAATATAAAATATAAAATATAAAATATAAAATATATAAAATAATAAAATAAAATATATTGAGATGAGCTACAATATCTATGAAGAGATCTACCAACGCTGAGAAATATTATAAGAGGTGAGCTAAGCTACAGAAATGTAGATCAATAAAAAGAGATATTAGTCAACAGATCAACTTAAATTGATGAAGAGTAAATGTAGTTGATGAGCAAAACTGTAGAGCAAAAGTAAGATGTCAAGAGTCAAGAGATCCAACAAAATAAATGAAGAGTATGAAGAACAACCTTACATATCAGCTAAGATATCTATTGCTCTTGGAAAGTTGGGGAAGAGTATGGAAAGATTATGCAGAGCAAGGTCAAATATCAGCTAAGATATCAATAGCTCCAGCAAAAATAAAATATTAATCAATTGATCGAACAAAGCTGATCAAGAGCAAAGATCTGCTGAGATATGGGGATCGGTTGCCAAATATGTCAGCTCCGGTAAATTGATAGAAAGAGAAATCAGCCAAGACACAGACAAATTGAGCAAGCAGAGCTGCAGAAGAGCATAAGAGATAAGCATAATGAAATCTATGAGCATAGGTGAAGCACATCATTAAAAAATATTAGAGAAAAGTTGAGGCAGCTAATATATATAGATTGACTCAGCGAATAAATCTAACTAAAATAGTTGGAGATCTCTTCAGACATTTGTCAATTGATCAGAACTTTGATTTAGAACTTTCCACTCAACTCAGCTCTCAGCTCTCAGCTTCCAGCTATTTCTCTGGCCCGAACACGACCCTCGAGCATCTCTACTCAGCGGCGCTCCGTTTAATTGGCATGCCATTTCGGCATTGGTATTATGTGTGTTGTGGGGCGCAGTGAGCCTAACGATTTGTGGCGTGTAAAAGCATTTGTCAATGTGTCACAACAATAAACTGTCATGGAGTTGCTGCAGCAGGAGCAGCAACAACAACAACGGCAGCCTCCAACTGCTGCAATAATTGGAGCAGCTGAATGGTTAAGGAGCCAATGCTGAGGCAGCTAAAACGTCTTTCTCTCAATGGGAGATTAGCCGCTGCTGGTGCGCTTGCAACATCAGCATAAATTGAACCCGCTCTGACCTTTTTAATTAAAAAGCTGGAAAGCAAGTTTGGACTGGAGTGGAGAGCGCGGCGTTCGGCAGGCGGCGTTCGGCATTCGGCATTCGTGCCGCGTTCGCATGCTAAAAATTGCAACAAAATTACATGACCCCGACGGGCCGACACAGACAACAGTCGACAAGGATTTGGCTGCACACAAACGGAACGGAAGAGAATTGTTATCTAATGTCTGGAGGCGAAGGGTCAGCTGCCGGCGACTGTGCTGTGTGCAACAGTCACGCAGTCGGGGGAATTGAAGCACGAGCAAGAAAAGTGTTAATAAATTGTTGCCAAGCCAAGGACCGTGCCGGACGGAGGGAAGGACGGACGGAGCGGACATCGCAGCATTGCCCAAAATTAAGTTACGTAGAGAGTCGTCGTCGTCGAGTCGTTGCTCGATTTGCAAATAAATTTGTTTAATTCCCCACTCGATGTGAACGCCACAGCGAGAAATATTTTATAATGCTCCGACACCCAGAGACCCACAGCGGGGTGTGAAAGCTCGTGGCGCTGGACAGACCAGCGACTGGGCGACTGGGCTAAAACGTGCCTGGGATTTGACTGCCAACCTGACTAATTAGACGCGTCATTGTAGCCCGATTGGATTTGCATTTGGATTTGGTAAGACTTTTCGAATTGGCATTGTTAATGAGCGAACGATGCGGCTGCCAGCGCCGGTCTCCGAGTGCCAAACTTCGGCTAAATGGAAACTAATTGGCATTTAAGTTGGCCAAAGTGTAGGAGTTACGCTAAGTGCACTCTTAAGGTTGCCCGTACAGTGCTGTCTCGCCACAAGGACAGTGGCCGAATGGAGTATGCAAATTACCAGGACTTCATGCTGACCGCCCCGCGGCGACAGACATGGACATTCAAGAGTCTTGGCTGGCGAAGTCAACTGAAAGGGATTACGAGGTGCTTAACGCGAACAAGAGAGGGCGCTTTACTTCAGATTAAGCATAAAAGATGGTAAGGAAAGAAAGAATGATTAGGCACAAATTTAAAAGACATAAAAAAATTAAATAATCAATAATTAATTTTTTAATAAATTTATTTTTATTATAAGCAGCATAAAAAATATGTAATATAATATAATTTCATAATTAATACTTTTTGATGTATTTTCTGTTGAAGTTATTTCCAGAATTAAAAAATATTTTAACATTTTTCTCTTCTTTGTGCTTTAATGAATAGCGCTAATAAAAAGTTTTTGGACATTCTGTATTAATTTCCAACATGATATGCCTTTCATTGCAGTTGGCCTGTGTCTTCCGCTTAATTGCGAATCCATTGGCTTTATGAAAAAAGCAGAAAATGCTCTTTTTTATTGCTATTTGGAGTACGTATAAATAATGGCAATTGGTTTTTGCTGTCATTGTTTCCATCTGGGCCTGTGCAGGCCGTTTGTATTTAACATATCATTCATATAATATCAATTAGTTGCATATGTGCGCCGCCAGTCTCTGTGCCAGTCGAGAGCTGCGAATTATTGGCCAATGTCGAGCTGGCCGATATCCGGTCAAATGGCAGCGCGCTGGCGTCCACTCGCTTTGGCTTGTCAATGGCAAACGGATGAAAGAGCTCACTCGATTGGCACTGCCTGTTTGCTGCCTGTTGATGATGGCGATGATGATGACGCTGCCCGAGCATGACGTGGATATTGACAGCAGCCGCAGCGACAACGGACGACAACATCAATGTCAGCACACCAAACGTGCTCTTCTGCTCTTCCTTTTCTTTCCCTCTCTTTTTTTTCTTGCTCACAAAAAACTCATTTTATGCCAATTTTTCTGTGTCCCCTCATAGCGAGCTGAATGAAATTTAACGAGCTGCCGAGCATACACTCAGTCCCGCTCCACACATAGCCATACACGCATGCACACATGCACACATGCACACATGCATACATTAACCAATAAACGAAAAAGGATTCACATTAACGGCTCATTTGAGCCGAACAGTTGAAAAGCCAAGCACTCTCCACGAAGCCAATCGATTGCCTCAGTAGTTCATCATTTCTGGCTTTAGAGAGCCCATCTGCAAAGGGTTTATTATAAAGGAAGATCCGTGGGATATATATTATATATATTTTATATTATGTATAATCTTAAGCCTATTATAAGCACAAATTCCCTTAATATGATTGGCGTCGAGCTCAGATCTAAATTATATTAGTAAAAGTAGTACGATAGGTACAGGGAATGAGTGAGAGAGTGAATGAGAAGCGCATAGAAGGGAAGTAGTGTTCTACAAAGCAGCTAGAGGCATTCAATTATGTATACATATATATATATGAATTATTTATTATAATAATAATAATAATATAATTATTAATAATTAAATTAAATAAAATTAATAGAGAATCACATTAATGAGAATCGCGTAGAAGGGAGCAGCAAAAAAACTGAGCTCTCACTGCTACTTAATTGCCATTAAAGGACAGAAAGCCAGAATTATCTGAATGAGAATCACATAGAAGGGCGCAGCAACAAGCTCTCACACCCACTTTGTCAAAGCAGTAAAAGAAAATCGATATTTAAAAGGAATCATATATGTACTTACATAATAATAAATTGCATTAGAGTCAGAGAGAGCCTGACTAGCAATCATGAGAATCACATAGAAGGACATGCCAATACAAATAAGTTCACACTTCCAACTTTGCAGAGCAGCGAGTGGAAATTTGTGTATTAGCTCAAGCATTGATACAGTTCCACAGACTACGTGCAATCATAGATACCAACACGTAGCCAGTCCACTGATATTTGGCATTTCTTGAGGCAGCTGATGATCAAATCAATGCATTCCAATATGCAGAGGCCAGCTTAATTATGTATGCAGCCAACGTAGCAGCCCCAAAAACACAGAAGGAGTTTGCTCAGCTGCCGCTGCCGCTGCCGCCGTGTCGCCCCACCTGGCTTGCCTGTTAGTTTTTCGGCTTAACCTTTTGCCAATTTAAAATTGGTTTGCCTCGGCTGGCAAGTTCAAATATGCACAAACATTTGTTCAAAGGCTAAAGATTTATCTCGCCGGTTGCTCGCTAGACACCCTGTGGTTCCTTTCGGGCTCCACGTCTGCTTCCGTTTCGTGCCGGGACTGAGAGCGGCTGAGCGCTACCGTGGCTGAGACCTTTTGGCTATTCATATGAGCGCAACGATACAAATCTCTGAATTTCAAGTGCAAAACTTGAATATGCAATTGAATTTTTCACGTTTTTCCTTATATATTTCGTTGCTCCCGCTGTTTCAAATGGTTTGATAGTAGACTTGGGAGCAGCCGAAATGTCTCTGGCACAGTGAACACACGCTTTGATGACTGGTTGTCGATTTCACAAAAGTTATTAACGCCCTGGCCTGCTCTCATTGATTTCTTAATTTACCCATTGTTTACTTTGGGCATAATTCGAAATTTCCATTTAGATTGAATGGCATATAAGGGGGCGGCGGCCCATCTAATTTGGGCACATTGGGTGTGCTGGAGGGCATCTACCTAGGGCCTGTACTAAAAATTGTCAGACTGCAAGTTTGATTGGCTCTGACTGGTCGAAAAGCATTTGGCCAAAAAGCTTTTAGAGCGGCGAGCTGAGAGAGTTCTGGCAACAATTGGAGCTCGTGGAGTGGCTCGGCTCGTAGCTGGTGGCTGGTGGCTCGTTGCTGTTGGTTTCATTGGCAATTTGCATATTCACGCTGTGGATAAAAATCAAAACAGTGGGTGCCGTGGCTGCCGCAGCGGCAAGAGGCAAGCAAACGGCAGCGGGCGAGATGCAATGACAACGAGCAACCAGCAACCAGCAACCAGCAACCAGCAACGGCAACGGCAACGGCAACGGCAACTGCGACAAGCGACGGGAGGACAGACGCCAAGGCAATCGATGAATGGGACAGAGAAATGCAAAATGTGCCTGCTGGGCAGCCATGAAACCGAGACCCGAGCGCGAGCTGAAATCGCGGCCAAACAAATTCAAAAATGTTTGGTGAATTTCAATTGCTGACAAATTGCGAAAGCGCCAGCGATGCCAGGAAGCGAAAGGAAATGCGCCGCAGGACAGACTCCAACAAAAAGCGAGCACGAGGATGCGGCTTCGATGGATTCGGCAACAGCAACAACAAGAGCAACAACAACAGCGGCAACAAGGCGACAACGAGGACGGTGTTGTTGATAATATTATTAGTACCGGTGAATGCCAAATTGTCCTTAAGGATATAAATGGAATTTGAAATTATTTTATCAACATTTTTGATTGCTTCCAGCTGAACAATTGCTGCAGACAGGACAGCAGACCAGCAGAGCCAGAGGCTGGCACTTCGATGGAGTCATTCACAGCGACCAGCCGTACAGATTTTAATAATATTCACAAAAGTTATGAATTCTGTATGGCAATGATGAAGTTGCCGCCGCCACTGAGGCGTTGATGATGCCGACGATAAGTGGCAGCAATACGTTCCCCTGGAATGATAAACTTTCGGGTTTTGGAGTGGTTCGTTGTCCCTATGCTAATTATTATTGCACGGCGGGACGCGGATTCGCAACGCATCACTGCCGGCCACGATTTTATCTAAGCTGATAAGGAAATTGCTTAGAATTCGTAATGGAGCGACTGCTAAATGGAGCAGAAGTTATAGCCTGGCCGAGGGCTCGGAGGTGTTAAGCTGCTGATGGATATTTGAGTTGACCCTAAAGCCAGGGCTCTGAGGTCAGGTAGCTCAGTTGACAATTTGGCGCCATGAAGAGCGCGGCACGTGTTAGCCCTGCTGCGTATTTCAAATTGATTAGCCATTGGCTTCGAGCATATTAATGGGGAGTCGAGGCCTGGGCCCGGGCAGGGCGTACCTTTTGCCGTGAATTGAATAGCGTTAATCGAGTTTTTTATTGGAATTTTCAAGAGAATTTTGTATTGGCAAAACGTTTGTAGTGGAAGATAATCAATATGGAAGAGTTTGAGTTGGTTTCAAGTTTTAATTGAAGAGATTGGGCAGGTGAACTGTGGGTGGTTGAGTAGGAAAAGAATTTGTGTTTGTATGTGGGATGAGGAAACAAGAGATATAATAATCGAAATCCAAAATATCCAAAACGATATACAAACTACGATATACGGTATATACTACAAGCATACAATACTATTTATGTAATGCGATTATCAATATTAAAAATACGATATACAATATGCAATAGACGGTATACGATATGGAGCATGGGATATACGGTATACAGTATATACTACAAGAATACAACACTTATGTAGTTTTGAATCGTATACGATATACGATATGCAATATACGATATACAATATACGATATACAATATACAATATACAATATACGATATACAATATTCAATATACAAAATACGATATACAATATTCAATATACAAAATACGATATGCGACATACAGTATACGATAAATGATATACGATACACTGTATGTAAAACAAGCAGACACAATTAAATACTAAATACGATATACAATTTACGATATTTGATATGCGATATATACTGCCAGTAATCGATGAGATTATATTGTTAAAATAATCAATAAAATATTGAATATGCTAATAATACAAATTCCCTGGAAGAGCTCAAGGCCTACATAGCAGGAATTCCCAGCAACACAGATTGAACCTGGTCTTCATCGTATGCTTAAGGCATGCCCAGAAATACTCAGCCAGCCCCTTGAAAACTACTTTTCTACATAATGGCAAAAACTTACCTACAAAATATTATCAAAAGCAATTCTCTATCTTAAATGCCTATATGTTACTCACACTTTCTTACTCCATTGCTCTTCTTTGGTCACCCTCACACCACTCACTTCCCTTCAATAAAATTTCCCCAAACATTTCAGCTGCATTTTAATTACTGCACAATTCTTGCACTCCACACTGAGTGCCCAAGTACTTCAGGCACATGATTCTCACATTTAAAAATCAAAGTCTATCGATGCAAGTGCTCAAATGTCGTTCGAGTCAGCTGGCTGTGCATTAAAAGTGATTTAGCCGTAAAAGTATCTACGATTGCATTCATTTACAATGCTCAAAGATATTTTGTAGCAATTTGCAGTGGAATTTTTACCCACTGCCAAAGTGTTTTCTGTTTTCTTTTTCGCATACCTTGCTGCAATATTTGTGTGTTTGAGCCCAGGCAACGTGTCGCATGTGCAATATTTTCAGCTCAACTGAGTTCATAAACCATTTTAGATAATGTGCCATCAATTTTTGCCGGTCGACAACTGCAAATGTATATGTTCTTAATGGTTCTTATGGATCTATTTTGCAGATACAAATATATATGTGTAGGCAAACAGAGACAGAGCAAATTTGCCTGGTCTTAATGCAATAAAAACAGAGCTCTAATTTAAATGGATCTCTCATCAGTGTTTTGACAGTTGAAGTTTTGACAGGGCACGAAGTCGAACTTCAGCCAGCCTCGCTGAGCATGTGTGTGTGTTTTAGAAATTGGCAAAAGACAAATACACATATGCAAATAGGCAGCGCACTCAAAACTAATGTACTATGCATGGCTCTCGCTTCAGCTCGCCTGCTCCGCTGGCTGCTCACAATGGCTGCCGTTGATTGTAAATGAAGTGCCATACACACACACACATGTGGCTAAGAACAACATAAATATTCAATTTAAATTATTACCAAATTGGCTTTCGTAAATTTCCATTATGCACTTATTTCATTTTCATGGAGAACTAGGATGACGCCTAAAAGCAGTCGACGTATGCAATTTGAGGTCTATACAAAGAGAGAGGGAGAGGGGGCAGGATCGACCGCTCATCAATAAGCAATTTAATTTGTCAATCGTCTCTTTGCCTACAATCAACAAAATCCATCAGCTATAAACGTTGTCCTTGCCTTGCCTTCGCAGTGCAATTAAAATCGTACATTTCAATAGAAGGACCAAGCCAAGCCAAGCCAAGCCCAGCCCCAGCAGCAGCAGCAGGTCCAATGCAAGGCTTGTAATTAAAATCAACACACACACTGGCTGGCTGGCTGGCTGGCAGACAGATGCAACTGCATTTGCATATGCATATGTGCACTGTCATAAAATGCGCATATAAATTGCATGGCTATTTATGCTGGGCGCATTAATAACGCGCATACGTCATGTTGTACGAGCCGACTTCAACTGCAAACTGCAGCGCCCAAGCAGCGGCAAATATATGTGAAAATTAAGCCCAAAGGCGGCTCCAAATTGCTATTTGAATAGCCCAATTTGTGTAACTAGTATCGACCTCAATATCGGCTGGGATATTTATGAAATGTTTTCTAATATTATTTATTTAATAACAATTAAGCAAAGCATATTTAATTGCTATGATATGAAATTTAAATATTGTTGGAATACTATTAAGTTAAAACAAATTAAGTTCAACAAATTTATTTAGCATAATTTAGAGTTGAATTGATATTAAATAAAACACATTTATTTGGAATAATATTAAATTCTAATATTATTTAATGGCTATTAAAATATATAATATATAATATATAAATATATAATAATTAAAAATATAATATAAAATTTAAAAATATTTATTTGGCATATAAAATTGAAATATTATTATATATAATATTTAATGACATATAATAACATATTAATAACAATTAACCAGGAAATATTTAATTATATAATATAATATAAAATATATAAATATAAAATTGAAATATAATTATATAATATTTATTTGGCATTATAAAATGATTTATATTATATAAAAATATATTATAAATATAAATAAATATATTAAAAAAAAATTCCAATATTATTAAAGACAATTTATTTATTTAATAACAATTAATTAAATTAAATATATATTTATTTGAAAATTCATTTAATTAAATAAATAACAAAAGCATAAAACAAATTTATTTTTAATTATTTATTTAAATTTAAAGGCAACTAACTAGAATATATTAATGTGGAAAAATTTACTACTATTTTAATATAATTTATTTAATAATAATTCCCTTAAATGTATTTATTTGGAATAGTTTTAAATTGAAATAATAAAATATAAAATAAAATATATATACGTCTTTCAATAATATCAAATTAAAATATTATTTATATATATTATTAATTTAATTTAAACTAAGTACAACAAAATTCTAAGTAAACTTAAATTATTCTAAATTAAATTACAAAATCATATAAATTACCTCTATGAGAATATTTCCAACTGGAAAATAAGGCAAAATCATTTTCTGCATGTGAAAAACTCTCTCTCTGTGCTGTTTATCATCAACAATGCCCCGCCTGGTTAGTTTAGTAAGTGTTTTGCAAACTTTTCGTTACAAATCACACAACATTTGCAGTTTTCAGAGCGCTGCCTTGTCCATGAGCACCTGCTAAGCTTAACCAGTCAACTTACATACTAGCCCAGCAACTGGGACGACTGACAACAACAACGAGTGATTGGCCAAGCTGGCAGGCCCAGATGAGGGCCTGAGCGCAGCTTCAATGCACTTGCTGAGCATTTGATTTGTCACCCAAGGCGTGCAAATGATAATCGAAAAATCACTCAACTGTGCGTCTGTCCCAGGGTCCATGTGTATGTGCATGTGTGCGTGTGTGTGTGTGTGAGCAAAGCTGATTTGTCTGCCCGCTTGACTGGCTGGATCTGTATGTCCAGGCTGGTTGCCGGCTGTTGTCCTGTCTGTCGCTCTCGCTCTTTTCGCCTCCGCCTGCCTGCATTTCCGCATCCGGTTTTGCATTTGACACCCAGGGCCTGGAACAGTAACTACACTCACACACACACACACGCACACTCGCATCCTTTTCAAGGCAAAAACTTAACTGCTCGACACTTGTTTTGTGGTATGTTGCCATTGTGTGGCTGGCGGTGCGTAGGTGTTGCTGTCGTGAGACTTGTTACTGATCCACTTGCCCCACCCTGCCCGCCTAAGCTGAGTGCCCAACTGTGCAAAAAGCTGTTGAAAGACCTGCTGACATGTGTGCAGTGGGGCCAGGCAGGCTTGGCCTACGCCGTTCCCGCATTTCAATCAAGCCTGCCCTGATTTTCAGCCAGAAGCCTGACCTGAGTGGCAACTGCACTGAAAATAAAGACAAATGTCAAAAGATTCCAATTGATGACGTCATTCCGCAATATATATAATATATTTTATTCACTCAGATTTAGAGCTCGCCTATAGCTCACAACACAATTGCCGAACTAGAGTGCAGCACTAGTTTGATGTGCCTCTCTGGCCACGCCTTGTAATCAAAAATGATGGCCGAGAGGCTGAGTTTATGTGGCCATTAGCTCCAAGGGCGAGTGCTGGCGCTGGCCTGGCTTCAAACTACGCTCAAGTTTAGTGGCATTTTGATGGAGCCCACAAAGTGCACAGAGCTGGCATAAAGCAAGTTCATTACTTCAATATTTTGGCCACACAGGATGGGGCTTAGAGTGACGCCGGTTTTGTGATTAGGCGGCAGCCTCGTTTAAATTAAAATAGCTACAGTCGAGGGGGGTAGCAGGCGACACAGCCGCCCGGTGGACCGTAGGACCGACCTTTATTGGATTTTCAATTGTCACCCAGGCAAATATTTTTGGCCCTGCCAAAGCCCAAGCCCAAACCGAAACCGAAACTGAAACTGAAACTGAAAATCCGTATCCGGAGCTGGCTACGGCCAGGCCTCGGTGCATTGGCCTAGCCCCAACAAGCCGCAAAGTGAATGACACGGGACAATGTTGAATGCTCCGGCATTCATTCATTCGGAATGGGCTGGAGCCCAGCCCAGCCCGGCCCGAGCTCATTTGCTCGGCTGCTGCTAATGACGATTGCTGCTAAATGCGAATTGTTTCTTTTGGCCCTTGTTTTTGTTTATGGGCAGAGGATCGCTCTGCCTGTGTGGCGCCAGGGCTGCCCCTTTTATTGATATGTCGCCGTTGTAGCTCTGAAATTTCATTTGCCTCTGCGTTTGCGAAGTTATTGGCCTGGCCAGCAGCCGGGATGTTCATTTGATGTGGAAACTGCCAAATTAAAAGCAAATTATTGTGTTTAGCCACGCCCACATGTGAGCCCGCCCAAGTTAATATTCTAAACCGAACAAATAGCTTTAGCTGTGTGTGTGCTCTGGGTCACCTTGTTGTCGACCAAAAGTTGTTAATTAAAGAACTCTGCCCGCACTCTGCTTCAGCTTGAGGTGAGCAAACAGTTTGCCAAGCTTCGCCCTAGATATAATTGTAATGTGTTTATTCGGGGCATTAAATTAGGTTTCATTGGGCAATAAACTCAACTGGCAACTGCCTGTGGCAGCCGTTAGGCAAATTGAACTCAAAGTCTAAAGAATTTTGCTATTAAAGTCGTATATAGAGAGAGAGCCTGACAATGCGTTCGTTGACCTCGCCATGTGTCTAGAAGGATAACACTCCTGCACCCACGCACGGAGACCAGTCGGAAAACTCATTAAAACTGCATGAATATAATAAGCATTCGCTTGATTTATACGCACTCATTTATTGCCCAGGGCGGGGAGTCGCAGTGAAAGCCAAGTCGCGACCCCTGGCCACATACAAAGTTTTTGGCATATGGTCGTCAGCTTTGTCTCGCCGAGACTAACCGCAGCAGTGGCTCTTTGCCTACTCTTCCTACATTATCCGCCCATTCAGCGCAGAGATCAGCACGGAAATCAATTCCATTAGGATTATGAATGCAAACGGCAGGAAGCTGCGTCCATAAACGCGCTTGTGTGCAAACATTTAAGAGGGCAGCAGGCAGCAGGCAGCGGGCTGAGCCCTGCCAAGCAATAAGCATAGTGCCCTGGCCAAGACAATAATAAGCATAATGGGCCAAGAAAAATTGCGCAAGAGCGTCAAAGTTTTGGGCAAATTGAAGCTCGGACACACTCGCTGTTTGCTTAGGCCCATAAATCCAGCGAGCTGGGCGGCCGGCACATGTCCTTCGTCATACTTTATGGCGTCGCCTTCATTGATAATTATGCAGCGAGCGGCATCTCTGGGGGTGGCCAGCTGCAGCTGAGGCCCAGGATGAGTCCAGGGTGCGAGGGTGTCACTGACAGCAAATCCTGCGCGCGTGTCGGCATTTGGCATTGTGCGAGCATTTCCGCCTCGGGGCACAACCCACCACCTCAGCCAGAAGGAAAGTCAGAGAAGCTTTGAGCTGTTGCATTTAATGGTCTTAGCGCTGGGTGGAGCCAGTCAGCTTCCTCTTGACTAATGGCCACTGCGACTGACAACAGCTGCGGATTTACAAACGAATGCATATGGCTGGGGAATTTACATAAAAGGTCGCTCAGTCAACAGAAGTGCGCAAGGAAAAGCTACTTTCGCCATTTCTCAAGCGCTCCGCCAGAGGCCTAGGTGAGCTGAGAAACAGGAGCTGAGGTCCTCTAACTCATATGCATATTATTGTTGTGTCAATTCCGAAAGTTATATAGAGGAGCACTATGACAAGATCTGGGTCTGGCTCTGGCGAGGCCCTTAGCTTGTGGCGCATCACCTTGATATATGAGGCGCGCGTGGGCTGAAGTGAAACTGATGCCAAGCGGCGGCAAATACTCATATAAGACAGAGGCCTCCGCGGGCAGCTGCCAAATTTACATAAGCCCATAAAGTTGAAGTCGCTTTAGACGTAAGCCAAGTGCCCGTAACCCCAGTCGAGGACCACTGCTTAGTTGCCCATGGCAAATGCAATTGTAGAAGCGGCGGCAATGAAGCCAATAAACAAATACACTTGCCGCCACGACAATAACACGCGTCGGCACTGCCAGCAGCGGGAACACGAGCTTCATGGCCAACGGCGGCGACACTCTTTAACCCCACCTGGTGTCGTTTGGCCCCCCGCCTGCTGCTCCTCTTTATTGCCACGTGTCAGGGAGCGACGCTGCCGTCGCTTGTTATTTTAAAATTTAAACACCCATGAAATAAAATATTTTCGCCCCGCCACGCCCCCATACTCCAGGCACACAGCATTCAGGCATTGAATCCAATAGAAAAATGTTATTTTAATGCAGACGCGCGCCAACAACAACAAGGCTTGGGGTTGGGGTTGGGGTTGTAAATAGCATCAAAATTGGATCAAGGTCTGAGTGAGCGCCGGAACCAAACAGCATGCAGGCGGGCAGACAGACGGACAGACGGACAGCCACGCGCCGTCAATTGCCATCGATGCCGCCGCCGCCGCGCCGCCAAAGGTGCAGCCAGCTCCATATTTTGCATGCGACCCTTAGACAGCGGGCCAAGGCAGCTGCCGAGGGGGACAAGGAGTTATCGCTGGCAACGCATAAATTGAAATGGGCGCGTCTCCAGGAGCCAGCAGCTCGCATCATATGCGGAATTGTATTTACAGTTCACTTAACAAATGCGCATATCACACGGCCACAGCAACGGACGGACACGGACACGGATACGGACATGGATATGAGTGTGTGCATAGGGCGAGCAAAAGGATTCGTGGCAGTTAGACGGCTCGGGGGGCTGGGTTATATATAGCGTAACACTGTTATTTGAGGTTTATCAATCGGCCGATAGAGAGTAAACAAGAGGAATGCGGGCGCTCAAGGTGTGCTTTGCATGGGCTACAGTGGTGTGAAGTGGTTCGAGTGCTGCATTAGTGCAGTCGAGTCAATATGGAGAGTTCAAGGACTGCAGGCATATAAATAGCTAAGTACGTGTAAGGCGATTCGAGAGAGAGAAAGGAACAGAGAGAGACAGAGAGAGCGCATTGAGTAACCATAAACATGCATAGTTTATTTCAGCTCAATTGAACTGCTGAATCCATCCAGCTTCCAGCCTTCAACTAATTACCAAGCTGACATCGCTCAGATCCGTGTGTGTCATGCTCTGGCCGGCTGATCAATTAGCTTTGATATTGCCATGACATATTAATCGCCGCGCTGAGACAGGCCAGCCCGCGCTTAAGTAGCAAAACCAACTAGCAACAGCCATCGCAGCTCGCTGCTCTTCGACTCTCATGGCTTAACACATGTTGACAAAGTAAACAGGATTTTGATGCTCTGGCGTACAAGCAATTTGCTAATCCAATACACCCAGCGAAAAAAGAAACAAATTGGCAGATTAGTTGTTGACATTTTGGAAAATTAATGAAACTCAGCTGGCTCAAGGGCAGCTGGCCACGCCCCCTCGAGCACCTAGCACCACACACCACACACCACACCACACACCCTCAGCTCGTCCGCTGTGTTTACCGCATAATTTTCGTGTGCTCAGTTCCTTTTCGCTCTCTTGTTTCGTTTCACATTCAACTGCACACATAATTTAATTAAAAACTTCTTTTTCCCCATCAATTTTCTGCCTGAAAATATCAAAAAAGGCTTTCACATCAGCCGCACATACGAGCGCCAGCGAAGCATAGCTAAAATTTGCCTGCATTTTGTACGTCTTGTTTTTTGTGTTTTATAAAGCATTTTTATTATGTTTTACTGGTTCTCAAAAGCTCGGGAAAGTTAAATAGAATTTAGTAGGTTTATTATGGCCATCATAATGTGAAATGCTAAAAAGGAATATGCAGGCATATAAAAAAGGCTCGCTTGATTATGAGCAGAGGCCGCGCGAAATGTGGCCTCAGCTGAAATGGGAGAGTGGGGGCGAGCTGGGCAGTGCACGGCTGCAGCATACCCTGTCCATTAAATTTATGCAAATGCCTGGCCCATAAATGCAATTGATGTGTTTAGGCTTTTGAGCAAACATCAACTTGAATAATTTATGGGATTAATATAATTTGCCTTTATAAATATAGATGATATATACAACTCTTTCGCATAGCTGCCAGGTGTAATAAGGGCATAAATGGCTGAAAGGCTGCATTTAACTGAGGCTAAGCTATTTGCCCTTTGCTGCGTTTTGTGCTGAAATGTGAAGCTTGTGTTAGGTCGGTCAGTGGGCTAACCGCTTAGCACCGCTATAGAAAATATATGGCTGAAAGAGGTCATAGAAAGGCAGAGTTGGGGAAATTAAAAGAACGTAATTAATTAAATTATATATGTATTAAAAATATAATAAACAATTTAATATATTGTGTAAAAAAAAAATAATAATAAAAAATAATAATAAATAAATTGTGTATATAAAAAAACTAATTTTAAAACATAAAAAAAAAATTAATAAATAAAAATAAATGAAAAATAAAAATTTTATATTAAAATGAGTAATAATATAAACAAATAAAAAATTATATATATAATAAAAAATGTATAATTTTATATATTAAAAGAATAAAATATTTATAATAAATAAAAAAATGTATATAGAAAAAATATAATAATAAAAAATATTTTATTAAATTATTTTATTTTTAAATATACAAAACATTAAATTTAAAAAAAATATATATATATTTTATAATATTTTATAATTCATTTATAAAATACTATTTTAATTTTATAAAAAATTAAATAAAATAAAAAGCAAAATATATTATATATAAAAAATTCAAATTGTACAAAATATAAAATTATATAAATACAAAATAAATAATTATTATATCTACCCATTTTATTATAATTTAAAAAAATATATAAAATATATTTATATATTCTAGTCTAATAAATATAATATTATAAATAGCCAAAAATGTATCTCTCTAGTCTCTCTCTATTTATTATTCCATATGCATAGCACTTTTTCATAAGGTAAACCACACTTTTTGTATTTTCTTATCTCATATTTCTTCAATTAAGTACGAAGTCAGGAATGCTGCTGAATGGCACTCCCAAGTGGGCAAAGCTTAACCCAAATATATGAGTCAAAGGCAAATAATTCATAGATGCTGTCAGAACACGGCTCCATCTTCATCTTTATTAAATATATAGAAGAAAAAAGGCTGTCAAAATATTTGTTAGCTTGTTATTCAAATGAAAACGTTTTCTATACTCGTAAATCTGGGCGCGAAGTCGGCGTCAAGGACTCGTTTCGGCTGCGAACGTGCGCTTATGCAATGAAGCCGAGCGGCTGGCGGAAAAGCGAGTGAAAAACAAAACAACATGTCAAAAAACAAATGTACAAAAGACATTTCTGGTATATTTTTCAAATGAAATATTAGTTTACTTTTAGCGACGGCGGCAACAGCGCACAAAAGCCAGCGTCAAAGCGTTGACAGCCAGAGAATGGCAGCAGAAAGAGCTGGCAGAGGGTGGGAGTGGGCGTGGGTGTGGGTGTGGGTGTGGGAGTGCGTCGTCGTCGTCTTATTTGTCATTTCTTGAACGATTTCTGCAAAGCAAAGCAGAAACAAGCAGACAAGCGGAAGGATAAGACACAAATGGCGCAGGCACGTCGCAGCAGCCAGCCTCTCGTAATGGCTGCTGGAAGATGATGCCACTTTCGCTCAAGTGCCGCAATAAACAAATTTCTCAAAGAGGGCGACCAGAACATGCTCGGGGCTACACTGCTACGGCTACGGCACAGGTAAGCCAAAAGGACGTCGTTTGAATTATGAGTCGCGTGCTAAATTTTACAACTCAATGTGCATGGGAATAAAGGAGCACAAAAAACACAGAGAAAGGTAAGAGAGAGACAGGGAGAGGGAGAGGGAGAGAAAAAAATTAAGTAATTTTCTTCATAGCGATTATTATCGTACGTAGGAGCGTCGCGTTAAGGGCGAAAGGGTTGGCGCCCTCCATCGACATATGTCACACGCCGTTGGGCGCCGAGGCGTGTCAAGCGTTTAGATCAACGCGCGTTGATAGCGGCCGACCGCGTTTTAATACTAAAATGCCGGCACGTAGCTCATCCCACATTCAGTGACGCCCCCTCGTCCGCCCCGCCCCGCCTCGGTCCCTCAGCATTGTTGACATCAATAAATATTCGCGCACGGCCGCGCCGGCCATCGGAACCAGCTACCCCTGCCACCCACCCACTCGACCCGCTCTGCTCTGCCGCTATCATCATAACGCTGAAAAGCCATAAACGACGTAATAAAATTCTGCACTGCCATATGTTCCCCAGCGGGCATTATTTTATTGAGGCATACGACAGTCCGCCCATGGACCCATGGACACAATTTGTAGGCACTCTCGCCCGCCGCGCAGACCATAAACTAAAGACTTTTAGAATAAATTTAACATATTGTGGCGTTTATCATATCATTTTGGCTCGTACATAAAATCTAATTCTTTAAATTGGTAAATAAAAGCGGCCCAGGCCGAGGCCACAAACTAAATGCTCTGCAAGGAAAACTCTCTTGGAGCATGCGGGAAATTCCGGAAATTATACAGAAATTAGTGAACAAATTCTATGTCGATTCGAAGTACCCTGCCCAAGGCAGAGCATGGGCCGCTGTGGCTAAGCCACTGCGCTTTACTTTCACTCTAAAATTAGCTTTTAATTTAATTAGCTTTTTATTTGCTTTGAATGCATTTGCCTCTCTGTTGCGGCCTGGGCCAGGGAGGCTGCTGCCAGCCTCGGGCTGGCCCAGCACAGCCAACCGCGAAACAGGTCACTCGACTGAGAGCCTGGGCAGAGGGTGCAGGTATTGCAATCATTTGCCGTGTGTCCCGGCAGCGCTGACCACGCCCCACCTGCCCCACATGCCCCACCTGCCCCAGCTGCCATGCCGATTGTTTACTTTGAAGTTGACGTTTCAAAACTGGGCCTAATTTGGCGTAAGCCCTTTATAAACTGCATAAACAGCTGCAGTACCGGACTCGAAGCCACTTTATATATAAGCCTCTCTCTGGTTCAGCAATCAAACAAAATTCAGCTGAAATTCATAGAGTGAGATAATTCAAAGAGCTCTGGCCAGACGTTAGATGATGCAAGACAAGGGCAGGCTTGAAGGATGTGAAGCACGTGAAAGCAGTGAGAGTGGTTTAGCGGGTAGTGCCCGACTAGAAGATACCTCGAACCCTTAGAAGAGCTAATAATACTGTCATTATTCACATCTTTTGTATATACAGAACATACATACTCAAAAGCGTTATCTAGTGGGAACTGCTCGACTTGGCTGTACCCTGAACAGAATTAGTTTATCTGTCATTCTAGCAAATATTTGTTATATTTTATCTTGCATCTTATATCTTATTTCGTCTGTCTTCTACATTTTATTTGATATCTTCTACATATCTTAACTCTCTTATCTTTTATCTCTTATCTCTTCTTTTTATTTATTATCAGTTTTTCTCACCTTATATCTTCTATACTTTATCTTCCATATCTTATCTTCCATATTTTAACTTCTATCTTTTATATTTTATCTTTTATCTTTATCTTTTACCTTTTATTTTCTTTTTTCTATCTTTCATCTTCCATCCTCCATATTCCATCTTCTATCTTCTATCTTCCATATTTTATTTCATATCTTTTATCTTCTATCTTCCATATTTTATTTTATATCTTTTATCTTTTACTTTTTATCTTCTATCTTCTATCTTCCATCTTCCATATTTTATTTTATATCTTTTATCTTTTACTTTTTATCTTCTATCTTCTATCTTCTATCTTCCATCTTCCATATTTTATTTTATATCTTTTATCTTTTACTTTTTATCTTCTATCTTCTATCTTCCATCTTCCATATTTTATTTTATATCTTTTATCTTTTACTTTTTATCTTCTATCTTCTATCTTCCATCTTCCATATTTTATATTTTACCTTTTATCTTCTATCTTCTATCTTCTATCTTCTATCTTCTATCTTCTATCTTCTATCTTCTATCTTCTATCTTCTATCTTCTATCTTCTATCTTCTATCTTCTATCTTCTATCTTCTATCTTCTATCTTCTATCTTCTATCTTCTATCTTCTATCTTCTATCTTCTATCTTCTATCTTCTATCTTCTATCTTCTATCTTCTATCTTCCATCTTCCATCTTCCATCTTCCATCTTCATGTTTGATTCCTCTGATCACTTCATAAGGCATATCCTTGCAAGGTATTCAGATTATATAACTCGTTTATATAGCAACAAATTAAATCCAAATCACAAGCTAAGCTAGATTATAAAAAACTCTTCATGCACAATAAATTTCCAACACAAACTGAAAGGCCCCCGCCAACCCGCAAAACATAATAATTCGAAACCGAGTATTTGGTCAGGATTATGGTGAGTAACCGTTATTATCTGCTACAAGCGGGATTATTGACCCCAACAGGCGTCTGTCTAGTCGCCTCTATCACATAATTGAATAACTGGAGCTCACTTCGCATGCACGAAACCGAACAAATGGATTGTTCGACTGCCCGTTTATCCTTGAACTGACCAAAACGCAAATTATATTCCCGTCAGATGCCACACACACAGGAGTATAGACAAATAAAATAATAGGCTGCCTCACAGCCTGTCCGTCACTTGGCCTCACTCACTCTCTCGCTCTCTCTCTCTCTCTTTCTCTCTCTCGCCTTTGTTGTTTGGGGCTGTGCTTCCCGCAATCAAATTGGAATCGTTAGCGCAACAAATTGAATCGAATCAAAGCCCCGACGTGCTCGCATTTAAATAATAGCCAAAGATTATCAATTAAGCCGTGTACAAATTGATAGTGCTGGCTCAGTTTCGACCGGCCCGAACTATATGCATGCCACGCCCACTTTATGCTCGCGCATGCAGCATTATTGCATTAAAATTATTTAATTATCGACTGGTCAGCGTGGCCTTTGTATCGGTGTCCGAGCCACCTGGACAAACGCATAATTGCATTGCCGCAGGGGCGCCGCGACAGAGATGGCAATAGAGAGAGAGAGAGAAAAAAAGAGAGGGAGAGAGCTGCAGCCGTATACGTTTATGCACTGAAATGTATGCAGATTGCAGTTATGAGGTTGCATTTTTATTGCACCATAAGACTAATAAGATTTTCATATGACCACGCCCCCCACCCACCACAATTTCCATCATAATCGCGCTGATTTACATGGCAGCCGAGTTAACTTGCCGGATAGGCTGCATTACATTAAGCAGCATACTTAATTACATCATAAAAGTTAATTATAAGTTGAAAGCGAGTGAAAATATATATCTGATAGCGATTCCTTTGTAGGCGAAAGCTAAAATTAAATTCACTTTTTATGCATGCGGAATCAGGCTTAATAAGAGAAAAGAGATATATCTGCATGATTCCGACAGAAATCACAGCATAGATCAGAGCTCACAGCGCGCAAGTCCTTGCTGTCATTTATCTTCAGTTTTGAAAATGTTTTTATCTCCGCTTAACTTTTCAGTTTGACAATTTTAATTCGGTGCAAATATTTGCATAGGACATCTCGCTGCAGAGCCCTCGTGGCACCTGGGCGCGGTGCGGGCTGACGACAAGCTGCCAAACAGTGCGGCCCCGGCAATAAATCAAAACTCAGCTAATTACGCAACAAAGAGGCGACTTTTCGCCAGCTGAATGCTAATTAAAAACGAGCGGGAGACGCGCTTGGCTCTGCCGCCCCAGTCAGCAGCTGGCCGAAACACAACTTGGCCATTAACAATAATACCAAATCAGTGGGCAATGAAACGCAGCCGAATCGCAAATTTATGTGGCACGAACAGGACTCTATAGAATGTGCCGGCGCGCACCTATGAGGCTGAGTCGGCTGAGTGGGGCTGAGTGGGGCTGAGCCAGTCCCGCTGGCTGCTAGACGTAATTAATTCGATTATATTTCATTGATTTCAACGCCCGGTCTCATAGAAAATAAAATTTAATTGAAATGCCGTTCAGCGCGGCGTTAGAGGCTGCAACGTAAATCAAGTTTGGGCCGTGGACGGGCAGCAGACGATGTCCTTTTCGCAGGCGACAACAGCCAGCTATAATGGTAAACAAAAAATCAACGTGACAGGAAAGAAAATTAGCAAAGTTCGCTCGGCGCTGTCCTTGGCCAAAAGTGGCTTGGCCCTTGGGCTTAAGCTGCTTTATGCCAAGCCACCCCCACCCCCACCCCCCTTGCTGGCCGGGCGATGAGCGTCTCAAGGGACGCGAATTTAGGGCTCGTGCCCCCAAAACTCAGTCCACAAAAATTTGAGCCGCAGCCAGGACTTCTGTCAAAGACATGGCAACAGGAATTCCACTGCCACTGGACATTGATTAATAATGTTTTTGTATAAGTACAAGGATATACGATTTTTTATCATCGCGCACGACCGGATGTTGTTGTTGTTGTTGCTCTTATTATTTGGCGCGTTTCTTTTTAATGACTTTCAATGGAAAAAAAATTGTTTTTGCCAAAGTAAGCAAGAATCTCAGAGGGATGATTGGCTGAGAGAGAGAGAGAGAGAGAGAGAGAGAGAGAGAGAGTGAGAGAGAGCAGCAGGGCAAGGAAAGCTTATTAGCTAAAGGTTAAAGGACATTTCAGACTCGATTCGTATTGGAAATTATAAGAAATTTGATAGAGAGATATGTGAAGAGTTTGTTCTCTATATGCTATATCGCTTTAACAGAAGTACTTTATACAAATAGCGGGAATTAGTTGATTTTCTAGGTGTATATAGAATATCTGTAATAATAATCAAATTTTATCAGCATAGTTCTTAATTTCCATGAAAATAAATGTTAGTTTTTCTGTCTGTCAGCTCTTAGAGCGATTTTTGGTGGAGTATCAAAGTTAGCTACAATCTATGATTTTTCGAGCATAGCTAAAACTACAAAGTAATGCCAAAGTAATTTTTTTCTTAAAGGAGATCAAATTTGTGGTTTGCATAAAAAATTTAATAGTTGTGGCTGCCAAATTGAGCGAGATACGCATATTTGAAAGAAGCTGCGATATCCTGCTACACAATTTATACCTTTCCAACAAAGCTTTTTACTAAAATTTTTTAAAAATACTTGCTGAAACCTTGCAGAGTCCAAGCGAATTTTATTTTAATGAGCACAAAACAGAGTCTAATCGCATAAAATTGTAGCACTATAGCTCAAATGGTTTAGAAAATATTTAGCATTAACTGAGAACGTTGGCTCTGGTGAGTGTATGTCAATCGATATATATCCAGACCTTTTTTACTCAATCTGGCAATTATTTATAAATATAAATACTTTTCTTTATAATCCGTAGAGCATTTAAAAGACAAGCGAATGCTTTGCTCAAAACTCAAGCCAATCATAAATCAGGCGAAATTATTCGACCGCATATCGCAGAGCAAGCCGCTGCGAGCGTCGCCTTTGAGATTAAATCCTATTAAAGCCTGCGGTGGTTGGCTATTAATTATGAGCGTGGACAAATTAAGAGACGCCTAACACACACACACGGACACACTCACGGACACACATGGATTTTCAGTCTGATTTCATTATAATCAATGAGTGCATTAGTCAAAGCCGACAAATCCAAACTTGGCTGCGTTCGCCATCAATGTCTATGGCCGCTTGCAATAGCTAATTAATAGGCAAATTCCTAGAGCAAATTGTCCTGATAATTAGGCATGCACAAGTGCGTCAAATGCCCGACAGTCGCAGCCCGCTCCTACCCCTGATACGTTATGAGAGCCTGTGTCCAGCCGCATCCACCTTCATTTGCATTAATTGCCGTTAAGTCGTTGTGCCTGGCCGGGGGCCCAGACCCAGCAAAGCCTGGCTGATGACGGGGGCGGAGGTGAAGGTGGATTGCACTGCATTTAGTGCAAATTTGTCGCTTTGCCATCGAGCCAGCGAGTCTAGCTCTGGGCTATTAACAACAGTGCAGTCCGTCTGCTAGCCGGGGTTATTAATAGGCCTCCGGGCGTTATTGGAAATATGAACAGGCCTGCGCGTGCTCTGGAGCGTAGTTGCTTGTAATTGATATTAAAGCAGCTGATCAATCGGAAATATGATAAAAGGGATTGGCAGCTGACAGAGATGCCAAAGGAGAGCTAAGAACTTCTGCTGCTGCCAGGACACCTAATTGACTTGAAAGTCAATGCACCTGGCCGGCCAGAGGACTCGACTATAATTCCTATATGTTCTCGTGAATAATTGAGAATCGAGTACACGCATTTTAGATATGCCCGCGCGACGCCCCATTAATTGTTAACCAATGCCGGCAATTAAGCAGTTCCAGCCAGGCCAACGTGCAGCTCGGCAATCGGGCTCGCGTTGGCCCTCTCGAATTAGCGCTACACAATTAAAACCCAATCAAGATTGTGAACAACTGTAAACTTTTCCCACAGCTTTTCGAACTGTTGCGGCTACTGGGCTGCTCAGGATTTCTTTGTGTGTGATTTCTGTGGGCGAGCCCCAAACAAAAGACAAACTGGCAATTAGTTTAGTTTCAGCTTAGTTTAGTTTTGAGTTCTTTTTGTTGTTGGCTTTTTTCAGAGCTGTTGTTAAACAAATCATGTCTGATGCCACAATTCAGGCCCGCCCCACACATTCCACCCACAGCAGTGGGTACAACAAACAAGCGTGTGTTCCTGTTGCATGTCGTCCCTGTTGTGCTGGCTGGAGCATTAGTTGTTGTCTGCCTGGAGGCAAATGCGTTCTGATTTTTATGTATTTTTAATGAAACTTCAACTGGGTACAAATACGGCGACAACTGTAGGAAACAACCACAGTTGCGAGCTGTCGTCGTTGCCGTCGTTGTCGTTGTCGTTGTCGTCTCTGTCGCATTGGGGATTTTCACAAGTGGGAACCAAAACATTTGTTCCTAGATTTTCACGTCACGGTCCTCATTGTGGGGTCGACGGGTTGCCCTAACAAGCCAGCCAAATGCAAGAAAAGGGGCCCAGCCAGCCAGCCTTATTTTTGGCTCTACCAGAGGGCGTGGCCCGGCAGCCTTCTGTGCACACATATATATATATACATATATGTATGTTACACATAATCATTAACAGTGTCACATGCGACATAATGAGACAGGGCGCACTGCACCCTCAAGGCGGTTCCGGCTGCCAGACGGGAGCAATACACATACTCTAACTCCAAAAATTGTAAATGTCTGAGTCGGAGTCTCTGATGCTGCTGCTGCTGCTGCTGCCTCCACATGTTGCAGTCTGAAGTCTCGAGCTGCTGCCGCTTAAGTAGTTTACATTTTATATGCAGCCCATAAAAGGAAAACATTCGCTCCATTAATGGAACATAATTTTTCGTTTTCTGTTCGTCGACGTCGCTCGCTGGGATTTTTGTCAAGTTTATGAAGATTGAAATGGTAAAGCAGCTCCCACAGCTGAGGAGGGCTCAGGGCGGCCAGCATCATAAAAGAAGAGTGCATCAAATGGGATTTTAAGTTGTCGCATTTAACAGGCAACAGCAACAACAACAGCGCGCAGACTACAAATAGATCTATCAAAATTTCTGCTGCAGCTGGGCAGATAGTTTCTGTAGAGGTTTCTGTCATAAAGACTGTTCTCGCTTTCTCTCTCTCTCTCTCACTCTCTCTGTATCTTTTTTAAGTCTTGCTGCCACATATGAGCTGCGTTTAGCATTTTGTCATAGTTTGTTTTGTAAACCTTTTATGTCATAGCTCATTAGTTGGCCTGTCGTCTGCTCTGCCGCCGCATCAGCGTTTATAGCTTCTGGATATTTTCCAAGCAGTTGCAGCCGCTGCATCGCACGAGTGGGTTGCTGTCAGCGAGCGGCTGTGCTTGCCGAGGCAGAGGAAACCTATTAAGAGCTAACAGAAAATATTAATCGATTTGAGGGCAGCTTGAATAGAGCGAGAGCGAAGATGGGACCAAAATATTAAATTAAATAAAATACTAAATAAATTATTAGAATTAATATGTACATAGATATGATAATAAACATAAATAAATAAGTAAATAAATAAATGAAATAAATGAAATAAATAAAATAAATGAGATACTAATAATAATAAATAAATAATAAATAAAGTAAATAAAATAAATAAAATAAATAAAGTAAATAAAATTAATAAAATAAATAAAATAATTAAAAATAAATGAAATAAATAAAATAAGTAAAATAAATAAAATGAATAAAATAAAGAAAATATAAAAATAAATAAATAAATAAATCAAATAAATCAAATTAATCAAATAAATATATAGATATTTATATATAAATGTATTATATATTCATGAAATCGAAGTACATTTAGTTTATATATTTCTACTTTTGTCTGTTCATTTTATTTAATATTGATTGCTTATTAATATTGCATTTCTCTACTTTGGCATTAAGAGAAAAGCTGAAGAAGAGCACCTAAAATACGCCCTATGCATGCAACACTATCTCTCTGGAATTTACATTACACATTAGCTAGAGCGGCAGCTGCTGCTCATACCTGTTCGAGCCCACTGTCACCCACGATCGACCATCTATCACCCGCTGACCGCCCACTGATCGAACATGAAAATACCTCTGCGACAGGTCGTGGAGCAGAGTTCGAGTTGGAGTGGTTGGCTCGTCTTATATAAAGGCGAAACTGCAGCAGCGCTTCTTCAGTCGGATGCCTGATCTCGTGGTGGACAGTCGAGCAGTGGAGCAGTGGACCTCCTCTTCTTCAGTCTGTGGTAAGTGTTAAAATAGTTAATAATATTAAGCAAATTTGTTAATAGTATTAAGCAGCATATTGTAATAGTTCTATGCTTTGTTTTAATAAATGTTTGTTAATAAACTTTATGTTAAATATATATAAATATTGATTTAGACATATATATGAATATATATGTTTAGCTTTAATTTATTTATTTTAAGTTATTGTGAAGTGAAGCGTTCTTCTCTTCTTAAACTTTGTTAAACTAAATATTAAAATAAGCTGAGCATCATACATATTCTAAGGTAGCGGAGCGCATGCGTAATAGTGCATTACGTAAGATCGTTATTACGTTATACTGTTATACGTAAAAGGTTAGAGCGTAAGAGCATATGTGCGTTAGAGTCCAGAGCGTTAGAGTCCAGAGCGTTAGAGTCCGGAGCGTTAGAGTCCGGAGCTTTAGAGTCCGGAGCGTTAGAGTCCGGAGCGTAAGAGACTAGGAGCGCATGAGAACAGGGGCGCATGAGAACAGGAGCGCATGTGAACAGGAGCGCATGAGAACAGGAGCGTACTTACATATTCGAGAAAGGAGCGAGAGCACTGTGTAATATCGCATTACTTAAGATTATAATTACGTAAGACTCCAGTTACGTAATAGCCGTATTACGTAAGAGCGCAATTAGCACGATCTCAATTACTTGAGAGCGTAGGACCGCAAGACCCCTTAACATGAGCCTATCAGCGAGCCCAGGAGCGTAATTGGAAAATAGTGTTAAATGTTATTACGTAATAGTGCTATTACGTAAGAGCTCAATAACTTGAGAGCGTGGACCGTAAACGGCCCAGGAGCATAAGAGCCCACGAGTATAAGAGCCGACTATTATATATATTATATATAGTACTATTACGTAAGAGCTCAATTACGTGAGAGGGAAGATGCATATAAGCATATGAGCACGTGAGAATATGAGAATATGAGCGTTCAGGAGTTCAGGAGTGTAATAGCGTAATAGCGTAATAGCGTAATAGCGTAATAGCGTAATAGCGTAATAGCGTAATAGCGTAATAGCGTAATAGCGTAATAGCGTAATAGCGTAATAGCGTAATAGCGTAATAGCGTAATAGCGTAATATCGTAATAGCGTAATAGCGTAATAGCGTAATAGCGTAATAGCGTAATAGCGTAATAGCGTAATAGCGTAATAGCGTAATAGCGTAATAGCGTAATAGCGTATTAGCTATAAATAGTATTGTTATATATATCTGTCAAATAGATATAAAATATAAATTTATAACAATAATAATTCAAACAATTTCCAATAACTTGAACTCCACATCGATCACATTTGCATCTGAACTCTTACGCTATGTAAATTGGCAGCTTTAAAAAAGCAACAAAAAGAGACATTTATAAAAAGCTTATCTCTGTTGTAAGCCAATTTGTGAAGCGTACTTTGGGGCAAGTGGATGGGCCAGATGGACTAACAAGCCTTAATGAAGAGCTCTTTGCCCATTTGATATACTGTTTGGCCCACACAGAGGACGGCAGCGGCGACGGCTGAGGCGCTGTCAAAGGAAATTAAAAACGTCCCGAGCCATCGATGATGATGAATTTATGCGAAAATTTAATTATTCAACAATAAACAGAGCCAAAGGATGCACAGGCAGCAGAAAGGGCAAATAACCGCGGCAAGCTGAATGCCAATTGGAGGCAAATGGCAATAAATCAACGCACAGACAAAGCTGAGGCGAAGTGGGGGCTGCCCACAGCGTTTAATGAAAATGGAAAATGGATAAATCGAGAGTGGCGTTAAATAAAAATATTAAATGGCCAAAAGAGGCTAAGCCAGCGCTCGTTGCCCAGCCCAATTAGCTCAACTGGCAGCTCGCAGCGCGCAGCTCGCAGCTCAGTCATGTTGACAAGAATTAACAAATTGGCTGCCTGATTAAGGCGTGGACAGTTACATAGATATATACTGAAAGCAAGATACTTTGAAAAGTAATTCAATATGTTTTCCCATTGGCCACAGCCTGTCTGCCAGATCAAACGTGGGAGAGCTGTCGGTCCGTCTGTTTGTTTATTTGTTTGATTGGCGCACAAAGCGCGTGAATGGCTGAGTCTGTGTCTGAGGCGCCGTTGCAGCTTGATACTCGAAACTCGTTATAAGAAAAGCATTCGCCGGGGCTTTTAATGTTTGAACTTTTTATTACACGCCAGCAGCAAGCAGAAGAACTCTGATTGGCAAAAGGTGGGCCGCAGGCAAGCGAGCAAGGGGCGGGAGCCAGCGCTTGTCATATGACACCAATAAATCGCTTCAATTGCTCTCTGAGTGACGCCAGTTACCTGGCAGACGCACCCAGCGTTCAATGTCAGAGGCAACAGAGGCGGCGCCATACGGTAATGAAAAAATGCCAATACCAAAATGAATGTGCGACGACGAGCTGAGCTGAGCTGAGCTGCAGGTGCCGGTGCCGGTGCCGGTGCAGGTGGGGCGCTAAACGAGGTAAGCCCAACTGTATGGTGTGTGCGCGCTTCAATGATGCGTAAGTAATCCTTTCAATTTAAGCGACGCCAAAGTCAACGCAAGTGAATAATTGGCAACGATGCTTTGGAAATTACCGTAAAATTAGCTGACAAAAGCGCCTGACGCACAAAACGAAATAATGCCAATAAGAACGCGACGCGCCCCCGGCACGGGCTCCGATAATGCGCTCTACATTAAAGTGGTAAATAAAAGTGCAAAGCACGGGCAGGTGACAAGCGAATTTATTGTTTAATTAAGGTTTGTCTATGTTGAGCAAGACAAGAGCTGGAATAATACTAAGTCCAGTTACTTAAGCTATTGATAAATTCCATTAGAATGAGGTTTTGGTACAAATAATATATAAAATCTTTATATGAATTAAATTTTTAATTATTTTTCATTTTTTATATATATAAAAATAATTAAATCTGTGCTTTATTTTAATTACTTTTTAATTTAAAAAATAATATCTTTTTTATATTAATTATTCTTCATTTTAAAATATAAAATAAATATATTTATTCTATTTTACTTAGTTCTCATTTATTAAATATAAAAAATATGTAATATTTGTTATATTATTATTTGTCATATTTTATATATTAAAAAATTAAATCTTTGTTTTATTTGAAAGATTTTTTTATTTTTATATGTACAAAAATATTATATTTTCATTTTTATTATATAAGAAAAATGAAATCTTTGTATTATTTTTAATATTCCCAATTTCGCTACTATTTGATCAACAAATATCTATGAAAATATACTATCATAGGATAATATTAATGATAATTTATTTTCAAATATTTTTGATTATTTTTTTTCTCAACTTTTTAATATATTTAAATAAGAGCAGTAGAACTGCTTCATAATTTTCATTACTGTCGTTTATTTAACAACTGAGAACTGCATAGAAGGGTGCAAACTAAAATATATCTTTATACAAGAATAATAAATAACACTCACTTCATTTGCTGCTGCTCAAACTATGATTACCCTTCACTTACTATAATTTAAATTTTTACAAACAATTCAATTTCTAGACATATTCCTGCCCAGCCATGGAATTTATCTAGATATCAGTCTTTGCCGAACTGAAAAATTACTTCAAAGCGCAGCAGACGCATTGAGTGTACTCACATCATTTGCATATGATATAATTGAATAAAATGCTTAACGCTCTATTAAGAAACTCTTTCACTTGCCAACGAGTTAAAATCTTGAAGTGCCTGCTGTTCATTTTAGTTCCTGCTGAGTAGGTTTCACAGTCAACTTGCTTACAGCTCATGCACAGCAGCCGGCAGCAGGAGCAGCAGCAACAACAACGGCAACAAGAAGCCACTGCAAATCAGCACAGAAGCAACAGCTGGTGCGCCAGTTCGTGTCCTTGCTCTGCTACACAACTGACAACAGCAGCCAACCAACAAGGAAAACAAAGTGGAGAAAAACAAGAAGCAGAAGAAAGTTTGTCACCTGACGCGTGCACTTAACCAGCAGCAGCCATCAAGCCAAGGCATCCAAGAGCATTTCGTAGCCGAATTTCAAGAACAACAACAGCTGTCCGAGAGCTCCACACATGCGATTACCCAGTGCCATGTGTTGCTCCATGTGCTGCGCAGTCAAATGGAAGCTGTGAGGCTGAGGCTGAGGCTAAACCTGAGGCTGCTTCTGCTTGTCCATTCGCATTTAAACAAATGGCGCTTTTTGGCAACAACTCGTTCGGTTTCATATATCATTACCAGGAGTAAAAGAAAACAAGTCAGCAAAGACAAGGCCAACAAAAAAGAGAGCGACTCTGAGGGGGGCTGCAGTCGAGGCGGAGTTGTTTATGGGACGGCCACTGTTGAGCAGTTGAGCAGTGCAGAGAGAGCGCCTATGAACGCTTGTATAAATTGGCTCATTATGAAGCTCATCCATAATCTATGAACGACAAGGCAATGGGGCCATAAACTATGCAACCCACATTCACTTCGATTACCGAGCGAGCGAGCGCCCAAATGTATGCTATTGCTGTGCGGATGGCACATGCAATAAGACGGCATTCGAGCCAGGGATAAGTTGTGGGGGCTGCCGCTCAAAAAGGGAAACAAGCCATTTTCGACACGTGTTTAACTCGTTTTTCAAAGACTACGCCCTGGACGGTCTGCTTGGCCATAAAACAATTCACTTTATGCGCACGAATTTAGCCATTTGCCGACAACTCGCCGGTCACTCTGAGCAGAGAGCCAAACCTCAAGGCTTAAAGCTTCGGACAAAGGCAGACAAAGGCACACCAGCAGCTAGTTATATATATATATATCTATATATATACTTTATTTTGGCAGCAAATGAAATCGCTTGCATTTATAAATTTTAAACAGTTCCACTTAAAGAGCACTGCGTGGGCGACTGGTGTGAAGGATAGTGCCGGTAGCTGGAAGCCAGCCAGTTGGGGCATTATTTAATAAATAAAATGTGCATTCAATGAATTTTAAGAAGCTGCTTCCAGGAAAAAACCTTTTGCGCTTCTAGCTGGAAGGTAAGCCAAGTTAACTGAACTGAGATGCACAGCTGTGCTCATGAAAATAGTAATGCGACTGAGCACTAAGTTTTGGGCAACAAAATTTTATGATAAAAAAAAATATTTAAAAAATATTTTAATATAAGTTTTTGATATATTTTATATTTTGGATTTTTTTAAATATTAATTTTATATATATTTGATAAATTTTATATTTTTAAAATTATTTAATTTAAGTTTTTGATATTTTTTACATACATATATATATATTTTTTTAATATTTATTTTTTAATTTTTGTATATTTTGAAAATAATTTTATTTAATTTCTTTGCAGCACTTCTATCTTCACTACCACAACCTTAGATAGGACTCTCTGCAACTAGAGCTTGTTCTCTCACATATACTTTAAATTCTAGTCAAGCACTTAAACTCGAAAAGCTCTTAAGTCCGAATTCTTTGGACACTTGATTGATTGCTCTTGCCGAATCTCTTTGAATTAAGCTTTAACGTTGACTATGTTTATCTTGCTCAGCTGACACCCGAAAACTTTTCGGCCTGGGCATACAGCTGCTCATCGCAGTCAACTCTTGTCACACACACACAAGTTGAATATATTTTCTGGAAACCTCAGTCTCAAGCTGATGGATGAGTTGCTCCGAGATAATGCCACAATTGAGGTGAAATGCAAAAAAAAAAAGAAGAGATGAAATTATAAGACTATCAGTAACTAAAAATTGTATATAGATATTTAGCCGCTAGCTATTTGCACTTCATGCTTGACATGCCACACGTCGGCAGCAACAACTACAACAAAGACAATAATAACCACAACAAAAGTCCAGCAATTTGGGCTTAAAATATGTTAATACCATTTGCCATTGTTGTTGTTGGGCGGTCGGTAGGCTACGGTCGGTCGTATCTACGGCTGCATAGGTAGGGGATTTGCCATCTAAAATACCTCAACAAAATATTTTAACGTTCAGTTTCTGGATTTTGTTGTTAAATACCCTGGGCGTGTGTTTGAATGCAGCTCGGGCATGATGAGTAGTGTAGTAGTGAAAGAAGAGAGGAATAATCTAGAGAAACATATAAATAATTTAATAATTTAATAGAATTTAAAATATTTAAATTTAAATTTAAAAAATATTTTAAAATAGAAAAATTCATAAATAATATTTCCAAATAAATAAAATATATTGAATATTTTTTTTATATTTCAGAAAATTTAAAAATTAAAAAAAATATTTAATCAATAATAAAGTATTAAAATATTAACATTATATACAATATATTTAAAAATATATAAAAATATTAATAAATATTTAAAAATTAAAAATTTAAAAACATAGGATAACCTTTAGCACAATAGCTGAATAGTTTTGCCAATGCTTTGTTTTCTTTTTAACGAAAAATAGTTTAGTCCGGTTAGAAAAGCTTGCGTTGTATTTTTGGCCAAGCGCCTGTCAAAGAGCCAAAATTGTTTTTATAAAATAAATCAAATTGCTTATCAAAGAGATGATTTAGTGGCCAGCAGTTTGGGGAAGCTGTAGCTGAAGGAAAACCAACTCAACTCAACTTTAATAATTGCACAAGTTGTGGCCTCTTATGGCTCATAAGTCAATAATGAAAGCTGAGTGGCTCGGAGCTGGGCGGGGTGGCACTGGCACTGGCGTAAACAACAAAGTTTTCAGGCAGGTATGCCACTAAAAATGCGTAACCTGAACGCATATTATTATTATCTCTTGTGAGAATTTATGAGATCAAAAATTAAAATGCCCTTAAGCATGAGTGGGCGGACGAGCGACTGAGCGAGCGAACGAAAGTAACTGGGGCTAAGAAATTGTTGCAAAATAATTTTATGGCTAGCCAAGGGTTAGGGCCAGGCAATCTATAACCGCATCAACAGTGAAAGCTCGAGGGGCTGGGCTGGGCTGGGCTGGACGGCAATAAGGATAAGCAATAGAGCAGCGTTTCGCCTACATCCTTGCGGCCATTTTCGGACGAAGCGCCACGCTTCAACTACCAAATTGTCCATTTATTATGCGGCAACGCCTTTTTCACTTTTGCCCCGGCCAAGAGAAATGAAGTGCCCCAAAAGAGTGCCCTCAATCTCCCTGCATAAGTGAGAGGGCATTAAGAAAAGCTGTGCGCCAGCAGAGGAGTGGCCTGCACTTAAGGTGCAGCATCGGCTACATTAGCCGCACACTTTGCCACGGAAGTTGCACAATTAGAAAAGCCAGTCAAAGTTTTTGCTTCGTTGGCCTGACCTGCTTTGTATCTCAACCACCTACCGCCCGCCCAGCCACTCGCCCACTCTCCTCCTCTAGAAGCTGCATATTAAAAAATAGTTTTGCTCTTGCAATTTTTCAATTTTCTTTTAGCAGCTGTCTGCGGAATATCAAGCAAGCGCCTGTCGATATGCATAAAACGCTGCTGGCCTGCCATAAGATTAGATATTAGTTCGGACACCGCCGCAGCTTCTGACCCCCAAAAAGAGCTGGGGAAAAACAAAGCAAAGGTGCAAATCCTTCGGCCAGACGTTGAAAAATTAGAAATGTTTCGCCAGCGCCAACTCTGGATAACAAGCTATGCTGGCTCTGCCTTCCTGCTTGGTTGCCTAGTTATTTGGTTGGCTGGCTGGCTCAGCTGCTTTGCATTAACTCAGGGTTAAGCAAAGCAATTTTAAGAGTGCGGATTTGCGTTCAACATCTGTTTTCCGACAAATACTTGTGTAAGCAGCATTCAAACTAGGTCACGTGGAAGCACATTAAAATGCATTAACAACCTAACCGAATCAGGTCTACCAGGTAGCGAGCGCATGGCAAACTTTACAAACTAAAGCTAAAGAATTGTTAGAGAACTTATCGACTATATAGAAAACAATGTCTATTTATATATTTATTTTATTCATTTTATTTTTACCATTTATTTTATTTATTCATTTTAATTATTTTTTTTTATTTTTTTATTTTATTTATTTATTTTATTTCTTTTATTTATTTCATTATTTATTTATTTTAATTCTTTTATTTATTTCATTTATCTTATTCATTTTTTTTTTTTTTTTTCATTTTATTCATTTCATTTATTTTATTCAATTTTTTTTCATTTTATTTATTTTATTCATTTTATTCATTTCATTCATTTTATTTATTTTATTCATTTTATTCTTTTTTTTCGTTTTATTCATATTATTTATTTTATTCATTTTATTAATTTTATTCATTTTATTTATTTTATTCATTTTATTTATTTTATTTATTTTATTTATTTTATTTATTAATTTATAGTGAATCATCTGAATATTTTTCTTGAATTTCTAGTCTTTCTAATTCGAGTTATTTTTCTTATAACTTTTATTTAGTCCAACTACTTATCTCATCTTCTAAATTCCCAGCATCAGCTTATTCATTTCATAATAATTAAGGCTGTAACCGAGCCCTAATCACCCTTAACTTTATTCATTATGAAAACAGCATAACTGAAAAATGATTTAATTACGATTTTCAATTTCCTGACACTCTATCAAAGGCTGCGTAATCGAGTAAGCCTGCTGATCGTTAAATTTACACTCACCAGCGAGGCTGCCTGGCCAACAAATTGGCCATCAAAGTTTCCGAGAAAGGCCTAAAGCGAGCAGCTGCCAAGGTTTCTGCAATTGAAATACCAAAATTTAAGCAGGCATAGAAAAAGCCACCAATCATTTAGCTACCAGCAGAGAGGCCGACTGCAGATACCCTGTGAAAAATAGAAATCATATATGGGGCTAGTCTAGCAGCTGCAGGCGCGCTCAACAGGATATGCCTGCCGTCTAACATGCAAAACTCTTCTGGGAAACAATGAAAGGGGGCATAGCCGAGATAAATAATTGAATAAAAAGCTCGACACAAAGTGATGTCGAAGTCTTTGAGCGACTTTATCCCAACTTTCGGCGCAGCTGCCGACTGGGGCACACAGCATCAAAAGCCCGCACAAAATGCCGGAGAGCCAGCAAATAATTTGTACGCAAATTAAAAACAAAAAACGAATTTGAAACCCCAATGAGAATGAAATGAAAGAGGCGTGTGCCCAAGTGTGATTAAAACTTTTTCGGGAGTTTTCCTCAACATGTGCAAAATACTCGTAATTGGCAATTCTTTTTCATTGTCATCGCGGCTGCTAATCGAGGTGTTGCTTGCGCGACTGAGAAAATCCACGCACAATTGCCGTAATGCCGTAATAAGCGACAGTTCCAGAGGGTGCCGCAAACAGTCGTCTGGCCCCCGGGGTGTTGCACTTGCCACGCTTGCAACGTGGCTCACTTGGCTGTCGCTGGCGGGCTTACAAAGGATTAGCAGCAGCAATTTGAATAGGTGGCACAATTGGGAAATTGTTTCAAGCGATTGCCCAGCCAAACAGCAAGTGACACCAACCACCCAAAAAAAGGCAGACAGACACAGGGACAGGGTTGATAGCCAGTCTGAGCCCGGCTATGTCGGCTGCTGCCATTCCCATCATGCGTAATTCTATTTGTCATTTTGATTATGACATTGTAATGCTTTAATTGATGCCGCAGCGACACGGCACAGACTGCAGCCAAAAGGCAATCAACCCTCGGCCCGCGATTGACTAGACGACAATGATGCGACCAAATATTCGCTCTTCGCTTTTTTGTGCTCTGCCAATTGTGTGTTACGCGTCGCCTCTGACAAATCCCGTAAACAGCCCGAGGCGAGGCTGTTCGCTGGAAACTTCAATGAATTTTCAATTGATACTCGCCACACAGTGCGGGTCGCAGCTATAGAGTAAGCTGGCCTTTAAAACTCACTTCGCTTTGAATTTGACAAAATATCCAGTCGAATCCGAAATCGCTTTCATCGAAATGCCCAGCGCTGTGTGAGGACTGAGCGCTGCCCACGCGCCCACTCGGACATAGTCGCAAATATGAACGAAAAAGTCCAGAAAAGAGTTTTGCTTTGGATATCTATCGCCGTTCTGGCTGCTGTTGTTATTATAACGATTGTGGCAGTGGCAACGTCGAAGGGCAGGCAGATAGCGAAACTGTTACTTTGTTGCAAGCGAGGCAAGGATAATGCCAACGCCCAAGCACGCAACTAAAATTACAAAGGACATGTGCACAATTTTGCAGCCAAAAAGTGGAGAGAGGCTCGTGAACGGTTGGTAACGACTGCACAACACTCGCTCAGGATGCGAGCATGGATTTATCTATTTGCTTGAAAATAAATAAATCACTGAATTGCTTTAAATGCCAAGTGGAGTTATTATTGAGATGTTGGACCCAAAGGTGGACCAACTGAAGATCGAATAAACAAATAAATAAAAATATTAAAATAAATAGAATAAATAAAATAAAAATAAATAAAGTAAATAAAAATAAATAAATAAATAAAATGAAGTACATAAAATTAATAAAATAAATAAATAAAAAATATAAATATAATAAATAAATAAACAAAATCAAAATAAGCAAAGTAAATAAAATAAATAAAATTAGCAAAATAAATAATATAAATAAACAAATAAAATAAAGTACATAAAATTAATAAAATAAATATAAAAAAATACATAAATATAATAAATAAATATTTAAAATCAAAATAAATAAAATAAATAAAATAAATAAAGTAAATAAAATAAATAAAATAAATAAAAAATAAAATAAATAAACAAATAAAATGGAAAATGGACAGCAGAAGTATATACTCTTAACTTATATACTTACTCTTAACAAATACACCCATTTCACTCACTGAACGAGTATTCAAATTGTAAAACCTACAAGAAAAGAGGCGGCCGGAGCCGCAAGCCAAATTGTGGCAAAGCGAGAGAAAATGTTGCACGCCGTCATCGTCAGCGACGCCGTCGTCGTTCCACCTGAGCGACGCTTCTTTGGGGCGATTGCGTGCTGCGAGCAGGGCGCGAGCTAGGGGCAGGAGCAGCGGCAGCGACAGCGACAGCGACGCAGTCAGCAGCTGTTGTCGTTTTCTAATGCAACGCACAGTGGGCATGAAATATTGTTGACAGGTGAAAACGCTACAGGCAGGCAAACAAGCAGGCAGACGGAGTGACGGGCGGACAGACAGATGCGGACACGCGCGAGCTAACGACACCGAGACACGATACGGCCAGAGCGGCAGCTAAGTCGGGCAGGCTTAGGCACAGGACGAGCCGCACTCGCGGAGCTGCAATTGAGTAGCTCCGGCTGATCTCACATAAATCGCCTCTCTTCGGTGTGTGAAAGAGCGAAAAGGTGGTGGCTCCGCGGGCAGGTTCGAGCTGAGACTCATGTGGGCCTCACGTGCGGCAGTGCCATTTGGGTTGCCTCCCCAGAGAGGCAACTGGTAATAAGTGAAAGTGAGTGTGTGAGTGTGTGTGGGTGTGCTGCCTAAATGGGAGCACAAATGTGCCAAGTGCTTGGGCAAAAAGGGTGAGCCAGCGCCTGGCCTGCTCCCCAAGTGGGCACGGCTGCAACCATGGGGACTTGGTGTTAGTTTCCAACCCTCATGAATAACTGATTAGCAGCGCAATAAATTAAAATATTTCTCACTTGCGTGGAAATGCTTTGGATTGTTGTCTAAAATTACAAACGTAAAATTATATAAATAAATTCCGAAGATTTTTCAGAGTAATTAAAAAGTTTCCAGAGATTTTTGGGTGGGATTTAATTGCAGGAAAAACAGTGTTATACAAATTGTAGAGCTACTGCTACAGTTTCTAATAAAGTTTCCATTTGCATGGGGAGATTTTTATATCTTTAGTTCAGTTTCACTTTTGCTTAGTTGCTTTAATTATATATAATACATAAAACAGTGTTGTAAAATGCAGTAAATATGCAGAATGTTATACAAATTGTAGAGCTACTGCTACAGTTTCTAATTTAGTTTCCATTTGCAAGGGGAGATTTTTATATATTTAGTTCAGTTTCAGTTTTGCTTAGTTGCTTTAATTATATATAATACATAAAACAGTGTTGTAAAATGCAGTAAATATGCAGAATGTTATACAAATTGTAGAGCTACTGCTACAGTTTCTAATTTAGTTTCCATTTGCATGGGGAGATTTTTATATATTTAGTTCAGTTTCAGTTTTGCTTAGTTGCTTTAATTATATATAATACATAAAATATCTGCTTGGATTGCTATGGTTATACCCAACTTGCCTTAGGCACGACTATGTTCTGTTTCAGCCAAGTTGAGAGGGCCCATTATAGCATTCGCTTTGGCAAAGAAACTTGCGGCATTGTAATTTGGCCAAAAATGCGTTTTGTCTTTGTGTTTGCCACGCAAGCACGTACCGCAATTCGCAACTTTGGCTCTAATGTTGCTGAAAATTGAATTTCTTATTAGAATATTTTTGCGTATATATTTTTTCCCTGTTGCGAATGCAACTGCAAACAGCAATCAGTTGGAAGTAGCTGGCGGCAGCGATGCTCTGTAGCTGGAGTTGAACTGAAAGGAAGTTTAACAAATTATATAGGGTATCTAATTATATAATATGGAATATATATATATATATATATATCTTGATATAGCAAATAGTAAAAGCTAGGCAAATACTCCATATTATATTATTAGATAGCCTAGTATCTAGCAGATAGTCTAGTATCTAGTCGCTTCACATACTCTTGCCCAACTTTCCACAGCATAAGGCCATTATGTGCAATTGCAGCTACGTTAGGCTGCCTTACGTTGTTACGTGCTTACGTAAGCGACGGCGCCTCGAGGCAAACTGTCTGCGGCACAAGGAGAGTAAAACGAAGGCGCGCACAGCGCCGCGTGCTTTCCATTTATTTATTTGATTATTTTAGTTTGTTGAAATGAAATGAAATGTTTATTCAAACGTTTAAATTGCTTTAAAAAAAAAATACAAAAAGAATAACAGTGGAGTCGAGAGCGGATAAGGCGCCTTAATGGAAGGCCAAAGAGGCTGCCAAGTTGTCGCCAAGTTTGTTGTTGCCGCTGTCGCTTTGTGCCTTTATCTCGCACTACTTTTGGCTGACTTTGCGAGAGATGCTAGCCCAGACTAGCCCGGCCTAGCCCGGCTATCGTTATCGTTTATCGTTAAAGTGAATCATGTCAACCGCACAAGAGGCAGGCGGCGGACGAACTCCGGGCAACATCTTGGATTACCATAAAGGATTTCCCGTTTGGCCATTTGCTCACTGCATGAAAGCTAGGCGGCATTCATTTTTCATATATCCTGATCTGGCCCAAGTGAACCCCAGCAGCCTTTGTTAAATTTCGAAGCTGCCAGCAACAAGGCTGGCTGAGTGATGACTGACTAGGCGATGCTCTGTAAGTTAGAATATATGTATCTATTTCCTTGACTCTGCTCACCTGCGGCTGAAGCTACCCTTGCTCTGACAACTGAAACGATTTTATAAATGAGCTGCCGCCGCAGGCAGGAAACAGGCAAATCGCTCAAAATGAATCCTTGCCAAAAGGATGCCAGCCAACGCCAGCGAGAGAATCTCGATGGTCAAAGCCAAAGTGCAATGTCCGTGATGAGCTGGCAGCAAAAAGGGCTTCAGCTTGAGCCGGGCGACAGCACAGCCACGCCCCGAAATCTAAGTTTTTGTTTATACATTGAGTGTGCCCCAATACAGCAGCAATCAATCATGCGGTTTAAATTGGGGTATTTGTTTGGCCTCTCCCTCGCCCCCCTCTCTCTGATAAGGATGTGTGCTAAGCTCTGTGTGCGCCTGTCACTTGACCGGGACCTTTGCAGCTTCCTCAACTTCTAGCTCCAGCTGAGGTGTTGAAGCAGCGTGGCTAAGTTGAAAGGGCATATTTAGTGACTGCTGGCAACAGATTTGTGCGTGACTCCGAGTGAATATAATTTGCTGCTCCTCCCTCTCTCCCACCCTCTCTCTCTCTCAAAAGTTGCTCTTGGCGACAAGTTGTCAAATTACCAGCCAGCCCAGGTGGGCGCTGGTCAATGGCAAAAGTTTCAGCTCTTATTGGATGGTTAATATCACGGAGGCCAGCTCGTATTAATCATGCGCCTGTCACCTGGCCCAAATATTGTCAAATGAGTGGAAAATGTGGCAAAGTTTTCCGCCTTGAGTTGTGTAAATTAAAGCTGAGCAGCTTTTGACTTTGGCGTTAATTGTCAACTGTACTTCTGACATAACCAGATAGCTGCTTTGATTGAGGGCCCAAGAGCCGGCAGCCGGCAGCCCTCAGCCAAGCAGCTTAACAATTTGCCAAATAATTGCATTGCCAAATGCCCAGCCACAGCCCGTGTGCGGCTCACACCTTGGCCCAAATGCAAATATATTACAAAGTGATTTCTAACTCAATATTGGCCAGGCTTAATGCTCGTGTTTGCCTGGGCTTGTGTAATTCCCCACAGCCTAATAACATTAAGGTGTGTGCGAATATTATGAAAATTACCACAAAGTTCAGCAGCGAACAGGACACGAGGCGCTGCTTAAAGCCACAAGTGTGGATATATATATATATATATATCTTCTTATTGATCGAATATACAAGCCCAGCACATGCATGCGTATTTGGGCATTTGTGCATTTAATGTTCTGTTAAATTGAAAATTTGCATAAAATATTTGTTGTTTATTTATTGGCTGTATATACACACACCTGCACGCACCTGTGCAGCCAGCTGGCAACTAAATATTTGATGCAATTTGTGTGGCAATTTAATGGTTTAGTTATCCAGATAAATTTACGTGTTGTAGCAAAGGCATTTGCACAGGTCATAATGGAGTTATAAGAGCCTGTGTCAAACGAGCGCTTAAAGGTTCAAGGTGCAGAGTTCATTCATAGGCAACTTAGGCATGGCTTTAACTTAATCATATTAACTAGCGAGACTCGCCTCTCTCTCTCTCTCTCTCTCTCAACAAAGTTTGAGTAATGGAAAAACTAATTTCCCAGCTCTTGCGCTAATCTCAATTTCAACTTTTATTTTATTTAAATTTGATACTTTGTTGCCAAATGATAAAAAAAGGCAGCAACAGAGACACGCTCCCAGGCGGAACTTTATGTGTTGCCGCGAAATCTCAAAACAATCAAAGTACGAGAGTGCAACAAAAAAACAACAGGCAACGGCACAAAGGGGGCCAACTCAAATAATATGCGAGGGCTGACGTGGGCGTTGATGTTTGCTCAACGAAAATACACAACAACAACAACAACAACAACAACCCAAAGCCAACTTCAACTTTAGTGCGAAAACTTTTGCCACTTAACTTTTGTGCATGCAGGCGGGCTGTAGGGGATCCATATCCCACTGCCAATCCCAATCCCAATCCCAGGGCCAGTTGGCGTCGGGACTGGCTCAAATGCCAAAGCAATTAAAATTATTGCTGGCGAAAAAGTAATATTTTTCAAGTGCTAAATAAACACACTATAAAAGCCGCGAACGCGAGCCGCCAGCCGAAGTCAATATGCGCTGGCGCTGCTCGCCGCTAGATGGCGCTGCTCACACACACACACAGAGGGAAGGCGAGTGAGAAGACGTTCACAAAAGTTGATTCAATGATGTTCTCAAGCGTTATTTACATATGCAACGCGCACAGAAAACTTCAGCGAACGCCAAGGAAAACTCTTCTTACGCTTGCCACCCAGCAAATATTTGGCCTCCGCCTTTTTAGCTATGCCAAATCGCTGGACAGACTTCTTCAGCTGCTACTTCTTGTGGGCGGGGCAACGGGTGAAGCCTCTTCAAAAGTTGCTGGCGCCTGATGGGCCGCTTGATTGCCTGCTTGGCTTGTGATATGCGTCGAGAGAAGACGAGCACAAGCTCAAGCAGTTAGCAGATGGAATTGTTATGTGAATGCTGGGCCAAGAAGGCAATTATGATAATGTTCAAGTTGCGCGTGCTGTTGCTACTGCTACCTGCAAACACAAGTTGTCTCTGAAGCACTTAGACTACAGCAGCAAAGGCGTAATAATAATATGTGGATAAATATTAGTTACTGCTCATACCACCTTTTAGTTGGTTTCAGTTTTGGCAGAGGAAAATGTACTATGCGAATTCGTTCTAGAAATTTTAATACATTTTGTGAAATATATAAATCTATTTAAAATTTAGTTAAATTCCTAGTAAAAGTAAATTTAATATTAAATAAATAAATACTAAGTATGTATTTAATAAAGTTAATTAAAATTGATATTTTTTTCTATTCCATGAATCTTTTAAAATATATTAAAAATATATTTAACATTTATTAAAACTTATCGAAGAAATTTTTGAATAAAATAAAAAAAAAAATTTATTAATTAATAAATAAATGTAATAAAAAATTATATAATATATCTTTTAAAACAATTTAAAAAACATATAAAATATATATGAAAAATATATAATAGATTTTTTTATAAATATATCAAATATTTTTTAATATTTTTTCTTATCCATTAATTTAATTAATTAATAATTATTAATAATTATTTTTTTTTAAATATATAAGTATGTTTAAAATGTATTAAAGCTCATAAAACAAATATATATATTTCTATAAATTAAAATGAAATCAAATTTATTTAAATTCTCAAATAAACTTTTTGTATAAATATATTTATATATTTTAGAAAATGTATTAATATTTTATATTATGTTTTCAATATTTTATTATTTAAAATTAAAACAAAAATAATATAATTAATATTATTTTATGTTTAGAATTTTAATTAGCCAGCTTTTGTTTTGGTCTCTGTCTGTCTCTCTCGGTAAATTTGTATCTCTCTCACTGTCTGCTCCTCCCGCATCATTCAAAACCCATCTCAAATCTATTATCTACATAAAACCCAAGGCTAGTAATATAAATGATTTCTCAATTTATTGCTGCTCACGCTCATTTGTTGGCAAAGCAACATTTTCGCTAGTTTTATGAGTTCCTCAACAATTGGCCAAAGCGAGAATTTTCAGCTGGCAAACCCTTCATGTACCGCCGCTCAGTTAACCATATGAACTTCTTGTTTTTATAGGACGCCCCAGGCGCCGCGCGCAAAGTTTCTCGTCAGCTTCTAATAGCCGCTCCATTACTTAATACTAAAGCCCGGCGCTACTGCCGATAGAAAGAAAGACGCAAAAAGTTGCAACATTTGCTGAAAATCTCCGAAACACACTTTCACCCAAAAGTTGACAGGATTGTGGGGGGGTGGGCGAGGGGCAGGGAATTGCAGGCGACTTAACCTAAGAAAGGAAAGCAGCAAACTGTGACAAAGTACATGGCGGCGGAGCGGGCAGAAATGTGTGTAAATGTCTATTCGAGTGTAGAATTTGATTGCACTTGGAAATGTCTTTATGCGCGAGTGTTGGGCCAGAGTCATCGATGATGCTTTGTCGATTGTCTTTTATGGCTTGGAAAATAAACTTTTGCCCCGCTGGCCGTACGCTTCGTTGCACCGTCGAGCTGCAGCAGCTCAGCTAAAGGGATTCGAGCGTGAATTCACCTAAATTATGCGTGTGACTCAAACTTGGCTCCAGCCTGAGCTGTCTCTGTCCCTCGCTCTCACTCTGTGATTGAGTTTGAAATAATTTGCTGACTCACACACAGACACACACAGAGCCATGTGACCCACATTTATATGCTCGAATTGATTTTCTATGCTGGCAATCAGCGCAGGACACAATACACGCGGCGTATACGCAACGTCCTGCGACCCGCACACAGCTTAAAGCTGCAGCTAGAGCTGGACCGCTGTCAGCTATTTTTATGTGCTGTAAATCTGTAACGAAGGCACGCACTATTTTCGGGCTGGTGCTTGTGCCGATTCGGCAACAGTCCTGGGCCACCTTCCTGTTTTTATAATTTAATGCCTGTTTGAGCAGCGGCGGCACATCCTTTGGCTATGACGTGTGCTCGACACATAAACTACAGCATTTAATTGGTTCGCCAGCCTTGGCCCAGCACTTGGCCGTCACGTCTTTTGGATGCATGAGAAATTTGTTTGCATATTTAATGCAATTACCAAAGGGTTCTCCCATCGGAGAGGCCGCCGCAAAAAAAAGGTGAAACGCCTCCACGCAGGCCAAAATTGATTTAGCTGACAGCTCGGCATTAGAGCCTGCCACAAAAGGGTTCGTAAGCAGGTAAGTTTTATTGATATGCCAGCAGCATATGGGCGCCTAGGCTGTGCGGGATTATTCAGATATGAATATAGATTAAAGCCACTGCTAACAAGCCCAGGCCACAGCTATAGTCTGGCTAACTAACTGCTCCGCTTGCATACATTACCTCACTCAAAGGCCCATTTCGTTAGCCCAAACGCAAGTTATTTGCTCATTAAAAGGCCGAGGCCAGCTTTGACTGCCCTTTGCGTGTCCTCATCTCGGCCGAGCCGTCGCCTGCTGCACTGCGCTGCCGGCGATATTTCAGTTGAGGCGCAGATCGATCCGCTTGGCTTGGATCAGGCTGGCCGCCTGGGCTCTGCCCGGCCTTATCATGCGCATCTGTCAGATAAACTTTGCATACGTGCACATGCATAACTGGCACAGCAGAAGGCGGTCAGCTGCCTCCCCCCGCCCCCCTGCGATGGCAACTCACGTTCCGTTTGTGTTGAGCCAACGTGGCTTGCAATTAAATGTGTTTGTGTTGCCGTTGTGTCCGCTTTTGTTGCATGTTGTACATGGCTGGCGCACAACCTGCTACTGAGCAGCTTCCAACTTTCGTTGCAGTTGCAGTTGCAGTTGCAGCAATCGTGATCTTATCATCTTGCTGCTTTGTTCATGTTCGATTTTGTGAATTTGTTTTACTTACTGACTCCGCTATCTATCCAGCTCTCGATGCTCCTTTTTCCATGACATTTCCCGACCGCAGCTCAGCGCTCCTCTCTCTGTCTCCGTCTCTGCGTATATATTTTCCATTTAAATAATTTATAAGTAAAAATCTGTGTGTATTGTCCCGATCGTGATAAGCTCTCTGCCGGCATTGTCTTGGCCAAAACATATATAAATAAAATGTATTTAATTTATTGAGCACTGCGGCAGATTTATGGTCAAGCATCTGCGCTTATTGGCCATTTATGTCAACAGATACAGAGAGATGGGCCGAAGCTGGAGTAAGCCAAATGAAATATTCAGCTTCTAAGCAAATATGAAGTAGTTTTATATATATTCATATATTTTTTTCATATTTTTTCATATATTTTTCATATATTTTTCTATATTTCCATAAACCAAAAACTAACATAATCAAGCATTCGATTTGCGGCGCATTTGCATAGCTGTGGCAGAAGCTCAATCAAATTAAAGCTCGGGCGCTGCTCCGTTGCCAATTCGAACGCAAATCGAATAAAAATTCTTTGCATACTAAATTCGTTAGCTCTGCCCGGGCGGCAAGATGATGTGCTGAAAACCCCTTCAATAATTAAATATAAAAAATAAAAATTGAAAAAAATATTTCGCTTGGCAAACAAATTCCAATTTAGATTTAGCCAAAGACCTAACGAAACGTAACTGTAACTATCTACAAATGTATGTTAAGGTTTTCTGCTGCTTCTTCTTTTTTTTTTTTAAATTGGTTTTGCAATTTGGTTGTAGTACGTTGGAACGCTGTTATTGGTGTCGCCGCAGCACCATCGAGATACTCATACTTGAAGATACACAGCACGCGATATGCAAAAGATACAACAGACAGTGAGAGAGAGAGAGACAGAGACAGTGAGAGAGAGAGAGAGAGAGTCAGTGAGCGCTTCCAGCAGGGCAGAGCAAATAACGGTAGGTAGCTGGAGCCGGAGCTGGAGCTGGAGCTGGCTGCCATCGGCTCCCATTACCCGCCGCCCAGCTGCCTCAGTCGTCCGTCAGGTCGTAGATGTTAATCGCTGCGGCACTTTGGAGTAAGTGGCATTTTGCAGCGTCCACAACGAGCAGCGCTGCCTTGCTGCATTACTCGACTCTTGATATGGCCAACCCACTCTGGCACTGCCACTGGCCCAGTCCCTTGCCCAGTCGCATGGGCGTGGCCCCTTGTCAGGCCAAGTCCAACGTTCGTGGCAAATGTTTGCGGATTTGAATTTAAATTGAAATAGGATGTTGTATATTCAAATGAATTTTAACTTAAGGGTAAATGGGTGGTCACAGCCGCCCAACCACCCACCCACCCACACACACGCGCTCAGCACAGTGCAGCAGTCCAAAGTGCGGGCTCAGATTAACATCATCAGTTCTGGCATTGATTGGTCCTAGATAGCACACGAGAGCGCCGCCGGCTGCCACATGTAAACGTAGCCGAAAAAAAAAAATCAGATTGCAAGTGATGAGACACAAGCCGAATAGTGGATGCCCTGAAAAGGGATGGGGAGAGGGAGGGAGAGGGTGAGAGAGGGAGAGGGAGATTGAGGGAGAGAGATAAAGATAGATATAGATAGATAAACGTATATAGATAGAGAGAGATTTAGAGATATAGAGAAAGGGAGAGGGATTGACAGACTGTCTTGAGATGTGCTTAGAGTTTGACATAGTTTATAAACTATATTTTACCGACAACCCAGAGATGTTTCTTCAGCCCTACATTGAACTGTTTATTATTGTTCATTTGATGGGGATTTCAGGCCATTTCAACGCTATTGAAGCTAGATACTTGCAATTATAAATATATACTTTATCTTAATCATTTATAAGGAATCCTTCATGCCTTATTCAAATCAAAGTTTTATTACCTAAAGTTACTCAAGACTAATCCATGCATATAAAAATCTAGTTTACGCTTCTTACTCTAATGAAATGCATTAGAAAATTGTCAGCAATTTCAAATGGCACAAACAGATAAACAGATCAATAGATGTACAGATAAAGAGCTATATATATAAACAGTCTGATATAGTAAAGCCATCATTTGCTCAACTGACAAAAGAACAGGAGTTTCCAATTCAATTCAGACAATATATGAAGAGAGAGCCTGTGTATATCCATATAATAATATATTTAATAATAAAATATATAAATATTATATAAAAAATAAAAAAAATATATATATATAATAAAATATAATATAATATAATATATATAAATATATAAAATATATCAATGTATATACATATCATATTAATATATATAATTTATATCATATATATTTTCTATGACAGCTCCAGAATCCCATTTCAAATTCAATATACCCCATGAGATATTTAAAGAGCAAGAGCAGAGCATGTTTTATACGTTTGTTCGCTCACGGAAGAAAAGGAAAGAAAAATGTCTAATGGGTTTTGTAATAAGTTTTAGTTTTCATGTTTATATTAGCATGCTAATAGTGGCAATTGCTGCAGGTGGCCGGCCGCTGTGGCCGAGGCGAATGTTTAGCTCAGCCTCAATATTTGCTTTGTGATTGGGAGCAGGCGAGTACCCCAGCCCTTATCTAGGGTTACCTTCATGGGAACTAGTAACTGGGCAGAGCTCGAGTTCTGTTTGCCTGGCCGTGTCTATTGACGCCCCCTCTTCAAACTAGCGGAGCTGATAAGCTGCCAAAGCTAGCTGCTGCACCCCCAGCGCACAGGCCATAAACGATAATTAATAGAGAGATAATCTAAGCGCTGGATTGGCTTTGACAAATCTCATGGCAGTGCAATCGAAATGAATTATTTTCCCAACCGAACGGGCCCCGAGACGAGCATTTCCACGGAAATGCCCCCCAAGCCCAAGCCCATGCTGACAGCGCCTGAGAGCAGACAACAACAACAAGGGGAGCATGTAACCATAAATCTTGTAGTTTTTCTGCTTTTTCCCGAAGTAGAGTTCTGGCAGACCAGGCCGAAGTGACATTTGTTGTTGGCGGCAGAGGCAGAGGCAGAGGCAGAGACAGCGGCAGCGGCAGCGGCAGAGACTTCGTCTTCATTTGCAGCCCAGTTTCGTTTTATTAAAAACGTTTAAGCGAACACGAACTGGAAGACAAACCCAAGTTTAGCGCGCGGGGCAGTGCCAGGCACGATTTTTCCTAACTAAACAAGACACTTTAGAATGCAATCGGGGCTCAAAGAGAGTGAGAGGCAGAGAGACAGAGACAGGTAGAGCGGCCGCTAGCTACAGGTGGTTAATCACCAATTAAGCGCTACATCATACAAATTTGTAGCCACAAAAAGAGTCCAAATTGAACCCTTTTTTTCCTCTTTATTATGTCATACGATTTGTCACTTGTCGCTGGGCGCTGGGCGCCAAACGCGACCCAAGCTCTCCAAAAATTGAATTGATTAATAAATGTGGCCGAGCTTACGAAGCTCGTTCTGTTCAGATCTTTTTGTCTTGTATTGAGCAACTTTTTCTTTACATTCTTTTTTTTTTGGTTACGTCCAGGCATAAATCTCAACTAATTTTGTGTAATTAGTTTGCATAATCTGTCACGGTTGGTTTTTCTTAATTTTCTTCAGTTTATTTCTGGTTTCTTTATTATGCCAGCTCCAGCTCCAGCCCAGCTCTGGTCGTCGTCTTCTGGCATGCCTGATGTGATTATTTTAATAAATGATTTTCGATGGATTTTGAGGCGACCGCGGCATTTTGTCAAGGTATGCTAGAAGTTCTGAAAGCTGAGCAATTAATCTACAGCCAGATCAAAGAGTTGCCAGGCGCAGATAAGCATCGAGACGCGCCTGGGCCCTGACTAATGAAACGGCAATTACGGTAGCTCGGGAGGACTGAAGCAGGCATTAATAATGCCCGCAATGATTCATGTCTGCCGGCTGTAACAATGCGAAATACAATTCCGAAATCATTTTGCATACAATAAATAGCTCTAAGCTAATTTCGTACTATAATTTAATGATATTTACTGGGCCCACACAGCGAATAGTTCAATCGAAAAACTAAACTCAATTTGGCGATGTCAAGCGACGCGGCGCGAGGCCAAACAAAATAGCAAATTTATAGAATTTCATGGTCCATTTTCATTTTGGCCAAAAGCCGTGGAAAATCAAAGGCCCGACACATAGGCAAACATGGGAAATAAACAACGCAGAGAGAGAGCAAGGCATATGTGGCTAAAACATACCCTGTAGGCCTACGAGCAGTAGAGTGACTAACATATATCTAGTATATAAAGATAAACTCAACTTAAAATAATTATTAAAATTTGTTCTAAATTTTTACAGGGTATTTCAGCTGTTGAACAACCCTCTCCCAGCACACACAGCTCTCATCTAAATTCAAATCGGCAACAACGTTTAATAACTAGTTTAAAAACTCATCAGAGCAGTCAAACAATAGCGAATGGGATTGCCACGTCGCCCGATTGATGTACATATTTGATGGAACCATTCAGAAATGGACGTTGCCACTGCCAGAATGTTGCACTTTGATGACCAAATAACAACGGGACTAACGCTGCATTTTATGTGGCGCTGCGCATGCATTCGTCAATCAACTGGACCCCAGCCGGACTGGGCATGCGAGTCCACTCATAATTGAATTTCGTCCCAGTTGGAGTTGCAGTTGGGCAAGTGTTTCGTGTTATTGGAAATTCTCTTTGATGTGCCAACGGCGACTGGGCACACAAATGCGCTGCGAGAAACTTGCCCAAATAATGCGCTCGCAATGGCAATTGACAGCGAAAATAATGCGCTTAGCTCACATTTATAATACTCTCTCTGACTAGACGGCGTGGCGTGCTGGGCAGCAGGCGCTGTTTGCGGCTTCTAATTGGAATTTGAATTTAGATACATATTTATTATATAAAGATATTCCTGGATATCTGCAGTGGATAGATTGAATTTAATGCCTCTCGCAATGCAGTTCATTTATCTGTGCTTTCATTTGACTATTTTCAACTGCATTCGTAATAAACAGTAAATTTTCTACGATTTTTAGTCCAGCTACATGAATGAGTTCCAAAGTTAGCAGCAATCTCTGATTTTTCCGCCAAAGATAAAAATCTTTATAGTTTCAACGTAATTTTTTTCTTAAAGAACATAAATTTTGTGGTCCACAAAAAAAATTAGGTAGTTGTAGTTGCCAAATTAAGCGAGATATAAATTAATTCAGCAGCACTATACTAATAAACAACACCAAAAGAAAACCTTTTTATTAGGCTTTTTTAAAAAAATTAAATAAAATATTTGCACTAATAACACAAAGCCCATGTTTACCTTGTTTTAAAAATAATAAAGCATAGTTTAATCAAAGACAAGTTTTAAAACTCTAGCTCAAGTGATATAGAAAATATTGAACATTAACGGAGGACGTGAAGGGTGCCTGCCCACACTCGAGCTTCGCACAACAAGCCATAGATGGCGCCATCAAAACTCCAATTATAGCTTCATATTGCGAGATCCCATTGGATACTTAAGATAGCATGTTTACCATTTAATTTTATGCTCTTTCATGAATAAAGGCTGAGGCAAGTGGCGGGCAATGCTCAAAAAGTCGAGTTAACCCTATTAGGCATTCAATATTAATAAAACTTTAGCCGAACATGTTTCAGTGAGCACGCGGCTGGCTGCTAAGTCTGCGCTGCTATTAACAGAATGTATTACCGCATTGCGATACCCTGACGCAGGACATCAAACGTGGCATTCAGGGTGGCTTGCTGGGGGCAGGGGCGTGGCAGGTTGCAAATGTTTTTGGCTGCTGTTGCTGCTGCCACTGCTGATAATGCCTCAATGAATACTGTTTAAAATTCATTTCGTTTATCATCAAGTTGGTTATGCCAACGGAGTGGGGCGGGGCGGTGCGGGGCGGAAGTTTTTGGGTTTTTCGCTGCCTGATGAGTTTTGCTGGCGATGAAACTTTTTAAATGGAATTTACGCTGCAAAATCGCGTTTTCAACGAAATGAGTTTTAATTGCAAGTTTTCCTAATGCAGGCAACGCACGCAGTTGTCGGCATTGCGTGTATTTCACTTTGTTGTCATCAGCGTTGTTCTTGTCAGTTGCCAGTTGCCAGTTGTTGTTGTAAATTCGTTAAAATTTCCACACACGTTTCCCCTTAAATAGCACAAAATTATGTTCTTTATGATAATTTGCGTATATTTGCCTGCCTGCCAGCCTGTGTGCGAGTGTAACTAAGCCCCCTGGCAGCTGGCCCCGTGCGTTAACTCGTTAGCACTCGCATTGGAACATGTTCAATGTTGCCAAGCAGCCCAGCTAACAACAATTGGCATTGGGCAAACGGATGTAGGCAGCGCAGCGCCGCAAAAATATTCATATTTACACAGAGTGCTTAGCTGGCTGTGAAAATTTCAAAAATGTTGCGTTCGCATGCAGAGCTCAAACTGCATTTAATTAACCTAATGATGCACCTGAGCATATCCCAAATATATACTAGTATTAGGAGCACATTTTTAGTTTCATTAAAGTCTTTGTTCAATTAACAATATTTGTATTTTATTTTATTTTTTGCATTTGTTTCTAAACTCGAGTTCAACCTGCGCTGGTGCTGTTGCCAAATGAACTTTATTGGGCAACTCAATTAAAAAGTTGTGAAGCTTTCAACAGTTTTTATTTTTTTGGCGTTGCAAAAATGTTGCCAAGGCCCTTGGCCAGGCCAGAACCAAAACATACAAAACATTATCTGCCATAATTTGTTGTTGTTTTTTCACTCTCTTTTATGCTGCAAATAAACTTCGTGTGCGCCTATCTCCCTCTTATTTTTCTTTTTTGTATTTATATTTTATGTATTTTATTACGTTTGCATGCGTATGCAACAATAACAACAACAACTGCAGTCGAGTCCTGCTTGACTATTGGCACAAGGGTCTATCCGGCTATCTGCGTCTGCTCGGCCCTGCCCTGGCTGCCCGGCTGCCCGGCTGCCGCCTGCAGTGCGCGTATTTGTTTTTAATTAAAATAAATATTACCATAACCTATAAAATAATTGAAAAGCAATTTAACATTATTACCAGCACACCGACTGGCCTAGACGTGCGTTATCCCGTCGGCTTGCACCTGCCGCTTGCAAGAATTTTGAGCTTCATATATCAATACGTGTGTAAATACCTGAACGCGTATATTTGAAGCAGCTCAGCATGCTGTTAGTGAGGCAATTGCCCTGAATATGAGTTGCAGTACATTGAATATGGCATTTTATATACGTTATATGTATTTTATAGGTATTCAATTAAATATTAACATTTAATTTATTGTTTGTAGGCAATAAATTAATTATTTAATTTTATTTAAATATGCTGCTTAGCATTTTTGAGTCAATAAACATGTTCTTAATATTTTTTATATATTTTAAAATTTTTTTCAATAATTTTTCTAGTTTTTATTTTATTTATTTTATTTAAATATGCTGCTTAGCATTTTTGAGTCAATAAACATGTTCTTAATATTTTTTATATATTTTAAAAATTTTTTAAATAATTTTTCTAGTTATTTTAACTATTTTCCACATCTAAATTGACATTTTATATGTTTTTTATAGACATTTAATTGAAATTTAATGATTCCGTTTAGCATATTAGGCGTATACAAATATTCTGATTTTTTAAATTTATTTAATATTATTTTTTGCAATTTTTCCAATTATATTATTTGTTTTCCAACTTCAAATCAACTTTTCCAATTAGCCCATGTCAACTCGCGCTGCCAACTTAATATATCTACACATTTTGCATGCGCTGCCAACTGAATTGGAAATATATGCCTGCGCCTTTAAAAAATACTGCAAATCTAATTGGATTTTTTGTGAATTGTCATATATACTCACAATTTTCAATTAAAATTGCATTTCTCTTGATATTTCAACTAGCTTTCGAGTTGACAACTGTAATTAAATTCCAGTTTAATTAATAATATTATATGGTGGACATAGTAAGGGTATTCCCAGCAAGCCATTGCCAAAGCGCTTGCATTTCTTTTTTCATATAGCTTGAAATTCTTTTACACCCACACGCACAAGCTTTTTGGCATAATTATATTTTTAACACTTATGTGCATTGCTTGCTGGCCAAATATCTGGCGCGTAAAATGAAATGAAAAATCTTCTTTAACTGCAACAACAACTTTAATAATTATTTAATTAAAAAAGTGCTTCGATGTTGTTGTTGTTGTTGTCTGAAGTGCTGAATAAAATAATGCGTTGTGAAGTGTGCTATATATATTTATATGTACGTATATTATATATAAAAGTAGCAACTTGAGTAGGGTGCAGCAAATGGCATAGCATTAAGGGTCAAAAGGTCATGCAACTTTAAACCGGAATGTTGGTGAGAGTTTTTATGGAGAGTGTTTAATATAAACCATAAATTGCTTTAAATTCTCATAAAATTAAATCTTTGCCTCCATAACCCAAGGAACAACTGAAAGCTGATATTGATTGGCCTGAGAACAATCTTGCAACGCGCACAAAAGGCAACAGGAAATCTATAAAAATCTGCTCGAACCATCAAATGACCATAATGAGACGAGTTTAGGTAGCTCACGCCCTGTAGTTAGGTAAAAACTAACTGTTATTGTTACTATATCTGCACATATATATGTATATATATGTGTATGAAGTGCAACCCAATACATCGTAAATAGCATTTGTATGGCCTTAGCATAAAAATTCGCATTAAAATCGGAAAACAGTTGCAATTGTCGTATCTCTGCTTACCTTTTAATCTCCTATAACGTTTCCATTAATACGCAGCGGCAGCTCGGCCTGTTTTTGGCCTGGAACCGCTGCCAATGCCAATGCCAATGCCAATGATGAGAAATTAATGTGCGTACACAATTTCACAGAGAGAGATACCCAAGACCGGGCTCTCAGGGCAAGGGCCCGGCCGAAGCCTACGCACAGCATGCGGCATGAGCAAGAGCGTCACGGTCTCCTCGCCGTCTCTGCGCTCAGCGGGACAGAGTGCTAACCATTGTTGGGAAATTTCATGGCGCTCCGCACGGGGTCCGCTGCATTGCGCGCACTGCGATCATTGTAAGGTGTAACAAAAAACCCAATAGATAGAAATTTTTGTCAAATGGAAATTGTCGTTTGAGCGCACAGTTTATGGGCTGTTGCTGCTGCGGCTACAGCTTGTCAAGCCCATCTACAGCGCTGTTGCGGCTTAGCGTTTCACGCCCCTGAATTTACCTGTAACTAGCTAGTTGATGAGCTGAAAACGGAGTTGTACCATAGAAAGTTAAGCTAGCTATTGATGGGGTAAAGAAACTTAGTGGCAACAAGAAAATTACTTTTAAATTATTATATAATTAATTGGGTAATTAAATATTTATATTCTATAAAATAAATTCCAAATTTAATTAAAATGAAATTGATCATATAAGAAAATATTATATTTTCTGTCAAATAAATTTCTATAAATTTATATCAATTTAGAAACATTTTTAAAATAATTTTTGTTATTTAAATTGAACTTTTTAATTAATGAATATATAAAAAATATAAACTAACAAAATTATTAATTGAATTAAAATCTATCAAATATAACATAAATATTTTATTTACTATAAAATAAATATTATAAAATTAAATTTTTATATAAATTAAAATTAATAAATGAAAATTGAAATAATATTACATTAGTTGCCATAAAAGTTTAATTTTGCATTTAAAAAGTATTCAAATTTTATATATAATTATTATAAAAATCAAAATTTTATTGAAACTAATTTAATATTATTTTAACTACAAATTCACATTTAATTTTAATTTTTAGTTTAAATTTCTTTACATATTATTTTAATTTTAATTTAATTTACAAGTAAACATTTAATTTGTAGAGAATATATCAAACTTAAATTTATATATGTTAACTGAATCAATCGAAGTCATACAGAGATCTGTTATATATAGATAAAAATCAACTCTACTACAACTTTCTAACTCAACATAACATTGTCTATATATCATACATCAATACTATCTATGTATATAACTTGCACTCACAACTCTCCCAACCGTCCACAACTCTCACTTACATTCTTTCACTGCCAACCTAGTTGCCCCCACTTCCCTCTAAGCCCCAGCTCAGATATGAAAATACACTTTAAATACTTTCAGCACCCGTGTCAAGACGCCCCCAAAATCCCAAATCGAAAGATAATCAAAAACTATATGAAACCTGGCCCAAATCGCGGCACATTCAACTTAATTGCCCCGCAAAGCTTTTGTGTAACTTCTGGCCGGCCAATAGATAACAACAGCTGATAAATAGCGCATCGAATCGAACGAGCCCGAGCTGGGCAGAGAATGGAGGCGCGTTAACCTGCCCGGTAAACGCAATTGTGAAATGCTTTAATTTCTGAAGTACCTTTAATGAGCATTTTCAACACGGTCATCATACAATCAACAGCAGCAGCAGAGGCAGAGGCAGCCATGTTTCATGCAGAGCGTATTACAATGGCTCCAATATTTGGACCATGGCTCGTCATAATTACTGCCCAAAGCATAGTTTTTTTTGGGCCCCATATTCTGGCTGGCCTTTCGAGCTTGCTCAGAATTGGCCTCAAACAATCTGTAGATGGATCGGCTACATATCTGAGCATCGGGCGTTGGGGAATTAATGATTACGTCCGAGTGCTGCGGCCGGTTTTGCGGCTTGATCCAGTAACCCTTTAATGCAAACAGAGGGCCAAATGAACAGTAACTGAAACTTGCTCAGTAGCTCTTTCACTCGACTGCGCCGCCGAGCTGGGCGCACATGAAAGGAAATTGTAATGATCGAAATCAAAATGTTTTCGTTACTTTAGCTCCTAATGAAGCTTGAATAGTGCGAATGACTCCACACGGTTGCTCGCTAACCCGCTGGCTGCTGGCTGCCAGCTGCTGGCTGCCAACCGCTGGCCGTTGGCCCCTCGGGGGCAACACAATCGCACCACGCGCCTTTTAATCGAAATTTGATGATGAATTCCCAACTCAACTCAACTCGACTCGATTCAATTCAAAACTCAAGACTTTGAGTCCATTCGACTCTGAACTTGGGCCTGGCCTCTCCAAGCGCTACTCTAAGCACCGCAGCTCAAGCACTTTTATTGCTGGCCATTTGGGGCTTTCGGCCTGCCGCTATTTACCTTTGTTATTTATTTATTGTTATTATAGTACATGCCTCTACTTGTGTTCTGGTTTCTCTATCTCCACTTTTTAATTGTATAAATAGGCCCCGGCTCTTTGGTTATTTGTATCGAGCATTAACCGCCACATGATTTGCTTGAAATTGTCAGAAGATTATCAAAGGGGAAAAAACAGATTTTCTAGCTTCGCTTGGCTTTTCTTTTGTTCACATTTAACACAGTTGCATTTGCCGTGACTTTGGCTTAATGTAAGCAAAATGGGCTTTAAGTCGAACGAGTTTGTAGCACATACAAAAAAAACTTTACATAAATTTTAGCTGTGAGGGGCTTTGGAAATGTTTTGTGTAAGCTTCAGATTTTGGACAGATGGAAGGAAAAGTTTGTGAGCTTTCAAATAAATATAGATTAAATGAAAATATGATCGATATATGAAAATATATATTTAAATTATATAAAAGTAATATTTGAAATATTTATATTATATATTTCATTATTTATACTTGTATTACTAAAGTATATAAAGTGAGTGAGTAATTTCAAACTTTTTACTGCAGCTATTAACATTGAAAAGTTTGTGAACAAAAATCGGCTCGGAAAGTTTTTCAAGCTAAGTAGAGTAGTGCTAGAATATGAAAGAATATAGATAAGAAACAAAATTAAAAAAATGTATAAGATAAAAAATAAAAATAAAATAATGTAATGATGTAATAAATTAAATACAAATAAAAAGATCTATATATATTTTTTTATTATTTATTATAATTATTAATTATTTGTATTTTCTTATATATTTTTATTAGAATTTTATTTTATTTATTTAAAAAAATATATATATTTGTTTTTAATTTTTATATATTTTAAATTATATATTTTTTTTTTTGTTCATTGCAAATAGAATTTTCTTAAAAATTATTCACTTCAAAGCGAAATTTTAAAGTCTTTTCCATAGCTATTTATATTTAATAGTTTTTCGGCCACTTTGCCTTGCCAACTAGAACTGAAGCATAGAATAAATAATGTCAACCATATCAAATAATTATTAACTGCATATAAGAGAGTATGAACTAAAGGCAAGCCATTGCCTTTGGCACACACGTCACATTTGCTCTTGACAATTTCAACTTTTACCTTTTACCTTTTTCCCCATTTGTTGCCAAGACTCAATTTTACTTTCAGCCTCTGCATAAATATTTTGCGTCACATTTTCGCAACGCATAAAAAAGGGGAAAACGGTACGCACTTTGCAGCTTTTAACTTTGAATTTAATTAAAATTGAGTGAAGTAAAGTAAAATTAATGCACTATTATGCAAAAGTAACAAGCTACAAAACTTTGGCGCAGCGCGCTCTGTGCCGTCGAGCGTGGCGCTGGAGTATCTAACCAGATGCCAGGCTAAAGAGGTTGATGAAGGAGGGAGAGGGGGAGTATATGCCTATAATGCGCCACTACATACATATATTATGCATGCATAAAAAATGCTGAAAATGGTAAAAGTGCTCTAGTCCAGACTGCCCGACTAGCAGATACCCTGAATATGGCGAAGTGCTGATACCTGAAAAAGACTCTATGAAATACGCAAATACTCTTGAATTTCGCTGAGTGTATGTACACCTTTACATGCAGCTGCTGCCCAGCCAAAGAGAAAATAAAATAAATGAGAGTTTTCTTTTAGGTTTTTCCAGTAGTTTTTCATTTGTTGCATATATTTTTTGACGATATTTGCTTAAATTTGCATAAATTGTTTCACTAACTAATAAATACATAGTCATGGCTTACACATACGCTTTCTCTTCGACTCGAGTTATAAATAATTTAAATTAAACTTACAAGTGACTCTCAGTGCTTTGTTGATTTTTTTTTTTCAGTTTTTTTCAATTTTTTTTTAGTTTAAGTTTTAATTAAATTTACAATTTATAAGCTTATGCACTAGCTAAATAAATACAATTTGATTTGTAACGGAAAAATAGTAGTAGAAAGACAGTAAGTAGTCAAAGTGCATAGAGATCGCATTGAGTTTTCTTTTTGTTTTTTTTTTTCCTGGTGCTTATGTACAGAACAATAGAATTTGATCGAGTTTTTCGTGCTTTTAATTATGTTTTTTAACTTATGCCTTGAGCGGCGCTTACACCTGTTTACACCTGTAGACGCCGCTCGTTAGTATCTTATGTGCTCTACTACTACAATTTCTTCAGATTACGCTTGAGTGCTTGCTGGGGGGGTTGGGCTGGGGGAGGGCGCGTTTTGGCATCACAGTTGACAACGACACGACGGACTAAGCATAGATGCTCAGCTGCCTGCGACGGTAGTGCTCCGAGGATCAGTGCGTGAACTGGCGCAGGGTGCTCGTGTTGCTGTTGTGGCTGGACTTGTGCTGGAAGGAGCGGCGTCCGGTGGTGGCGCACAGGCCGTTCCGCAGCGGCAGCGCTGGCGGCAGTGGCGGCGGCGTGGGCGTCTTGCTGCGGCCCATCTGCTCCAGGGGCAGCGAGTAGTGCGCATTGCTGTAGATGTAATTGGGGTCCATCATCTCGCCAGCGGCGTCCGCGTCGAAGTCGCGGGACTCGCGCTCGCGCTGCTTGAAGTGCTCGTGGGTGACGCGCAGCTGCTGTGGGGCGTGCACCATGGGCACGTCCGCGTACGAGTAGCAGGAGTCGCCGACGGTCGCCGTGGCGGCCAGAAACTGCGGCTTCGTGTAGTGATTCAGCTTGGACTGCTGTGGATGCTGCTGCTGCTGCTGCGCCTGCGCCTGCTGCTGCTGCTGCTGCTGGTCGCGTCCCATGGTCGCCGCCTTCATGTGCAGCACGAAGCTGGCGCTGTCGTCGACGCTGCCCGCCGCCAAGCTCTTGTTGTTGTTCAGCTTCTTCTCGTGCATCAGCGTGGCCGACATGGGCACCTGCAGCTGCTGGAACTTGTGCTGCCCGTCGCCGGCGTTCAGGTCGTTGATGGGCATGGGGCACATGCCGTAGTGGTGATGCGGCCCGGCCGTGGCCTGGTGCGGCGCCGTGTAGGTGTTGGGGAAGGTGGAGTGGATGCCCAGGGAGCAGGGATGATGCTGCAGGCGCGACATGTAGTCCTCGTCGCAGAAGGTCTTCTGATACTCGCGCTCCTTGCGGCCCAGCGCCGAGTTGCCCCAGACGCCGCCCTTGAGGTACTCGCGGATCTTGTGCCGGCAGCGATACAGAACCAGCGCCAAGGCCGTGATCGTGGCGGCGGAGCCCACCAGCAGGGCGCCAATCAGCGCCTGCTTGCGCGGGTCGGAGTGCGAGCAGCCCATGAGCGTGGGGTTCAGATGCTTCAGTGCCTCGCCGCGCAGACGCTCGGGGAACTCGCAGAGCAGCTCGGCCACCTGGTCCTCCTGGCTGGCGTTTTTGGCCACCAGCAGATTGCGCAGCCACATGACGCGGCAGTCGCAGGACAGCGGGTTCTCGGACAGATCCAGAGTGGTCAGGTCCTTCCACGGGAAGAGGCCCTCAGCCAGCGAGGTCAAGGCGTTGGCCTTCAGCACCACATGCCGCAGATGGGGCAGGCCACTGAGAGCGCCCTCCTGCACCTCGGCGAGCATCTTGTTGGAGGACAAATTCAGGTACTCGAGATTCCCGTTGGCCGCGAAGGCGCCCGTCATCACGCGCTTCAGCTTCAGGGCTCCGTTGATGTCCAGGCGCTTCAGCTGCTTCAGGCCCACGAAGGCGCCCTCGCTGATCAGCTCGAAGTCGTTTTGGCCGAGCGACAGCTGCTCCAGGCGCACCAGGTGGCTGAGGCCCACGGAGGGTACGCGGGGCAGGCGATTGTCGGAGAGATCCAGGACGCGCAGCTCTTCCAGGCCCAGGAAGCTGTCGTGCGAGATGTTCTGCAGGCTGGCGCCCTTCAGCTCGAGGCGGGTCAGGCCCTTCAGGTCCTTGAATGCGCCCGACTGGATGGTCAGCAAGGAGTTCATGCCGAGGAAGAGCTCAGCCAGGCTGGGCATGGCCTGGAACAGCACTGGATCTGGCACTGTGGTCAGCGCGTTGTCATCCAAGTACAAGATGCGCAGCTGCTTCAGTCCATCGAAGGCCTTCGGGTCGATGAAGCCAATGCGGTTCTCGCCCAGATTCAGCTCCTCGATCTTCAGCAGCGGCGAGAAGGTGCCCTGGTGCAGCTCCGAGATCAGATTGCCGCGCAGATTGAGCACAGTGACGGCGGAGAGGCCGATGAAGGTCTTGTTGCTGATCTGGCCAATCTTGTTGTGGTTCAGGTGCACCTCCTGCAGCTTCTTCTGGTAGGCGAACGTGCGCTGGGGTATGGTCATCAGATGGTTCTGCGACAGATCCAGGAACGTCAGCTCCGCATAGAACTGTATGGACGAGTCGATGGTCTTGATCTTGTTGCTCTTGATCACCAGCCGCTGTATGGATGGATTCAGGGCAATGGGCAGCACGTCCAGCTGGCCCTCGCCGCACTGCACCACCAAGGTGTTGTCGTCGCACTGGCACCCGGGCGGGCAGTTGGCCAATGCCACGGTTTGGCTCACACAGATGCTGACCAAGATGCAGCTGCAGATGCAGATCAACTTTTGTAGCTGCTGCATTTTGTTGTTGTTGCTTTGTTGCTTCCTTTTGCAGTTGTTGTTGTTGTCGTGGTTAACGCCTTCCGGCGTCGATTTGCGGTTAATTTCGCCTTTATGTGTGTGTGTGTGTGTATTTTTTGCGTTGTGCTATTTGGTTTTAGTTGTCCATAATGCTGCGAGAGCCAAAAGAAATTGCAAAGGAAAAGAAAAGTCGATTAGCTGAGTTTGCTGGCAATGAAGCTATTTTTAAGAGTTTTTCATGAATATCACATGGCTCGAGAAACATAAATTATGTTGTCTAATGTATATATATATATATATAGATTTTGTGTTAAATTTAACACAAATTTAGTTTTTGAAGTAAGAAATTTATTGCTTAAGATTTTAAGTTCGAGCAGAACTGAAAACCTTTTACATGCGTTTATTTATTTATATTTTTCATTTTAATAAAAACTAAAATTACTAACAAATTTTCAAAGAAATTTATCAAATTGATATTAAAATATTTATTCTTTATATTTTAATTATGTATATACTCTTTTGCTTCAAATTTAAATAATTTGTAAAAATATTTTGAAAATTGATATTAAAACATTAGTTTTGATTTAATTTTTTATATATTTTCAGAGTTAATAATCTTTATATTTTGTAGTTTTTTAAATTCTTCAAATTCATATTTTTTTTTAATTTGAAATATTTATATATTCTTATCTTCATATTGTAAATAATTTTAATATATATGAATTTTCTTTTATATTTTTAAATATTCATATATATATATTTTTTATATTTATTTATTTTTTTAGTATTTACAAATATACAATATAAATTTTTAAATTATTAAAAATATATATATATTCATATTTATATTTTATTTTATATTTTATATAATTTTTATTATTTGATTTTTTAACATTTTACATTTCTCTCGCACTTTTTCTGCACCTTTTGCTTACCTTTTATGATTTGGACGGCGCACAGCAACAATTTTGTTGAAGTCAGCAGTTTTGTTGTTTCAATTTGTTGTAAATTATATAAAAACAAAATAAAATTTGTTTGTTGTTTTTTATGAAGTTGTGTTGGCCAATTTGCAGAGTTTCACTTGAACTGAACTTAAAATTTCACATGCAGCTAATAAAATCAATTTTATTTAGCCAATTCATAACTTTAGTATTTTATTTTTGAAAATAAAAATGATGTTTCGTTTGGGTTTGGTTGTGTGTTTGTGTTTTGTGTTTTGTATTTTGTGTTTGTTTGAAAATCGTGCGCGATAATCCAGTGGCTCGCTTTGCTGCACGCTTCAAGTTGTTGTCACACGGTTTACGTTCTTTTGGGTCTGGGCAAACTGTTGGCCAGAATGTGAGACACAGTCGGTGCTGGGCTAGTGGACAACCGAACACGACGAGGCAACGAACTACACTGATTTAGCTGAGCAGGCAGCGCATACACGATACCTCGGTTCCGAGTGTTTCCAGCCACGGCAGCAGCTGCAGGCGAGGCGTAAATAATCCACGACGCGGCCTTGCAACGAAACCACCCGAGTGAGAACGAGAGAGAGCGACAGAGCGAGAGCGTAAACATACCACCAGGCGGTGCTCAGATAAAGCAGCTGCCGAACGCCGAGAGCGGGAGAGAGAAACAGGTTTTCTTCAGGGAAAACTCACTCAAAGCGATTCACTCACAATTTATCTGAGGCGAGCACGAGAGACTCGGTGCTGGGAGTCGGCACTCTGGGCGCTGTTGCAACTGCAACACGAGGCACAGTTGAGGCCAGGCAGCCCAGCAACATAAACACACGAAATGCTACGAGTTTTGTGGCCAGAACTATAAAAAAAACGCTAAGTACTCGAACTATTTGACGAAGCTTTGGACTTGAGATGAGCTGCTGCGGCCAAGTCGAGCTCTGGGCATAATTAAGCGGGCGCAAGATTTCATTAGACAACATCAAATGTCAAGTGGACATCCATTGATGTGGCTTAACCAAATCTAACACTTAAGGAAATTGATATGCTAGGCAGCAGTTCGAGTATCTCAGGGATGCCTATGGTTGCATACCCCATAAAGGACACTCATTACGCTCTCCACTTCACTTGGTAAAGTGTAAACCTTTTGCAACTGCAACTCAACACATGCCCCAAAAACCACGCAGCGGATGGTTATTTATGGTGTCATTTGATACCCGGGACATGCTTGTCTATAGCTCTCCGCTCCGCATTTCGATGCATTTTGAGTTATGGCCCAGAGCACAGATATATACAGGCATACGTGAGCAGCAAAATATGCAGACTGTTCAACTATTTACCAACACACACACACAGGCACACACACGCACGCACGCACAACAACTGTGACAACAAGAAAATCAACTATAAATGGCCATAACTTTGTGCCAACATGCTGAACGAGTTAGAGCTGGGGGTTTTTTCGGGGTTTTGCTGGCATTTGCCGGTTGCATAACTTGCATATTTTTACCATCTCGAAATTCTTGTAAAACTATGCAAAATTCTATTTGCCTATGTCTAGGCAAATGAAAGTCTGAGAGGGCGAGCGAGGGAGGGAGAGACAGAGAATGCACTCTTGCATATTGACAACTGTATCTAGTAAATCAACATTTGGCAGGCACTGTACACCATAATTATTTTCATTTTCCATACATTTCACTTTTTTGCTGCTGCCATCAATGTCAGCTTTGTGGTTTACAGCGGCAACGAATGCAATAAATATGCCGAAAACTAACTGAGAGAGCTGCAAATAAATCTGGATCTCTTTATGGAATATTGCAGAATTATTCATACAGCAAAAACGTAAACCTATGTTCTGTAAATCGTTTGGATTATTTCATCAGATTGCCGGAAAATAAAACAAACACAACAAAAATATTGACACTCAAGCAGAGTTGATGTTGATGTTGCTGTGATAGAAATATATAGCAAAATATATCAGAAAAAAATATATTATATATATAAAAAAATTTATTTAAAAAAATGCGGAAGTGTAAATGAAAAATAAATATTTAAAAGTTACAAATAACATAATATACTCATTTAAAAAATGTTTTTAAATTTAAAAGAGAATATATATATATTTATAAAAATATTATTCATGCTCAGAAAAAAAATATATAAAATTTAAAAATAAATAACATATTGTGTATGTCAATTAAGACTTAAAATGTGAACATTTTAATTCAGTTTGACAGCTTGAATAGTTTCAGTAATTATTTATAATTTTTAGAAAGTTTCTGATTTCCACATATCCCAAAAAAAAAAAAAAAGTGTGCCGCAACAGATTGGGGCAGAGGCTTGCAGCAATTATGTTTTGATGGCGACAGCAGGTTGCCACTTGCCACTTGCCACATGGGCGGCCATAACTAATTATAGAAAAGCAACTACATATACTAAGCTAACGCTGTACTTGATCTACATCTAAGGCTGCAGCAGGTGCACAGAGAGTTTCGGCTCTCACGTTACACTTAATAGCAGCCGAAGCAACGTCACTTCGAAGGGGCCTTTCAATTGGCGGCGATGTGTGAGAATTACTTGGCAATAAATTTTAACAACATTTGACGCAAGCAGTGAAAGAGACAGAGAGAGAGAGAGAGAGAAAGGGTAATCACATCTAAACAATAACTGGAAATATTTGTTTGCGCTGCGCATATGAAAATTGTTTAGTCGAATGCTAAAAAGCACTTAAACAATTAGACAGATTTGGGGAGCGATGTGTAATTAGGTAAAACACTGCTGCAACTACCGTTGCATTCGACAAAGCATAAATGCAAATAACGCACGGCAGAGCCAGTCAAGCCAAGCTGAAAGGAAAACGGCTAAAACCGACTGAAAATACAGTCAACAAACAACGGCGACGCACTTTGGGCAAACAACAACAACGAAAAAGCGAAGGGCGAGGTAACTTATGGGAACGCTTAGAGTGACCAGCCATCCAAGCGAAACCAGAGTTGAGCGGGGTGAGCTGTGCTGGCAGATGCCCTGTAAGTGGAGGGAAGGAGTCTGTAAGTATGGCAGAAGGCCTCAGAAACTCTTAACTTAAATGTAATATGGAATTTTGAAGTAAACAACAAAACAAAATATATTTAAATAATTTTAAGCCATTATTAAATATACTAAAAGTTCAAGATCAATAAAAATTATTCAAGAAATAATATTAAATATTTTATATGTATATTTTTATTAAATTTTAAATGTAATTAAATTAATATTTAATAATATATCAAAAATATATGTAAATATAAAAACAAATAAATAAAAATAATATTTTTTTTTTATTTATGTATTTATTTTTATTTAAAAAATATATATTTTATATATTATATGTATTTTAATATAATTTTATTAGATTTTTATTCATTTTTATTTATATAAACATTTTTTAATTATTTTAAAAGTTATATTATTTTATATATTATTATATATTACATTTTTGTATATCAAGCTAATATACTCCTTTTCAACTCCTCCGTTCTAGGGTATACGACTCAACGCAGCTGGCTGCGCATGCGCTGTGAGCCGTTGCCGTTGCCGTCGCAGTCGCCATCGCCGTCGCATTTGCTTGTTATTGCTTTATTAGAGCCGTTGTCTTAACAAGAAACTTGTTAGTTGCAACGGGTTAAGGCTAACAAATGTATATAAAAAACCAACAACAACAGCAATAGGAAGAAGAGAAAAAACATTGTTTGCCCGGCGCGACGCTGTCGTTAGTCCGTCAGTCGGTTAACTACTTTGAACATAGTTTTCAGCTGCCGACTTTTCCAGGCCCATTTGTCAGCATCTAGGCAAACATCTTTAGACAAGCCCAGATCCAATCCTAGCCAAAGCCAGTTCCGGTGCCCGTTTGGACCATGCTAAATGCAACTTCCGCCATCCGAGTGTTCCGTTTCCTCAGCGCTCATTGTCTTCGATCCAATAAAATATCAATTGACTCGCAATTAATCATATTCCAAATGTGCAAAGACCAGTTAGTGAGCTGGCATAGAATAGCTGCCAACGCCTGGGCAACCGGAAAGAAGTTCCATTGTCCCATTGTTCGCAGTTGTACTTACTTTTGATTTTCCTACCTATTTTCGCTTCACACTTTTTTTCCTCAGCTCCGGTTTAAAGTCGTCTCCTGGTGCTACTCGTTTTTTCTTACACAGTCTCTCTCTCTCTCTCTCTTTTAGAGAAATCACAATAAATAATGAATCAAAAAATGAGCGTTAAATGCAACGAGACGACGAGAACGAAGGCTGACAACAGCAGCAGCAAGCAACGGAAGTGAGTACACAATGGATCTAAAAGAAGTGGGCACAATGGAGTCTCAGAGACTGCGTACTGCCTACCCCATGGCAAAGGTTAAGTTTAAATCGATGCCCATACATATATACATATATACATATATATATATATGTACATCACACACATTTCTCAGTTTGATTCTTCAGAGGTAGAGCTAAGCATTTGCTGACTTGTATTATTTCTCTCTGCATGGAGCTTTGCTAATGCCTCTCTGGGCTGGGAACTGGAAACGTCATCAAGTGTTTGGCATTTAAGAGATTTCAGCAGCTATTAAAGGTAATGCGACTTTCAGCTTGCTGTATTGCTAAGCTGCTCATGCCTAAGACCCTCATATCAAAAGCAGCCGAAAAGTATGGGAATGCGAGCTGGAGAGGCGAAAGTGCATTGAAAACTGTAGCAAATGCATGTCAAACTGTATAATAATAATAATAATTGTGATGGGTTACGCCTTCTATCAGCCAATTCTAGTAACAATTTGTAACTCTAGCTTACACTTGAAAAAATACTCTATTACATTGCTTCCTTGAACACGTTTTTCTTCCGAACTCGAGCCTATCATAACAACTCTTTCCACGTCAGCGTCTGTAATCGATCCGAAGCCCAATTTGAATGGAAACTATTTAGCATATTCTAGCCGAGGCGATCTAGATGCTTAACTCATCTTTGGCAGCTCGCAGCACACACAGTTTCTTTAGAGAATTCCGCCCATATCGAGTCGCACACGTCCTGCCCACACTTTTGATTTCCACTGAACTGTGACTCAGAGCTGGCCTACACCTGATGCTCGGCCCGATAATTTCAGTGTGAAAGATACTCTCTCTCGCTGGCTGTAGAAACTTAGATTTCGAAACGATTAAGCCGCACAACATGCGTTTTACCACATGGTAAACTAGAAACTAAGTTCAAACCTTGGCTCATTTCCAGTGAAATGGAAAACCCAGGCGCCACTTGAAAATGTTTTCCATCGAAAGACATATAATTACCAGCAGCAGACCTCCAGGTAGAGGTGGGGTCCAGACTCTCAGAAAGAGACAGAGAGAGAGAGAGAGAGAGCTGGAGAATGTCTTTGGGGCATATTAACATTGGATTCAATTAATAAATGACGTTAACGTGCTGTCAAAATATGAAATTGTTGATGATGCAGTGCCAGCCAGCCGGCCAGCATGTGGCTGAACTCCGAATGTATCTGTGAGATACATTTACAGGGCCAGGGCCAGCAGCACGCAGAGTGCAAGCCGATACCGTAGACTTCATAAATTATAATTTGCTCGAGCTTGGGTCATAAATAGCCAGCAGCAGCCGCAGCAGCAGCTTCAGAGCTGGACACTTGACTACCGATTATAATCAATCTTAGAGATAGATTTGCCATATACCCGGCCAGACCACAACAGAGACAGGGAAATGATGGGCCTGAGCTGGGGAGCGATCACGCAACGCGACATGCGACTGGTATCTGGCCAGGCTAGCTGTGAACACTGAGATGTTACATGTGTCCATGTCCAGCCAGTCGCTGCCTGGCTACGCCATGAGCAATGATCCTGGCCCGTCCCCAGCCCGATCTGCATGCAAAAATACTTTATGCAAACATGTGTCTCCGCATTGTCTGTGCCCGTGACTGCGACACGCATTTATCAGTCGGCATTTATCACGCTGACGATGAGGATGACCAAGGCGCAGACCAACAGTCCAAGGCTGGCATATCAAGTTGCAGTTGCAGTTGCCTCTGCCTGACACATGATTTGTTTTTGCTCTGCTGTTCAGATAACTCAAACGCGATATGCGTATCTCATAGATTATATTTGCTGCATGTCACATTTTCTCTTCTCTTTTTTTGCTTGGCTATTTTTGGCTTGCAGCTAGAGTTGCCCGATCAATGCATAAACAAATCTTTGGCTTTTCCCGCTGCAGCCAGCCAAACACGTTCCGGTAAGCCGGCGACTGCTTGGCTCATTGTCTAAACAAATCCCATCAATAGCTGCGCATAAATTACGCGTGCGAAACTGAATGTGAGCGAAGCAATTACAACGGAGCGGATATGGGGGCATTCCAGGAGTCCGACAATATCCTATATAAATACGTACACACATCTGTCGGCGATTTGCATATCCGCCACGAGAGATATGCAGCTGATCAATAGCTAATCATGTGAGTTGTGGCGCAAGAAACTGGAAGTTCATTAAGCAGAGACTGTTGAGCGAGGGATTAAGGAGCTAAGTAGTTTTTGCTGTTTGTCAATAAACAAAAAAAGAATAATAAATAAATAAACAGAAAATTTATTAAATAATTCATTAAAAAAATAAAATAAATAAAAAAAGGTAAAAATTAAAAACAATATATATAAATAAAATAAATAAATAAAATAAATAAAAGATATATATAACTAAAATTAATAAAAATAAATAGAATAAATAATAATAATAATAACTAATATAAATAAATAAACTGGAAATTTATTAAATTAAATAAATTTAAAAAAAAATAATAAGTTACCTAAATAAAAAAAAAAAAGGAAATATAAATAAATTAAATTAAATAAATAATAATAAAAATAAATAAATATAAATAAATAAACTGGAAATTCTTTAAAGAGAAATTGTCGATTAACAAATTTAGTTTATACATAAAATAAATATATATATAAATAAACAAAATGAAAAGAAGATACACCTATTTTAAATATATTAAAAATATATCATATTTATACCATATTTATAAAAATATATTCTATTTAAAATTTCAATTTGGTATGCAACTCACACTAAGATATTTTAACTTCTTTCATTCCTTAATATAGTTTTCAAAATTTGACTTAATTGACTTTAATAAATTCAGCGACATAAACCGCATGCTGAAAAGCACAAGACAAGTTGAAGTCGACTTTAAGCTGAACTGAATCATAATAGGTGTCAAGTGGCATTAGCTAAGTCAAGCGCAGTTCGCTTTGGCAGTCGGGGCCAGCGCGGCCAACCCGTTGCAAGCGAGCGACAAAAACGCAGGGTAGCGTAAAAAGAAGGTAGACTAAAAGAGCAAAAGCAGAGTCAGAGTCAGCGACAGAGTCAGAGTCAGAGTCAGAGTCGGAGATGGAAATACACATCCTCTCGATGGCAGCGATGCGTGTGCAAACAGAGCCCAAAGGCAGGCCGCACACCAAACGTAACTTAAAGATACAGATACAGGTCGAGTGTCTGGCTGAGTGTGTGTGTGTCTGTGTGTGCGACTAGGCAGGTGTGTTTCTCACGCAGGGCCAACACAGCCTGGGTGCCTTCAGTTGAAAAGTGTGGCAACGTGTGGTAATATTTTCAGTTCTTTTTTCTCCCATTTTTGACCGGCGGCTAGCAGCCGCAGCGCCACACATACGCCTGGCTGGCTTCAGCTTCAGCCATGGCTTTTGGCATGGAATTCGCAGACCAGGTTAGGCAGCGGCGGCAGCTCATTTGGCCAGTGATTCGGAAATGTGTCGGCTCTGGTTTGGCATTATTTTTGTTTGTACTGAATGCGAGGCGGCCTCAGCTGCCCGCTTTGATAGCATAAATCAAATGCGAAAATAATTACGGCTGCTGCCGCAAAATTTGCACGTGGATTAATTTCTAGCTGCCGCCGCTGCTGAGCTCTGCTTTAAATCGTAGCAAAACGCCAGCAACTCGCAATTACAGCTCTCGGCTGATTGCTGAGGCGCGTGTTGGGCTCTGCGGCTTTATCATTTAATACGCATCTCCAGCTTTTTCGCACACAATTTGCAATAGTCGAGGCCCAGCCAGAGCCCAAAATATATTTGAGAAGGTTCTTCTTTAATTGCAGACTACGCTATCAGAGCAGCAACAGGATACAGCGGGCCTAGCTGACTGTGATTATGGCCTTTGGCCGCATAAAGCATATCTTTAGCTAAATATTTCTGTTATGGCAGGCTTGAAAATTGTTTTCGTTTGTTTGCTTTGTTACTTGCAGCTACGCCTCAAGCCCCGAGCCTGGGAAATTGCATTAGCAACTGCTCAAGCTTTCCATCAACATAATAAGATTTGAGCAATTGGAGAATGCAAACGTTTCCATAATCATATATAAATATCTATGGCTAATAGCCAATGTGAAATCGAAATCAAATTAATAGGCCACATAAGTGCAGCTCGTTTATGCCATAATTAAATAATAATAAATAAATGGCAGCAGCATAAATATAAATCATGACTCGCATACAAATTGATGGAGGAATTTTACGATTATTTGAATGGAAATCAAAACAGATATCAAATTATTACGATTCATCTAACTGTAGTCGCTATGCGAGTCAGTTTTTCCACGGAAAACAGCATTGTCCCCAGACTCCAATCGCAGTAGGCTGCAGTCGGCCTGTCGCCAGCGGACTACAACTTATTTTGATTTTTATTATAATCAAAACAAAGGGACAAACGCTGACAATGCACATAAAAGACTGAGGCAAGAATCGAAAGGTGCCACGCCATGGGTTTCCTTTTGAAGATCGTTCGGGCAGACTTCATTTATCTTTCGCTAGAAACTGGGCATCTACGTGTGGCAGCCAATCAATGACCACAATCTTTTGGGTTTGGTTCTTTGTGACCCATAAAAAATAAAGACAGTTTATGCGTTCCTATGAAAAATGTCTTCGATTTCTGGACATGTCCTCAGTTTGTTCGCTAAACGCTGCGACATGAACTAGTTCGAGCTGGCCGCCAGGCTGCCTTGCATCCTTGCTGCTGTAGGTCCATTTAGTTATTCCATTATAAATTAAACTGTTATCGCAACAACTTAATCGAGCCATAAAGCTGGCTGCCCCTCGCTGTGTGGCAGCAACTTGATTCCTTCTTATCTCAATTTCAAATTTGTTAATTGCCGCGCACTTCAAGTACTTAGTGTATCTTTTTTTCGGCTCTTTTTCGTTGGCTTTTTTAATGCTTGTTCTAAATGACTTTTAAATGCTTCTAAGTGTAATAAAGTTGTTTTCCTGCCGTTGCGTAATGAGTTAGTTGAGCGCGTGTATTCGTGCCACATTTGGTAATCTGCGCCTTGGCATCGTTTTATAGTGCGCCCGACGGAGCCACATTTTAATTAATTCCCCAGATTTTTTCTGTTGGGTGTCGCAGGCCAATTGCCAACAGAGTTGCAAGTTCAGCGAGGTGTCTGCGTTGATGACGCCTCTTAAAACTGATGCGGGCCAAGTGAGAAGGTCATTGTTTGCTCTGTTTGCCTAGATGAGGCTGGAAATGGGTTTTTATTAGCAGGTAAAGAAAATTAATTTCAAATTTTATGTATATTCCAGCTAAGCGCTAAGGGCTAGATTCAAGTTTACAAATCAACAAGTATCTATTCTGAGCGGGACTTTAGACCAGGGTAAAGTATTCACTGTTGACTAATGAAGACTGTGTAATATATATAATTTAAATATAGACTAAGAGTATTTAATCTTTCTCTTTCATTGAAGCTTTCAGCAGCATTTGCTATAAATGTCTATTAAAACTTATTTGCTAATATATCTAAGACTAGAAAGTTTGTATTAGATAACAATTCTAAATAAAGAAAAAATAGCTTAAAATAATTTTTAAAATTTTATTTCAATTTTCAAATAAATTTTTAGTAAAAATAATTTTATTATTTATTTTTTTTTTATATTTTATTTTTGGTAAAAGTTGAATTTGTATATTAAATAATATTTTAACTCATTAATATATATGTTTTTTATTAATACAAAAAAAACTTAAGTCCCCTTAAAACCTATATCTAATCTCATTTTATTTCATAATTATTATATTGCTTTTATTGTTTATTTTATTATTCTATTTTTTTTTTTATTTTTTTTTTTAATTTTGATTTTATCTTATTTTATTTAATTCTTTTGTAATTTACTTTATTTGATTTTCTTTTATTTTATTTTCTTTCATTTCATTTTATTTCATTCTACTTTATGTTTTCTTATCTTATCTTATTTTATTATATTTTATTTTATTTCATTTTATTTAATTTTTTTTTTTTTATTTATTTCAGTTTATTTTACAAATTTTGCCCGCTGCAAAGGCTTCCACAGCTCAGAACTTGGCTCATTGAATGCAACTAAATAAGATGTTAAATGGGCGCAACGAATGCAGCAACAACAGGCAATGCCAAATGGGCCGCAATAAATCATGGCTTTATGATATTAAAAGTAGATGAGGACGAGTGCTTAGGGCACGCACTGGCTGCCAGCGGAAAGCCTGTTGGCAGTTCAAAAGAAATCGACAATCAGAGCAGTCGCAATGCCAAAAGCCAATATTATTATTATTATACAGACGAGTCGCTATAACATACCTGATATGGCAGCTCGGGCGGCGCGCACAAAGCTGCCCAAGGATGAGGATGAGGGTAAAAATCGAAGATGATGTCGAATACGCGCACTAAATTATGACTAGACAGAGGCGCTGACAATTCAATGCGAGGCGAGCCCATAAGGAAATGCTCGTAATACGTTCGTTTGCCATGAAAATTTATGCGGCATAACCGTGGAGCGTGGTATGGGGCATATACATAGATATATAGATACATATATAAATATTTCTATATATATGAAAAGGAAAGGCAAAAGCAAAAGTCCTCAAATCGACATGCACATGTGTGTGCAGCGAGTGCATTCGTTGGCCGTTTGGTAATCCGTAAAAAATGATGTCATAATAAATTGTAATTTATGAGCGCAATGCACTCCAATCGCAGCCAGTTGTGGGGGCCTTTTGCCTATCCAGTGTCTAGCTCTGTCTGCCAACAATCCGGCTAGCGACAAGTTAGGCCGCCTCGCTGACAGATGACGGTCTGATGAAGCCATTATGATGACTTAAGCTCGGACGCTTTGCTACACGATTAATTATATCCGAGCGCAGGGCGGGAGAGAACAAGAGGAAGCGCAGCGCTGCGACTACCACATTTGGGCATATGTTATAAAAATACCTGACGATCTCTGTCTGTCAGCCAGCCCGAAGACATTGTTTCCTGTGCGCCAGTTTGATTCTAAACAAATGTCAAGTTTTATGCTCGAATGGCCTGGGAAATGCCTCGAGATCAGGGCTCTCTCACTCTGCTGACAAATAGATAAAGTGCATTCGAGTTTCAGTTCAGCAGTAGCTCGTTCGCCACTTGATGTATCGGCTGTGTGTTTTGATCTGACATCGGGCCATTTAGTATGCAAATGTATGATTATGTTCAACAAAGTGACAGCAAGAGGCGAACTTCAAATGGCGGCGAGGCCAGGGATAAATATTCATACATAAAAGATAAGTACAGCTGAGGGTCTTTTAGCTTTTATCTAGCTGCATTTTACCGTTCTAATTAAAGACTTTCTGTTGATAGTAAATGTTTTAACTGTTCATGCGGCACTCCAGTTGCATATGCTTATCCTGAGCTTAAGTTTTCCTAACTTTCAGTGAATATTTCTGGCCCCGCCCAGCAGGAAATTAGACAATTTCACGCCTTATGCCACAGCTAAACGTCTATTGATGGAAACAATTAACATAAATTGGCTTTAATTAAAAATTACAATTTAATTCAACGAGCTTCTAAAACATTTCTCAGCCCCAAACGGAAGCAAATATAAACAATTCTCGAATATTTTTCGGTTACTGCGCCTGCATTCAAGCAGAACAAACATTTTAATCATTGCATAGCGTGGCATGGAGTGGCTTGGCTTGCAGCCCAAAAGTATCTGTCAGCCACTCGAAACAGCGAATGCTGCAGCTCATTAGCGCCTGGCGACAGCGACGAAGCGCAACGAGCGGCGAGGAAATACGCCGGAAATCAATTTCTCTACCCCAGAACTTGAGTTTTACAAATAAAATTGTCAAATACCTATGCAAGGGCAGCTTAAGAGAAATTATGAGGTTTTTAGACGAGTGTGGGGAGTGGAGAGGAAAGAGAGTATATTAGTTTTGAGGCAGAGTTAAATTTTTTGGGGTTAAAAATAATAAAAAAAAAATACTAAATAAGAATCTACGAAAATTCCACTAGTAAAAATACTAAATATACTAAAATTTCAATAAAAATAAAATACTATATATACTAAAACTCGAATAATAAGTAAATAATCTATATAATAAATGTCCAATAATAAAAATACTAAACATAATAAATTTACAATAATAAAAACTAGTAAATATAGTAAATAAACTACAATATAATGTTTTTAAAATACTGAATATATACTAAATATACTAACATTCCAATAATAAAAATACTAAAAATATACTAAAACTCCAATAATAAAAAATTCTACATATATACTAAACATACCAACATTCCAATAATAAAAAGTACTAAATATACTAAAATTCCAATAATAAAAAATACTAAATATACAAAAATAAAATCCTTTAAAATTAAGTAAAAATAAACTGGAACATTCAATTTTAAACATTTCTTTACATTTTCTAATATGAGCCGGTATCTCACAGTCAGTTATGCACTTACAAAACATTCTTCTATCATAGTGTCTTCAACTGCCCCAACAACAATTGCTTAATCAACATTCAAGGGCTGAGCACATAACGCATTCACGCCTGCGCACTGAAGCGCTCTCTACCCCCTCCGGTTAGAGGCCCACAAATTACTTAACAGCTGCTCGTCAAGGTGGGCAATTTCAGTGGGGAGGCAAACGACTTGAGCGACTCGCAAATCGAATTGGTATGCATTTAAAATTAAAGATGAAAAGCTCGTGAAAATTGTACAAAATGTGGAAAGTGATCAAATTAAATAAAAGTCAATTTATGGTCGAGCAAACAGGCGAAGCCGGGCCGGCCAGAGCAGAGTGAAGTCTTGTTGTTCTAAGTCCTTCCATTTGAGGCCAAAGGACCAGCAGGATAATGCGCTCAAAAGGCAGATAAGATGAAGGCACTTAAATTTAGTTGTTCTCTTTGTTGTTTGATAGGGAGGCAGCAGCAGCAGCAGCAGCAGCAGCAGCATTCCAGCCAATGTATTTGTTATTTTTTTCTATCTCTGTGGATATTTTTTCGATGCGAACAAAAGCTAAAATTGAAAATTGTTAAAATATACGCCACATTCACACAGCTACTTTCCTTTCCCTTCGCTCTGTGTGTGTGTCTTATTCTTGGCCTTTTTGCCTGGTTTACTTTCCCTCGACCGCTGGCCTGCCCGCAGGACTCTGTTTTTTTTTTGGCAGCGCAAACAATGTGAGAGACTCCAATAAATAAGCACAGAGAGTCTTGGACAGTGGCCGGGAAACGCTGCTGTTTGTTTGCTCGAAAATGGTTTTAATTGTTGTTGAATTTTGTGTTTTTTTGTTGTGCTTGGCTCCCATATTGGGCCTCGCACATTGTTGACCAAATATAATAAGATAGCTGAATGGCTGGCTGCTGTGTGTTTGTTTTGGTTTTTGGCTAAAAGTAAATTAAGTGCCAATGTTAATGGCAGTTATGGCCGGCATCTGGATCAGGATCTGGGCAGACAACAAAGCAGCGGCCATTTGGGTGTCTTAATGCTGCAGTAATAATAGCTAAAAGTGTGTATAGAGCCGTAGATAGCAGCCCAAGATTTATTAGCTGCGGCTGTGTGTGGCCGTCAGCTAATGCATAGGGAGCCAAAGTGATATTTGCTATTTAAAATACATTACGAGTTATGGAGCGTATAGAAATTAATTGATTAGCTGATTCGCAATGCAATCATAAACATGGCTCCAGCTCAAAAGAACGCTGCAAAGCGGCTATAATTGGGCAAGCATCCCCAGACAATTCGATTAAAGTTAAGCTGCGCTACAAGGCTTGCGGTTCCCATGTTTCCCAGACGAGCCTAGCCAGCCAGCCAGCCACAAATAATATAACAATTTAAATAACAAGCATGGAGCAGGCAAACACCAAACGCGTTAGTTAGATAGATTGATCTACATGTACACGACAACAACGTGGCCAAGTGGCTCTGGCATTGGCTCTGGCTCTGGCCCTGACTCCAGGCTCCAGGCTCCTTGTTGCCAGCTTGCACTGTGTGTACTCTGCGCCCCACTCCTCAGGCAGACAGACAGCGTTGCTGGGCTGCTGGTTGGGTTAGCAGCAGCAGCCAGCCGAGGCAGGCCAAGAGCATGTCAAAACAAAATAACATCTTTAGCGCGCAAACATGACAAAACATCAGAATTCCAGCAGATTAACGTCAATTTTAATTGCATTCACTTAGCCCAGGCAGCCGAGGCTCAGTTGTCTATGAGAGCCTTAGAATAGAGCCACACAGCTCTCCAGACAGCAGACGGCCAGCTCGAAATATGCATACCTACAAAGGGAAACACACAAAAGCAACAAAGGCAGCCCAAACCAAAGGTGGAAAATTCTATGACTATCTTTGCAGACTTTTCACACTCTACACGGAACTTATGGAAATTGTATGATAAGTGTTAGATAAAAATTTAAAATAAATATAATAAATCAATAATTAATCGAAACTTTCAAAAATAATAATTTATTTTTGTTAAAAAAATAAATTAAATGGCAAAAATTAAATAAGTAAATTAAATATAAGCAAAATAGGCTAAAAATAATTTTAATTATTTAAAAAAAAAAACAATTTAAATTATGTATAATTTGCTTAATTTATAATCGAGCTGAAAATAATTTGAAAAAATAAAATAAAAAGAATATATTTAATTTAATATTAATATATATAAATAAAAATATAAATAAACAAAAATTTTACAAATATGTTTTAAATATTTATATATAATAACAATATATATAAATTTGTAATTCATATTTTATCAAAGCCTAAAATGCATATATATAAAATATATAAATTTATATTTATATTTATTTTACATTTTAAGCTTTAACCTGTTTTTGCCCAGATAAAAATAAAGCAACATATTTATTCCTTCATTTACTATAATCAACAAGAAACAACTCAATTTGCAAAAAAATATATATATATTTATATGTACATAAAAATATATGTAAAAAGCTTTATATATATGTATATCGACTCAGCTTTAATAGGCCCACTGCTCGCTTTATCTTTGCAAATTGTGCAGGTGTTGTTCTAAGCAAGTCAGGCTTAACCACAAAGTGATTATACCTCTTGCTAGTGCATTAAAAAAATAAAAAGAGATACAAAATCCATACAACAAAAGGGCTTAAAGTCTGCCTGGCACCAAGCAGCTTAGCCAGCAGCAACGGCAGCAGCAAGGCAAACAGAGTTCCACAAGGTTGTGATTAACATGCGATAAAAAATGAGGCAGGCAGCGTTCTAGCCAACTGGCAACTCGCAACTCGCAACTTGCAACTGGCACCATACCAGGCCAGACAGAGTCCGACTGGACCCGAACATGAAACTGGACGCTGTCTGCCCGCTGTTCACTGTTCAGTGTTGGCTGCTGCTGGGTCGGGAGCTTGAGCTGCTTGGTCAGTTGGCTTACGTGTTTGCATTAGCAGAAGTGCAACTGCAAGTGCGGGACCCTCGACTTGGCTGGCAACACTCGACAGCAGCGCACAAAAGTTAAGTGTCTGGCTGTCACATGCGATTTGCACCTGCCGGATGAGCAATGGGCCAGTCGCGAGCTGGCCGGGCTCACAGCTCATGGCTCACGGCTCTTTTGCGTGGATTATTTATCATCTGCGCCACATCAGAGAGCGAGAGGCTAAGTTACGTTTAAGTTAAGCAGACTAACAACAGTGCATGCAAAGGCTCAGATCCACGCTCGCCAGATTCCTTTCGTGGACTATAATCAGGGCCAGGGAATGCGCACAAACATTTGCACAGCCTCAGCCGCAGCAACAGACTCCGCCTCAGCTCAGCTCAAATTTTATGTTCATAAATTTTAATATTTTAATTTTGAGGCAGACCGATGAACACATAAAACGAGCCATTAACTGACCGGAATGGGCATTCCTAGTGAGACTTTGTAAACACAAAGCCAAATGCAATTTCTTGCTAAAGTCTGTTCCAGTTTTAGTTCTTGTTCCTGCCACACCACGAAGCTGGCCGTTGGTTGCTGTTATCGTTGTTGTTGTTGTTTTAGTTGCAGCAACGGGTCTTACATTTCCTGTGAATTCTGTGCTTTGATTTTAGGAAAATTAACAACAGCTCAAACAACCAGCCAACCAGTCGAGTCAACATTACGGCCCAAACGAATCAGCGTCATCATCAGCAGCAGCAGCAGTAATCCAAACAGCGATAACTTGAGAATTAGAGCGACTGGGAACGAATATTAAATGCGCTTTGAAATGAAATTGAGTAAAGAATTTTAGTAAAGGGAATTAAGATTATATATTATAAGCTATATAATATAGAGAATGATAGTAGAACTTCAGTTTGAAGTAGCGAAAGATAGGAGAGCTTCAACTTGGGCAGAAAATATATAAATGCAGCCAAATGACAGGTCTGAGGAGATTAGTATATATGATAGAATTTATATGAAGGATATAGTTTATATAGAAGAATTATATTAATTAATTTATATATAATTTATATTAATTAAATTAATTATATGAATTATATTAATTTAAAAAATTATATTAATTAAATTAATAAGATTGTTTACATCAATTAATTATATTAATTATTTGAATTAAATTAATTATATTACAAATATGAATTATATAAATTATATTAATGATATTAATTAAATTAATTATGTATAGAAGAATATGAATATTAAAATTGATTTGCCATCGCCTAAAAATGAAACCAAGATTCCCTTTATGAAGATATCTTTCTATCAAGAATACTCAAATATTCTACTCCAATACCAACAACAAGTCGTTGCTGCCCTTCTATGCATTGTTAGGGTATTTGGAACGGCGTGCAGTCATTCGTATTGCAGCATGGCATGTTGTTTGCTTGGCTGGTTCCATTTGCCCCTCGGCTTCTCGAGCTGCTTGGCTCTGGCTGTGCCCCTGACTTGACAACGAGACCCCAATGATGCCACTGCCATGGTACGCTGGCTTGGCTTGGCTTTAGCTTTGGCTTTGGCTACGCTTGTTTGGTTTAGCTTGGCCGCAACGGCTAAACAGGTTAAAATGTCGTTCAAAATGTCAAGTCAACACTTTGATGTTGTCCGTGTCGTCCGTGTGCGCCGCAGTCGAGCGAGCAGCTAAAAACCGCTGCCAAACGTCGGCCGACAACTTCAGCTGCTGCTGCTGCTGCTGCTGCAGAGTTGCTGCAGCTGAAGCCACTGTTTGCGTGTGATCTGCGCTTTATTTATGCAACATTCAGCACACGACGAAACATGCAACATTGCCGAAATTGTTAAGTGCAGACGTCGTGCTGTCTATGTAGATGTCGACGTCGATGCTGCATGTTGGATGTGAATGGGAATGGAAATGGGGATGTGGATGTGGATGTGTTGCCACTGTCATTGTCCAATGCCCCAAACGTTCTTGTTGGGTCGGTAATTGCGCAAATGCAACAGTAGCGGCACATGTGAAAATGAGGTCGACAATTAGAAAGGGTTTTCGATAGCTGGGAAAACAAGGATTGCAAGAGGCTCCCAAAACTGTTTACAAAAAGAAAAGAAAAGTCAGCCCCAAGAAAATGATGGTGAAGAAACCAAATGAAATGAAGAAAGTCAAGTCAATAAATACTATAAATATTTAATTATTAAATATAAAATGAAATAATATGATTTTGCTCAACAAAAATATTCGGCTGAAGTGCTAAAATTATATTAATATATATAGCTAAAATATATAATGTATATAATATATAATACAATTTTATGCATTTTATTTTTTACTTTCAAGATTTTCTTCATTTTTTTTTTTTAATTCAAAAAAAGAAGTTTATAATTTTTTTATATTAATTTTAAATATATCTAAAAAAAAAAAAAAACAATATATATATTATTATCAGTTTTCTTTTTTTATATTTAAAACTTAACTTAATTTAACTTAACTTAATTATATTTTTAATAATATTTTATTTTCTTTTTTCAATTTAAAAACCGTCATAATTTTTAAAAATTTTAATTATTAATATATAAAAAATATATTTTATTTACCATTTAAATATTTTTTTAAATATAAATTTCAAAGTGTGTTCTTGGCTTTATTTTTTATTTATTTTTTTTTAAATAATATTATATATAATAATAATATTAAAATAACTAAAACAAAAAATAAATAAAATAAATGAATTATTTCACTCTTCGAAATCCCACAAAATATTACTAAAATAACAAATAAAATATATTTGTATATAATTTTTTGTTACATATTTGTGTTGCTTAAATTTCAAGTTTTGCTCTTGATTTTCGTTTTTTCTCACGTTTTTACAAAAGGCGTAAACGTATTCGTAAAACACTTAAAAGCAAGACTTTACACAGTGAATACTAGAATATTTGATAACCGCACAAACAAATCAGACGTGATGAATGCCTTTTCCAGTTGTGGCTAATAGTTGCGATTCTTGCCCGTTGCCATCATGTGATCAGGGCCAGAGCGCACGGAGTATGTCGGGCGCAGGATGATGAAGCTAACGATCAGATCATCATTGACCACCATCACGGCGCCGGCATTGTCGAACATGCCGCAGTAGTTGGGCGCGGAGAAGACGGTGACCAGCTGGCGGCGAGCGAAGAACTCGTAGCCATCCTCGACAACCTGATGGGCGCGACAGATGACATCGATGCCCATGCGAAAGCAGAAGCTGCGTACGACATCGGCGCCGAAGGTGACGCTGACGCCGCGATCATTTCCGCCCCAGCCCAACACCTTGTCGTCGGGATCACTCCACAGCAGGTCGCAGACCAGACCATGTTCGGGCACGTCGCAGGGTCGCTTGATGGCCAATATGTCCTCGAAACTCTTCAGGTTGGGGCTCAGCCCGCCATGGACACAGAAGATGCGTCCACCCACCAGTGCTGCCAGCGGCATGCAGTCGTAGGTGTCCACAAAATAGCGCCAGAGCTTCACCGAGTACCGCCGCTTGCATTCGTCGTAGAAGCCATAGATCCGATTGATGGTGGCGCACTCATGGTTGCCACGCAGCAGCCACATCAGGTGTGGGTAGCGCACCTTGTAGGCCAGCAGCAAAGTGAACGTCTCGATGGAGAGCTTGCCGCGGTCCACGTAATCGCCTAGGAACAGATATCTGGAGGCCGGCGGATAGCCGCCCGAATGCAAAATCCGCAGCAGATCCATAAACTGGCCGTGCACATCGCCGCAGATCTTCACCGGCGGCTTGATCTCCAGCAGGGAGCGCTCTCTCAGAAATATGGGCCTGGCCTCCATGCACACGAAACGTATCTGAGTCTCGTGCAGGTTAACGCCCTTTGCCGGATTCTCACAATTCACAATATCCCTGATTATCCGATTGATATCCAGCGGTGGCGCTGACACAGTCTGAGAAGCTCTCGGGCCCGTCGACCGGTGCGAAGTAAAGGAGCCGTTAGGTCGTTTCGCCATATCTTATAACAAATTCAGAATTTTGTTTCGACAAAAAAAACATTTACTACTGATTTTAACAATAACAATGTATGTTTGTATGTAAAATATATATGCGCATAAAATATATAGTTCTAATAAATTTTTGCATATTTAAATGTTAAAATAAATTATATGAAATATATTTAAAATTTAGAAAAATATATATAATATTTACTAGATTTATTCTGTACTATTTATAAATATTTATTTATTATATTTTTGTAATTAAATAGTAATAAAGACATAAAAACAAAAAACATTTACTGCTGATATTATTTATTAACTAAATATTTATTTATTGTGTTTAAAATATATATATGTAATATATTTTGTGCAATTAAATATTTATATAAATTTCATCAATATATTTGATAAAATATATAATAAAATAAAATATATAATAATAATTATAAAAATATTAAATATTATAAAATTAAATATAATTTTATGTATATTTAAAATATATTTTCAAAATTTACTACAGCCACAAATTGTTTAATTTATTAAATTTAATAGGAAAAATTTTTGTTTTAGACTTAAATGTCAAATTTTATTTTTTAAATTTACTCTACACAAATTTTGTATTTTAGCCAACTTTTATTTTATATATTATTAAAAATTTCCAACTGATTTATATAACTCAATTTGATATTTAGGTTGAACGCCCCAATTAGAAAATCTCACCTACTCAGACACCAATATCAATTATTTAGCATCAACTCCAACATAGTTTACTTCACTAAATTGAATATATAATTTTCAACGCCCCAATTTGGGCGCCTAAAATGCAGACGCGCCTGCTACGGCGCGGCGTCTCTAGGCTGTCAAAATGTTGTCCAAAAGGCTGAGGCAGAGGCTGAACTAAAGTTGTTGCAATTCTGGGAATATTTTACGCTTGTTGAAGTTGACGACAACGTGGAAGCCACCGCCAACGATGTCGATGTCGATGTCGACGTCGACGTCGACGTTGGCTGCCTGGCGGCGGAGCTTGTTAAGGTGTGAAAGAGAGAGAAAGGTAGCTGGCTGCAGTGCGGGCTCGTGTTTTGTTTTCTTTGCACTTCAGTTGTATCACATCAATGGCCATTGTGTACGTCAACTTTGATGTTTCGGCAAAAGTTGTGAAGTGTGAGGTTTTAGACGTTCTTATTGCACTTTGCCGCAAACCAGCTGCTAGCGAGGCGGCGGTCAGAGCCGGCTATCTAGAGTCCGAAACTGCCGCCTTGACAGGTGAAGAATGCCAAAAGAAAGAAAAAACGCTTCAAGTGGCTCGGCATGGACCGACCTGCCGTGTTGGCCACTTCAGAATCAACTCAAGCCTTTTAGACGGAAAGCGCAACCAACGGCAACAACAGCCGAGCTGAGGGCTGGAAAAATCGACACAAGGCAGGAGTCAAAGTCGAGTCGACTCGAGTCGAGACTGTTGCTTGATTTCGTATTTATTTTGTTTACACGTTTCCTTTGAATTTTCTGTTCTAATTGAGTGAGAAGTGCGATGAGCTTGCAGTTTTCCATCACACGTCCAGAGAGCTCCATCATCATCATCATCATCATCATCATCATCGGCATTATTATCAACATCATCTGTTTGGTACGTTTTACGCGGTTTTAATTGGATTTTCATACCTGTCCCGCGATGTTTGATTGGTGTTTGTATAATGAACTTGCAATATTCTCCAGCCCATGCCCATGCCCGATCCAGATCCAGATCGCCGTCGAACAGCTGCTCTTGTTATTGTTATTGTTCGACTCGTCGAGCCCGTGAAATTTAACACACATCATCGCATCTCGCCTCGCTCCTTTCTTCACTAAGAAAATAAAAGTTCTTCGCTTGTACGTGACTTTGTTGATTTAATTTATGTTATTATTGCCTGATTAAGTATGGCCAGGGCCACAAGTGAAAAGGGTTTATGTTATTTCATTAAAAATTGATTAGTGTTAAGCTACACAGAATTGCTGAGCTAAATAACAATGTAATTACGTGGACCCAGCCCAACAAAGGAGAGGAGTCTGCTGACTGCGGCGATTACAGGGTATTGTTATGCCAGCAGCAGGAAATATGAGTGGACAAAAACAGAGAGAGAACAAAAACAGGCAGCAGGAAATGTAATTTGTGAGTTTTCTTAAAGCTGGCAACGCAACAATTAAGGGCTTAATCAAATTATGGGATTTTTGGTTAAAGCTTGGGTTTGGGTTTCCATAAATGGAAGAGCATGTGAAAGGCGCTTCTTTAGCTATATTAAATATAAATTAAATATATTTATAATTAAGTATAAAAAATATAGCAGCAGAGTCTGCTAAAAATTATAGCAATTCTCGATTAGTTAAGTTTGTGAGTTGAACTCTCAGCTATCGTAGGCAAAGCAAGCAAGTTGAGCTACCAAGATTTTCCTTGTGGCTTTAAGCCAATTCTAGTTAATCTTAATAGCTATATGTGCACTTTATTGTTGGTATACAACTAGTACAATTTGTTCTCTTGATCAAGCAAACGATCAAGCTGTTCCCAACATGCGCTCAAACGCCTTCAAACCTATCACAGCTGCCGATGCACGTTGAGCTGCAGCATTTAAGCGATAATTATTTGTAGTCCAAGCAAGTTCGTAAAGAACTCGAGCAAGTTACAATGATTACCACTACTATATGTATGTAAATATATAAATAATCTCGACAAGTTGTCGAGCTGCCGCTCTAAGTTTCTCTTTAGGCTCGAACTGCGAGCGGCTGCTAGGCATGATCAAACCAGCGCTCTATGAGAACACGCACACATATAAACAAAAAAGAGACACTAGAACCAATATCAACACGCTCTATCAAACTCTGAGAAAGATATGGGCTAAGGGGCCAACTGTTGCTCTTAAATTACAATGTGAGACGCAGCGCCGCTTGCTGGGCCCAACATGAATACATATATATTTTTAAAATATTTTATGCACATTTTTGAAGCTCAATTAAATATGAAATATAAGACAAACTTAAGCTAGAATAAATAAATAATATAAATTATTATATAAATGAGAGCTCAAGTTGAAATGTATGTAAAAGGCAGCAAACAGCAGTCGACTCAACCGAGCCCTGAGCTGCTGCTGTGTGTGCCTCAAGCTAAAGATCTAAAAATATATTACACAGCAGCTCGACTCACTCTCAGAGCTCAATTACTTATTTTAAATCAGATTTTGGTTTCCCAAAACAACGAACCACAAAGAAAAAGTTGTAAAACTCATTTTACGTCTAATTAACAAGTCAGCCAAAGTTGTGGGCTGCCAACAATATATAAAAATATATGTATATATATAGACAACCACACATACGAGCTGCCGCTGCCGCTGCCATTCTGCGCCATCTAATTGCAATAAAAAATAGTTAAACAAAAATAAACATATACAAAGTAATAAACACGGCTGGCTCTTGGCCATGTTTATGGGCTGGCAAGTGAAGCAAACAGAATGAAAATTCATCATATCTGGAGCGTGGAGCAGCACTCCTAATGAGCAGCTCGGCCAAGGAGCTGCAATGCGCTTTTTAATGGGCCCATAAAAATGTGGCAAGTGGGCAGGCGGCAAAACAAAAAGTGGCAGCGGCGAGAGCGAACCGAAAGACGACTGAAGGTAAAAGATGGTAAATTAAATGGCTGCAATAATTAAAACACCTGTTTTAATTAGATAGAAATGCATGTACAAGGTTTTTTTTCGGTGAATGAGCTGGAGGTATGGGGCGGGAAATGGATTTTCCATGTGAACTCGAGCAGCGACATGCGAAGAGAAGTATGTGGAAAGTTCCTTTGGGTGTTAAACTGCAGACACAATTAATGGATTGTCGGCGGCATCAAAGTTCTCGGCCCGACAACTCTATCATAACTGGATGGGGGCAAGAAAATGCTGTCGGCAGCTGCACCGAGCTGCTTAGCTGGAAAAGTTGGCAAAGCGTTTAGCGATTTACCGCTAGTCGAGTCTTTGACTGCCGACCACAAATATGCCAAAACATGATCATCAGCATTTGTCATTTGAATGTCTCGAGAAACCCTAATCCTTTGGGCCTGACTAGAGCTGCGGCTGGCCCGCCTCTTGCTTACCTGTCAAACTCTAACAATGAGCATTGCATTCCAATTCAGGTTTTTTCTGCTGCTGCTGCTGCTTCTACTGCTTCTGCTTCAAATGAAGTGCATTCATCCGGTGGCAATCCTTTTTTTTCACTTGAATTTCCGTTGACATCCTGCAGACGAATTGTGCTCGTCCTCTGGCTGTTGTTGTCTACATATATAGAGGGAGCGTCGCTGACATATCCTTTAAGCATGATTAAAAACGCAAAATAAATGAAAATTGTTTTGTGCTTACGCCTCTTAACACACCTTGAAAACAACAACAACAACAAAGGATCTCTCCTTTCTATGCAACTGCAATGAACTTGAGCTGGAAATGAAAGGAGCGAGAGAGAGAGAGAGAAGTCTGTAGAGGAGTTGCTGGAACAATAGACAACGGCCTTCCTGTAGGCTCTCTCCGCCAGCTCCCATATGCACTTAAAATTCTACAGATTTTCCCACTTAGTGATAAAGTTGCCGTTGAATGGCCCGACAGTTGCCTATTGTCTAGGACACCCGACTTCCAGCTGGCTCCGCCTACCAAATAAGCCTGCCTTGGGGCTGAGGCGAGCCGGCCGCAGGTAGGGGCGAGCGCCTTGCGATTTCATGCTTAAATGGAGTCGTTAAATTATTTTCTGAAATTGAGTCGAGTCGAGTCGAGCGTTTGTTGTGTGTGTGGCATTGGCATTGGAGCTCCACTTTACTTAGAAGCCGGCACGTCGAGCTGTAAACGGAAGTGCTTACGTCCCACTCGCTCCTGACACAAAGTCACTCGCAGGCATTAAATTAAAATATGTTGCGTACATTTTCTTGTTTTTCGGTTGTTTTTTTTTTTTTTTTGTTTCCTTCTGTTCTTTAATTAAAACCAAAATGTTATTGTCTGCATTCGGAATTTGCTGTGCGCGTGTGCGTGTGGCACGAGGCCTTTAAATGCATTTTGTATGTGATTTCACGGTTTTATAGCTGACACTTTCTGGGCTGGAGCTAATGGCCCACATGAAGTACAAAGCATCAACTTGACGCTGCCTACGAATTCGTGGTGGTCTTTTCTTTGATATTTGAAAGAGATTTGAAGTGTTGTGGGCATAGGAAAAAACAGGAATTATAAATTAAATTAAATGTTTGTTATTAAAAATATAATATAATATATTAAAGTAATATATACTAAATACATAAATTAAAATTAATTATTTTAATTGATTTTGAAGGAATATTTTAAAATTAACAATAAATCGATTTTTATATTTTTAAAATATTTTTCGTGTAAGAAAATAAGAAAAAATATTTAAGATTTAAAAAATGAAGTAAAAAATCTATTAAAACAATATTTAATTTTTCATTTATTCTAAAATATTTCAAAAATAGATTTTAAAGTCATTTTATAAAATCTATAAAAAGTAATTATAGAAAATTACAAATTATATTGAATATCATTTTCATTTTCTAAATATTTAATTTTTCTATACAAAATATTTTACTGTTAATAATAATTAATTTATTAAAATATTCTAAAATATTTTTTTTAAATTTTATTATTTTATTAAAAATATTTTGTTTTTCTCTAAAAAAAATATTTCATTTTGCATTTATTCAATATAATATTTTATTTATGAAAGATATATTTTATTTTCCATTTATTCACATTTTTTTTTTAAATATGATCTTAGCCGAATTGCATTCTTTTTGCTGTTGCCTCTCTCCACTCTCGGCTCAAACTGAACTCTCAATCCTTTCGCTGCGCCCAACTGGGTCAAATTGTTAGCATATCTACACGAGACTTCAATTTTCTTGAACAACGCTTTCAACTTTAAGCTCCACACGGACCGAGCACACACACTCGTAAAAAAAAAACGAATTTTTAAAGAATAAAAAAAATATGGAACAAGGTCAGCTGTTAGCCAGACGCGAGCAGCGGGCCAGGGCCTGAGCCTGGGCCTGGACCTGGGCCTGGTCCAAGCCCCAAATATGGTCAATATATCACATGACGCCTACAATTTAAGCTGCCAGCAAAAAATGAAATGCAAACAGGGCGAACGAAGAGAAATGACAAACATTTATATAAATAACACCATCGACTCCAATTAAAGCAGCTTTTGTGGATCTCGTAGCCCGTTCGGTGGTTGCGCCGCTCCGTTTGCTGGTGTCTGATAAAAACCGCAAAGCGAAATGTTTCTGTGTGTGTGTGTAATAAAAATGCAAAACAAAAACGGGCCAAAATATGTATTTTGTGGCCCGCGTGGGCGTGGCAGCTGTAGCGGCCAAAAGACATACAGCGACGTCGAGGTGGAGCAGGCAGCCGCAGCGACAACCGAACCACTTCCAACTGTCATTCGCATGGAAAAACGATGACGTACCGATGTACTGGCCAGCAACAACAGCCGCTACAAGAATAAGTCAACAAAGGGGCGTTAAATGTGCTTCAAGACTCGCAAATACCCTGCCATAGCTGAGGGAGGGGGAGTTAGGGGCGAGCGGGTGGGGAGGCTGCTATCAAATCCTGAATATTAATGGATGTGGCTTGGATGTTAACACTGAAGCTCTAGACTAGACTCTAGATACTGCTGTCTCAGCTCTTATTAGACAGAGTTGCATAGATATTGGCCAATCTTTATCTTTATCTTTAAACTTCAATAAAAAAATATCTTAATATATATAAAACATATACATTCCTGCTGCAGAGTTAATCAGCTAGCTGAGCTACCTCTGTCAGGGTCAGTTCAAAATGTTGCAGCAGCATTTGGCAGCAAGTGGCGAGAACGACGGGAACAATAATAATTTATGCATGCGTTGCGGTAAGGCGAAAAGCAAGCGCGGAGCAGAGTGAGGGGGCTAAGCGGGCTGAAAAATGGTTTGCGGGGTGCAACCGCAAAATGTTCGCTTTGCATTTGTTGTTGTTGCTGTTGTTGCTGCTGTTTACAGGGTAACGCAGTCGAAGAGCAATATGCAAAAAGTGAATCTGAGCTGCAGCCGGAAAACGGAAATTGTGGCAAATGCAGCCCTCGGCTGAACGGTCCGTTACCCCAGTCTCAGGCCCAGGCCGCCCCTTCACGTGCCTCCTCAGACTGTCCCCAGCTGAAAAACCACATGACTTGCGAGTGCAGTGCAGCACTGCACTCAAGGATTTATGCTCTGCCACCGTTTAAGTCAGGCCAATCTGTTGGCTTCACAGCTTCCTCAGCTGCGAACGCGCGCGCGGTTTTTGTCGCGCTTAAAACCATTTCTGGCTTTGGCTTTCAATTTGCAATTGCAATTGGCTACAAAATGTTTGCGTGTGTGTGTGTGTGTGTGTGTGTGTGTAAATAACATGCAGAAGGACACACATTTGCGTTGCTGCGTGGAGCTTAGACAAAGTCTCATTGTTTGGCATTGGGGTCTCGCTGGCTTTGAGTTACGACTGCGCCAATGCCAGCTGCCGAATCTTTTCTTTTAATAAAGGCAGCCACAGCAAATGCCACACATAAACTTGATTAATCGCCAGGCGCGCATTTAGTCAGGGCTTAGCAAACTTAAACGGAGTTTATGATGCATAAATAAGTTGAAGGATGAATTGAAGTGCTGAGAGGAAGACTGGGTAAACAACTTGAATTTCTCCTCTTTTATATGATTTATATTTTCTGTTTTATATTTTATATTTTATATTTTATATTTTATATTTTATATTTTATATTTTATATTTTATATTTTATATTTTATATTTTATATTTTATATTTTATATTTTATATTTTATATTTTATATTTTATATTTTATATTTTATATTTTATATTTTATATTTTATATTTTATATTTTATATTTTCTATTTTATATCTAATTTTTTATTTTTTATGTATAATATATTATTTAAAAAATCTAAATAAATATGCAGAATAGAACAGCTTCAGCTTATCAAGGCCTAAAACTCAAAGGACATAGGCACACTCTCCTTTGCTATAAATAAATATCACGCGTGGGGGCTGACTCTTCCGCCTCAGAGCATATATGTTCCTACATAAAATCATTTCCATTTGATGAATATTGCTGTCGCTGGCTTAAGTTAATGCCTGATTCACAAATAAACCTCTATCAATGGCAGCTTATCAGCTAGCTACCCCAACAACAGGTCATTGAGCAAAGCCCATAAAAACCAACTGTGCCAGCAGCCTGCCAAAAAAATATAGAAATATCCACCCAAAAAATTACAGAAAAATTGCGCAAATGCGACATATGAATTTAATTGCCTAAATAAGCCTAATCAAGGCGCGTAAATCGCGGCGAACAAATGTTGACAAAGGCACTGCGCAGCGAGCGAAACGCTGATTGCTTTTAATAAAAATATAATGCATCCGCACTCGAAAGCCATCAAAAAAATTGCCAAAATCGAAGTCGAAATCGAAACGACAATGAAAACGTAAATGAAAATGAAAACGAAATCGAAATGAATGCGAAACGCAACGGCTGAGCACAATGACAACTTAATTTCTGCCATAGAAAGTGCCCGCAAAGGAGCAGCTAAAATTGACATATTGACAGCCAGACAAAAGGCAGCACACGAGCCACTCCATGGGGTGGTTTCAAGTCCCACCAAGGCGAGGACATCGAGCTCGACCGCGACCCAGCCCAACTAAACCAAAACCGCAATCGCAGTGCAGTTGTCAGGCTCGGCGTCAAAAATAACAAACATTGCGACAGCAATAAAATATCACAGAAATAAAACAGAGAAACGTGAATTGCAACGCAGACGATTTGATGCTCTTACAAATATTTATTTTATGCTGAATTAAGGCATTTATTGCTTATATAGAAATTATACAAATTTATATACAATAAAAAGAAAATTATACAAATACTTTTTCATAAAATAATGTGTGATAAATGCTTAAATATATAATAATAAATAAATATAATATAAAATTAAACAAACTTGTTTTGTCAAAAAATAAATAAATACAAAATTAATTTAAAATATTTCTTTGTCAAAAAAATAAATAAAAAAATATATTTATAAATAATGTTAATACTTTATATTTTTTTGTCAAAAAAAAAATACATAACATATTTTTCTAAAAATTTAAAATATTTCAAATATTTACATATCAAAAAAAATTTTTTTTTATATTAAGTTTTTTTATAAAAAAATAAATCTAATAAACTAAAGAATTGTATATATTTATTTAATATTTTTTATACAACAGCTAAGCTTATATCTCAATATAAAATATTTATATTAATAATATTATAATATTCGTCTTTTATATATACGCAAAAATTATATAAAAATTTAAACAATATCAAATTAAATATATATATATTTTTTTAAATTTTAATGTTTATATAAATATTTTAAAAAAATAGTTATATATAGTATACAAAAGAGTTAGCATCAAAACCAGGCACCTTTTTGATAGTAACAAATCGCTCTATGCATACAAGTTGTGTGAATTTAACCCTAGTCAGTAGGTCAATCTCACAGTCATATATACAATTCTGTTGCACAAACTATATCTAAGTCATAGCACACAAAGTTAGTGTATAAACATAACATGGAGCGTCGGTATAGGCCAACGCTTAATTGAGGCTGCAAGAGCAACACAAAAATCCAATCAAAACGCAATGAAAACCTAGAGCCGAGCCATGAGCCATGAGACAGCTGTGACTCAACTCGACAACTAACTGCGGCTCACTCTGGCACTCGAAATGCCTCTCTTTCTACACACACATTTAGGCCTGGCTGTTGATGTTATTCTGGCAAATAATCACAACAAGGCAAGGCACAGCAAGGACCTTGTCAAACGCACGTAAGCGATATAGATATATATATATAGATATAGATACAGATACTCAGATATTGAGATATAGATACAGCCGCAGATAAAGCCCGGCTGCAAACAAACAGAGGCACAGACACGGGCGACAGACATCAAGGCTGCATTGCTCAGTGGAGCGTGTATGAGCGCCTTGCAGCCCGCAGTCAACGTAACGTCGACCAAATTGCAGTCGCCCTCCCTTGATATCCTCGAGGCACCCAAACAAGCAAATCCAATTCGAGCCACAATACACAAATCCTGTTTTTGTTTAGCTCAGAGACGGAGTCAGCATCCTTGTTGCTCTGGTCACATTAATAAATCCCTTGCCCAACAGCATGCTAAACAATGCATATAGAAAACTTTATCGGGCAACTAGTTTGTTGGGCAAATAGTTTTCCCTGCCTCCCAGCCTAATGGTTTTTTGGTTAAGATTAGCCAAACGCCAGACACCTCGCAGTCTCAGAGCTGTCTGTGAAGCGTAGCTCTGTTTGCTATGATTATGGCTCGACAGAAGTATTCAGTGTTAAGGTTGAAGGTACTTAAGAGAGGCAGCTGCTTTTGTTTGAAATGGTTTCAGTTGGCGTACTGTGCTGCAGTAATGAAGTTAGGCATTAGAGTGATGTGCTCTATAAAAATTATGATGCGATGAGAGTTACAAATCTCTGGCGAGTCTTTGTGGCAGCTTGAACTGCATAAGACTAGAGGGCAAGAGAAGACAGAGATATCAGTCTGACTGGAATCTATTGTAGAATCTATTTAGATCTATCTATATATTAACTGAAACATAGCTTAAAGTCTGCAAACCAATCCAAGCCCAACTTAAACTCAAAATTTCAATTAGTTTTAGGCATTGCCCACGCTCATCTGTCCAGCTGCACTTAACGAAATAGACATAAACTTGTAATGCTCCACATGGCGCATTAGGCTAGCCAAAGCCCTTAAGCTATTAATAAGCACATCTGCAGGCTGCTCCAGAGCAGACAACTAATTTTATGGCCATCACATCAGCCAAACGGCAGATGCCAACAAACAACTACCAGGCCAATCAAACACACACCTCCCAGAGCACATAAAAAACGCCCACATGACAAATAAGACAAAGCACACATAAACCACGCCCCCCACCAGCAGCCGCCAAATGGCGAAAACCCATGCCGCCCAGCAAGAACAGAATTTGTTAGCTGTCTTATGTAAATTGCACACAAGAGTGTCGGAGGGCAGGGCCTATATACCCGGCCTGCATGCGTATAAATATATATTATGTAAATAAAAGAAATAATAAGCTGCGCCGAGCTAAACAAAATCCGAAAAGAAACGAAATGAGAGGAGAACCAGGCGAAATTATTTTCATGATGCGTTGATGATGTTTATATTTACGATACGACAAATATGCAGGCGGGCGGAGCGGGGCGGCGAGCCCACTGAAATCATTTTGTAATATAATTTGTGTTGTTGTTGCTGTCGGGGATACACTTTTATGGGCGCCCGGGCATAATCAACATTATCCAAAAACCGCAAACCGCCTACAAAATGCTGAGGAGCAGCGCCCTGCTGCGGCGGCAAAGCTCGGCCGCATTATCATCTCATTGCACAGGACTTAATCCTGCGGCAAGTTATTAAAGCGTAACGCGACGTTCCTTGCCTCATTGTCGTCGTCGTTGTCGTCGTCGTTGGAGTCCTTGGCGTTCTTGTCCTGCTTGTCGTCGCCCCACTGCTTTTATTGTTCGCGCTGCGCTTAACTTGTTTCGCATTGTGTGGAGCGTGCCAGGAGGCGCTGCCTTAATACTAAATGATCCAATATCCTGCTTCCTGCATTTGCCAGCATCACCAGCAGCCGCAGCGGCAGCAGCCTATCTTAAAGGGTCCTTTGTGGCAGCGCCTTAACTCTACTGCTTTCTGTCCATTATTTACCCGCTCTCTGTGCGAACTTCTCCCTGGCTGCTGCCTGCTGCACAGCTATTTGTCCAGGCAACGATGGAAAACTATGTGAAGCGCACATACAAAAGAAATGAAAATGATGTTGTATCTGATTCTTTGCACACGGCAAGTTAAATAGCAAAATGTAAACTTTTAATTATGCAACTCGTCAGCGTCGTCGTCGTCGTCGTCCTCATCGTCTTTTCATTCCATCTACCAAAGACGCGATGCCCAAAAGTTAAAATACACATAATTAGCAGTAGTTTTTGTCTCCTTCAGTTTTTCACTGCATATCTTTGGGATAGGCCGCCCCCCACTGCCCGACTGATGTCCCAAAAACTAGGCCAGCAACTCCCATAACTACTCGCTGTTTTAGTTTTAGCGCAAAACTGTTGACAGGCCGAGCAAAGTCTTGGCTAATTAAATGAAAATATTCATTAGCTCAGCGGGCATTCAGATGATTCTGCTAAGCTGACCAAAGAAAGGAGGAGGAAATTAAATAAATAATATAAATAATTAGTTAATTATATAAAGAAATCAGTGTGTAAGTTGGGCTTCATATATTTTAATATACAAATATTTATTTGCTCTGATTTCAAAGTAAACTGTTAGAGTTGGGCTAGTTAGACTGATTAGCCAAATAAAAGTTGGTTACCCTTTGTCTTATTGTTTTATTAACTCTGGATGAAATTGTGTAAGTCTTGTATATATTTAAATATATGTCAAATAAAATATTAAATATTTATATATTAATTTTATTAATTTAATAAATATATAATTAATGAAATTTTAAATATATATATTTTATTAATATTATTTGAATATAAATATAAAATAAATATAAATATAAATATAAGTAACTATTTATATTTAATTATATATTTATATTCATATATATGTATTCAATTTTTTTTTATATAATATAAATATATTTTTTTAATTTTGTATTATTTTTTAAACAATAATATATATTTTTTTGTTCATTTTATATTTATTTTAAATATATACTAAATATAAAAATAAATAAATTTTTATGTTTAATTATTATTATTAATTTTATATAAAAATATTAAATTAATATGTGATTTTATAGTATAAATATTTATTTAAAAACCCTGCATAAATTCATTTATTCATGCATTATTCAAATATATTTTTATGAAATATATTTTTATAGATTAAACTGTTCAATCTTCCAGATATGCATATGTTGCTCTTGGTTGATTATTTCCATGCCTACTCAAGCTTGCCTTACTTATTCATAACTACTGTCGGGCGAAATAACTTTAGGCATAAATTTAATTTAAGTTCAATTTGAAGTATCATGTTTTCTTTGTCGCATTACGAGCGCAATGTTTTTTCACAAAAGCCCCATGCTCCCCAGGCAATTCACTTTAGTGACGCCTTCAAGTAGGCTTTAAAAACACACAACAACAGCAACAGCAACAGAAAACAACAAAAAACAACAAAACAACAAAAAGTTTTACACTCGTCCAGCCACTTTTAACGCCGTTGCCTTTTGTGTCGATGTTTTTTAGGCAGCAAGTGTGACAAAACTTTGGATTGGGTCGGGAGATTAGCCCCAGGCAAGGCATGCGCATAACTGTTACATGTCGTAATATTCACAAATAACAACAAGAAAAACAAGCAACACCAAAAACATGCCACAAAACATGGCATTGAAAGTCGCTGCCAAAAAACGAAACAAAAAAAAAAAAAACAGAATGAAAAGCAAAATTTTTTTGCGCCTAGCGCAACATAATCTTGTTAACAATTTGTGTGAGTGCGTATGCTGGTGGATATGACACATGTGACAACCAAAACAACAACAACAACAACAACAATGAACTGTGTGCACAACAAAAATGGAAAAGAAAAAGAATTCTTCAAGTCAATGGCAAAACTCGCAGCATTTGTTTTGTTCAGCATAATCCTGTAGGTGTGACATATATACATTTCGGCTTTGATCCTTTAAGGATAACTCCGAGCCACATAAATATACATATGTGGATATATAACAAAAAAAAAGAAGAGAAAAGAAATCATTTCCCCACGTTGTTGCTGTTGTGTGCGACACTTGAGGCACTCCTGCAGAGCCAACTTAAGTTGTCAAACTCAGCTAGGATTTTCCTTTAGCTTGTCACAAGCCTCATCAGGGTATTTTCCTTTCAGATGCTCTTCTTTGCATACTCCTACAATGACTATCCCTCGTAGGTGTTTTGCGACATTTGACCGCGCGCACCGAACATCAAACAAAATTGTTCTGGCAAATTGCCCTGGAGGGGCATCCGGTAAACTCACTTACCGGCCGGGCTTATTGTCAGGAATTTGTCAAGAATTTGCTGGGCATTAGCATAAGATATTGAGAAAGTTAAGCAGCGAAAAATGAATTTAAAAAGGAAATAGGGCTGAAGTTTAGTAATGTATATCGGGTCAATAGGGTCTGCATTTGAATGAAGTTTAATTTTGAGCAGAAAATGTATCTAAAAGATACAGCAGTTAAAATATATAATATTTATAATATAATATATTCTTTAAACTTAGCAAATTTATGAGCTCTCCGGCTGGCAGCAATTTGCAGCGAAAGCCGTGTCCATTAGCCATGTCCACTTTGCAATTATTTTTATTTCAATATACGAGAAATATTTTCGAGCACTTGAGCATGGTTTCCCAATACCCAAATGGGGGTTACTTGTCCGAGTCCAGCTGTCGGCAGAGAGGGTCAGTTGCGCAACGATTGGGTCGATTTGTGGAACATTTCCTGAATCGATATTCAGTTTTCCCTACTAATTTGACATGTAGTTTATCGTTTGGAGTTTTCTTTTTGAAAATAACAAATAGTTGTTTGGTTGAAGTATTCTTATAAACTTCTGGCAAAACATGGTACTCTCTATATTTTTATTCTATCTAGCAAAGCCAAACGAAATTTAATGTATAATTTATTAAACTCACTTCCTCTACTTGAACTCAGATCTACACAAAGCCAATGCAATTATTATTATTATTATCTATAGCCAACCCTTTTTGGCTTTGGTTAACACCCTCAGCCTCAGCCGGAGTCAGAGCCACATCAACACCCACTAAACTGACCTACCCGTGGCACTCTGGGTTAAGTATGTTGCGCAGCTGGGCTACCCCAAATCAAATAGAGCTCAGTCCGTGCAATAACATGCTCAAAACAAATAAACAGCAGCAGCACGAAATCCCCGAGCAGCAACAACACCAACTACATGACAAACACAAACAAACACAACCCCCAAAATAAATGCACTTGAGCTGGCCGTGGCATATGCAGTTCGCATTTTATATAGTTTCTCGATTCCCTTCGTTTTTTTGCAATGTGTGGCAAATTGTTGTTGCCTGCGCCGAGGGCAGAAATATCTAAATTATGAACTATGACAAATATCGGGGAAAAAAATAAACGAAAAACTCTCCCCGGAAATGTGTTAGAAAAAATAAATATGGGCGCGTTCAGAGCAGGGGCAATCGGTGATTAATCATTGCGGTAAATTGAAAAACCCCTAACATAAAAAAGGAAAATTCTAAAAGAGGCAGAAGAGAGGAAGCGAAATAGGGGCTGGCACTGCAGCGGTTCCATTTGCTGCATTTTGTTGGTCATTTTGTCAACTCGACGTTGCCCGTCCACGGCCGTGCCATGGACAATTTATTGCTCTAAGCCGATTACGAGGTAGTCTGCTCCCAGCCAACTAAGTAGCAACATTTGCCCGGGTCCGGCACGGCACGGCGCGGCACGGGATGGCCACGGCCACGGCCAGCCAGCCAACTCGGTGTTGACACCGCTCAAAGTGGGCACATTAAGTAAGCTTAGGTCTTAGTAGTTTTTAGCCTTTGTTGATAGTCTCGCTCGCCGAAGAAGAGTTGCCGCTGCTCGAAAGGGCAAAAGCACACGAAATAATTTGGAAAAGTCAGCGTGCATAAAAAGGTGTTGAGCATTCACATTTAAGCGCAGCTTGTAGCGAATTAAAAATGATTTTGTGGCGGTTCAGTAATTATGCGGAGAGATCTATTAAATATAATCCCTGAAGCTTTAACTGATTTGTAATTTGATATATCGTGGAAGTGGAGTTGGGCTGGGATTAGTTAAGGTTTATAGCCAAAGATGAAGAGTTTGTGGTTAGTTGAACTCTGAACTTCAAGCTGTGACTGGGTTACTTAAGCAAGTTATCTAAGACTTAGCCTCAACTCTCTAGACAGCTATGTGGCAACCAAACGAGTATTCATTACTTTCAAAGAGGAAACTCCAAACGATAAACTACTTTATGTCACATTAGTAAGGAAAACCGAATATCGATTCAGGAAATGTTCCACAAATCGACCCAGTCGTTGCGCAACTGACCCTCTCCGCCGACAGCTGGACTCTGACAAGTAACCCCCATTTGGGTATTGGGAAACCATGCTCAAGTGCTCGAAAGTATTTCCCGTATATTAAAATAAAAATAATTGCAAAGTGGACATGGCTAATGGACACGGCTTTCGCTGCAAATTGCTGCCAGCCGGAGAGCTCGTAAATTTGCTGAGCGAAACAAAAGTAAAATTGACCGATATCGATAAGGGCCTCCATGCGGGACGCATAAAGTGCGAGCTCGACTGACATTTGGAGTACTCTCGATGCGCAATTGGGAAAGTGCGTAATGAAAAGTGAAAAGTTATGATGAAAGCGCGTTTTAGAGGCATGCGCCATGGACTCTACGCCAACTGCGCAACTGTGGCAGCTGCCAGCGTTGCGGCACACCCTAAGCAGGGCGAGGCTGGGAAAACTACCCCAGGAGCTGCAGCAAACTATCGGGGAGAGAGAGGCACAGCATCATTATCCTTTTTAGGCGCATACTCTTATCGATCTGCCACTTTATCTGCCACTCGACTTTGCCTCCGAACATTTGCGTGCCACATGGCGCGTCCCTGTTGGCCCCTCGCCTCATGCGCTTGTAATTTATGCCAGCGAGCAGTGCTCGCATCCATTATGAAAACATCAACACACGTTGTGCAAATCAAGTAATTATCATTAGAGACGTTCTACATAATTATCGGGCATGCGGCTGGATATGTAAGTAGGGTGGGGTCTACCTTTTCGGGTGGGTCTTTATGGCTCTGTCAGCATGTTGAAATATTTTGATTTATGGCTAGCTAGGGAAATGCCACTAACAGCCTTTTCTACGCCTCTGTGGCAGTTAAGCTGTGTGAGAAATTTGAGATTTTAATTTCAAATAAACTCGATAAGAATGCAAAATGCAGATCTACATATAAAATATTTTGGTAATGCCAGACGAGGCACGCTTCTGGAATAGAGCTGCCAAAAACTATTAGAGGTAGGTTCATGTGAGCTGGTTAGCCTATTAAAAAGGCATATAATAGCTGATTATATTATATTTATATTTATATTTATATATAAAAGACAAGCAGCAACTCTCTCTCAACTCTTGAGCATGTGAAACTTTTCACAAGATTTTCTCAATGACTTTTCCCAACTCTACCATCCAATATAAGAGTTTTCAGAGCAAGCCTTGCCTCTACGCACTCCCACACATGCCATAAACTTTATATATGCACCATAAACTGAAGAAAAAACCCATTGGCAAAATGTTTCCCATTCAAATTTCGCACTCTATAAATTTACTTCCACCTTGGGCAGAATTGCTCAATGAATAATGGCTTTAGATAAACTTAAGTGCAGATATTCTGGAGAACTCCATGGGCTGCTTTTCTAAGGCTAACAGCTCTATTTAGTTTCGCAATGCATTAAGATATCAGCTGCCATAACTTTCAAGGATCTGCAGCCTGTCCTTGGCAGATGTCATTAGGAAAACTGAATTTTACTATCAGCACACGCCCTGGGCTCGTTGGCAAGGTCGACGCATGCGCGGCGCGTGTTAAGAGCAACGGGCAAGTCAAGCGGCGCAGGATATTGTTCTTCGATAATGTTGCTGCAACAAGGCTGCAATTAGACCTTGACTCGCATAGTGGCAATTTGTGCAAGGACATCGGGCTGCTTCTAACCCATTTTTGGGCTAATTATGCGCGGGGACTGCTCATCCTTGGGTCAGCGCTGGTCGCTGTCGCGTGTAGTCGTGTGTGTCCTGCCGTCGCCATTGTTTGGCATTAATTGCACTTTTACAGCTGAGTGCGTGTCCTTGCGCAGCTACTTGCTCAGCTGGGATAAGTCAAATTAATGCTCGACTGGACCAAGGACACACCAATTGGTGTGAAAATTGACAGTGTCTGTGTGTGTGCGTATGGACGCTTCCAGGAAGGTCCTTCGCCTTGCAAAAAGAGACAGAGAAAAGGAAAATAACACACAAGGACTGTTGCCTGCTGCGCGTTTATATTAGATAAAAATTTAATTTTGTTTTTTTGTTTCTCTTTGTGTTTCTGCTTTGTTTATTTTATTCTTCTTTGACTGGGGATTTATGTGCGTCCTTGGTGTGAACTGCCAATAACGGAATATCGTGCCTTGGATACCCTTGGCTGTTGTAAAAATGCAATTATGATTGTATTATGGTCGCCTTTGTGTTCAGTTTAAACATTTTGCCCTTTGTTTGCCTTTACCCTACTGCCCGCATGCCAATACAGCCGGAGCTCACAGCTCACAGCTCACAGCCACATATCCTTATCCTCAGACACGCTCAGCTGCAGTTGTCAATCGCGCTTGGCCATCACTGGATGCTGGTCGATGGCTAATAAATTACCCAGCTATGATGCCACAATATGTTTGTCAATTTCTCTAAAGTCATCGTCTAACACTCTATACTTGACTCTCTTTGAGTCTACGTTAAAGCCAGGTGGAAAGTGGATTATCTGTGTGTGTGGCATTTTGATATAGGAATTTGATTGGATATCATAGCTGAAGTAGTATATACTATATTTAGTACATAGTTTAGCATATTTTATATATATATAATTTTAATAATTTGTAAATAGTATTATCTAGCATATCTTTGAGTCCACTTAGCGTGATTTTCGATTTTTCTATGAGAAAATGTTTATATAGATTACCAAAAGTAGTATATACCATATTTAGTATATATTTTAGTATATTATGGCATGAGTTATATATTAACTATAGTTTGGGTACTTCTAAATTAAACTTCTAAATTCCTCTCTATTATATTATAGGGGAGATCAAAAGTATTATATACCACATTTAGTAAAATTATAGTATTTTAATGGTAGGTTAAATTTATAGTATTTTTGTAAGTTGTATTTTTTAATTTTGTGTGTTTTTAATAAGCAAAACTTATAGCATTTTAATAAGTTTTTCATATATGTTTTATAGTATTTTTACAAGTTTTTTGTAGTATTTTAATAAGTTTTTCTTGTAGTATTTTCTAGTATTTTAATAAGTATTCATATAGTATTTTTTAGTATATTTTACCTTTTTTTGTGTAATAGCTTAGGATTTTTCGTGTGTTATTGTTTAGTATTTTTATCAATTTTGTGTGGTATTTTTTTATATTTTAACCGGGCTTCTTATGGTATTTTATAGTATTTAAATCATTTTTGGTAGTATTTTAATACGTTTTGCTTGTAGTATTCTGTAGAGTAGATACTCTGCTCATATCTCATCGGCTAAACTCAAGAGTTGGCCTCAGGTAAGCGCCAAAAAAAGCTTGGCCACCTGCGTGTGGCAAACGATTTTAGCTTTAGAACACAAATCCATTGCATTTCAGTTCAAACCATAAAAGTATTTAAGTCTGAATCGATTATCCCCTATATTGCATCAAAAACCATGCCATTAGTAACTCTCAAACTTAACTAGGGTCGTCGATGAAAGTCTCTCTGCAATCACCTGCTCAGCTACCGGCTCAAAGCTCCTTCTAATACCCTCATAATTTATATTTAATGATGCACTTTTCCTGCCTTTAATTGACATTTAAATTGTCTGCGCACAGGTCAAATGATATGATAAGTCTGATTGACGTGCCCAAATTCACGTCAGAGGCTGCCCCTGCTCAGCTCAGAGTTTCTCTGTTTTTTATTAATTGATGATTGCCAGCCGTCTAGACGCACGATGACAACATTTGCTGCAGGTCAAGAAATAAAACCAAAAGCAAGAAGAAAAGTGCCCAAAACGAGGAAAAACTCCTGCTAAACCTGGAATGCTTTTAATTTGTGCGCTCAGCCGCTGAAATCATAAATCAAAATGCGAGCCGAGTGTGGCTGCAGCAAGTGCCGTGGAGTGTCTGCTGTGGCTCCTCCGCACAGATAATCAGCATTTTGTATCTGACGGATCGCGCGGCTAATCGAACATATCACTGAGAACTCGATTCGAGTCGAGCTGCATAAATTACACAAATTGCATTTCCATGTCTAGAGTTCTGATGGATCATCGCCCGCGTCGTCGTCGTGGTAGTCGCTGCAGTCGCTGCCCAATGCTCAAATGCTCGCTGCCCGAATGCTGAATGCTCATCAGCATAATCGTTAAAATAACAGCGCAATGCACTTCGATTTTGTTGACGACGGCGAGTGGCTACCGTAGCTGATGACGGTACCCCCGGGCCAGGACCCAAGCCCAGTCACAACTTTGTTGTCGGTGTCAGTCGTCTATGGCCCGCGGCAGCCCCAAAGTGAAAAACCAGTAAGCATACTTCTAGCGCATGTCAATGACTGCACAATGCTGGTTCAGCGCATGCAAAGGGAACTTCGTTGATGAGAGTAAGGTATACTGGTATATATAATATAATATAATTTCTAGGTATTGTGGAGATTATGGCTAGGCTTGTAAAGAATGCTCTGCAGAGAAGAGACGGATATATCTAAAGAGAATGCTCTGTAGAGATGTAGAGAGTAGTTTATCTGGAGAGATGGCTTTGGAAGTGTGTGTAGAGAAGGGTATGTAGAGAAAGCTCTGTAGAGAAGGGTCTGTAGAGAAGGGTTTGTAGAGAACGATCTACAGAAAAGTTCCGTAGAGAAGTCTCCATCTGTAGAGAAGCCCTTAACTATTTTTATTTTAGAGATATATCTACAGAGAAGGCTCTGTAGAGATGGCTGTAACCGTACAAAAAACTCTCCATATGTAGAAAAAGTTCTGATGAGAAGACTTTATCTGTAGAGAAGTGTCTGTAGAGAAAGCTCAGTAGAGAAGTCTCTGTCTGCAGAAAAGTCTCCATCTGTAGAGAAGTCTTCATCTGGGATATCCACAACGAATACACTCGCTTGCTCAGCTCATGAGCGGGCATAAAAACGAAACGTAATGGCACTGGGCGCCTCCGTTTGGGCCAATGCGTTGGCCGTTGTTTATTGTGTCGGTAAATTCGGAGGCATGTTTAAACAGCGAAATGAACTTGTGGATAAACACCATTATGGTTATTTGGCATCCACTTTGGTTGCCACTACGCGTATTTGTTTGCCCACCAGCTGCACTGGGCCATACAAACATTTTGGTTCCATTCGCCGGCCTCAACTGGGACATCTTTCCAGTTAATCTCAGTGTGTGTGTGTGTGTGCAGCTCTGTGGGCGTCTTTGTTTGAGCTTGATTTAGTTATTTAATGCAAAATTGACATGCGTACAAGCTGCGACTGCGTCTCTCAAGTGCATCCACTGCCAAAGACTGAAGCACTTGTCGCACTTTCGAGCTCTGCGGCCTGGTTGCTCTTGAGGGCCTTTTGTAGATTCGTTCAAGTCTCGCTTTGGCAATTGGCAAGTGCCTCTCGCTTGCTGTTGTGGCTTTTCGGCAGAGCCATGCATTACGCAGAGCCAATCCACTGGAGTAGCTGCTCTGCACATGTGTGTGCTCAGCGAGGGCCAAACTATGTGTGCAGCAATTAATCAAAGCACAACTTAAAGTAATTGCAAACACTTCCGACCTTTGCGCTAACTACGATTGATTTTTGCCAGTTGAAGATTTAGTTCCCACACTCACATCCTGGCAGCGGCAGCACCAGCTGCTGCGCGTTAGTCTGTGAAAAATTTGCCAACAAGCAAATACCAATGGCATAAAAAGGATGACGTTCCTGGGCATGGCTGAACGACTGTGGGATACACTGTAAAAATATGACTATCTCTTTATTAGCAATTTTTTTACTAAAAGATTTAGCCAAGTATTCTCAGTTTGAAGTCCTTTTAAGCTAGAAATGTTCATTGCTTAGTTATGACTTGGCTCATCCGCAGTTGCCCAAGTCTTATATACAAGAGCAGTAAATAAAATATTTAAAAAATAATATTTATCATCCTTACACTCTTACAAGCCCACCCACAAAACCTATATACCCACTCCCTCAACATTTCCAATTCTCACAGCAAAAAAACTGGACAAACAAAAAGAGAAAAGCAAGCGAGCCAAAGCAAAAAGGGTGCGACGCTGCAGTAAACTTCCGGCTGACCAAAAATGCAACAGGACCTGGGTCCGAGAAGCTGTGCCCATCCTCTGCTGCTGCAGTTTCGGTTTTTGCCGCCGCTGCCTCTGCCACTGGCTCTGCTGTTGTTTCGTTTGTTTATTGCCACGCCATGGCAATGCCATACAATGTCCTTCCGGTCATTTATTAACGTCAATGAAATGGCTCCAGCTATGAGACGCTCTGATTTCTCTACTATTTCCCTTCTCCTCTCTACACTATTTTTTTTTTTTTAGTTTTTAGCCCTGACCATGTTTGCTGTGGGTTGACGCTCGACTTGGCAACGATTTGTCGCCGAGTCAACACAAATTTCACTCACAACGCTTCGAACGTTGCGAGTGATAAAACAAAACAGAAACTGCCAGCATATAGTATATTTTAGAGGAAGTCAAAAAATACGGCCAGAACTGCAGTGTGTTGGCCATAAAGTGCTGTTAAAACTGTGTTTGCTTTAGCGACAAACGCGGGGAATGTGTGAAACGGGCGAGGCGAGAGCTGTGAATTTATAGAGAATTTAGAGATGACGTAAAGACTTTTGTTTGATCAGAGGGTAGATGGAATGGATATATATAAAAAATCTATAAATAAATCAATCTGTAATAATATATAACAATTATTATATAGAAATATATTATATAACAATATATTATATATTATCATGTCAAATACATATAATGAATAAAAGTATCTCAGCTTTGACTTATCTCTATCTCTGTTCCACATACATCTATCATAATATGTATAAATAGTCAAGTCTCTGAGAGAGTTTAGCTAGTCTCTCAGATATCCTTGAAGAACACCCTATTTTTCAGTCATTTACTTTCTATAATGAGTCTATTTGCTTTTGGCTTTAACTCTTCCTGGTTATAGGCCAGCCAAGTAACTTCTTTACTCTTTAACTCTGTATAAGGCCAGCTTTGAGCCTTCTTTACTCTCTCTCACACGTGCTTTATATAGTCTTTCCTTTTCGATTCTCCCATTTTCATTTATGACTATATAAAGAAGCTTTTAGCTTCAGCTTCTCCTAGCTATTGGCCTTTCCGCAATGCCTTCACTCCTTTCCCAACACTTGTGCAAAGAACTATACTGCATCCTTTGCCCTCTCATATTCTTCCCCTAAAAACTCTCTAATTATTCCCAAATTTCCCTAAATTCCATTCCACAATCCCGTCGCCCAACATTAGTTAAGCTTAACACCATCTTGGCAACCTTTTCCACTTGCTCGCTGGCCACTTCCTTGCCGTTGTGCTCGGCACTTCCTGTGTCGCTCCACACAAAAGTCTTCCGCAAGACATTAGATACACCTATTAGCTAACTACCTGTAGCCTGGAAAGGTGGCAACATCTACGGCCACCTAATGCATTCTCTATGGCCAGCCGTAGCAATTGCAATCTCATGACAATGCATTCGCCCATTGTGAGCCAATTTCATGACAATTTTTCAACAGACGATCGACAGGGGAAATTCCCCAGAGAACAGCCAAGAAAACAAGCAAAGTCACAGTGTACATTTGTTTCATATTTACTTAGAGCCAAAGAAATGCCGAAACAGCTGCGCAATTGGATTTGTAGCTGCCTCGACTGCCGCCGCTGCTGCTGCTGCTGCTGCTGCTGCTGTCAGCCATCAATGTCATGCATACAATTGTGAATGACACATAAATATTGGCACAAAGGACAAGACGAAACAAGGCAAGGATTACAAAAACACACACACACACACACGCATACATATAGCCGTCTGAGTTTCCTTTATTGGCCGGGCCAATCTTGCGGCATTTCCGCTTCCTTGTTTTGCTGCCCATTGTGCAATATTTGTCTTCGAGTGAGTGACACTTTTAGCCCGGCCGAGAGTCCTGGCAGCAGCGGTCTGTGGACAAAGCCGAAACGCCCAGCTAATCCTCATGTTTACGGGGCTATTTACAGCATGCCCCTGACAATTTTAACAATAACCAAAAATTGACAACGAATACGTTTACGTATGCCCAAAATGCCATTAGAACAGTTTCCTTTGCGGCCACTGTTTGCTTATCTTTGGCGAGAACCAAGAAAAACTACTTTGCGAAATTGCTTTAGAATAAAATTTAATTGAGGATTACGGCAACACGACGCGCCAACACTTGGTAGGTGCAACTGGCTCTGTGTGCGTGTGTGTGTGTCTGTGTCACATATAATGCCTGTTATCCAGCCTTAAGGCTACTTAGGGCCTGTCTCACATATTACACATATTACATTAGTCGCTGCTCTGCCCTGGTCTCGCCTGCTAGCATAGCTTCAGCTCCTCCTGCGCTCTCTCTCTCTCTCTCGCCTCCATTGGCTGGCGTCTTGTTGCCTGTACTACCAGCTGCCTTTACAACATGTGTAATCATCGTACGTGTCGGCAATTGACAATTATTATTATGTAGTTTGTTGCCATTAGCAGGAAGTGCTGCCCATTTTACCAGCAGCTGCTGAAATACCAACTGCAATGCCGAGCTTAGCAACTGCTGCAAACTGGCTATAATATAATTGAAAATTTCGTAGTTTATTACTTATAGACGCTCTGCGCTGAACAAGATTAGAAATTTACATATAAATAACTTGGCTTAAAAGAAATTTCATATCTGCATTTAAATTATTTCCTAGTTATAGTCGGATAGATACAATTTTTCAATATTTTTATTGAGCTGCAAATATTTTGAAAAAATGTATTTCATTTTAAAAAGTATTTTTAAATTCATATTTCAAATTTTAAAAATTTATGAATATGTGAATTTAAATTTAAAATTAAAAGAAATGCATACAAAAATTAGGTTTTACTATTTTTAAATATTTCTCAACGCAATTTTAGGCATAGAAATAATTTTTATAATGTTGTATAAATTTTAAAGCATTTAAATAATTTTAAAAATTTTGAAATATTTGAAATATAAGATACACTTTTTCGTGTATGTATTTGCAAGAGCTTTGCGAGATTTCTTTTACAGTTTTAGGGTATACAAATGTATAGTAAATTGTTATAAATTTTAAAATCTTATAAAAAGTATTTCTGAGCTTCCAATTACTTGACAAATTTATTGTAATAATTAAAGCAATACAAAAAATAATAATAATCATTTTTGTTAACTTTAAAAATTGATTTTTCCTTGAAATTTATAATAATTTACGAAAAATCTAAAAATATTTTAGCTCACTAAAAAAACTTTGCCAAACTAGTTAGGCAAAGAAAAATATCTAAACCCAGCCAATAAATCATATAAAAAATCAAACAACGTTCTACATTGCTAATAAATTCGTATCAATTTTGTTCAATTTAGTCCAAGTCGAGCTACAACTACAAAAAATATATGGAAATGCCCACAATATGGGCTTGAGCTCGTTAATCACAGTACTTGGGCAGGCGAAACAAAGTCAAATTATATTTAAATGCCATGAAATGCTATTTGATTTCTTTTCGTAAAGCCCATAATTAGAAGCAATTGTCGGTTGGGTTAGTTGGGTGTACTTCTCACCGGCGATTAGGACGGCCCCCAAAACGAGCTGCGTGCTGGCAAATTATACGTTAAGCCAATCGAATAGCATTTGGAGTTCTCTCTGTCCGTCTGTCCATCTGTCTGGCACTCGAAGGCATCCAAATTCAAATGACATTTGTCACGCGAGGCTTTCGTTTTCAAATGCAGACGCCTATTAAATTTGATTTCTTATTGAACTTCTTTAGAATTATTTGCCTGCCGCTTAATTATAGCTGGAAAGGTTCCGACAACGGTTCGTTGATTTTAATAACTTTCGACAGGAGCGCAAAAAAAAAAAAAAAGTGAAGAGAAGAAGAAAATAAAGTGAGGCAATGAAAGGAAACGAAAAGTTGGCGACTTATTTTTTTCTCGCTGCGTTGAGTTTTATGCGCTCAAGGTAAAGTTTCTTCAGCGGTCTTAGCTCATTAATCACAGGGCACAAAGGCAGCTCGCGCTGCGGATGCGGAATGAAAGACTTAGAATCCGCCAAAATATCGAGCCAAGCATTCAAGTCTAACAAATCAACGTGCAATTTGCTCATTGAACTATGATCGCTTCCCAAAATTAAAGTTGAAAAGTCTTTGGCTGGCCCCAAAAACTTGATGACATAAAACTTCTGCTTGCAGACGGAAAAAACTTTGCGTGATTTATAACGCATGCGAAGGACTCCAAAATCTGACAGAGAGGAGGAGTGGGAGAGAGAGAGAGGGGGGGTAGTCCTTGGCTGGGGTAATGGAAACACGTATTCAATAAACTTTTTGCCGAGACATATTCATATTTTATGCATACATTCACGCAAATGGCATTAAAAATGCGCGTCAAAAGCTGCAATTGAAATATGAAGTGAGTTTGCGAAAGCTTTTAGTGTTGCACAATTCCCAAATTTGTGTTGGCAAACTAGCTGTATGCAAAATATATAACTGTCAAAGGAAATGCGTGACTGTGTGTGTGTGAAAGTTTTTGCATACGCAAAATTTGCATTGATCAATGTGAGCCAGTGTTGTGCAGCGCTATAAGAAACTTGTGGGAGTTGCTTTATGTATGGTTGAACAAGTATTTGTTAAGGTGTAGAAATATTTATGGATAGATGCAGCTGAAAGGTATATAAAGTGATGCTTGAGCTTTTGTCATTATTTTAGTGTTGTGAAATGAGAGCATGAGTGTTGGTAAACTAGCTTCAATTGCTGTATATATAATAGTTTATAGCTGTCATATATTATAGAAGCACAGTACGTATTTCCCACAGCCAAAGTAAGTTTTGATGAATGTAATATGGCAGCCAGTGTTGTATAGCGTGAATAATGTTTCTAAGAATTGTTTATGTATAGAGTAGAATATTTTGGCTATATTTGCAACTGTATACGATGAGGATTGGTATTCAGCATATTGTGAATGTGAGCTTTAAAATAAGAATTCAGTGTTGTAAAATTATAATAATAGTGTTGGTAAACTAACAGAAATTGCTTTCTATATAGAAATTTAGTAACTGACATTAAATAAATACGGAACAGAGAGGAATCTTCAAGTTGATCAACTTAAGATCAAAGTTAGCTAATGAGGAAAGCTCTTTATAGAAAATCCCAGTATTTTACTAAAATATAGCACAGCTGATCTATAGATCTATATATATAATTCGTATTATCATACTGCCGCATGCTCTCCTGGCGCTCGCACAACACCGACACGCACGCCTCTTCACACAAGTCCAAGTAACCGAAGACCCTTTCCCTTTGTTTCCTTTTGTTTCTTGAAAAAATCAGTTTCCACCTGCATCCTTTCAGGCGAAGCAGTACGAACGACCCGCAACTGTATCTCTTGCGGCCCGCCTCTACCTTTCTTCGCATGCAGGTATAAAACGCGTGCCCGTGTGCTGGAGGTATCGCTCAGACGATTAGCATTTGAAATCATTAGCTGGGCTCGGACGCTGCCTGGACTGGTTCTGGTTATGGGCTGCAAGGTGCATTCTGGAACCGCATTCGTGGTCGACCAACCTCATCATCGTCGTCATCATCATCATTTTATCTGGCAATGTGCATCTTTGTCTCGTTTTTGTTGTTTTATTCTGAAAGCCATCGGCGTCAAATTTGTAAATGCACCTGGATTTTGTTCGTTTGTTCTGTATCTTTGTCTTTCTCTCGGACAAGGCGGGCCGATATTTGTTTTCTTTCTCTCCGCTCTGTTGTTGTTGTTGTTGTTGTTATATATGGGCATTACTCTACGTCTTGTTGGGTTATCCTTTGACATTGTGAAACGTGCAGCCGTTCGGGTATCATCATCCATCAAAAATGATTGCCGAAAGATGTTTCATGTGATTTGAAATTCAAATACGAGCATTCAATTAGTTTAATTGCAGTTATTTCTGGCTGCGCTCAGCAGGTGAAACTATGAATTCTTTTTTGCAAAGAGAGGGAGAGAGAAGGAGGGGAGGGAGGGACTCCCTAGGTTGCGTGTGGGCGTTATAATTGAGTGAAATTTCAGTAGAAATTCTTGCCGATCAAATCTCTGTTTTGTTTGGTTTTATTTTGTTTCGCTTTCAGCCCAAATAACCAATCTGATTAGCTGAGCAGGCAAAATAACAATCAAGTTGCCGCCCAAACATAAATTTAATATGGAAAGCTCATGTTTGGCCCAACCTGTTCGTGCTATCAAAAATCACATTATTAATGTCGAGCGGACATTGGGCATAGCACTGGCATTATACGGTCGTATTTCAATGATAACGTAAAGTATATTAAGCGTATGCCTCCAGCCCCAGAATGTCAGAATCAGAGCTCCAAAATGTCGATATTGTCAACGGAGCGGCACCGGCGCGTATCTAGTCGCGCTTATCTAAACTGAAGTTTCTTTTAATTAAAAGCAAAGCCAAGCCGGCGAGAGAGACTGTGCCAATGACCCGCATCTGTAGCAGAGACTGAACGTCGCAGCGTCTCCGGCGCTGGCGCTGGCTCTGACTCTGACTCTGACTCTGGCTGTGGCTCTGGCTCTGGCTAAGACAAATGCAATAATGCACCGGCACATTATTCATGCCGTTATCAGCAGAATGGTATCCACACTCACACACACACACACACACATGGCCGCATTTAAGTTGGCCAACAAATGCGTGCCACGTTCGTTCGATTGCTAAGCTGCCTCCAATTTCTATTCGATTTTTCGAATTTTTCCAATTGGCCAGCAGCCAAAATGCTTGGCAGGAGCAGCAGCAACTACCAAATGACCCTCATGCACGTTGCTATCAATTTGAAAGGTGGGCGTGGCGCGAGCGATAAGCGCTGCCCGCGCGCACGAAACGTGCCCGAGTTGAGCAAACATTGGACTAGTTAATTGCAAAAGCTGGGCGAGAAACACTTTCCCATTCGTTTGGCAATGCACCTGCGTCCGGCTAAGGATAGGGACCAGGACCGGGATCGAGATCGGGCCTTCACGCATTATCCTGGCTGCTGTGCACAAGGACTTCTCGGCGGCTCCCTCCCTACGCTTGGACCCTATAATTTGTGCCAGCGCTTGAGTGGCATTAAAACCTGTATTTAATAACGGTCAGACAGTTTTTTTCTTCTTCTTCTCTTTTTTTATTTATAGGCCTAGCATCCTTGAGAGAGTTGAACTACCTGTCGGCTAGCCATAAAAAATGATTCGACGTTCGTTGTCTCTGAGGGAAAGAAATGTATTAATTAAAGCAGGTTTGCTGCTGGGGCCGCCTTTCTGTTAAGGGACAGGTGATTTTTTTTCTTTTCTTTAATTTTATGTTTTTAGAAAAAATTGTGCTGTTAATTGCAGTGATTCCAGAGTCACTGCTACAACTTAAGCGGCCGATGATGAGTCGCTGTCAGTGGGTGTCTGCAAATAATTGTCGAGTTGGTAAGTGAAAGGCATTTAGCAGAGGTTTAGGGTTTGCAAAAGGTACAAAAGTTGGGGAGTAATAGTAGTAGGTGCAAAGAATATATATAGGTGGATTATAGATAAGTTATCAATGGAGTTTCTTAAAATAGAAAAAAAAGAAAAATATTAGAAAATGGTAAAGGCAGGTAATAATATATCTACAGTACTCAGAGTTAGATAAATTGTTTCAAAATTTCATAATAAATAAGACAGCAAAATGAAAACTAAAAAATATATTAATAAGGTAATATATATAATTCAAAATACAAAAAAATATTAAAAATTATATAAAATATTAATAAACACATTTAAGAACTCCAAAGTATATTTTCTAAAAAATATATAAAATATATAAATATTATATTATATATTAAATATATAAAAAATATAAGATGCATAAAATATATAAATAAAGAAAATAAAATATATATATAAAAGTGAAAATGAAAAGTCAATTTATTGAATATATAAAAAATAAAAAAAAATAGGTATATATATAAAAAATATATAAGTATAAATAAAAGACAAAAATCATAATCAATTTTAGAACCAATCTCAGGAAAAAACTACACTTTCAAAAATACAGAATTTATCCATATATATTATAGAGAATAATATAAATAAATTTAGAATTTATATGATAAGAACTTAAATAAATTTAAGAATTTTCAAATTTTATTCTATTTATATTACAATTTAAATATTTTTAAAATTGTTTAAATACTTACAATATAAATTCTTGGAAAATAAATAACAACTAAAACAAATTGTAAAAAAATAAAACTACCTCAACTATTAACAACATAATAATACCCAAATAATTCTCACTTCTGCCAGGCATCTGCTGAGGCATTTTCTTTGTATTAGCCTTAGTCTTCATCGCCAAGAGAACCATATAAAAGCTTCTATTCAAGCATTGAGAACATTTATGGCGTGTTCTCTGCGCTGTGCCAAGCTGTTAAGCTGCTAAAAATTTGTAAAAACAATTTATAGACTTAAGAACTGTGTTAATATTCATAAAGACAGAGCTGGGACTACTGTGCCGCCAGGTCAGTCGAGAGCTGGGTTTTTATGGGCCGCGGCCTAAGCCAAATGGAAATCGTTGTCGATGAGGCACGAAATCAATAACAATTTTTCACAACTTGAGGAAAAACTTCTTCACACCCAACAAGAAACAACAATGGACAAGCGACTGGCTTTTATAATGTCACACAAAGGAGTCTTAAATGATATTTATGCTGGCATTTATGTGGAAACCACAAGAAATGCCATGAAGAGAGTATCTGAAGAAAGCCGATGGGCTCAACATGCGTGTAAATAAATGCGAATACAGTGAAGCGTCTGCCTGGGCTAAGCCTTTCGTGTGACGCGTAAATTAAATAATTTCTTTGTCCGCCTCACATCAAATACAAATTTACATAAGATACAAAATTCTGAGCTCCGCCAGCGGGAGGCCTTCAGCTGCGCCCTTTGAAAAAGAAATGGAAATAGCCGCAGACTGTGTGACGCGACCCATTCAACTGCGGCGCAGCTCAGCTGCAGCTCGAAGGTAATTTAAATTTCATTGGCCGCGCTGACCTGAGGTCCCGAAAATACTTAAGCGAATGCTAATAGAAATTGCAGCCCCAGCCAAATGGCACCTGCCCGCAGACCAATGCAGGACAATGCATGTGCATTTCTAATGGGCTCGCTTTTCGGCTCCTGCACTCACTTTGATTTCCAATGAAATGTTAATGCTCTGCTCTGAACACACACACAACCCTTTGGGGCGTGTGTGTTTACCTTAAGTCTCTGATTGTTCAGACAGTAAGACGACGCTTTGAACCGGAGCGGAAATGTGACGACCATTTAAATGCTAAGCAGCGCCCTCTAGTGTTCAGTCGCATAAATTAAACTTAAATGTGCACTTTACCATTTCCGGCGCCCATAGAGATAACACTCTCTCAAATTGATTTTATTTTCTCCAATTTCATTTCGAATCTTAAGTCAAATGTTGTGTTTCCTATATTGAAATGTTTTGTTTGTTTATTTTTTGATGACCAAATATTTGTGGCTTAGGCTGAATTTCCTGCTTTCAGTTGAACTGATTAAGACTACATATTTTGTCTATTTAAAATATAAACAAATATTTGTTTAATTTGTATTTATTATTATTTTTATAATATAGTGAAAATAATAAAAAAAAAACAATTAATAATTGTATATATAATTTAAATTTCATATACCCCAAACAAACTCTCCTGCACACAGCTTGCATGGAATGCAGCAAATCAAACGAGCCTACTTTTGATTATTTTTAAAATTATTTTTGAGTATTAAAGTTAATATTACATAATTTATTATTAAATGGCAATTCATGCATAATATTATAAAAATAAAGTTTTATTCATAACTTCAACAACTGCCCAAAATATAATTATAAGAAATAGTATCACTCTTGATTGGTCACCTGCAATTCCCACATCTACCCAAAGCTCCTTTCCCTAGCTCAGTAATTGTTCTATGGCAGTACCGTTAAAGCTTGCTGTGCAGCTATTTGGATATGTAATGTGTTTCCTCGAATACGATACGAGAGCCTGAAGCCTGTTGATTTTCCAGAAAATGGCAGACATTTATCAGAAGACCCAGCTGCTTGGACTCTCACAGCGAGCGCAGAGGAAAAATGCAAACAACTCGGTAGTTCAAAACAAAAGTTGGCTTAAATTAATGCCCAGAGCCGGGCTATCAGCTGCCTGTCGCCGTGTGACACATCAAAATAATCCCGACAGCTTAATTATGTACGGTTTAATGTGCGGCTCATTGCCAGGGACAAACAATGGCCAAACGGCTGCCACATCCTTTGCTACACTTTGTGAGAGCCTGAAATGTGTGACCCTCTCTCTCTCTCTCGCTCTCGCTCTCTGAAAGGATTTATGCAAAAATATAAGTCTGCCACCCGCACCGCCCGGGCTAACCGGGCACAGCATCCAAAATATGCAGGCGACGCGGTTTTATGAATTTTTTCCATAACGCCTCGCTGAGTGGTTTAAGCGGCGGCCCGTCGGCATGTGAATTTCGAGGTAATTATTTGCAAACAAACCAAAAAAATAAAAAAAAAAACAACAAAAATGTGAAGAGAAAATACAGAAAAAAGCCGTCAGCACATGGCAATAATTTTCCGGCTGGGCTTCAACTTTTAATGAGAAAAAATATGAGAGAGAGTGGGAAAAAAAAGCAGATATGTGCAGAAGAGAAATGTAAATAATTCTTATCACTTGAATGAAAGGCAACTGTCAAATATCACACCCCAGTTGGAACCGCAGCGAAACGGGTGTGGAAACTAACACCTCGGGCGTTTGTGCAAACGTCTCTTATCGGCTGCCCAGGACCCAGCCCCGTTCCAGCATCATCCATCAGTGCGTAGGGGCAGGATGTTGCTTATCATATATACATATGTATATATATATCCGAGTTTAAATATTTAAATATATATCAAGACGCGCAGCCGCCGCCTTGAAAGCAAAAGCCCGACGCGCGACATGTGTGCAGAGCTGTCTGCTGTTGTCTTGTCCTCCCACTCGTAGGTGTTGTACAAATGTTTGTCGGAGATTTTCTTTTCCTTTCTTGTATTTTGGTTAGTTGAGCTATGACAAACATCACAAGTTTTCCACTGCAGCGATTCGGGCTAATCCCGAGCGATCATTTTCCCGCGAGACGCGAGTGAAATAATAATAGCTGACATTGACATTGCGCAGCCAGCGATAAGTTTCGAGTAACACATGCCGGTAATGATTCCGCCTGATGCTGATGAATGTGCGGAGTGAAGAACTTAAACAGGCACGCGTGATATATGTGTGTGTGTGCCCCTGAAATTGTGGCCAGGAGGGTGTGGCTGCAACCACAGCTCATATCACATCAGATAAACAAGTTACTTCGGCGGGGACTGTGGGTGTTTCCGACACGGGATTAGGCTTAAAAGTCAGCTAAATGAGCTTGAGCTGCAGCAAGCAGTTGAGTTGCGTCAGATGATAATGAAAAGTCAATGTCAGCGTGAAGTGTCGAAGCTGAATTCGTTTTTTACGAATTGCTATTTCATAGAATTTTATCTAGGATATAAGGTTATTTATAGTATATGGCAATACTTATGTGGTCTAAAGAAACTGCAGTTCAGTTAGCCAAATTCATTTTTGGCATATCAAAAGTTGTCCAAGCTTTACACTTTCTGATTAATATGTTATATGAAATATGTTTTTATATATGTAAATATTATTTTGTATATATTTAATTATAATTTCTTGTGTTTCCTTAAATTTTGAGATTTTTAAAGATTAATTTTATATTAATATTATTTTATTTTATTTTATTTTATTAATTTTATTTATTTTATTTTATTTTATTTATTTTATTTATTTTATTTATTTTATTTATTTTATTTTATTTATTTTATTTATTTTATTTATTTTATTTATTTTATTTATTTTATTTTATTTATTTTATTTATTTTATTTATTGCTTCAAGCTTTCTTCGAGCTTACTTTTCGTCATCATCAGCTCCTCTTCCAAAACTTAGCTTACAATTCCCACTCTATACACTCCAAATCATTTCCTTCTCCAAGCAAACTTTCATTTAAAATTCTTTCCATGCAATCATTTTTTATTGAAACATCTTTGACAGGCTCGACAATGTGTTCCCAGCGTTCCACCCTTAACACATTTCTTATAAATAGATGTCGTTGGTTTTATATCCGTCTACACCCTCGCCATTAATATGAACATAATTTATAAGAAATCTGTTAAAGTCTTATTAACACGATGACGCTCTCCGCTCTCGGCTCTCGGCAGCAACTGTGGCGCCGCCATCTGGCATCAGCTGCTTAACAAATTGAGATCTCTCGACTCTCTTTTGTAGTTCGGGCTGCATATGCTTGCAGATAGATGAGTTGGCACCTTCCGCGCGTAGACCGCATCGCGACAGGAACATAAATAAACGATATGAAAAGCGCAGCGAATGCGGCGCAGCTGTGGCCATCGAGCAATTTGCAATGCCCAGAGCTACGCCCCCTTCTAGACATTTTATTGCACAATCAGGGAGCAAGTGTTGCACTGGCGGCGCCTCAATGCCAATGCCACACCCACTTCTCTCATGACTGTAAGCCCGCACCACAAATCGAATTGGAATCGGTCTGATGATCGCCCACCTTTTCCCAAAATGTGCGGCACTTCACACCCGGTCCACAAATAGTGAAGAGTCTGCCCAGAGATCAGACGATTCAGGGGAATGACTGTGCCTAATGCGCCTGCACTTGAGCCCTGTTTGCTCAAGTTCCAGCTGATGATGACTCTACGCTGCCCGTCTGCCGGCTCGCAACAGATATAAATTAAGAATTTTAATGCGGAGGAAAAACAAAGGGACCTGAAACTTCATGCTTAATCAAAATGTGTTGTAGGCTCGTCGCGGCGATCCTTTTGAACTGCCGGCAGCCACTGTAATATTTAAACCAGATCAGTTCCATGCCGCCGCCGCCGCCGCCGACGTCGCTGGGAAAAGGAAGGCCTGGAACCAGTTTGTTCTAGGGAAATATACCACAGCTTCGCTAATGAAAGGCAAACGAATGAAATTTTAACGAGCCCACATAAGCCAGAGGATTTAGGCATGCATTCTTGCCTGCGAACAGGACCTGAGGACGAAGGACCTCCTGGGTTGTTTGTCCCTAAAAGGTGATAACGCCGCCGTTTTGTATGCCCATCCTTTTTTTTTTCTTTCAGCATTTACCGAATTTACAATTGATGTCGATTATTAACATCCTTTTAGCGAATGTCCCTGGGAGTCTTCTTCTTGCTTCGACTGTGTTCACGCCTTATAGAGAGGATTTTCAATTTACAAAGCGTTTTTCTCATAGGAAAGTGCAGCTGTGAGTGGAGAAAATCCTTTTAGTATATGCGAAACGTACTTCCGGCTTGACAATTTGTTATTATTTTAGAATTTTATAGTCTCTAATCTTTAATCTTAGTAAGTGTATAGGGATTTCTCTACTTATTCAATTTTGAATATAACTCAGATACAAGATACAAGAGTATCTTAGCTGTTGACCTCTTCTAAATATTTATAAAATAAAAAAAAAAGTAGTAAATATAATAAATAAATAAATAAATAAATAAATAAATGAATAACAAATTTTAAAACATATATAAATAAATATAAATAAATAAATAAATATATAATATAATATAATATAAATATAATAAATAACAAATTTTAAAACATATATAAATAAATATAAATAAATAAATAAAAGAATAAATAAAAACAATTAAAATAAAAATAAAAATAAATTAATAAATATTAATAAAAAAATAAAAATGTATTTAAAATGAATTTTTTTGTTTTTAGGTATTTTTATTTTTTGTTCAATATTATTTTTTACATATTTTGTTCAGCTTGTTTATCATTTAAATAAACTGTAAAATTTCTACAAAAAATATATAAATTTACTTTACCTTATTATTTTATTATTATTTATCATTTAAATAAACTGCATAATTTGCATATCAAAATAATATTAATATATAAAAATCGCTTTAAAACAAATATTTAAAAACTCTATAATTTATGCACAGCCCCAAACTATTTCCTTCATTTATACCCCAAAGACCTTCCATCACATGAAAACTAATGAAAAAACCTAAAAAGACATATTCATTCAGCTTGAATATAAAGAGTCAAAGCTATAAGTTGAATATATGAGAAACTCAAACAGAGATGAATATGAATATGAAGAGCGAGGGCAGCCAAAGAAAGGCGCAGACAAATGTTTGCGTGCGCTTAGAAAATGCGCTGAAGTATGCACAGCCAGGTAGCTGAATGCCAATGACAAATTTATGTATAAACTTTAGCGCTAAAGTGCCACTAACTAACCCATGCAAACACACACATACACACACATACGCACAAGTCGAGTGCAATGGCACGACGAGGCGCCTGGGCGTATGCTTTATGAATAGAGCATACAAAGTGCAATTCTATGAATAGAGAGGATGCCCCCAGAGAGAGAGAGAGAGAGAGAGAGAGAGAGGCGGGGGCTGATGGGTTGAGCTTGCCTCAGGCTCGCCTGAGCACTTACAATAAGCACTCCCGCGTTGATTATTATTAAAGGCGTCCATTTCAAAAGAGCGGAGGCGCCTACGACGGACGACAATGTCAATGTGCCGAGCTCGGCGCTGCGCTGCGCTGTGCTGCTCTGCTCCGGCTGCGGCGCAGCTTTTAATGATTTATTTGAGAAAATTTACACGTGAGCGCCAGCTCAAAAACAAACAGAAGATGAATGGAGCCCGTGTGTGTGTGTGTGTGTGTGTTTTCATGAATATGGAACTGAGGCACGGGCTGCGGCTGGGGCATTTTTGGATAGAAGAGATACAGTGCCTGCCTGTATTAAGTTGCCAGACCATGAAATTCTTTGGCACGTACGTAGCGCCAATTTTGCATAGCTTTTTTGCATAAACAAAAGAACAGGTGAGCAGCAGCTGTGCCACACACACACACACAGAGAGAGACACCTCTACTCCCCGCCATCTCTGCGTATTATTTCAGTTACAATTCGCGCTTTCTCATATTCTTTTAACGATTTATCATGCGAAAATTGTCTGGTCGCCACTTTGCATATGCAAAAAGCCACGTCGACTATTATTATTTAACTGCTCGCCTTTCTGCCTGCATTTCCTATTGTTATTTCGGGGGCACTGCGTAAATTTAGTCACGTTGTTTAAATAATAAACTGCAGCGCAAATTTATGCAAAGATATCATCAGATTGAGGAGGCGGGGCGGGCACTGCTCCCACTGATGCCTCAAGCTGATACAACTTAATCAGTGAGACGTTAAGTATATATATATATCTATATGTGTGTATTAAATGATACGCAATTAATTATGTCATATCGGCAAGTGAACATCTTTGAATTCGAATTAGCATGAAATATACACAAACGCAGCAGCTCGATAAGCAGCGTAATTTAATGACTGCAATCAAAGGTTCGAATGGGAAAATGGGTCTGATGAACCGTTAAAGATAGCCATCAATAAACGTGCTGCAGTAAAAAGCAAACAAGTCTATATATACATATCTATATCTGTGCGATATTTTATGGCTTAATATATAAACCTCCGATATTTGCTGCTGCCTTAATCAAGCTTAGGGCCAGCCGAACTCTAGAGTTAATCATTAAATGTAGTTTACTCTACCATAATTTGATTGCCAGAGAGTCAGCTCCCAGCCCGCCATAACTAACGTGGCCAACTGCATAAACTACAGCTAATTTGTGTGTAGAACGCATGGGTGGGTGGGGGTGGTGCTGCTGCCTCGACCTACAGCTATTTGTTACATTTTCAGCTCTGGCCCACAAACAACGAGACGGGCACCTACTTTCGCCAACAGGCAAATAAAAGGTGTTGCCAAAAATAGCCATGCGACCATATAAAGCAGCAGCTGAGCAGCTGAGCAGCGAGCAGACAGCAAAAAGTTCTCTCCCCTCTCGCATATAAGGTCATAAAATAGTTGTCGCAACCTGGCGGGATAAGCATCTGACTGTGCCACAGCCGGAGCGAGAGACTCTATTCCTTGTGGCACACACACACACACACACACACACACTGATTACTTCGTTAAGTTGCATGTTGCTACAAATTGTTTCCAAAGAAAGGCAATGGAAATAAAAATTATTGCCCCAAAACAAGCTGGCAAGGGTTAAAGGTAAGCACAGCAACATGAAACTTGTGAAAGGTGCTTGGATTGTGGAAACTATTAAGCTGCACTAAATAAATAAAAAGAGAGACAAAAACAAGAGGAGCAACAAAATCTGGCTGTGATTATCTCGAGCGTAGTTTCTAGTTTATGGCGGATCCTACGAGTATGGAGGGGGGGGGCAGACTCCTGTCAAATATGCAGCTCTTATCATATGTTGTCATCATTCGAAATGATGCACAAGTGCACCACCAGAGCCCAAACAGAAACTAACAAATTAAAAGCCACTCGCTGGGAACTTCATTAGAGAAAGTCACAGACGATGACCCGCAGATCCCAAGACCCCAGAGACATAGGCAGACAGCAGAGGCAGCTCAGTCTCATTCTCTGTCTCTGTCTCTGTCTCAGCCTCTGTCCCTTTGTCTACTAATTTCTCAGTTTTTCTCGTTTTTTTTTAGTAGCTATGTTGTTTTGTGTGTTTTGTCAAAGCTAATTAGTTCGTAGCAAACATTAACAATGCAGCGCAGTGACGAATATATGATCGCCCTCGAGTCAGTCATCGACTGCATTTCAAGTGTGAACAGCACAGGCGAAGTATTCTCTTTGGGCCAACTCATTATGGCATTGGCATTAGCATAATGTGCGTATTATGCGTATTAATTACAGCGCCGACATTTGCATTTAAACGCCTATTTGCTGGAGAGAAGTTGTGCAAGCAACGGCCAGAGACAAGCCGGTCGGTGGTGGGTCTGGGTCTTAAGACCCAGTAGCTAATGCCGGCCATGAGTCCAACTATAATTATTAAATTAAAAGACAATGCGTTTGGCCTGCCCGCTGCAAGATGCGTACGTTGTGATAGCTGGAAGAGGCGACCACCCGAGCGTAGAGAAAGAGCTGAAGATCTAGCTGCCAGATGGATATGGAGTTAACATAAAACCATAAATAGAAAACAAAAAGAGTTATTATGTACGAATTTGCATAAATTTCACGCTTGACACTGAACAGAGAGCAGCAGAAGGAAATTGTCAGAATGCCACGAATCTTGTTTTCTCAGCCATCTTTTTGTACGTATGAAAGGTCTAAAGTACTAATTTCTTAATCACTGTTTGCCGCTCAAGGTGGGTGTCCGCAAGGGGGAAATCATTTGTCTTGGGTATTATTTAGAACTGAAATTGGTAGACTGTAGAATTTTGAATAATTTATTCTATAATCTTTATGAGATTTAGAAGCTGAACTGATGTGAAGGGAAGAGATAGAAAGAAGTTGGTCTTAACGCTGGGTAACAGCTGAAAAACAATTCATTTATAAGATAATTTAAGGAATCGTAATATTAAAAATAATATTTGCTAATATATAAGGTAAATTAAATTAAAAAAAAAAAAAGGATTATTTAATTTATTTAATTTTCGACCTGTACAAATTATTTTTAAAATTTTAATACAGAGAAAATGGTTAAGTAAAGCAATTTGCACATAAACCAAAATAAAATGTATTAAATTAAATTAATTAATTTAATTTAATACATTTTATTTTGGTTTATGTGCAAATATAATTATATTTGTTAAACAATATTTAAATATGATAAAACTTGATTTTCAAGCAGTAAAATTTTTTAAAATATTTTACAATATTAAAAACATATTTTTATTAATTTAAAAATAAATTTTCAAACAAAAAAATTATGAAAAAAAATGAAAAATATAAATTTGAAAAAAATATATATATAAATTTTAAAGATACACATTCGAAAAAATAATATTTTTAATAATTATATAAATTTAAATAGTTCTATATTTTTATATTTTTATATTCTTATATTCTTATATTTTATATTTTATATTTTATATTTTATATTTTATATTTTATATTTTATATTTTATATTTTATATTTTATATTTTATATTTTATATTTTATATTTTATATTTTATATTTTATATTTTATATTTTATATTTTATATTTTATATTTTATATTTTATATTTTATATTTTATATTTTATATTTTATATTTTATATTTTATATTTTATATTTTATATTTTATATTTTATATTTTATATTTTATATTTTATATTTTATATTTTATATTTTATATTTTATATTTTATATTTTATATTTTATATTTTATATTTTATATTTTATATTTTATATTTATACCTTACTATATTTATTTATATATTTATTTACATATTTATTTACATATTTGAATATCATACGTTTTCCACAATTTTCAGCCCAATATCTTAAGAAATTCACTGCCCAAATGATGCACGTCCGTGAAGTGCGCCAACAGAGACTTCGCACAATTGGCATAGACCTTATCACAATTGGCGCCCGCATGGCCCAGGCGCTCCGCCTGCAGATAAGCGTTATCCGTATGCTCGGACAGCGCATCTATTGAGCTGGAAGGACTGCAAACACACTGTTAGTCAAGACAGAACAAGGCCTTCCTCTCCCGCTCTCCCTCTCTCCCTCTACTCACGTTAGCAGTATGTGCAGCAGTTCGCCCAGCAGCCCGTTGCGCTCGTCGAACGGCGCGGCGGAGCTCTCGCAGATGCTCTTCAGGATGCACTCTCGTCCATTGAGATGCATGCGTATGGCCATAGTCTCAAAACTTTTGTAAATGGCCCAACGATAGCCGCTCAGAGCGTGGCTGGTCTCGTCCGTAAAGCTCGTGGGTATGCCCAGCTGCTCGTCTGTTTTCAGCATAGTTTGCTCGAATATGGTGGCATTATCCGTGAGCCGGCGCTCGCTTATGCCGTGCACATCCTTCACGCGCAGTTGCTTGGCTCGATTGGGCAAATAATACTGTGCTTTCAGCACATAGCCCGAGGTAATTGACTCAATATTCAGATCATCCACGGGTATGCCAAAGCCCGCTATAAACTATAGAAGAAACTCATTAGCAATCTCAAGACTCGCCTCAGCTGCTGCTTACCGACCTTAAGCCTGGCTGGATAGGAGCTGGGATAGATGAGCGGCAGCCAGCGCGCCTTTCGCACCAGCAGAGCACTTTCATCGTGTAGCTCTGAGGAGAAGTTCTGATTGTAGCCAACCACGACTGCAGTCAAATAGAACAATATCAAAGGCAAAAGGATCATTTTTATATACAAATATCCTTTTCGACGAAAGACTCAGTCTGCACAGTTTCAGCTTTGCCGCTCGACTAGAATCAGTGGCGAAGAAAGTGACTTACTTTCTACTTAATCGAGAACTGAATGACGCAAGCAAAAACGAAAGTGCCAAATGATAGAGCAAGAAAATTGGCACAAAAACACATCGAGCTTTGGCTGATGCCTAGCAACCAGGCACAATATTTTGGACGCCAGTGTGTGCTCATTTGATAAGATACATTTATATGAATGTGTGAGTTTTCTAAAAGCAGCAGACATCGCGTTCTATTAATTATCACTTAGAAAGTCTCTAAAGTACACTGAGCGAAAAACTTGAGTCTTGTAATATGTGAGGCTTAGTTTTTTTTCATAATTTTTCAAACTAAAATTCTTAATAAATTTCTTAGGAAATTCGCCAAGCTCTAAATTGTGTCAGGTTTTTTGGCAGTTGGGTTATTAGATATAAATTATATTAATTAATAATACTAAAATTTGTTTTCCCATTAAGAGCTGCAATTTATTGTCTAAAATATGAAACTGTCCAGATTGTCATGCAGTTGGCTAAAGTGTTGTAACAAGCTGAGCTTGCACTCCTTGAAGACGCGCTCGCAGCCGGCGCCCGACTGGCCCACCTTCTCGGCGTAGTAGTACTCATTGTCCGCATGCTCCGACAACTTGTCCGCCGAAGCGGAGGGCCTGTAAATAAAAAAAATTGTGAACATATATAGCGTTAATCCAAAGCTCTACTTACGTCAGCAGTATGTGCAGCAGTTCGGCCAGCAGCCCGTTGCTGAAGTGAAAGGGTTCCTCGGCCACCTCGCAAATGCTCTTCAGCACACAAATTCGTCCTTGGTAGCCCAGCTTCTTGGCCAGTCCTTCCAGGCCCTTGTACATCGTCCAGCGATAACTACTTAGCACTTTGTTGGTTCTGGAGAAGAGCTTCTTGGTGCTCTTGCCCAGGTCGTCGACGCCAACCAGAAAGTTCTCCAGCATGGGCCGATGCCTACGTGCGCCGACCGAGCCCAGCGTGGGCACCTGATTAATGGGCAATGCGGTGGGTGTGCGCAGCGAGTCCGGCGTTTCGGGCAGCCAGTACTCCGCTTTCAGTACGTAGCCAGTTGTGACGGCCTCATACTCGAGATCCTCCAGCGGTATACCAATGCCGCCAATGAACTAAAACCAAATGGGCTTTATTTCATAACACCTTAATCACACTCTCATCGCTCGACTCACCATTACACGCGTGGGCGATGTGGCTGGAAATATCAGCCAAGGTATGGGCGTTCGCTTGCTGCGCTCATGCTTCGACAGACTCCCATAGGTGGCAGCCGTACCTGAGCACAAATTACTTAGTATAAACACACACAGACAACTAGCTCCAGTCAGCAGTACTCTCGTTTTCATTATGCTCTATTTTATGTATATTTATATATATATTAAAATATATATAAATTAAATATGTATATTTATATTAATATAAAGTCTTTAGACAAGGCGTGCGTTGTTAATGCTTTGCCCAACGGCGCGTTACTGGTTCTCACAGCATTTCAAAAAAAAAAAACATGATACTAAAGTTCTAGCTAACGCATTTATTAAAGATATAAAACAAGCGGCATGACTGACTGGCAGATGCCCTACAAAAACTCTCCAGAAACGGGGCATTTATTGTATATGAAAAAATATAAAATTCATAAAAAATTTTATATAAATATTTATTTTTTAAATATAGTAAACTTCAATTCATATATATCTTCCTCTATATATATCCAGCTCTTCTCCACAACTATTACAGGGTATTCAAAATGTTAAGCTTTATATTAAAGCATTCAGTTCTACTTTCTTGCTGCAACTTTTTGGGCCCAGAGAAATGTTACAAATTCTATTAATTAGCGCCAACCAATTGACGCTTTTCACTCTGCTCAGACTTGGCTGCCGGGCGCTGTGTTGGCCAAGTTATTTGGCCAGCCCAGGCGGAAGCTGTGAAAGCTTGCATATTCCAGTTAGAGCTAAGTTCTTTGCATTTGCTGCCTGACTATTGAGTTATAACAAAAATTCATTCATAATTTCAAGTCGAGACTACATTGACTGAGAAGCGCTGAATTCAATTTGTATTTTTGAGTTGAGTTTTTTTTTAGTATAACGCAAAATAATATAAAGAAAATATTAGTAAACAAATATTTTAATATTGTATAAATATTAGTTAAATATCAATATATATTTTATATATTTTTTATTATGATATAATATTTTTATATAACATATATTCTTTTTTTTTAACTTTGTAATAATAATATATATATTTTTTGGCAATTACATATTTTATTTTTATGTAAAAAATATATTTTAAAATATTTTGATTTTTAAAATATAAAATAATAAATAACTAATAATAAAAATAAAAAAATAAATTAAATATAAAAGTATTTATATATTTTTAATTTTACTATTTGTCTTTAATATTATTTTTATTTAATTTTTTTATTATTTTATATATATTTTTGTATTTATATATTTAATTTGTATATAACAAAATTATTTTTAAAATTTGTTATTTAGTTGTTTTCTGTTTATTTTATTTTTTTACAATCTGGCATTTGGTCTATGTAAGGGTGGTTTCTGAAAAAGTATTTCATTAAATGAATATACATTTAAGAGAAATATCTACAGTTAGCTATTCCAATTGCTATTAAAAATCACACCCTGTAGATGTCTGCTAAGTCAAAGTGAATTGGGTTCTTCTTTGGCAACTCCTAGGCAAGTTGCAACTGAAAGCTGCAAACAGTTCACTTAGCGCATTCAACGAGATGAGTTCTAAACTTGGCTACCTCCCAGTGGGATTCATTCTCATTTTGCTGTTGCTGTCTATTCAGCAAGCCCAAGCAGTGCTCTTCTTTCCACGCGGCGGCTCCGTAGGCGTAAGCAAACTCAGCTTCAGTTAAAAACCAAAAAATCCGATTATAAAAACTTCATTCATCATTCAGCTATTAGCCGCTGTGGCAATTCCATTGGATCTAACGTATCGCAATGTTTATATGGCCTTCAATTTCGAGTCGAACTATGGCTTGCCGTCGAATGAGTCGCACAATGAGTGGATCGATAGGGTAAGTGAGCAGTGCTTGAGTTCCCGCTGGGCTGCCATAATGCTTTTTAACTTAAAGTGGGATCTGGACGAGGGTTTCCTCGGCATTGGCAGCGATGTGACGCCCATAGATGGACGCACTGGCGATAACCTGGAGAAACGTTCGATTGCGGCACCGCCCCGGTTTACGCGTCACGACTTCTACAGAGCGATTGTTAACTATTTGGGTCAGTATGGCTACAATGGCAGCGCCTGTTTGCTGCGCTCCATCTGCGAGGTGAGCGCCGCACCGCTGGATGCCCACAACGGCCTATTGGGCAGCATATTCAAAATTCTATTCATGTAAGTTTTGGGGTTATTGAAGTGACCCCCTCGGCTCGCTCGGACACAATTCCAGATCTAATTAGTGCCCTCACGCCTTTCACAGGCCCACAACCAGCGCTGCCGAGCAGCGACTCCAGCACGTGGACAGCCTCTATGCGGCTGCCGAGCTCGGCACGCGCAATCTAAACTGTGCTGATTACGTGGCTGGCTGTGCACACAGCATGCTGGACATGATAAGCGTTATGCTCTAAGTCTAAAGTGTGCACACATGCACGCAGCGAATGCAGTCAAGTGATTTGCAGTGTTTGTGCATTGAGAGAAGCCTGATTACACCAGCCCAAGCTGAACTGCATTAAGCTAATGTATAACAACAAATTTGTTAATATATTTTAAAAATAAAAAAAAATATATGTATATAATAAGAATATTAAAAGATTAAAAAAATATAAAACAACTACAATTTTAAATAAATAAATATTATACAAAATGTATTTATTATAACTATATTCTATAATAAATAATAATAAACAAATATAATAATAAAATGAAATAAAATCATGCAAAATATTAAAAATATTTCAAATAAATATATATATATATTTATTTATTTAATTAATTTGTTAAAAAATTTTTAAATATTTTATAATAAAAAAAATACAAATATTTTCAAAAACTAAATAATATAATTGAATGAAAAAAATATTTGTTTTCTTTGTAAAAAATAAATATAATATATAAATATTATAAATTTTAATTTATATATAAATTTTATATTATAAATTTTAATTTATATTTTAATTTTTCTATTAATTTTAATATAAATATTTGACTTTTCCTAGTCATTTTTTATGATTTATGAAAAGCCATGAGATGCATCAAACTATAAAATCAAAATACACTTTTGACATTCTTATTTATAATAAGTATAAATATATATCCAATCTCTATATATATCAATATGATATGGAGCTGGCTTCTCCGAAACTTCTTCTACCACTACAAAAAAACCTAAGTAAAGAATAACAATATATGCCAACCAAAAACACCGTTAACAAGTCTTAATTTGTACCCTTAGCTAACAATTTCGCACAGTGTATTTGGCTGAAATGAATGCGAAAATCTGTGGCAATGTTTGCATAACAAACAAGCAGCCAACAAATGTCGCTCGCCTGCTGCGTGAAATGTTTTAATTTCGCTTAAAGCGCTTAAGACACCGCATCGTCCTGGCAACAAAAGCAGATGATGATGATGAGTAGGGTCTTAAGCTGGCCGCAAAGGGAATCCGCAAACACACATACGTCTTTATAGTGAGTGAGTACAGAGCGCTGATGTGTATGGATGCCTCGCGTTTTGTTCAAGAACAAGTTTTTATTTTTATTTATTTTTGTTCGCTTACTTCTTTGGCAGCTCAGCGCCTCTTTGATCGCTTTTTCCGCTCCTTTTGTGGGCTAACAAAAAAAAGAAGTGAACTCCTTTTGTCTGCGGTCTGAGCCCTGTCAACAATGCCGTACATATGTCCGTACACATACACTTAGCTTAGTTTCGAGAGCGGCCTCGTACTCCTTTTCTCTCTTTATTTATTATTATTATTATTTGGGCTGTTTGTTATTTCTTTGATTTGATTTGCCGCCTTAAGGGGACCTTGGCATTGTTTTTTAAGACGCTCTTCGCTCTTTGACGGACGGGTGAGAGGCGAATTACGCCTCCTTTGATTTCGCCATAAAAAAAGGAGTCTATTGAAATCGTAATTAGAAGACAAATGCTCTCGGTTCTTGGGGCACAATGGCAGAGGCAGCGAAGCTGAAGCACGTATTTGCGTCGTAATGCAAAGAAAAGGATTTCTAAGACCCAAGTGCTAATAAAGGCAGAGAAATTCCTTTGGGTTGAAAGTTGAGGAAGCTATTTTGGAGGCGATGAATGTTAGGGTTATGTTGATGTTTAGTATTTAATATATTATTTATTATTTTTATTTATTTATTTTTATTTATTATATTTTTTTATTTATTTTATTTATCTATTTTATTTTATTTATTTTATTTATATTATTTATTTTATTTATATTATTTATTTTATTTATTTTATTTATATTATTTATTTTATTTATTTTATTTATCTATTTTATTTTATTTATATTATTTATTTTATTTATATTATTTATTTTATTTATTTTATTTATTTTATATATTTTATTTATTTTATTTATTGTATATTTTTTATTTATTTATATTATTTATTTGATCAATTTATTTTATTAATTTAATTTATTTAAATTATTTTATTTTATTTAATTTATTTATTTTATTTATTTTATTTATTATATTTTATTTCTGACTTCCATGAATCTTTGACTTATGCAAAGATCTTAAGTCTTACTAAGATTCCCATTTTAACTATGAGAACTATCTCCGCCTTTTGGCCTATCTTTGATCTCATATGATAATTGATAATTATGCAAACTTCAAGAGCTAAGTATTTCTAAATAAGAATGAGTTTGCCTAAAGCTAAGAATTGCTGAATCAGAATGAGCTGGCCTGCATAAGCACACCGCCTGCAACCCCTGTGCAAGTAGCTGCAACTGCAAGCAGCTGCCGCAGCAATGGTCAAATGAGCACCCTACTGAGCTGTGCCTCACATGCAAGCAAAGTTTCAAGCAAATGAGCTCTGAACTCACTCAAAGCTTGCCAGGTGTGAGTCAATATCTTCTAGTCTATAAAATTGCACTTCCCATGGATGCAGCTTGATGAGTTTGTTAGTTTGCAGCACATCAAAGTCGCTTCGCTGATTTATGGGGCCTAGTTTTCATTAGCCGCTCTTCATTACGCTGCGAGTATAGCCTATATACACTAACATTTAATAGAGTTGTCAAAAAGACAACCACATAAAGCGGCAGGTGGCTGTGGCTGCCCGACTGCCGGCCAGCCGCATTCATTTCCTGTGGGGAATTGGTTTGACTTGCTTTGGTTTTTCATTTGGGGCTGCTACAAATTGATTTGTAATTAGTTGCAGTTGCAGTCAACGGTATGATTAACTTGGCATTTGGCGTGGCCGACGGTATGTAAAACCAGCGAGGGAACGAGGGAGCGAAGTCTAAGGTTACAAAGCCACAGCCACAGCTGCGCGCAGGCGTGGACGTCTCTCCAGGAATTATATATCCACTTGAGCGTTGACTGGCATAAATTACACTAAAAGAATGCATTATCCTTGGCATTAGCCTGGGCAATTGACAGCTCCTTTAAGTAGCTGCCTCCCAGCGAACATGTGTGGGCGTTCCTGCTGCTCCTGGCTGTGGCTGCGGCTGCGGCTGTGGCTCACCCGACATGTGTCAACAAATGTTGAGCTGCCTCGAAAGTATCCATAACAACATCGTCTGTCGAGTGCTGTTGACAATTGTCGTAAATCAGTGCAGCGCGAAGTGCATTAGCTCTCTGTCTCTCTCCCACTCTACTGCTATTTTAACTAACAATAGTCAGTTATTAAATTAGAGCGTAATCCACTTTGACACGCGCGTATAAACATTAATTGAATTCGCAAATGAGCAGTTTATATGAAATTATAAATTAACTAATTAGCATGTCGGTTATTATTATTATTTGTATTATTTAAACTGATACGCTCGACGCACGTTTTTTACACGCCCCAACAATTGGATTAAGTGCATCAAATGAAATGGTATTTAAACTGCCGCCAGGCAAAAACACACGCCCGACATACCAATAAAATCCATTTAAATGCTTGCGGGTTATCCCGCTTAATTTTAATTTAGTTAATGAAATGTTTTTGTTTCTGATTTAAGGCTCAAAGGAACGGGAGGCCAGGCAGAGTGGGGAGCGCGGCAAATGCAATGAATTATAATTTTTATTGTTGAAATAACATTTATTATTTAAGAGCTGCCAATGGATAATCTGTACAAAGAGAGAGAGATGCCATAGTAGAGTCGATATTTAGCGTATTATTTACTTAGCTTAAATATTTGTAATCACATTTTAACATAATTATATAAATGTTATTTAACATATGTAATTTGATTAGCTTTAAATATATATAATATATTAAGTAATAAGATATAGGAAGAAGAAACAAGTTATACACAAGACCTATCAAGATTACTCACAAATCAAGATTGTTTCAAGTTATCAATAAGTTTTCTATCGATTAAAATGAATGAAAATCATCTAAAACCTAATCATATCTCGCATGTTTAAGGTTATAGAAGAGATTGCAATTTTGGTATAGATTCTGCCCAATAAAAACAAATAGCAAAAAAAAATAACTATTTTAACAACTAAAAGTACATAAATATTTTAAATATTTTTCTTATTATATGTTTAATAGATAAAAAGTTACAGACTTATATAAATTTCCATAAATATAAACAAATCATTAAAACAGCCGCTCGACTTAGAGTATTTTCCAGTCGGGTATTTTCTAGTCATCTAAAGCACCTGCTCAAAAATCTAATTAACATTCTTAGACAATTTCCATTCATCAAAAACGCTTCTGATAAACATTTCTCCCATGCATCTTTCGATTAGTTTCATTTGAGCGACTTGCTGCAACTGCTTATCCAAGAATCTTAACTATTCTATGAGCAGCAGCATATCGAATGCCGCAGCAGCAGTCCAATCATTAGCTGTTATCACTTTGTTCCCACCAAAAAGGAAAAGAACCTTCGCCTTATCGCCAACATCAACAGCCATCAAAATTCATCGTTTTCATTGCATAATAATGCAAGAGAAAAGGTCATCATCATTCATATTCATAGGATATGCATATATATATATGTGCTACTGCCTCTGCAGAAATTTGAACACATCCCGCCCCCCTCTCCACTCTCCCACTGCATTCATAATTTGATCGATTGCAGCGCTGCCAAACTACTTTGACATTAATTGACTCCAAATATGCACAAGCGCATGAAATTATGAAAATCTTATTAAAGTCACCCAGCCAGGCGAACGCTGAATGAGCCTTTTGTTGCCCGAAAGACCGAGTGGAGTGAATAAAAAAGAAATGTATAAAAAAGAAATAAAATTTACCGGGCTAACTTCATAAATGCTAATGTGCCTGGCTGCCTTGACGGGCGGCTAAGAAATGATTGATGGCCCTGGCCAAGGCAGGGAGCAGAAAAAAAAAACTGAGTTGAGGTTTCTATTTACTATTGAGTGCAAAATTATGCGGTGCACACCTAGTAGGAGTAGCGAAAAAGGATCTGAAAGGCAGAGAACGCCCAGGGCCAGAGGAAAATCTCATCTCTCGCCTTTAGGGCACATTTTCGGCAACTCCTTGATCCAATTTAATCCCACGGCTTAGCCGCATCGAGCTGGACTTAAGCGTCTTAACGCATGTTGCAACATGTTTGCCAGGACCAAGCAAAGATTTAGTTATTATGCCCGAGGGCAGCGGTGCAAATATTTGCAGGTATGAATGGAATTTCGGTTTCGGAGTGATCGGCAAGTTCTTTGTCTAGGAAATGTTTTGTAGGTGGACTTTCGTAATGACAACTCTATTTGCAGCAACGCCCTTGGCCCAAGAGGGAAATGTCCTTAGATTTACTATATTCAGATTTAAAGTTTAAGATTAGCCAGCTCAAATCTCTGCTCTTGATAGTCAACTTTAGCCATAAACATTTAGAAAACTAGTGCCATGTTTAGCCTCAGTCTTGGCCAAGTTTTGATCTGGCAAACAAACCAATTTGCTGAGCAGCCACATCATAGTCCAGAGTCCCAGTCCAACCAGAATAAATGTATTCTCAGTTATATTGTACATTATCAGACGCTTGCTGTTCGCTCGTCCTGTGCGTGCGTGGCGCCGTAAAAAGCATTTTGTGTAAATGCGGCGCAAACAAGCTCGAGACTAATTACAGCCAAAGATAACACCAGAAAGCAAACCGCACCAGGATAATAATCTAAGCAAATTTATCAACAGTCACACACACACACACAGTTAAAGTAAAAGTAGCAGAGAGAAGAAAAAATAAAGGCATATAAAATTATAAAAAGCCCCAAGCTTTGCATGTGTGCAACACCCAAGGAAGACATACACAAAAGGATACAAGTGAAAAATTATGCGTTGGGAGACTAGAGCCACAGACAGAACGCAAACAGCCAAACCATACATAACCCATAGGCCAAAGGGCAGCCTTAGCATTCAGTACAGTTGTTTGTTAAGTGTGAACTTGAAGCAGAAAACATGCCACGTGCCGCAGGCCAAAGCAGCAAAGGACCCACAGAGCATGCGAACTAGGACGTGCCAAGGCACAAAAAGAGCTTAAAAAAAAGCAAACATATAGCGAAACTTTGATGCACTTTAAATAATTGTTAGTCAGGCAATTATAATGGGCATTTATTTAGTAGAAAGAGTTTGCATACTGAAAAGGAAGTAAAGTTTAGAGCCATTGTAGATCTATATATATAATATATATAGGTTTATTGTGAGCAGGCAGAACTTTTGAGAGTAAGAGGAATGTTCGTTGCAAGATTTAGATATATATAAATGATATATATTTATTTTAATATATTTTATGTAATTATTTATTCATGATAAACATGAGTATTTAGTGGCAGATTTTAGCTTCATTATATCTAATATTTTGTATTTATTATTATTATTTCTGTTTTCATTTTCAATCGAGAATATATATACAAAATATTATAAAAAATATAAAATATTAATGTATTAATCAATATTTTAAAATATATATTAATACATCCAATATTTTATATTTTTATTTAATATTTTATAATAGTATAATATATAAAATATATACAATATAAAATTAAATATAATATTAAAATAAAATATTATATATAATACAAAAAAAAAAGGTCTAAAAAAGTATTCAATATTTTTAATATTTTTTGTAATTTATATTTTAATTTTTGAAATATTTTTGTATATTATATTTTATATTTTTTACTATTTTTGTATATTATATTTTATTTTTATTTTTTTATTATTTATTTATTTTTTATATAAATCATTTAAAGTATAAGAGATCTCAATATAATTCATGTAGCCAACTTCCATTTGCATATCTAGAAACATATCAAGAAACCAAACCAATAGAAACATACTCAAAGGCTTATTAAGCGGTAATTCCTCGATTTCAGATTTGCAATACTTTAATAATTAATACATCAATGCCGCATATCGAAAAGTCGCTTTGATGTCGCAATCATGCTCATATAGCAATTATACCCTGAGCCGCAGAACGGAAACTGTGTGAAAATTGCATGTTTCAGAAATTTGTTTTTCCCACAAATAACCAAAAGGCAAAAGGCCTCCAAAATGTCTGATATACAACACCCACGAGCGCCACCCCAATGCCCCCGCCTAGGTAACAGCTTTTTAACATAAATTTCCAGCTACACGGCAGGAAGTCTTCGTCGTCGTCGTCGTGCGTCAGTTGCTTGCCACACAATTTCCATTAGCAGCTAGCGCCGGCACATGTGACGCTCCCGCTGGCAGACGCAGGGAGCGAAAGACAGGGCCATTTGACATTTTAAGGAGCGCCAAGAGCGCGAGTTGCCCACAGGTAGGTCACAGGGCAGCCCAGCCCTGACATGTCAACTGCTGAGCGCCACGCACAATTTGAGCTGAAATTCTCAAAGGCAATATAAAATGTATAAGCGATGGACTAACGTTAAATACACATAAGTGAATAGCGTGCCCGAAGAGGAGCGCAAACAAATGCAATGAGAAACCTGCAGCGACGTTTGCCAAGTCCCAAGTCTCCCACGTATATGCCTCCGTTGGACCGCTGCACACACCTGTGGTAAGCGCTCAAATTTCAATGCAATGTTCAAATAGAAATTAAATGCCAGACCGCATTTCAGACTAATGCCAAAATTGCGCGCTTCCAACGTGCTCATATCAGCTTACATCAGCAGCGGCAGCATCCCTAAACTCCCACTCCTGCGAGGACAGGTATGGCAGGCAGCCTGAATCAACCACAACATATACACCTACTTCCTCTGCACAGCAGCCATGTCATACGAGACGCTTTGCCAAAATAAATAAAAAGAAGCAGCACAGGGAAAAAACGATATTGAATACATGCCTGGGCCAACCACAATGCCAAGGAAGTGGAAGTGGAAGTGGCGGCCCGCAGCAGCACAGGAACAACCCAACACTTAGTCTCGGAAATGGCTCATAGCCTGGCCGCCCAGCTGCCTGCCTGTCGATAGATGGCTCATAGATAGCGGTTGGCCCTAATAGTCGGTGGTCTGGGCCCAGTTAAGTGTTTTGCATTTGCAATGCATAAAGCCATCTCCCTTCGGCTCTCGCTCTCCCTCTCTTTTGGCGTGTGCAAATTTTAGATGGATTCCCGATAAGTTTATGCGAAGCAAAAACCGATTACAAACGAACGATTCGAACCATATTGTCAAAGGCACAAAAAAAGGTAAATTGAGTGCATGCAGGCAAACGGGCCTAAGCCCTGAAATCATTGCCAACGTTAATAGATGACAAAGGTAGCGTCAGGAGCTGAGCTAAAGAGTTGAGCCTAGAGCAAGGACTCTTTGATGGGCGTGCGCGACTTGGCGATACGCTGTATGTGAGTGTTTTGAGAGAGTTCAGAAATTCGTTATTTACTACGGAAATTTATATGAGAGAATGTAGCTAATGATGAGAATGTAGGTCTCGTATAGTTGCAGATATATGATATCGGAGAAAAAGACATTTAAATGCAGATATACATATAAAATCTATTTCTATCTAATTATAAAATTGAATATATTTATCAAATATTAAAAAAAAATATATATATATATAATATCTATTTTTTTATCTAATTATATAATTTAATATATTTATCAAATATTAAAAAAGATATTAATTAATAATTTATATTTTATATATTATATTAAAAGCTTAGTTTTATAAAAATTAATTTTTTTAATATGGAATTTCAATAAAAATTAATTATAAAAAATTGAATATAACTAAATAATACTAATAATTAATATATAAAAATTAATTGATACAAAATTGAATTAAAAATAAATAAATTCATAACATTAATAATTATACAATTATATATAATATTATATAATTATATATAATTATAATTATATATAATTAATTTTTAAATATATATTTTATTTAATAATTACCAATTTTTTTAAATCTTAGTTAATATTTATTAATATTCAATATTAATATCATTTTTAAATACATTTTTCTAATGTATTTTAATTTAATTAATTTTTCTTAGAACAACATTCTTAGCTTATCTTTCTGGACAAACCAACTCTCTCCTCAGTTTTCCACGTATTTCCAGCTGTCAAATCATTGTGAGTCGCACAAATCAAGCGGCAGTGTAGTTGCAGCCTAGTTTTTGGCCAATGCAGCGACCAGATCGACCAACATTAATAACGCTTCAGTAGCGCCGCACGAATGGACAAAAGGTAGACAGGGAGCAGGGCCAGGGATTTGGGAATAAAACTGCTCAATAGCAATAGACGAGGCTTTTCAATAAAAGTTCCGACAAAGGCTGCGCCCAAACAATTGGGCAACGGCGACGAACAAAGCAGGCAGCAAATTACAGCGCACGTTGGCCGAGTCGCTGCATTTGATTACGGAGAACCCAGTGCGAAACTATGAGCAGAGAGAGAGAGGGAGGGAGAGAGTCGTAGAGTGTGTGTCCTGTGCATGAGGCATTTGGCAAGTTGAACCGAGTCGAACAATTAGTCCACGCCCTTGAGCATTTTTACACCTGGTAATTGCTCCACAAAACGTCGTGTAATTTTTCTTTAACGCAACTCAAATGACTCTTGGCCTCGACCCTCGACGCTCGACGCTCGACCATTGTTTCCCAATCTTGACCGCAAGCAGTATTCAGATGCTGTAAAGGATATATATGTGTGTGTATTTGGCTTTCAGCTGCTGGCCATAAAACATTCGCATTCGCTTAGTTTATTAAAGCCTCGGAGACAATTGTGACCAGGGCCAGAGAAGTCACACACATATATATATCTGGGTTATTCCAGCTACATTTTGGTTTCATGATTAATGCGTTACAGTGCCTGGTTTTTGTATGCAACCGTTTTCTATTGAGGCATTGTGCATCTGTAGGCGTTCGGCTCGGAGCTCTTTGTCGGCATTCTCTCACCTTGCCTGGCACCTTTGGGAGTTAATACGTTTACGATGAGCGCTGACTTTTGTCTTCTTATTATTATTATTATTGTTGTTACCGGGAATTGGGCCCTTTACAATGTTTGGCCAGCTGAAAATGGGTCACATAAGCCAAAGGAGTCGTCGTATATATTATTATAAACTTTTACCCATTCGATTTTGATGAGTTTTCAATAAGCCAAATCGCCGGGTCATCAGCCAGTGCAGTCCAATTAGAGAGAGTTGAGGTGATCTGAAATTCAATTTAAAATGCATCAGCAATGTTTACCGTAATAATATCAACACATTTATTGATGAACAGCTTTGGCCCGCTGTTTTATCTCATAATGTGGTCCATAATATCGCCCCCGAGCTCCGTTTCCAAGCGGGCGAACAGGCGCAGGCGCAGACGAAGACGCAGACGCATCCAGGACCAGTTTTCGGTTTCAATTTCAGTTCAAGATGCACCAGGTGCAATACCTTAATGAGCTTTCCTTGTTGTTGTTGTCGAACTTAACGAGTGGCCGCTGCGCCGGCGGCTGATGCCTTTTTTCTGCTTTTGTTTTACGCAAAAGTGTCTGTGGCTTAAATAAATTTTAACTTGGCACTTCTTTGGCGAGCAACAGGCGGGATTTTTTTTTTATTTTATTTTTTTTTTTTTGGCGGCACAGCTGTTGATGCTCTGTTCTAGATGGACTAGAAAGGGGTATGATGTGTTGCAAGATTTGATTCACTGATATTAGATACGTTTATCTATTATTATTGTATAATTATATAATAAAATATTTTATATATTGTTTATATAATTTATAAATTTTATATATTTTTTATTGTATTATTTATAAGCTAATATATTTGTATATTTAGCTTTTTATTATAGCTCAGATAATTAAAAAATGAATATATTTATTTATTTATACATTTTAAATATTTAAAAAATTAAAATTAAATGGTCATGAATAACAAATATATAAAATATTTCAATTATATTACATTTTATTTTTTATTTTATTTTACAATATAATTAATTTATTATATTGTAAAAAATTAATACATATTTTTTTACATTATTAAAAAACATTATTAATTAATTTTACTGTATTTCAAAATAATTGATAAATAATTTTACTATATTGTGAAATATTTATTAAATAATTTAAATAAAAATTGATTACAATTATTTTATAAATATTTTGTAATACTTCATAATATATTAAAACCATTTGATTAGTTGTTTGTAATATAATAAAATGATTTAAAAATATATATTAATTATTTCTTCAATCAAATTAAGCCCCACTATTCCCATTTATCCCCCTAAGCCTAGCCAAACTACAGGGTATTTCAATAGCACATCACTTTCGACACCCCACGCATTCCAGCTAAATGCTTGCTGAAATGTTTTTCTGTAGCTCATTCGCGTCGCACTGTTTATGCAGTTAACTGATATTTTGCATGGCAGATAAAAATGCTGTATGCTGTGTGCCGTACCTGTACGGCGTGCGCATCTGTTATCCTGGCGGCCGGCAGGTGAGAGGCGCGCCCAGCCAGTCCTGCCGCTGCTCGCACGCTGGGGAGGTAATCGATCTCATGCGGTTTATTTACATCCGTTATTGAAATTCGCTTTTTGCCTTTGCCGTTGTTGGCGGTTGCCTTTGTTTTTATGAATTGGCTTTGTAGTCCTTGCTGCTGTCATTGCTCTTGTTATTGTTGTTGTTGCTGCCGTATTGATGACAATTGCATTTTGGCATGCAGCTGGGCTCCATTTACATCCGGTGCGCGCTTTTTACAGCAGATTTTTAACCATTTTTTTGTTGTACTTTTTTGCTTCCGATTTTAGTTTTAAATTTGCAGCCGGCGGAAGTAGAAAATGTATTTCAGCTCTTTAACATATCTATCAGCACTAACTAGCTTCCGGATTTTAAGTACACCAAATCAAAGTTCAAAGCTTGGAGTGATGAAAGGCAGAAGTGAAATGATGAATGGATCAAAGCTTGTCCTGCAAGGCCAAACAGGACGGCAACAGGATAGACAAGTATTAAAATGACAGCCCCAAACCCTTTCTTATTTTTTTTTAGCTCTAAAATATATATTTTTTAATAAAACGAAATCAATACTCAAACCTGAATAGTTTGTATCATTTTTAAGAATTTTTGTTTAGCTCTAAAATATATATATTTCTTTAATGAAATTTGTATAATTTTTAAAATTTCTAAAAATTATTATTTTTATTTATTATTTTTTTATTCAGTTCTCTCACTACAAGAATTGTCATTTGCCTTGCCCATTAAGTTTCACTTCTCAGCCTCAAACGCCTCACTAACTACAGCTGAGGCAGCAGATATTAACTGACCTACATAGATTATTAGGGCCTTCTCAGCATAATTTTCCCCCTTGAAATTCTCAACTTACATTAAAAGACCCAGAAATTCCCTTTCATATCTCCTTATAATTTTCAAAAATTTTATAAATTCAATTTGAATGCCAAAAATATTTTCTTATTAAGTTTCCCACATTGCCGCATGAAGAATTCCCAATTCCCAGGTGTAATAACCATTGAGCTTGGCTCACCTGTCCTTCAAATTATCATCTCCATACATAATCAGCAATTTCACTGGCCAATACCAAATTATATATTTGTAGCAAGACTACAAAAAGAAGTGAACAAAACAGAATTCACCTGTCCACACGGATTTCTAACTTTTAATACATAAATTAATGCTTTAAGCAAAACACAAAGCAATCCACGACATTAAAAAGATAAAGACCTGAGAGAGAGGGAGAGAGATAAAGAGGGAGAGAAAGGAAGACAGGCATATAGAGATTCCACCTGCAGTTGAACACATTCAAGAGCAACATATAATAATCCCATCAACATTTTTGGATACGCTTTGCAAATGAATTGCGGCTCGGCCGCGGCCGGCTCAATAAGTGGGAAACAGGAGTGGCAAGGGCAAGGGGAACGGCAACGGCAACGGGGCCGAACCGGACCAAAGCGTGGATAATAATAATGTGGAACCGAAATTGTTGGGATCCGCTGCCCAGGACTGACGTCGGCTAGCCGGCGTCTGTCTCGACTGTCTCGAACTGTCTCGTCGAACTGTTCTGCATTTGCACCTGCAACCGTTGCTCCAGCCAGCGAATTTGATGAGCCGTGCGTGGCTTATAATTAAATTGAAGTTGTAGATACAATTTGATATCAACGCCGTTGCGCTACATAAAACATATACGTATTAAAAAATTTTATAATGGCTACGCTTAGCATTTAAATACCTTTCACGAAAAGGTACACGGTTTTTGGGGGAATAAAAACGGAATAAGCGTAAATTTTTAGCGCAGGCAAAAAGCCATAAAAGTAAATGTGAAGCGTAGCTATATAGCTAACTGATAAGTGATAAGTAAAACATAACTGAGCTATTCTTAATGATATAAATAAAATATATAAAAAGTAGGTCAACGGGAGCAAAGGCAGCTACATCAGCCGAGGCAGACTTAAGTCTTAATATATACTAAATAATTGAATAATTAAATAATTGTATAAATTACTATATTCCACAGAACAGCTAGCCTGTTTGCGTTCATGGGAATAGAACTGTGTCATGAAATGCTGAGATAGTAGTAGAGATAGTAATAGTAGTAGTAGTAAAATGTAGTAGTAGTAGAAGTAGTAGTAGTAGTAGACAGTAGTAGTAGTAGTAGTAGTAGACAATAGTAGTAGACAATAGTAGTAGTAGTAGTAGTAGTAGACAGTAGTAGTAGCAGTAGTAGACAGTAGTAGTAGTAGACAGTAGTAGTAGTAGACAGTAGTAATAGTAGTAGTAGTAGTAGTAGTAGACAGTAGTAGTAGTAGACAGTAGTAATAGTAGTAGTAGTAGTAGTAGTAGACAGTAGTAGTAGTAGACAGTAGTAATAGTAGTAGTAGTAGACAGTAGTAATAGTAGTAGATAGTATTAGTATTAGTAGTAGTAGATAGTAGTAGTATTTGCAATAGTAGTACATAGTAGTAGTAATATTAAACAGTACTAAATAGCAGTAGTAATAGTAAACAACACTAAATAGTACCAGCAATAGTATATCTTTAAAATACAATCCATAACCCTCTCACTACAATCATAAGCCAACTCCAGCTATAGCAAGAAATTGTCTGTCTGCAACTTGGTTAAAGCCAACAACTGACATTCGCATGCGCAAAAAGTAAAAGTTGGTCAAAATTTTAAATTTAACAACAAATCTGCATTTAAATGTCTTTGCCTTTGTTGTATAAATCAAAATTCACACAGACCCGATTGTATGCAAAAAAAAAAAAAGTATATATATATATATGAAATATATGTATATATAAACATAATAATAAATGCCGCAGGTGGCCGCAAGCCGTGTCCATTTGTCCTTTGAGCGTTGTCAAGTGTTTGTCTTTGCCATCCAGTTGGACAAATTTACATGCGCGCCTCGCACACAATGAGGCAGCCGCAGGTAGGCCCGGCTGGACATTCCAATCCGCAGTGGACAATGGCCACACGTCGATATTCAAATAGTTTTTTTTTTCTCTTTCATTTCATTTCATTTGTTTGCTGCTGCTCGAGGCCAGGGCCTGGCCTGGGTCAAATGTGCTATAAATGAAAATACTTATAAAGGTTGTTTGCTCGGCTGATTTCCGCTTTTGTAATTCTCATTATCCTTTGTCTGGATGTGTGACAAACGTCTACTTCGCAGCTGTGTGGGTGTCCTTTTATACTGCAAGCCTTAAGCCTGGTGAGAGACAGCCAACAGCAGCAGCAAATCAATCAAACATTGTCTAGCGGAATTTTAATCCTTTTTTCGATTTATAAATTTTTGACAGGCAGAAATTTCCTTCAACAACACGGGGAATTATCCTTAGCAGATATTTGTTTATAAAAATAACTAAATAACTAGTTTATAAATCAAATTAAATTATATATATTTAATTTTGTTTATATGCATAATTATATATTTAATTAATTTATGTATTAATATATTTTTTAAAAATTTTCTTTTATATATTTTATCATTATTATTATATTTTATATATCATTCTTAATTTTTAAATTAAAAATATTGTAAGCAAATTACTATAAAAACTTAAAAAAATAGGTGTATAATCTGTTCCTTCTTTTTAATTAAAATTTTTAATTTAATTAAAATTTTTCAAAATTATTTTGTGCATTGCAAAAAAAAAAGTTTACAATTGTATTTTAGTTATTTTGTACTTTTTTACAATAAAAAAATTTTTTTTTTAGATATTTTTTAAGCATATAAAATAACTAAACTAATTTCCAGACAATAATGCCAACTATAACTATTATCAGAACAATAAATAAAACAAACAATACTTTACGACGCGAGGAATTGCGTCGAGTTACAACAGTTTCAAGCACAACGCGGGCCTCCTCCACGTTAGCGGCAGCGTGATCGACAGAGGTTTCCACCTTATCTGCAATATGAAATGTATATCTTTATGAATGGAAAAGCATTGTTAAAAGCAGACTGCACTTGAAATTCATATGATAACTGAGCTTACTAAAATATTTATAAACTCGATCGGACGTTGATCGGTTTCTAAGTTTTGAATTGCAGCAATCGATATTTGAATTTGTTATCGAAACCGTTTTGAATTTCGGCAATTGATATTTGAATTTGTTATCGAAACCGTTTTGATATGAATATGTGTCTCTAAAGAAATTTATATTGATAATATAAATATAAATTTATGAGAGCTACTCACCCAGTAGTGCTCCCTGCTCGGCCACCATGTTGCTTAGCTCATTCATAATAAAATTCACATCGACTACATCCGTCTCCAGTTGTTTCACTTGGCGCAGACGCTCGACGAGCATATCGTGTTCCCTCTCCAGTTCCAATTGCTCCTGTTGTTGTTGCTGCTGCAGCTGCCCCGTGGGTACAGCCCTTTGCTCGGCGGCAACGGCATCATGATAGCTTTTTCGCGAGGCCTTCGAGTTGCGCTTCTGCTGCGCGGAGTACTTCACCAGCACATGCTGAAAATCAGCCTTGAGCCGCTCCAGCTGCAGCTTCTGCTGGCGATCGCCACGACGCAGCACCACCTGCAGCCGCTTCAAATCCCGACTGGTGTCCTCGATCAGCTCGTTGGATTTGCTATTAATGCTGTGGATCTGCTCTTGCAGCGCTGACACATCCTTTGCGTTGCCAATTCGTTTCCACAGCTTCTCCAGCTGATTGGTGCTGGTGTTGATCGTCGTGATATTCTGGCCAATATCATCGCAGGTCGATTTGAAGTCAGTGGGACTCACGCTGAATTTGTAAGTGACTACACCGCTGCTCGATGGATCGCTGAGTGTCTGCGCCATGATTCGGTTCTGCTCACTGCTGTACTGTGTCCGTTGAATCGATCCGGATCGATCAAATATTTCTCTTTGGTGTTGCGCTAACACCTTTCCACCTATCAAATGCCCTTCACATTGCAAAATGATGAGCAAAATAAAATTCGCTATAGCAAAGCTTATCGGAACAGTCATATATATATATAGTTATATGTGGGTATATGTGAGTTTCTACAAGCACACGAACCCCCATACGATTTGGTCTATTATTATTCATCAATTATGTTGTTAACATACAAAATTAATAATAAGAATATTAATAATAATAATAATAATAATAATAATAATAATAATAATAATAATAATAATAATAATAATAATAATAATAAATAATAACAATTATAATATTTATAACAAAATAAGAATACAAAAAATTAAATAATAAAAATAAATAAATAAATAATAATAAAAAATTAAAAATAATAATACAAATAACAATAATAAAAAATTATAAAAATAACAATAGAAAAAATAGTAATAAAAAATGATAAAAACATATAATCAAATATAATAAAATAATAGATAGCAAATAAAAAACAACATAAATTAATTAGTAATAAAAAATTCAAAAAAAAAACATTAATAAAAAGTATTAAATTAAAAAAATAATAATAACAGTTAAAAAATAATAGTAAAATATTACAAACTTTCAAACAAAATTTAAAATATTAAAAACAAAACACTTAAACAATAATTAGAAATCTAACCCACTTATTGTTCAGTTTTATGCCTTCCAATAATAATAATAATAAATAATAATCCAATAGTTGAATTCATTAATTCAGTCTTAATAATAATTGTTTTATTTAAGTTAAGTTTTACAAGTTATAATTTGTAATAAACAAAAAGTTTATATACAAGAACTTAGTTTATAAGCGATGTTAGCTACGATCCTATGATTAGATGCAATAATCCAAGAGATGGGTAATCTGTAAGAAAATGTTCGTTAAGTTTAGCAAATTCAGATTGTATAAAATCTATAAAGTCTAACAAAAAATTTCCCTTAAAGCATTTTTTTTTACATTTTGAAATTTTCTTTTTAGCATTATTTTACTTATTTAATTAGTTGAGCTGACTTGTCGAAGCCCTGACCGCTGTCTAACTGTCTGCACAGCTACAATCCATGTAAGTTACCTGCGATTTGAGCCAAAATGAAGTTCGACTTGTGCTGTTAACCAAGGCACATGCCAAAAACTCAAGGCACACGCAACTTTGACATTTGGCTAATTTATGGGCCGCAGGCAGACGGCAGACGGCAGGCGGAATCTTTCACAAATTGCCAAGTCATTTTTGCTACTTATCGCAATTAGTTTGTGTTTGTTTAATTATAAAAATAGTTTGGCCAACAAAGTTTGCGCTGTGCGCTGACATTTATTGGGCGCGTTGCCGCTGCCGCCCCTGCGCGGACTCGTCAAAAAATAAGGAAATAAAGTTTGAAGGCATTGGCTTGGGTGGGTGCTGAAAACTGAAAAGTAAAAATGTGAAATGGAAAATGGGAAATGCGAAAATGGCAAGTGAAAAATGTGAAACTAACAATTTTTATTTAATTTTTGCAACGTTTCGTTTCGTTTGCTATGCAAATTTGGCGCTTTTGATGCGCTTTTAATTAGCCCTCTCCCCGCATGGCGGAATAACGCGAAAAATCCGCTGTCAATTGCTTGTTGCCTTTGTTTTTCTATGCTGATTCGTATTGCACTTTGATTCTGGGACCCGCTCGCCCACACCCACGCCAATCGCATGCAAATGAGCGTTCGCTCGCTCGCTCGCCTGCATGGCGACAGACGTCCAGGTGTTAACCCACCTGGTGGATGCACGGTTGCGTTTTTTTCGGAACGTTTTACGTTTTTAGTTTTATGCTGCGAGAATTGAAGTGTCCTTTGCATATTCAACAGCATGCAAATGAACTGCACTCAGCCTGCAATTACAACAGCACTCGGCGCTGGCAATCCTGTTCGGCTGATGCATCCACTTTTTTGCTATTTGATATCCATTTAGAATTATTAAAAAACCAAGGAGTGGGCCTATGGAGCATGAAGCCTTTAAAAGTCAGAGGTTTAAGTGGGAATGATAGACGAATTGATAGAAAATTTATGAGAGATAAGAGCCGAAGATCCTTTCCCTAATAGGAAATAAACCTCAATCTTAGAGAGAAGTATATTAAGTAATATGTATAAATATATGTATATAGTAATAAATACAATATAATATATACATATATAATTATTATAAATTAGTTTCAAATGATTCTCATCCGTGTACAGCATGCATTACTTAGCATAACATAGAATTAAGGGCTGCGCATGCGCAGAATTAAATAAACGGTCGTCGAGTGACGAGCAATATATGATCGATGCTTTATGATCTACGTACAGATCATGTTTGACTGCAGTTAATCCTAAAGCATATATAAAGTGTTCGATACTGTATGCGCTCAATGGGTCATGCTTGACTGATCGTCGTATACCAATAGACCGCGAGCATGTCAAACATGATCCATTGAGCTTGCTCGTATGGGGTGCAACGAGCATGTCAAACATGATCCATTGAGTGCACGTCGTCTATTAGTAAGCATTAGCAGCCAACATGTTATAGCAAGTTATAGAACTCTTTACATCAACAACATGTTCTGATAAGACAGTACTTTACAACATACAAGCAGGAAAGTGGTAGGCGAGCGAGCAGCAAGGTATGATCCAAGATCCAACTACAGCATCAAACAAACCTTTTAGCAACAAGAACATTTAGTATTACAATATACCGCAACATATCTCAAGGCAAACATGACTATGCAATACCATATAAATATCTATTCCTGACAGACGAGCAAACAAGTATGATCCATTAAGCAACTTCTACATCGAGCCTATCATACGTATTTTAGCAATATCAACAATATATAGTATTACATTACATACGTCAAGTCACACATACCTATACAATATCATATACCTATTCCTGCGCTTTAGCTGTGCTCACGGCGGCCGCTGCCGCTGCCTGCGTCGCATGATGCTTGGCAACCGCTTCCTGGGCTTTGCTCAACTGTATATAGCCTTCATGTGCACGCGAACGCAGTTCACTCTCCACACTTTTGTTAACTGATTTGGAAATAACAGCCTTGATTTTCTGTGTCTCATTGAATTTGGCCTTCTTGGCTTGTATGGGCGCATCTGCAAGCAATTCAGTTTGTTAACGCATCCAACCTGTTGCCAAAATCCATTACTCACTTGATCTGCGCGTGAATGCCGCCTGTTTCTGCTGCTTCTTTTTGTTTTGTATAGATGCAGGCAGCTTTGCCTTCTTAAATTTACCTTGTGGCATTTTAATATTGTTGAATTCAATGTAAAGCGCAAAATTAATGCATAAACACGTGTTTGATAAACTTCTAACAGCTGGTGGTCGATATTTTGTGGTGGCTCGCCGATATTTTGTGCTCATGTAAACGCAAAAATGAGCAAGTTATTTTGAATGTTATTTAAAATAACTCCACATTAGGCAGCTGTTTACAGTAAAAAAAAGATGCATTAATCTATTTTTAATTTTCCAGTTTTCTTTTTATTTATATTCGGACAACAACGAGTTAAATAGCTTTGGTTAATTGAATGTGTACATAAAATCAAATCAGATTATATAAATTGATCATTTAATATCTTAAGCATATAGACCGATAAGCAATCAACCGAGTTTATTCAACGTATATTATTTGCTTGCTTTACTACGGCTAAAACAAATTCAAAACACAAATTATTGTTTTGATATTTTTCATTTCGTCGTTTCTTGGTTTTTTTTTGTTTGTTTTGTTTTTGTTTAACAGGAAATAATTTAACATTTAAAAGCGTTGAATATTTTATAATTTGTTATTGTTGGATCATTAAATATTAAATGGTTTTTTTCTTCTTTTACATATATATTTATATAATTTTTAATTTATAATTATTTTCTTTGTTTTTCTTCATACACATAACTACGATCTACAACGCGTTTCGGATTTAAACTCGTATTTTTATTGAATTTTTTTGCGGTTTCTTGTGTTTGTTTTTGTCTTTGCCCGCTTGGCGCGCGCCTTTTACTCACTTTGTGATTAATGCCTTATTTTTTATAAAAAATAGTTTTACAAAACTTTTTAATTATTTTATGTGTATGTATGTAGAAGGGTATGTGTGTGTGTTGGTGTATACATGTATATAAAACAATTAACTCAATTTACTGACTATAATGCCAGTTACAATTAATCCTATTATCACAGCAATCACTAAAAGTATCAATATCTTGCGGCGGTAGCTATTACGACTAGCTGCTGCCTTCTGAAGCTCAATGCGGCCCTCCTCCACGTTAGCGGCTGTATGATCGATAAGCGTTTCCACATTATCTGCAATACGTAAGGTTTATGTTTATTAATGAAAATCAGTTCTAATAAAACAAAGTTTGGGCAATTATGATTAGGATATTCCCAGAATTGCCCAATTTATCGAGCAATGATTAATAAGCTATTATAATTTGAATTAATATATGTGCAAGTTTGTTATCGAACGAGTTTTAAATTTCGGCAATCGATATGTGTAGTTGTGATCGAATTTGCTTTGAATTTAGGCAAACAATATGTTAAGTTGTTATCGAAACTGTTTTGAATTTATGCAATCGATATGGTAATTTTTTTCTATTTTCAATTCGTTATTTCAATAAATTCATAATTTTCTATGAAGAAATTTCTGATTTGGCCATTTACTCACCCACTACCGCTCCCTGCTCTGCGACCAAGACGCTAAGCTTGTTCATAATGACATTCACATCGAGTATATCCGATTCAATTTGTTCCACTTGGCGCTGACGCTCGACGAGCATATCGTGCTGCCTCTCCAGGCCGGCCTGTTCCTGCCGCTGCTGCTGCAGCAGCTCGGTTCGGGCAGACATGTCCGCTTCGCGCTCAGCCTCAGCGGCCACTTGGTAGCTGCGACGCGTTGCATCCGAGATGCACTTTTGCTGCTTAGTGTATTTCATGAGGACATCGTGAAACTCACTCGTGAGCTTCTCCAACTGCAGTTTCTGCTGCCGATCGCCATGACGCAGCACCGCCTGGAGCCGTTGCAAGTCCTGACTGGTGGTGTCTACCCGCGCATTGGTCTTAGTATTAATGCTGTGGATCTTCTCTCGAAGCGTCGACAAATCCTTGGCAGTGCCAATAAGCTTGAGCTGCTTCTCCAGCTGTTTGGTGCTCGTGTTGATCGCTGTGATATTGTGGCCAATATCCTCGCTAAGCGACACAAACTCTGTGGGACTGAAGCCAGAATTGCCGGAGTTGGAGGCACCGGCAAAGCTCACCTCAGGCGTGGCAGTTGATATAGCACCATAGTCACGATGCGTGCTGCTCGATGGATTGTTCAGTGGCTGCGCCATAGTAATTCGGCTCTGTTCACTAAGTGTGTGTGTATTTCAATGTATGTATGTGTGTCTGTGTGTGCGATGGCTCCAAGGGTCAAGCAAAAATCTGTCTTTGGTGTTCGTTCCGCTTCTGTTTTTTCCTATATTTTGTGGGTGGTGTGTGCTCGTTGGGTACTATGACGCCACTGTCTGCGAATGTAGAGAGTGCTCGACTTTAGCTACCGCAACTATCTACAAACTAATGCTCCTCGCATTACACAAACAAACAAAACTAGAGCTGGAGCCAAACAAATGATTCACTTCAGCAGAGTTTACCAGAGACATGCTAACATATGACCAACAGGCATACAAACATACATCTGCCCATATATATATACAAATGTATGAGAGCATGTACATATGTTTATGCATGTGTGTGCGTGTGAGTACTCACAATCACAAACGTCTATACATGCAGTTGAGTTGCTTGCCTTTGCCTGTGGGCAACAGCAGCAGCTATATGGCTTCCAATTATTAGTATAAATTACCTATGATTTACTTCAGTGGGCGAGTTGATTTCCAGTTTCTTTTTAACTAATTTTTGCCCAGTGCGCAAGCCTTTCACTGCATTACACACAAAGACAATAACTTGCTATCGATAATTGAGATAGTCAATAGGCAGCTATCGGGCTGTGCAGCCCTATAACAGCTTAGAGCATTTAACAGCACTGAACACTGATAATAGCAGCAAAAATTGGCGCGCGATGACCAACTCTTCACTATGACTATGGGTATTCCTCAAAATATTTATATTGCAGCAACTTCAATGCATGCCTGTTGAAATCGCTAACAGTCCACATGTTCACGGGCAATATTTTCATTCTTCTTTCTTCAGTTGCACAAATTACTCGCATATCGATAACAATTGCTCATACCTGACATTACATGAGAAACTCGCAAAATTGGCTGCTCTTTTAAATTCGTTAATGCTATATGCTTTTAATGTACATTTGGGTTCACTCCATAAAAAAGACAACAAATACTTTTTCTTTACGTTGTTTTTGTAATTCCGTAGCTTTAACGTACAGAGTTATGCTAAAAAGTAAAAATCCTATTTACTCTTGTCCCCTCATCTGTGCTGCTGCTCTGTCCGGCTTTAGTGGGTCTTGGCGGCCAAGCGCTTGTCGCGCTCCTCCGAGATGCTCAACTTGACACCCTTGCCCTTGGGCAGCGAGATGTAGGGCTTGCTGCCCTTGCCAATGATGAAAACGTTGGTCAAACGAGTGGCGAACACATGACCTTGCGAATCCTTAATGTGCACGATATCGAAAGATCCGGGATGACGCTCACGGTTAACAACAGAGCCGACACGTCCCAAATTCCTGCCTCCGGTGATCATGCAAAGGTTGCCTGTAAAACAAAAAACAAAAAGAAATATTGTATTAAACTGATCGATATTTGTATTAAATATTTGTAATTGCACGTAAAAGTTACTGAAATGGCTGAATAAATGCACAGATCAGAGACCGTCGTATCAAAGATTGCTTTTGGCTTTGTATTTGAACCACGCAACTTGTTTAAAAGCGTTTTGTGGTCTTCGAACCAGCCAAGGGGATTAGGGAAATATTTCAGTAGACGCAGGAACATACCCGAATCGAACTTGATGTAGTCGGTGATCTTGCCAGTGGCAATATCCACCTGCACGGTATCGTTGGCGTGCACCAGGGGATCGGGATAACGGATGGTGCGACCGTCGTGTGTGACCAGGAAAGGCACACCCTTAGCGCCCAATTGTGTCTTGCGCACCTTGCACAGCTTGTACTGCAAAGGGAGAAAAATATTTCATTAAAATAATAATTAAAGTAATTATATTCATGACTAATAGTTTTTGAGATAAATTGTAATTGCACGTAAAAGTTACTGAAACGGCTGAGGAATGCTCAAGATCAGAGACCGTCGTATCAAAAATTGCTTTGGGCTTCATATTGAACCAATTGACGTATAGCTAAACACCAGTCGGTCTTCGTGAAGCCCATTTGAAGGAAAATGAAATCTGAACCTACCTTGGCCTCCTCAGCGGAGATGCGATGGATGGTGAAACGGCCCTTCACATCATAGACCAGACGGAAGAACTCACCGGTCTTCTCGATGGTGATGACATCTAAACGATAAATACAACGATTAATTAACTGTAATGGAGCACAAAGTGCACTTGGACTTACCCATGAAGCCAGCTGGGTAGGTGGGATCGGTGCGCACCTTGCCGTCAACCTTGATCAAACGCTGCATGACAATCTTGGTCACCTCAGCGCCGTTCAGAGCGTACTTGAGACGATTTCTCAGGAAGATCAACAAAGGCAGCGACTCGCGCAGCTTGTGTGGACCGGTCGATGGACGTGGGGCGAAAACACCGCCCAATTTGTCCAACATCCATGCCTTGGGTGCGGCTAAACGCTTCAAATGTTTCTTAGGTCCACGAGCCTACAAAATACATGTTACACAAATACAAATTATCATTTATGCTACTTTTCCAAGCAAACGACCGCAACAACAAACAAAAACGCATAGTTTCTTTATTAAAATACACGCACTTGCACACAAATGCTCACATATTCAACAATTGTACAGTTTGTAGCGTCATTTATTTCATATTTCACTTCATTTTTGTTTGTATTACGCGTCGATGGCAGTGTATTTATATTGCATTTATATTTTCAGCCTTACCATCTCGTACGATACGTAAAAAAGGAAAGGAAGTTGACGCGCTGTCAGTGCAAGTGACAACTGTGCGCAGCGTTGCCAGATTGAGATATTTGAGTGTGGCCATAACACCGCACAAGAGCGCTGTCAAATAATTGCAAAAGGGTTGCACAGAGCGCGCCAATTATTTTGATATTTAAAATACCAAATCGTATCTTTTACAGTTGTTTATTTTCTTTTTTTTATATATTACTTTAATTAATAATGCTCACAAACGCGGTATCATTAATTACAATCTGTAAAACCTACTTAGACATTAAACGGTAGTGTTCTAAGCAAACATTATTGCCAATTAACTGTAGCAACATGCCGTTAACCAAACTTTTTTCTGAAGTTTGATTTATGGATTTTTTTAGGGCATTTTTTTGGTGAAAGCACAATGGCTTTTTATTTGTTATTAAAGTTTTGTTTATGTTGAGAAATTTCTTACTTTTTTTGTACATAATACAAATTGTATTTATCATGCACGAATTCGGATTTTCTTTATAATAGGTTCGACGCGCAAGGTGACTTAAACGTATGAAATAAATTGTTAGAAATATTATTTAATGTATGTAAATATGAATGTTACGTTAGTGTTTAAATGGCTACACAAGTCTGTCTGTTTAACTGTTATGAGGGTTCTTTTCTCTATCCTTCTTTCTCTATTCATTTAGTCAGTTGCTTTCCCCTGCTTCTTCTGCCATTTTGTAGCCGTTTGTTGTGGTTGTTGTAGTTGATGATGTTATTGTTGTTGTTGCTCAGTCCAACTTTTTCATAGATTTCAGCGCGCGTTCGCGCAGCTGCTTCTCCAGATCCTCATTGATTCCAGGACCCCCGGTTATCATCAGGGGCAGCTTGCCATTCCGTTTGCCGGCAGCCCTCGTCGTCGGCTCCTGCTCGTCATCCTCTTCGCCGCTGCTCTGGGAGCTGCTTTCCTCGTGCCTGTGCTTGGCGCTGCTCTTTCGCTTATGCTTCTTATGCTTCTTGCTCTTCTTGCTGTGCTTCTTATGTTTCTTGTGTTTCCGCTTCTTTGCCGACTCGTCCTCGGAGTCCGAGTCGCTGTCACTGCTATCGGCGGCCTTCTTTGACTTCTTGCGTTTCTTTTTCGGCAAACGTTCCTCCTCGGAATCGCTGGCGACGCTGCCATCCCTACGGGATTTCTTATGACTTCGCTTGCGACTTCTGTCCAAGCTTCTCTGCGACTCCGTAGGTACTCGCTCCTCGATGGAGGGACTGCGCTGCTGCAGTTTCTTGTCCCCACTGCGACGCGACTTCTCCTTCTTATCCTTATCGCTTTTGCTTGCAGTCGATTCCTCTTTACGCTTCAGCTGCGAGTGCTTCTTCTTGTGGCGTTCATCGCTGCTTTCATCGTCGCTCCGATCACTGCTGCTGCTGCTGCCCGAGCTGCGCGGCGCCTTGGCCTTGCTGCTGGAGCTTTTGCTTGACTCCACGGCCGCAGCTTTAGCCTTTGAGCTTCTCTTGCCACTGGGTGCTGAACGACGTGACTGTTGTCGGCGCTTCTTCTGTTGCTGCTGCTCTTCATCCTCGCTGTCATCGCTATCGTCGGCGCTGCTGTCCGAGCTGCTGCTGCTATTGTCGCGAGCCTTCTTTGGTGCGACGGCTACAGCGTTGCGCTCATGCGACTTAAGGAACGGCGACGGTGTGCGCGACAGGCTGGCTAAGCTGCGATGCGCTGGAGGCTGGCTCTGAGCTGGCTGCAGTTCGCGCGGTTGTGACTCGAACTTGCGCTGCGGTGGCAGCTGCTGCTCCTGTTCGACTTGCTGCAGCGGGGGCAGCGGCGGCGGCTCTTCGCGACAGAGATCAATGGTGTTGACAGCCGGCCCGGCAAACTCAACGGAGCGGCGCGCTGCTGCGGGACTGGAACGGCGACGTCGAGAGTTGGAACGGCTGCGGCTATGGTGGCTGCGGCTACGACTGCGACTGCGCTTCATTGGCCGCACGCCGGAGCGACTGCGGCTGCGACTACGATTTCTGGCTAATGGACTGACGCTACGCTGCTGAGGCGGACGACGTGGAGCGGGACTGGCGCTGCCCGAGCTGGAGCGGCGCATGCGTTGCTGCTGTTGATTGCGCATCGGCTGGCGCTGATCGGGATGATTCTGATCCCAGCGGTTGTAGTTGCCCTGCGGCGAGCCACGACGATCGAAGCGGCGTCCGGGCGAGAAGTGTTTACGGAACTGTCCCTGTCCCTGCTGCTGGGGACCGCCATGGCCGGGCGACTGGCGGCGGTCCCGCGAATAGCGATGCTGACCACCACCGCCTGGCGGCGACTGACGCCGGTCAAAGCGCCGTCCGCCATTGGGACTGTGTTGCCTGGCCTGCCAGTGTATGCGTCCGCCGCCGCGCTGATTGGGACTGCCGCCACGATATTGCTGCTGCCACATGTTACGATGGTTGCCACCGCCTCTTCCGCCACCGCCGCCACGACCACCACCGCCTCCACCAGCGCCGCCGCGGAAATGCATTGGCGGCGAGCGTCGGCGATTGTTGAAGCTGTAAAACGGATAATTATAAAAGAACGGCATTTAGACAAGTTTATAGAATGTAAGTATAGAATGATGTAGAATGTCTAGAGTCTAGATAGAAATGAGCACTCAAGAAACAGATTAGACAGTTTATCGACTGCAAAGTATCGAATGTCCGCAGACAACTGTCAATATCAATGTCAAAGGCGGTGCGGACAAGTGACAAGCGTATGTCAGTTAATGCCAACGGTAGAATAGTTTGAATTTCACGGATATAATGACGGATAATATTTTCTTAATACTATATAAACATATTCTTTCAGCTTATTCAGCTCATAAAATTGGTCTGTATTTATCGTTGGTCTGTATTAACTATATTATTTGATATATTATCTTATATATATACATATCTCTCTAACTTACCGTCTGGGTGATCTGGAGTAGCGCATGGGCGATCTGGATAGCATGCGGGAGCGTGAACGACGTCGCGAATTGGAGCGCTGAAAGCGTCTATCGCCTCCATTATCCTGACGCATGGGGCTGCGTCCGCGTGGCGAGAAGCGTCTGCCATGCGGCGGCGGTCGTCGTCCACCGCCGCCTCCGCCACCAAATTGCCTGCCACGACCATCGCCGCGCTCAATGGAGCTGGCGGAATCATCACGATTATTGCGATATTGTCGCTTATTTTGCACGCTGTTCTTGTTGCGCCGATGTTCGAACTGTTGATCCTGTTGGCGTTCCGGCGACAGCGAAATGCTGCTCGCACGCGAACGTGAGCTACGGCGACGACGATTGCTACGTGCCGAGGAGCGTGAAGAACTGCGCGAACGTGAACGCGCCTTTGGCGAGCCTTTGCCTCCGCTACGGGATCTGCGAAAGAGTGAGTACGTTATTATTGTTGTTTCACAACGGGAAGACATAATGGAGATGTTGATATAAGAAAAACCTGATTTAGAAGTTAGTCTTGATCTTAGTCTGCTAAGAGTTATACTTCTATATGGTCTCAATGAAGAGTTGCTTTTAGATCATAAAATATGAAGCCTCCATGTTGAAATGAAGCTGTCTAGATACATTTTCTTATTAATGCTATTCAAACAATGACTATATATATATATATATATATATATATATATATATAGCTTTACACATAAAGACAATCTATGTCTAATACTATTTATCTCAAGATTTCTCAAATTTGCTTTGCATAAGCTTTTTGAATACATATTCTTTCTAAAACTATGCATAGTTTAGGATCCTCTTTGCAAAGGCTTTCTGAATACATTAATTTCTTATTTAACATTCGTTTAATGAACAATGATTAGCTTATTTATTAAGTACAATTATCAAGCTCCTTATTCACAACATCTATCAACATCTCTTTTATATCTCTCATTGTGCTTCTTCTCTACCTGGAGCGGCTGCGCGATGAAGGTGAGCGTGAACGTGATTTGGCCTTAGTTTTGGATTTAGACGCTGCTGCTGGCGATGATTTCTGGACAGAGTGGCGTCCATTTAGAGTCTTGACAGCACCGTCTGTTGAGGCCGCTCGTTGTGCTGAGCGATTGGAACGTGAGCGGGAATGTGAGCGACGGCGACTGCTGCGACGTTCTCGCGATGTGCCGCGTCCACCGCCGCCGGTCGTTGAACCTGCTGCAGTTGCTGCTGTCCCGCCTCCTGCACTGGGTGAGCCACCGATACCTCCACCACCACGTTTGCGTAGCCGAGCCGCTGCATTTGCGGCCGCCTCTCGTGCTGCACTGTTGATGGGCACTGCCGCGGTGCCGCCATTGTTGGAGGCGGCTGCCATTTTGGACACAGAACGACTGCGGGAGTGCGATTTAGACCTGTCGTGACGTCGCGACTTGTCCCGTGGGCGTGAATGAGACCTGGAGCCAGAGCGCGAGCGCGACTGATCACGTTGACGCTGCTGTTGCTGACGCTGCTTTTGCTGCTGCTCCTCCTCACGCTTGAGTATCTCGTCCTTCTTCTGCTGTATGAACTCCGCGGGTATGCCACTGTCACTCTCCTGCGCGGACAACAGCAGTGCCCACAGCTCGCCCATAAATTGGCGGGCATTGCGTCCGTTGAGGAAGCCGGTCATATTGATTTGCATCTTTTTGGGACACGGATATTTCTCCTCCTCCAGCTGATTGTAAACAAACTCAACGACCACATCGTCCTCAATGTGCAGAATATCCGTGATTTTTTTACTTATCCAAGGTCGCAGCACATCCAGTTTCACCTTGGACATGTCCACGCGCTTATTCAGGCAATCCCCGAATTTCATTTGCTTCATTAGCTTCTTTTCCTTGTCGCTGAAGCGCGTGTCCTGCTGCTGATTGGTGCCCTAAAAGCAAAAGCCATAGAAAATATATATTTAAGTACAATATACATGAGCCCAATCAGTGTTGCCAAGTTTGCTAGGCTGGCAGCTATATATATATAGCTTTTAATAAATGACTTTATTTTATCGGGAAAGAAATGTGGAAAAAGTATACATTTTGATGATTTAAAGGTAAAATTGTTTATCTATTGCAGGTAAGACTATCTAGTCCTCAAACACTGAGCCCAAGTCGTGCTCTGCTAGCGGAGATCAGAGAGCAAAAAATTGAGAGCGGTTTTGCGGTCGCTTGCATTTCCCTATCCTTCACACACACACACACACAGACACATTGACAAAGCCCTGCTTGAACGAAAGAGACAAAAAGAGGAGAAGAATTGCAAGCTAAAGCTTGTATTGCTGATCATGAAAATAGATTCGCTCTCTCGCTCTCAATTTTTTGCTCTTCTCTCTTTGGGTTTGCAGTTCTGCAGCGCCGTTTATCGATTGTTTGGTTGGGCCGCAAGTGAAGCACCCCTTGAATAAACGAACATAAGGCGTAACAACAACGTACCGTGAACATCATTTTGAAGCTGAACGCACACTTGCACACACTCGCTAGCGTTAAATGATTTTAACTGTGCCGGCTAACTGGCGTTGTTTTTATTTCATGCCACAATTAATGCGCGCGCTCGCAAATCAACAAAGAATTCTGTAATATTTAACTGTAACCCGGCACCACGCAACGAAATTGTCACCTATACACACACATGCACACGGGCACACACACACAAAACACTCGGCGCGTGTGTGTTAGTGTGAGTGCAAGGCGATTGAGTTTGCGGCGCTAAATTCTCGAAAAACAACAAGGCAATAAGTGTAATTACACAATGTGACTATTCAACTGTGCGCCAAATTACAGCCACTGCACTTTGGTAAACTTTTGTTTGCTCGTTTTATAAATTTTCGCTAAAAATTTATGCGTGTAGCTAGAGCTGGTAAGAAGCAAAACGATACACGGCAGCCGAGTGATGAGCGATAGTTGTAGCGGCAGCGCATGCACTTTACGTTAAATCGTATCGATAGTGGTGAATATCATGTGCACGCGATACTTTACCGCCGAAATTCACCTTGCATTGGACAAATGTATCGCACTCGATATGCATTTCAAAAAGCCCTCCGTTCAAGTTGCGCTTATCGAATAATATAATACGAATTAATATTAAATTGTTTATTTAAAATAATTTATTAAAGTTAAAATTAGTACATACACATAAATTTTAACAAAACGTTAAAAAGGCTTGTTATAATTAATTTATTATATGTAATTATGAACTAAATTTGTTTATGCCATTTGAACTGCGTTTTTTCCTTAATTTTTTGTCTAATTTTCTTTTTAGCACAAATCAAATAAATTAATCAGCAGCTGATCTTCCTTCATTTTAATGTTAAATAATTTATTTGTTTTCATTTAATTTATAACTTAATTTAAGCATTATTTTTCGAGCAAAAGCCTATTTCATTCTAACAGCAATGTGAAGACATATATATGTAATGTATGAAGAGAGATAAAACGAAAAGCGAATAAAAAACATTGAAAATACGATTTTGCTACAAAAAATAATTCCAGATTTAAGTAAATTTAGCCGCTCCATGCCCATGTAAACTCGCTCAGTTCTTTTGGTTGCTGTTCTTGTATACCAGTGTAATTACACTCGCCATCCCGCTTACGGTATCATGTTCGGCTCTTGAGCTGCGCCCGTCGAATACTTCGGCTTGCACACGCAGCCACTCTCAACGAGCACGTAATCCTGCCCGGTGAGCGTCACTGGGCCGAGAGGTATAACCAGGAATAAATAAGGCACATACGTTTGCGTGCACTCGCCGCGCACCACATCGCATTCAGAGGATCTACGAAAAAATAAGGAAAGTTATTAATATGAATATTATTTGTAACGAAATTTTTAAACACTTTTAATTAAATTAGGCATTTTTTTTAAAGGTTTCATTACTTAGTTGAAGGTAATACATTTTAGTCATTAGTAGTTAATTAATTTTTACAAACATTTAAATAAATTATTTTTAAAGGTAATTAAATATATAATAGCTCATTAGTCTGGCAACGCTGCACGTGCAAATATATCATTAGACGTTAAGGGCTTTCCCAAAAGCTCATGTATATAATCAATTTAGCGTTATAAATACATTTAAATACAAATCAACAGTCTGGCAACGCTAATTAGTCAACGGATAATCAAATAAACAGTTTAAACAATCAATACTCACTCGCACACCTCGAAGACCACCTGTTGCAACAGATCGGGAAACTTTTGCACAATTGTCACGGGCTGACCGGAGGTCAAGCTGACGCCATACATGGGTGCAGTTGTGTTGTAGCGCGTCTTGCAGAGTCGCGCCGGCGTGTCGCTCTTGCACTGTTGAGCCGGCGATGCGTTCTTGAGCGAGCGACCTGCAGCAAAAGAGAGTCAAGTCAAACAATCAATCAGTCAGTCAATTCAATCAATTGCGGCCACACAATCATTAGCGGCTGACCGACTTACCATAACGATTGCTTCCGATAGCCTCATTGTTCACCTCATCGTAGGCCCTCAACAGTGCACTCGTGGTTATTGCTGGATCCAGTGTACTGGGCAATTTGCTTTGACGTCCACGTCGCGAATTTCCGTTCCAGTTGGAGAATGTGCGCGCAACGGCCGCGCTGCAATCGATAGAGAGACGGAGTCGAAGCGACAGGCAGAGGCGTTAGAAAAGAAAGTTTTGCATTGTGACCAAAGCGTAATGAGTCAATGAGTGACACACACACAGTTATATATATATATATAAATGTAAATACCTGGGATATGGCGCATTATTGGGACCCAGACAGTCTGGTGAATCTGTCAACGCATCACCAGACAAATATTTCAGACCACGCGCGCCGGCGCATTTGCTGGGCGGCGCATCGTCCGCACTGCTGGTGCTGCTGCTGCTGCTAAAGCTGGGCCACAGCGCCGCGTTGGCGCAGGTGAGTGCAATGCTGATGACGCAGAGTGCCGTTAGATGCTACAGAGAGAGAGAGAGAGAGATGGAATACATGTGAATGCATATTTAATATGTTATCGATATGGTTAAGAGACTAGCCAGTACTTATAACGGTTACAGCGAACATGCCAATAAGCGACAGGCAAAAAGTTGCTGTGTCATGAGGCATTAGGATCATAGAAATCAACTGCTCAACTAGAAATTACCCTGTTAAGTATTTTTATTCCATGATTGATATGTTAATTTATGATTTATTTAGTAATTTATTTATTATTTTTATTTGTTATATTTATTTTATATTTAACAATAGATATTTAAATCTTATCTATATTTTATACCTGAAATACAAAAAAGCAATTTCAAAATCAAACGCTTAAAAACAGTTAGCATTCCTCAAGCCTCTAAAAATCAAATTTCTTTTTTATTCTCATAAAACGTAGATAGGCAATGGCAGTCTTGACCCGCTTCAACTTTTGTAGCCGCTCGCTAAGCAAATTAGTAGAATTCATAAATAATCATGGTAACCGCAATCGCCCCCATATCCGTACGTGAAAGTAAAAACAAAAGAAGAAATTCCAATTGGCGCGGCCGACAACACAGAGCAGACAACAACAACAACAACAACAACAACAAGAAAAATGTTAATACATTTTTCAACAACATGCAAAGTTGGCTTCTAATACGGTCTGAACTTTTTATTACCACTTCTCGTAGCTTTTATGTATCGTTTGCCTTGTTTTGATTTTTTTTTCTCTTCTTTTTTTTATTTTGGTATTTTCTTTCACTTTCTCTGTGCAGATTTCGTTGATCAAGTGTTGGCCGAAAAACCAGTTTCCATTGAATCAAATTGCAGCACATAATTTGCTTTTTACTGAAAAAAAAGTACATAAAATGAGCTGTCCGCTGAGAAAATCATTTCACGTATGCTGCAAAAAAAGATAATAAGCTCAAGCCCGACAATCGAACATCAACAATCGCCTATCGCCATTGCCATTGCCATCGCCATCCCCCATCTCTATCGTAACGTGCATTGTCCTCGGCCACAATTGAAGTTTATTTATATGCGAAATAATTGCGAATGTCAATGCGAAGGTATTTTTAAATTGATTTAAAACATTGCGTTTATGATATGTGAGCGTCGGCTCGCTTTGAATTGCTTTGGATTTCTTCTGCGTGCGAAAGCACACACAAAAAAAAGTATATGAAATAAAAAGAAACAAAACTAAACTTTCTTTTCAGTTGCACATTTGCCGGAATGCTTGTAGCTTGATTCATTATGGCCCATTGCGTGTGCTTCTTCACTGGTGGGAAGTAAATGAAAGCGAAATTCTATTATTTAATTCTTTTCACATTCATTACAGGAAATTAATGAAGTCGTCGCGTTTATTGTTGTTGTTGCTGCTGGTGTCGCTCAGGTTTTACAACACTCTCACCTGAACTCTGGTTTGGCCCTTTTGTCAAATTCTGTCATTAAAGGCGCCATTGTCAATGCCGGCTTGAAACTTTCTGTTTTTCGAGCGGACAGACTGCGGCGCTGCCCCTAACAATTTCGTTTAATAATCATAATAAACACATAGCTAGTCCCTCCGCTAAATTAAACTAATTTCACATTTAAGCAGTCGCTTGGGCAGCATTGCCAGCTGGGCGAAAAGAAAGGAGCGCGATGAGTGGCAACTCTTAATTTGACTTTTTTTGTAACTGTCTGTCATATTCGGAGTTCATTGAAATTGTCGCGCCAATGACTGGACAAATGAGAGAAAAAGACATGCAAATAATTATAATGATTATGATAAGCTGATTTTTTTATTTTTGAGTCTCCATCTCTCCCTCTGCTGCTATAATTGGGTTAGAAATTGTAAAATCATGCATTAATCAAAAAGCCATTGAAGGCGCTCACGGCGACAATTTCAACATTTCGGACTAATGCGCAGTCATTAGCGACGCTTACATAACAACAGCAAAAAACAACAATAATATTTTTAAAGTAGCTGCGGCAACGCACTAAATGTTGTTTGTTGTTGTTGTTGTTGGTGACTTAACGCATAATAACAAATAAAGAGCGAGGCAAAGGCAGGTTAGAAAGAATAAGAATTAAAAACTACAGCAAAAGAAACAGCAAAAACTATCAAGAGCAGACACACACACACACACACACACACACACACACACATGCACGCGACAGCATCGACATACGTATGAGCACTCTTACATACATACATACATATAAGGTGCCGTTATATCGAGGTTAACGACCTACATTCATTCTGTCTCTCTCTCTCTCTCTCTTTCTCTCAAGCTGGCTCAATCACTCACTTGTCGCACACTCGGATCTTCGCCTATTAGCTGAAAGCTTTTGGAAAAGCATAAACATTTAATAAACAATATTTAATTCTAATACAAAGCACACATGCCCCAGACATTAATATGGGGCGCTGTGAAAATTGGCTCTTGAAAGCATAGCCACAGTCGAGCCGAGCCGAGCAATGGGGCGACGACAGATTACTGACAGCAAACAAATAGCGAACAACTCGAAACTGGTTTATTGATAAGCGTTGCCAGCTGCTCCGTGTTCTCAATGGCCAACTCTTTCAAATGAAATAAATTGCTATTTGTTTGTTTTGTTTGCCGTGGCACAATTTTCAAGGCCTTTGTTGTTTGCCTGACCAAAACAAGGATGAATTACTAACACAGATTCAAACAGGCTGGTAACACTGTCATCGGTCTTTGCATGTTAACATTTGTCAATCGATTACGATGACGATGACGATAAAATGCAGTGTTCGCAAACTTCTCAGTTCTCAGCATTTTTTAACCGTTGCCCATTAGACCGTTTTTTTGTTGTTGTTGTTGTTGCAGCTGGCAAGACAACAACAACAACAAGATGCTACGCTTTGACGTGATAACCCCAAGCGACAAAACTTTCAATGCGGTTTTTTTTTTTTTTTGCTCTCCAGGCATGCAAAGCACGTTTTCTCAGACTCAGCAACCACAAACAACAACAATTGTACACAAATAGCCTTTGTAGCTGGAAGCACAGTTAGAAGCAGCCAGCGAGCAATTGGTGTGACAGGGAAAGACAGAGACAAGTGCAATGGCTGCGGCTTGCCGTTCTCTCTTCTGCCTCCCACACGATGATGACAACAACAGCTTTCATTTTGGGCTACTTCGCATGCTGCGTGCGTATTTTAGCCATTGTCCGGTTAAAGCAGCAGCTGTCGGTTAGCGATCGCGCGTGGAAATGAGGTTAAGAGCAAATAAAACAAAAATTTCGCCGTCCCCAAGTAGAACCGAAATAATAATGATAACAATAATAATAATAATTAGCTACAGTCGCTGACACTTTTACTCATTACGCTTTATTTTATTATACATTATTATTACAGTTTTTTATTTTGCTTAGGAATTTAGATTTCTCTATGGAAAAAAAACTGTTTATAGCCATGAGGCAAACACGTCGCATCAATTAAGGGGTAGACAAGTACTGTTAGTTCTTGGCGCTACATTAAATATGCCAATTAACACACATTTCTGGAAATACTGTGAATTCTCACAAATATTCTGTATTTATCCTATTCGAAACTATATATTTATATATATATATACATATGTGTGTATTTGCACAGAGAATGAACACAATGACAGCATTGTGACCCAGAAACTGAATTATCTTCTTTGTTTTACAGTTTTTCTTTTCTTCTTTTAATTCTTCGCCGTTTTGCAAATATTCAAATCGGTTTTTAAGGTTGGGTTCATCTTCGTCACACTCAAGAAGAAGAACAAGAACAACAAAGATCAGGGCTGAGGCACGCATGAATGAGATTTTCACGCTCCGAAGGGCATGCGTGTGTGTGTGTGTGTGTGTGTGTGTATGGAAAGACCGGCTCCAAGCACAGCCAACCAAAAAAGAAGAAGCAGCAGCAGCAGAGGAAAAAAAACACAATCACGGGACTCCATAAAAATCAAAGTATGAATATGTTTAGCCTACTTTTCGAAAAACGAAACGAATGAGGAAAAAAATGAATAAATACAACAAACGTTGTATTTTGCTTTGAGCCAACTGCCAGCGGCTCATTGATCAGTCTGGGAATTTATTTTGAATCATCTTCAGCACGGTTTCTAAGCGCGCACGTTTCAGGCCCAAACAAATGGGATTGGCAAAAGATATGCCAGACGATATGGGTAAAGTGGGTATTAGCCAAAGTGTATACGGCCAAATCGTTAATACTGTTACGAGGTAAAGTCTATAAATTTCATTTTAAGCTAAGTGAAATAATATAAGAGAAAATATAAATTTAAATTTTAGCTGAATTAAATATAATAAAATAGTAATAAATAAAATAAAATTAATTTGTATCTGAACAAAATAGATAAAAATAAATTAATGTTTATCTGAATAAAAAAGAAAAATATAATTAATTTAATTTTTATTTGAATCTCTCTATCTATCTAAAATATAATTAAATAGCACCAAAATTTCATTTTCATCTGAAGAAAAATTAAATGAATTTATTTTTATCTAAATAAAAAATAAATAAATTTAATTTTTTTATTTAACATTTTTCATGTACGTTAACAACATTTTCAAAAACTCTCTCAATTTCAATTTATTATAATTATTTCTTTATCATATATCTTAATTTTAAACTCCTACATATTCCATATAAGGTAGATATTCCTACATATAGCCCTGCCTAAACAAAGGATCTAAGAAACTCTCCCAGACCTTTAGCTGCAACTCTTTCGAAGCACTTCCGCATTTGGCAATTGTTGTAAAATCTATTCATGGAAAAGCCATAAGTGCACGTTTTGGACGTGACGCGAGTTACAACAAAAAAAACTCAAAAAAACAACAACAACATCGAAATACAGGCAGCTAGTAAAAGTTATTCAAGCAAGGCAAATTCATTAAAAATTCGTTAAGACCGCCACTGAGCGAGCCAGCAAAAAGAAAGTCAAAGAAAGGTGATAATTTTAGCAAGTGATTGGCTGGCCACAGAAATAGGTCGTGTGTGGCTTGGCTATTCCACTCCAGCTGCAAATTCCTGACCGACTAGGCGACTGCAGCCAAACCCAAAACAAAATATTCACTTAATCTTTATTGGACCACCAAGGTGTTGGGTGAGATGACTCTCTGCAGCCAGAGCTGGGTTGGGCTGCACGCACGCACACACACACACACAGGCAAGTGTGTGCAGCTCAATATATACGTGTATGTGCACACACTGTCTAGATTTATATATATGCAGAGTTTTATGGCATACTGGTTTGCAGCGTCATAAGGAATACAGACACGACGACGACAGCGCCAACTGAGCTGAGAACAATGCCAAGTTCAATGCAAAGAGTCGCAGTCAGAGTCGGAGAGTCAACAGCAGCTGGAGAGCTTCAGTTGAGCTGAGACGATGCTTCCTTGTGGGCGCTTTATTGGCTGGTGTCGCTCTTTATACCCTGTACGAACGTAGGCAGCCGAATGGTGTGAGCAAAACTAATGAACGACTTGAAGCGACTCATGCAAGCGTGTGTGGCATTTTATAATGCATGCAAATAAATTGGGTATATTAAGAGCTCTTTACAGAGTAACTTTAAAGTGAATTTTAATAAATACAAAGCTTTGGTTTACTTATTTTGTTGAATGAATTTTGCAAAAGAGCTTAGAAGATTTCGATTATATTTAAAATTTTAAAAATAATATATAAATATATATATTTAATTTTTATTTATTTTATATAATTTATTAAAAAATAAATCAATAATAATTTATGATTTAAAATTCACAATTCTTATAGAGCTCATAATATTCCCAGTAAACATTTTAGTAAAATGCTAGTTATAGAGTATGCTCTAGTCGAGCAAATTAAAATGTTTAATAAATAAATAGAGCACAAATTATTATTATATAATTTTATTAGTACTCTAATTTTATTAATTATACAGAGCAGCTTGAGGTCGAGCAAACTGCATAGTGAAAAATACTCTGGAATTGGCTTTTTAGAGTTTTTATCGAGAGTTTCAAATTAAAGAAATTTTTTAATGAATATTTAATTTGAAACATTGTTACAGTGTATCTTTAAGTCGAGCAGTCTAAACCCAAAGGACTTTTCATTCATTTTTGTTGAATATAAATGTCTTGTAGTTCACATATTAACTAAGATTTTATAGAGATCGGATATAGATTTTATAGAAATTTTATAGAGATTTTATATAGAGACTTTGTATATAGATTTTATATATATATATATCTTATTTACAGACTTTTTAGCTATAACAATTTCTTTGGGCCAGCTGCGGAGCATCTTCAGGTCGAGCATTGAGGCTAAGATAACTCTTACTGTGATTTTTCTTTATTTTGTTGGCTTATTGGGGTCACTTACTTTGACAGAACTTCTACTTAAGCACCGGTATTCCATTTTAAAACTGTGTTTGTTTGTTTGTTTGTTGGTCTGCTGTACTTGGCAGCAGCTATGTTTCTTGTTAACGTTTTTCTTCTCCTTTTTTTTGGGGGTTTTTTTTTATGTTTTTTATGTATACAAATTTTATTTGCTTTCTGCACCGCACTTGATCGGAACACGTAACTGAGCGAGCGCACACGATTCAGGGCCAGGGCACAAAAGAATTTCAATTTCAAGCTCAGCCGTCTTTGGTCTCTGAGTAAGGAGGAGTGGAACAACGCGGCAATATATCTATATCTCTCTATATATATATGTATAGGTACACATATATATGTGTGTGAGTGTGTATGCGTGTGACCAAGCTAAAAGAAACCAAACCGAACAGCACGAGCGCTCACCTTGGACTGAGGTGCACAGGTAACGTTTACCATTCCTTAAGCACTTGGCTGTCGCTCGGCAGCTCTGCCGCTGTCGCTGTCGCCGATGCTGCTGCTGTCACTGCGACGACGCGACCGCGCCGCGACGCCGGCGCATTGCTCGTAACCTGTTGCCAACTCTGGAATCGGGGATGGGTCTTAACATTGGCCACGCTCTGGCCTGGGCTCTGCGGCGGCGGAAAACTGCAGCAACAAATGCGAATGACAAACACCTCAAAGGCCATCAATGGGGCTCGGACTAGTGGCTGCCACAAAGTGCGTGTATATATGTATATAAATATATATGTCTCTATATCATCTGTAGAAATCTGTCAACTCACAGTCTGCAGGGCTCATCAACTCAGGCGAAGCGTGTACATTTTATTATATAAATTATAAGTTAACTAAGCTAACAACAATATTTATTATTCAAATAACAATTATTAATTATTAAAATTATAAATATAAAATTTATATATATTATAATATTATAATTTATTATACATATATATTATAATATGTATATATTTTTAGATATATGAAAGCATAAATTAAATAAAATATTTATTTAAAGTAGAATAATAAATAATAAATTAATTAATATATATAGAGACGTTAATAGATATAGATTATAATATATATATATATATATATCTATTAACGTCTCTATATATATTAATTTATTTATTATTCTACTTCAAATAAATTTTAGCAGTAAAACTCTTGAAGTTATTAATAATGAATAAAAATAATAAATATTAATATTGATATTAGTTATTATTTAAAAAATATTCATTATTTTTATTTACTATTAATAACTTCAAGAGTTTAACTGCTAAAATACTGGAATACACTACAAATTAACCATATGCCTAAGCAAAACGAAGCTACATCTTTAGCTGCTTTAAAGCTAGATTGTAGTCAGGTCTGTCTGTAATTAGAGATAAACACAGGCCATTCGAGAGCAAGGCATATCAAAACTAAAGTCTATCAGATACAGTTTTACAGCTAAAACTTGAAAGGCAAATGGAAAATTCTTGAGATCCCATGCAGATCGAAAATACAGATAATTGCCTTGAGCGCAGAATGCAGAACTTCTGGCACTGGCTCACAGCTCACAAACTTGACTAAACAAAGTTAATTTTAAGCTTCAAGCGAGTATTATGCAGTCGCTGCAGCCCTATTAAAAAGTTAGCTTCAACTGCAACACAGCAAAAAGCTAAGTATATATTTAAATAAAATAGTTTTTGCTTTTAACAAAGTATGCGATGGAGGAGTAGTTGCCAAAATGTAAGTACAATTTATTTGAATCAATCGTTAAGGTTTTAGGATTTCAGGCAAACAAATAGTTTTGGAATACATTTTGGCAAAAAATTGAATAATTCGAGTCTAGCGGTTAGTACTGGCTTCATGGATGCAATTCTAGACGTATGAATATTCGGGCCACTAAAAACAAATGGCGCTAAAAAAGAAATCCTGGAACATAATATATGCGGTTGTTGGCGTTTTCGTCCTGCTTGTATTTCTATGTTGTTGTTGCGTCATCTTGATATTGTGCTGTCCATGTTTGGCCTGTTTGGGCTGCTGCCTGATCTGCTGTAAGAATCGCAATCAAGACGAAGAGGAGGGAGGCGGAAATCAGCAACAACAGGGTAATCAGCAGGGAAATCAACAAAAGCCGCCGCAGATGTTCAAAGGATTTGGCAAATGACCTCATCATTGTCGCCTTATTCAATTTTTTCCAATTCGAAATTTGTCGTGATAACCTTTCTTATTGATTCCAATTATAAATAGAACTATGTTTCCAATTTACTTCTGAACGGGCTTGCTCCTCATGTAATAGGGGTATTCCAGCTAACTGGGCGGCAAATAACAAATCGTGCTTTTACATTACAGTTACACACGTGTTGAATATACATATATTTCGAAATTGTGAGCGAAAAACTAAAATGGATACTCGCAGCTATAAACTCCTTATTATAGGTGGCATCATTTTTGGATTCGCCATTTGCGGCTGCTGCCTGCTCTTCATATGTTGCGTACCTTTCATCGCGCTCTGTGCCTGCTGCAGGATGCAAAATCAGGACTGTGACTGTGACTGTGATGACTGGCAATGAGCTATACGGAGGTTAACCAGTAAGAAATTGGGAATATTATTATGTTTTTCAAATTTGAATTTGAAGAAGTAACGGAAAAAGTTAGTTCATTGTCTTAGAGCCACGAAATTGGTGTGAGCTGAGTTTTCACCTGCATCAATGAAAATCGAAAGCATTGCGAAATGGCTGAGCCAGCGACTGCATTTAATTGATTTACAATTAATATTATTACATAATCGCATATTCTGTAAGCAGATGTCGCCACAGAGAGGGAGAGAGAGAGAGAGAGATGCTCGTTTATACTAAAGACGCTTTTCATTTTGGGAAAGTTGTCGTTGTCGCTGGCATTGCCAAAGCTATATTAGTTTCAATTTGTGATGGTTATTATCAAAAGATGGAGTAAAAAATTATATATATATATATATATATATATATATATATATATGCACACACACATCAGTTACAAAACTTTCAAAGTTGTGGTTGTGTTAGCATTTCTCTTTGGTAAATGCAAGAAATTTAAAGTCAATTGTCGTCGTTCGCCCGTTTGACCAGGCGTACGCGTATTATAAATAAAATAAAATTAATAGTAACAATTGAAACAATGAAAACATTGTCAAACTGAAACATGAGTGGTCGTTACATGTTACTCGTCTGCCTATCTGTCCACACACAGGTGACATCGACATCTGTCACGATCAAACAGTGGAGCAAATTGCTGCAGTTCTTAAGCATAGCAATTTCTGTATATTCCATATGAAAAAACATTTTAAAAATTCTTGAATGCTTATCAATTATCATTTATTTTAAATGAACTGCAAATGCTTACTCAATTCAATTAGTTTTTAAACAGTTTTCCTATGATTGCCCCACTGTGGCGTTGGTTCGTTGTTTGGTCACAATTTCCAGCGAAAGTAACTGAACGAGTTCCAATGCCAATTGTGCGTTACTTTTATTTTACTCTTTTTCATTTGTGCTTTAACAAGTTTAACATTAACTGTCGTAATAGTTTGCCAAAAAGAAATGGAAACTCTTAAAGTTGCGTATAGAATTTGAGATATAGAGAAAGTCGTTTAGCTCTAGTCGACATCACAATTGTGTACTATGCACAAAGTTTGCCTTGAAGTTTGATAATAACTAAATTCTTTAGTCTAAAAATGTTTTGAAATTCACGTAGAGCATAAAATTTTGTTGCAGTTTTTGAATACGTTTGGTTGATGTTCGTTTTACGCGCGCCCAATGCATGTTGCTTTAGCGTTATCGATTACAACACAATACAACCGTGCGTACACAAACAACTGTTGACCAACACTGCAGCCAGTGACCGTGTGTGTGTGTGAGAGATTGAAGACAATGGCTGCGGCTGTCGACGGTGTGGTTCCTACCCTTGCAAGTAAATATACAACCAATAATATCCATTAAATTCAATAACATATGCTAGCCACATAAGTCCGCCATGGAATACAACAGTTTGCGCCAGTTGGCGCCGCCTTCAGCGCACATGTAGAACGCATTTCGTCAGGCCACCCTAACCGCGTGTATACATATGTATGTGTTGGTTACTAATTTTTTTCTTTCTCCGCCTCTTACAGTTCGCTCTAGCGTGGCTGTTGAGCTGTGGTCGTCAGCTGGTGCAAAGCAGCCATACGAACACAAGCCCAATTTGCCGCGAGAGGAGACGAAAAGTTCGCGTTCGATCTGCTTTAGTCCGGATGGTCGTTACTTTGCATACTCGAATGGTGCCGAGGTGAAGGTGTTACACGTGCCAATTTCCAACACTGGCGACGTTGATTGCTGGCCGGTACAATGCACGCTGCCGCGACCAAAGGCCTTCTATCTCAAGTTCTCACCACGCGGCAATTATCTGTGCACCTGGGAGCATTATGCCATTACGAAGGATCGGCCCGAGGGTGCTGCGAATTTGCTTGTTTACGATATTGCCACTGGCAACGAGGTGTTTGCCATTGTTCAAAAAAATCAAACGGATTGGCAGCCGTCGTGGTCATCGGATGAATCGATCTTCGCATTGGTCGTAGGTGGTGAGGCACTGTTCTATGACCTGGCAAATGGTCCGACTGAAGGATTTGCCAGTACATCGCGGAAAATTGGTAGCAGTCGTGGCGGTATGTTATCTCTCGGGCCGGGCAATAGCCCGCCGTTCTTGGCATTTTATACACCGGGTTCCAAGGGAGCACCATCCATGTGCAAGCTCTACAAGTATCCAGCTTTGGGCCAGAACCAAACTGTTGCCTGCAAGAGCTTCTTTCAAGCGGATCGCGTCGAGATGTTGTGGAACAAGCGAGGCAGTGGCCTCTTACTCCTAACGAGCACGGAAGTGGACAAGAGTGGTGCTTCCTACTATGGAAATCAAGCGGTGCATTTCATGGCCACCAAGGGCGATACGTGCTCTGTGCCATTGTCCAAGGAGGGACCCGTCCACAGCGTCAAATGGAGTCCCAAGGCCAATGAATTCGTTGTCGTCTATGGCTTCATGCCATCCAAGGCAGCACTCTATAATCTGAAGTGTGACGTTATCTTTGACTTTGGAGAGGGACCTCGCAACTGCGCCTACTTCAATCCATTCGGCAATCTTATTGTGCTCGCTGGCTTTGGAAATCTGCCCGGCGCCGTTGAAGTGTGGGACGTTAGCAAGAAGGAGAGGATCGCCAACATTAAGTGTGCGGATACCACACACTTTGAATGGCATCCGAATGGCGAGTGGTTCGTCACGGCGACAACGGCCCCTCGTCTGCGCATTAGCAACGGGTAAGTTACTTACTTCTGATTAGAGAACTCATTGAACTAGCTATTTCGTTTCGTGGTATTTGTGACAGATTCAAGGTGTATCATTATTCGGGCGCATTGCTGCATGAGACATTGTGGCCACAAGGGCAGGAATTGCTTGGGATTGAGTGGCAGCAGTATGCGGATAACACGTTTGCCGAGCCAAAAATCACGAAGGCCAAACATGAGGGCATCAAGTCCAGTCAGCCGGAGGCCAGCAAGAAGGCCTACACACCGCCCCATTTGCGTTTGCTTAAAGAGGGAAAGAATCCGGAAAAGTATTTGCCGCAGCCGACGGTGCCGGGACTACCAGGAGCAGCACCAGGTAATAGCAGCAGGAAAATTTGGCATAGACAATATGACTTGGATAATCCGATAATGCGACGATGCCAGGGCTCCGGCGAGCAACAACAGGGCAACCAGGGCCAGCTGGTAACGAGCGTGGTCAACAGCGGCCATGGCAGCTCAAGTGCCAGCTCGACGCGACCAAATCGACGCTACCGACCCTACCAGCATAAGCGCTACTAAAATTATAAAGATTCATCATTCCATTCCACTCATACAATAACCAAAATGCATATTGTGTAGGATATTAGAGAACGTGGCTGTAAGTAAAAAACGTACATTGCCTACCAACAATTTCAATGGTTATTTAGAAGCCAAACTAAATATTGAACCTATTTTCTATATACTCTCGATAAGGGGCATTCAGACAAACCTAATATTAACTATTTAGCATTATAATTTACAAGATTTCAATACTTCCAAGGCGAAAAGCTACACATTTTACTCTTGCTTTTTGTTTTTTTTCCTTTGTCTCTCGCTGAAAGCTTTTGAGTGTTGTCCGATAATATATATATTATTCTTGGTATTATAATGATGAATATATATCATAGGAGAAGAACATGCAGAACATCAGACTATTTTCTGACTACTTGTTATATCCATTTGCCTCAGCTAAAAGTCTGTATCCTATTCTTTTCAGGTGTTGGCAAAAATAAGAAAAGGAATACCAACGGCAGCAAAGCAAAGGGCAATAATAACATCAACAACAAGCGTGAAGCTGGCGATGGGACACCGTCGGATGCGGCTGCAACTGCGGTGGCGCCCATTGAGGGTCTGGACCAGCAGCAGCAACAGGAGATTGCAACAGGTTCAGCTGCAAATATTGGTGAATCGCCGCGCAGACCAACGCAGCAGAAGCAGCGTCCGCTGCCCAGGCAGCAACAGCAATACCAACAGCAGCAGCAGCAGCAGCAAGAGCAGCAAAACACGGTTGAGCTTGGTACACCACGTCATTATCATGCTAATGGCAATGTTCCGCAGAACAACAATGCCAACAATAACAACAATAGCGACAAGGATCGCAAAATACGTAGTGTGGCCAAAAAGTTATCGGACATTAAGAAGCTCAAGTCGCGACAAAGTCAAGGCGAAACTCTGGAATTGAATCAGTTAAACAAAATTAAAATGGAGGCAAGGTATTTGGAGGAGCTCAAGGCGCTCAAATTGTCCGTCTAATTACATGCCATCAACTGTTAAATGTGTGATACAACAACAACAACTACAATAACAACAACAACAAAATACAAAGCAAAACAACAAAAAAAGAATAATAAGAGATTGAAGAAGTTTAAATGCACCAAATCAAGCAACAACAAGCCTAACAGTCAAAGTTTTGGTTCTTCAGGGCCCCACAAACCCCCCATTATGTACTTTCGAGCTTCCTGTATTTGATTTAAAAATAATGAAATGTTAGTGCTGTTTCCTTTACGTGCGCAAATTTTTCAAAGTTTAACAAAACAAAAAAAAAACTTAAAAAACATTTTTCTACTATTGTGATTTTTGAATATATATTTTGGCAACCACTACAATAGCAATAAACTCATGTATGTACCAAATTGTGCTACAAAGTAATAAACAGTTTCCAGATAAAACAAAAACAAACCCTAATATGAATTTTTATGTTTCCCAATTGGATTTCTTTTTAATGAACTCTTCTCGTCCGTCTTCCTTAACGGCCACATAGTAGCCAAGATTCTCGTACTTGTGACGCATATAAGCTATATAGCCGAAAACACCTGCTATTGCCGTCAGTCCAATGCCCATTATAATTTTATTCTATAAAAATAAGGTAAAAATTGTTTCAGTGTCCGGCGTAAACATCATAATAATGGGCATACCGGTTTCGTATAGAGCTCAAAGTTAATTAGTCTGAAAACGCTTGTGCTGCGAATGGAGCGTATTCCCTCACCGGGCGGTTTTGTTTGTTTCTCACTCATAGTATTTAATTTATAGATCAGCCTCAATTTCCACAATTTTAGAGCACATTGCACAATTTCAGTAACAAGAGAATACTCGTGCGATGACTATCGATAGGCGCAGCGCCCACGATTAATATTGAATCATTGGTAATATGGTGAGTTTATATTTGAATTAATTTGCAACCATTTGCCATTTGCAAGTTATCGATATATTTCTAAGATTTATGGCAAAATTAATATATTCTATTGTTAATATATAATCTTTAATCAGTCTGAATCTATTCTAGAATACCCGATTATGGGTATCTTATTGTAAGCCTGTTATTAGGGCATACTCCTAATTTTGACGAATATAATTGTATATTAAACAGCAAATTATTTTTCCCAATTAGATGTCTTCTTTAGGAACTCTGTGTGGCCATCTTCCTTCAGAGCCAGATAATAGCCAAGTTGCTCATATTTGTGACGTACATAAGTGGTATAACCTATTATTCCAAGAGCTGTGGCAAGCCCCAAGCCCAGTAAGACTTTATTCTATAAGACAAAATTATTTAATTATGATTACAGCGCATCTTTGAATTTGTCACTTACTTGTGGTGTGTTCAGCTCAGAATTTATAAATTTTAAGACACTAGTGGTGCTCGCAGAACCTATGTTCTTTGGCGGACTTTTGATTTCTTTCTTGCTCATGATAACTTAAACTTGATAATTTCACTTAGAATAATAAAAACTGTCATAGAAGTATTTGAAGTATTATGCCCAGCCGAACTTACAATTCAAACAGAGCTGTCTGTGTGTTGTTATCGATAACTTAACATTTCGAATTCGCGAAGTCAACATACATATAGCTATAGATTTTATCCGAAGAAAAGTATCTATTATGGATTTAAAGCCAACTGTTGATTTTTCGTTTTATTGCGATCAAAAAAAAAAAAATAAATAAATAAATGAATTCAATAGACATCGGAATAAATTTCAGTGTTTGCATCCAAGTGAACAAGTGTACATATCTCAATGTACAGCATTGATAAGGTGTTTGCAATTGATTTGAAGATGTTTGTCGGTCTCTTAACATAAAAGAACATAAATTTAAAATAAAGTCTAGAGAATTTACAATTAACTGACCAGTTGTTTGCTATGTACAAGAGAAAATTGTATTCCCAATGTTTTTTTTACTCGAAATCAAATTGATAGCCGCGATCTACGAAACTCAGGCCGCGTTCAGAGCTAACGGGAAAGGCGTCCATGAACATGATGTAGTCCTTGTACTCAGCTGAATGCTTAAGATCCTGTAATGCAGGGCAATTAAATAAAGAGAGTATGCATAATCGACAAAGCAACCACCTTGATATCAACATGGTCCTCAAAGCCACAGAGCACATAATATATCAGCAGTGGTCGTGTGCGCATAAATCTATTATTTTGTTTGTTTGGTTCGCGCTTCTTCAAAATGTTGAGCGCTCGCTGTAGGAAGTTGGGCGTCAGTTCGCGGCAGTAGGATACATCAAGATGATGCAGATGTGGACACAAGTCAACGAACTTCAGCAGCACATCATCACACAAATATGTCCAATTGCGCAGGCACAGCAATTGCAGGTTGGTCATGCAGGTGTAGCGCTCCAGGAAGTCCACGGCGTGGGTCCAGCTGCAAATGGCTAAGCGCTGCAGCTTGCGATGAGACCAAATAGACAAGTTGGCATCCCAGCCGGGCTCCAAAGGCATGTAATAACCATCGACGGCGACACCTATAATATCCGGTGCCTTGCGCTCCATGATCTCATAGAACTCGTGCACTTCACGTATCTTATGATCGTAGCTGTCCACACTCGTCAATGGTGGTATACAGAACTCGGTGTCGAGCAGTACGATCAGTTGCTTCAGTGCTGGCAGCTTCAGCACCTCGGCTATCACCGTCTTCAATGTGGCCAGATTGAGCTTCAAGATTGCGAGATTGTTGAGGTAGGCGACGCAATTGTGAAGGCGGAGTTTGCTTATAACATCGTACATGCGAATGTCCAGCACTTGCAGATTGGGCAATTGACTGTGGGTGAAATAAATAATTAAATATATTGATATGTGCATTCATAATGCTGCCACTCACCTGCAGATCTCATCTAGATATTCCTGCTGCAGTTCGTATGCCTTGTGCTGATCCTCGTATAAATGTAGCTCCTGCAGATGCCGAAAGTTGGATAGATAACGTCCCTGAATTGGCGTGGTTAGACGCAGACGCAACAGATTCGGCATCATTTTGGCCATTTTGCATATGCTACGATCGGATGGATAACAATCCACATCTTCTGGGTCATAATAGAAGCTGGTCAAATTGGGCAGCACATAGATTTGCATTTCGTCCAGGTCTTTGAGTAGAGTGCACAAACAGCTCGAGACTGTCAAGTGACGTATGAAGGGACGCATTTGTTTGATAAAATAGCACAGATCATCATAATTTGGCAGTAATTCGCGCCACTTTTCCATATCGAGCTGGTCGTAGGTGTGAGAGCCGCGCCAGCGATTCAGACATATCCATTGGAAGCGTTGGCAAACTCGGGCGAAGGCTACCTCACTGCGTAGATCTTGCAGACGCTCGAATATACATTCAAGGCAATCATTGTTCAATTTAAATATTTCCGGCGTTCGTTCGCTTGGCGCTGGGGGCGTGGCATTTGCAATTGACGGCTGATCGGCCATGACTGTAAATTTGGAATTTAGTACACGTTGAATATTATTGAAATATTGACACATACCCTAATAAAGCTTTTTGCTTTAACAGCTTACTATTTGAACGACAGTGTTCTTTTCCCTATGTGTTCTAATACTAGAAAACAAAGTTTATAAAAATTCGCTTCATAACAAACAAAATGTAACACAGCTGTTCTAAAGCAGTGTTGATAAATAGAGCTGTGAAGATTCGTTCCGAGTGATTGAAATCGAACTGGTGAGGAACAGTGAACTATAAATTAGTTTGTATTAGAAGTTTATGAATTATAGAATGTGCCGAATGTTTTGAAAAGGTATTAGATATTTTTTAAATAAATTTAATTATGCTCCAAAAATAATACAATTTAAGAAAATTTTCAAATGAAACTAATATGTAATATTTTCTAAATTGTGTATTTAACAGCACTATTTTACTAGTGCTGTACAGCTCCAAGTCGTATGACAGATAAGTTATCGAGTGTGTAAAACTTATCGAAACAACACGTGTGTGTGCGTTGACCAATTTCATGCCTTTAATGTGACTGCAGCAAGTAAGACGTTGCTTAAATTTTGTGTGAAATAAAAAAAGTAATATTAAAAGTGTCACCTAAATGGCTGAGCTACAGCAATTGACGGATGCCATTGTGCATGAATATCTAAAAACCAAAGATAAGAATTTAGCTCGAGTGTTTGGGCAGAAAATTAAAGTAGTAAGTTCTTGCGGCTTTTTATTTTTTCTTTTTTTATATTTCCAATGCCATTTGTATGCATTTGCGCACGAGGCAGTGACAGGCAGTCGGCAACTCTAAAAAATATTCACTCGGCAAACTGCAAATTCCTGCTCTGACCCGGCATATGCCGCATTTGAATGTTTTCACAGCGCCATGCTGAAAACACGTGCTCCCCTAACCCAACGTGTTTTGTTTAATGGTTTAATTTTATGCATTTATAGCAAAATGTTGTTAAGAATGCACCAAATCTGGCAGAAATCTTGGCTTTTTATCAAAGCAAATCGCCACAAAATATTACAACCGTGAAAAAGGATAACTCAGACAGCGACGACAGCGATGATAGCGACGAAGATGAAGATGAGTTGCAGGCGAAGATACCATTTACAAATGGTAATAGCAAAGGCATCATGCCTAAAAATGATTCGTCTTCGAGCGAGGACGATTCTTCGGACGATGAGGAGCCTGTCCAGAAATCAGCAGTGAAGGCATTACCAGTAAAGGCATCAGCAGTGAAGGCATCACCAGTGAAGGCATCGCCAGTAAAGAAAGCGGCTGAATCGTCCAGCGAGGACAGCTCCGATGAGGAGCCAGCTAAGGAGCCAGTTAAAAAAGCAGCCGCAGCTAAGCAAGCTGGGGTGGAGGCCGCTGGACTCAAACCTAAATATACCAGTAGCGAGGGTAGCGATTCTGATTCGGATGACGATGAGCAGCAGAAGAAGCCTGCAGTTGCTGGAAAGGCTCCAGCCAAAAAGGCTGAATCATCTTCAAGCAGCGAGGAGTCCTCTGATGAGGAGCCAACTAAGGCCGCTAAACCAGCTGCAAAGCCTACTCCAAAGAAGGCAGACTCATCCAGCAGCGATGAAGATAGCTCCTCTGATGAGGAGCCAACTAAAGCTGCTAAGCCAGCAGCTAAGCCAGTAGCTAAGCCAGCAACTAAGCCATCAGCTAAGCCAGCAGCTAAGCCAGCAGCTAAGAAAGCAGCGTCTGATAGTAGCGATAGCGATTCGGATGAGGAGCCGGCGGCTAAGCCAACCCCAGCCAAGAAGGCAGCTGCCTCCAGCAGCGATGATTCCTCTGATGATGAGAAACCGGCTCAGAAGACAACACCCGTCAAGGCCGCGAAGCCTGCAGTGACGCCTGCCAAAAAGCCAGCTGATTCTGAGGACTCATCCGAGGATAGCAGCTCTGATGAAGAAACCGCTGCAGTCAAGCCAGTTGTCAAGAAGGCAGCTGCACCGGCCAAGAAGGCAGAATCGTCATCCGAGGAAGATTCCGATGAGGAAGAGGCTGCCAAACCAGCAGCCAAGCCAGCTGCCAAGGCTGCAGCTAAGCCAGCAGCTAAAAAGGACAGCTCCGATAGCTCTTCCTCCGATGAGGATGAGCCGCCAGCTAAGAAAAAGCCGGCACCCGCCAAGAAGCAAGAGAGTAGCGATAGCGACAGCAGCGAGGAATCTGGCGAGGTGAAGCCCAAGAAGCAAGCAGAACCAGCGACCAATGGAGCTGGAAAGAAGCGCAAGTTCAACGACGATGCTGGCGAGGCTGACGAAGCGACGCCCAACAAAAAATACAGTAACTTTGTAAAGACAGGCGAACAGCAGGTGAGTTGGCTACAAATTAAATGTACGATTGGGAAATATATATAGATTAGCTAAATTAGTTAAATGCAGAAGTTATTTTTTAAAGAATATTGACAATTTTTTAAGAATTATTTAAATCGGGAAAGTTGTTTATATGAATGAACCCAGAAGTCCTTAGAATGGAAAGTGTATTATAAAAGAAGTCCGTAAATCGGGGAAATTGTTTATATATGAAGTCAGACATCCTTAAACAAGAATATCTATATATATGAAGTCATAATAGGTCCTTATATATGAATTTCAACTATTTTCTAACATCCTATTCAATCCTTTTTCCTCTTGATATAGTTCAAATCTATATAGTTTACCTAAAAACCTTACATATGTATTTACTACATCCTCAGTTATTACCAAATATAATAAACTTATTTAACAAACACACAACAGCAGTATAATGGCTTCGCCTCCACGCCCAACAATACAAACAATAACAACAACAGCAACAAACAGTTGAACAACAGCAGTGGCGGACGTCGTAGGTCGCCTTTCCGACGTGTTCGCACCGAGGAGGTGCTGGTAGATTCGCGTGTTCAGGACATGTCCTTTGAGGCAAAGGTGAGTGCCACAAATGCATTTGAGTGTGGCGCGCTGTCTGTGTGTGTTCCAGTGTTTATGTGTGGGGGTAGGGGAGAAGACAGTTAGACTTTTGGTTGGGGAGCAGCATCAGAAGGGGTTACACACAAATTAGCAAAAGCGCCTTTCGAACTCTCAGATCTCAATCATTTGTGGCATTCGCCTGTTGCTGTAATCTAAATATGTTTTTGCCATTTCCCAAGAAGCTTGGCTAATTTGTGTTTAACCATTTTTGTGTTGCTTTATTCTAGGATAACGGTGGCTTCAAGAAGTTTAATAATGGACGCGGACGCGGCGGCTCCGGCTTTTCCGGCCCTCCGGATCGTAAGAAATGGGACAACAATAATGAAAATGGCGAGGAAGGCGACTTCGGCGGAGATCGCAAGAGCTTTGGCGGCTTTGAGCGCAAGTCTTATGATGGACAGCGCGGCGGTGGTGGCCGTGGCGGTGGATTCGGCCGCGGTGGCGGAGGTGGTTCCAATCGTGGCGGTGGCGATCGCGGTGGTCGTGGCGGCTACGGCCGTGGTGGTGGTGGTGATCGTGGCGGACGCGGCGGCTTCAGCCGTGGAGGTGGTGGCGGCTTCGGCCGTGGAGGCGGTGGTGGCGGCGGCGGCGGCGGCTTTGGCCGTGGCGGCGGAGACCGTGGAGGACGCGGTGGATTCGGACGTGGCGGCGGAGGATTTGGCAACAAATCCTTCGATTCGGCGTCAAAACAAAACAAGAAGATAACTTTCGATAATTAAATCCATAAGATAGGTTTAGACAGATATGAAAATACACAACGCCAGGAATCAAAGGGAAATATTGTGGAAAATCGTTCCATAAGCTTTCGACAATATTTCAATTTGATTTCTGGCTACTTTATATTGTAATCAAATAGACACAACCACATGCACACACCCATACACATGCGCGCAACACACACACAGACACACAAAACAAAACAAAACAAAACACAAAATATGTTGTATACAATATATTGTAATAAACATTTTTTGTACAAAATTTATATTAACAAACAAAAATATAGAAAAACGCTGCCGGTTCTTGGGGAGAGCGCGCCAACAAGGATCTGAAATTCACACGCGGAAAATCCTTCAAGCACGAGAAGACTAAAAAGAAGCGCGGCAGCTACCGCGGCGGTCAGATCGACACGGGCGTCAATTCAATCAAATTTGACTAGATTTATGTTAGCATATAACATATATAACTATTATTTTAATACAATATATATACATATATAATATATATGTATATATATATGAAAATATATATATATATATACTTTATATACCTTAAACATTTAGTTGTAAAAACAGAGCCCATCAGAACATCCATTTAAATTATCAAGTTTGAAATATTCTGTAAACTTTCGTTAGTATTTGCACTATGACTATCTATGAACCAACGTTCACTAAACCTATATAAAATGTTAAATGTTCCACTTGAATTTGTAAAGCAAAGTGTTATTTTACTTTGTAAATTTGATATAGAATTTTGTTTGGTTTACTGAACGTGCGTGCATAGGAAACTTTAATTAAAACTAAGTTAATCGTACAGGCCATGCGCATGTATTTGTTAAGCAACTACAGCCACAACAATTAACTATGAAACAATTTAGTTATGGCCGAACGTAAATTCATCTCTGCTGCTACCAATCCGAGATCCAACTGATGCATCCAATGAATATAAGAAACGAGCCACATAAAGAAAGGACGTGGAGGATTTTCGATTTGACGTATGGCAACATCCTGCTAATCGGTTCATACAGATCGCGTCTTGTGGTCTGCACGTGTGCGAAGTCGACGTCTGAAGATAGATAAGCAGCCATCTGTAATGCAAAGAGATAATAAATTGTTAAATTGAAAATTGAAATATATAAGTAAGAGAGTCCTCACATCATAGCTGCTGGCATCTAAGTATTCAGTATCCTCGTCGTCTAAGCATCCATCTTCCTCGCAATACAACACTTCGAATAAGTCACGCATAATGTTCGTCTGGGTTGCAGTCGACTTGTAACGTCGCAAGGTGCGTGAACGGAGCGAAGCCATAGTATAAAACTATTGTAAATAAATAAAAAAAGAATATAAAATAAAAATATGATGCGTATGACTGTTCTGATCATACTAAACAAAATCCATGTTTCAATCTAACAGGGCCACAGAGAAGGGGACTTGGCCTGCTGTGAGTTTTCTGTAAGAAAAGAGTCCAGCTCGAAAGGATTGCCATATCATATAGGGTTACAAGATCTTGACAAATAGTTAGATATAGTAATAATCAGCTTTGCAATCCAGAGAGATAATCAATTTTGAATTTATATATTTTTATTTAAGTGAATTTCTATTTTGTGTTTATGTAACTTCGCTTCGTCTTTTGTATATTCATATTGTTCACATTTAGTATTTAAATGGTATTGTCAAATAGTTGTGTTTAGTGTATGCGTACCTCAGATATCTATATATATACACAATAATTTGTATATATAGCAATAGTAACTACATTTAAACTTTATTGCGTTTGGCTGTGACAACAAAGCTGAGTAAAATCATTTGATTTCGAAATCATATTTATAATTAAATAATCACAATTGGTTTTAAAAATTTACTTTATATAATTTAAAACGTATTTCATAATTCGAGTTACATTATATGTTTTATGTATGTATGTGAGATTTTATTATTATGGTAATCAGCATATCAATTTACAACATCATTCGGCATTTGGTTGGTTGTTCGAGGCGATTAAAATACAGCAGAGATTTGATATAACATTTAACTACGTATGTAGCGTTTAACTAGGAAGGTGCGTATGTTAAAAATAGTTCAACAAAATACATATAAATTCCCCTTTTTTTCATATTTATATACATATATATAAATGTAATATATATGTGAGTTAGTGGTTTAAATGAGATTCCTGTCGTTTTCTATTTTGCATTCGTATCCCTTAGTCGCACATGTAGGGATAGTTTACGTCGCGCAGCGGCACAAATGTCTCCTTGATAGATTGCGGGGATGACCAGCGCAGTATATAGTGGGGTCCGCCAGCTTTGTCATTGGTGCCCGACATGCGGCCACCGCCAAATGGCTGCTGGCCCACCACGGAGCCAGTGGACTTGTCATTGATATAGAAATTGCCAGCTGCCATCTTAAACTCTTCCAGAGCACAGTTGATAAAGTCTCTGCAAAATTGAATTAGATTTGTATATGAATGAGGAATACTTCAGTTAGTTGAGCTCTCAGCACTTACTCATCCTGTCCGAAAACGGCGCCTGTCAGCGCAAACGGTGTTGAGGTGTGCACCAGTTTCATGGTCTCCATTAAATCTGCATTCTTGTATACATAAATGGTAATCACGGGTCCAAAGATCTCCTCAGTCATAATCCGATCCTTGGGATCTTTGGTTTGTACTATTGTTGGATTGATGAAGTAACCCTTGTCATCACAATAGGTACCGCCGGCAAGGATCTCTAGATTCGAGCTCTTCTTGGCATGCTCAATGTAGCCAGTAATGCGTTTAAATGCTTTGTCATCGATGACAGCCGATGTGAACGTGGCCATGTCCTGTACGTCATCGATTTTCAGTTTCTGTATCTCGCACAGAAGTCCTGCTTTGATCTGTAGATAGATATGGATATTATACTCTATTGTAATAACTACATGGCAGTGCTTACCTGTGGCCATAACGACTCTGGCACATACATGCGAGAGCATGCTGAACACTTCTGACCACTGTACTCGAAGGCCGAACGAATGGTGGATGTCACCACAGATAAGACATCTGCTGACTCGTGCACGAAGTGGAAGTTTTTGCCACCACATTCGCCAATGAGGCGCGGAAAGTTAACATATTTAGAGAGATTGTCGCCCACCTGCTTCCACAAACGCTGGAATGTGCTGTGCATTGAGCCGGAGACAATTATGAAAATCAATAAAGTGAAGAGTACACAAAAAACTAGAGCTAACTTACGGCACTGAGCCGGTGAAATTGATGCCCGACAAGTGGGGTGAGGCGGTAATCGTGTCGCCGAACACGGGCCCATCCGCAGGCACAAAGTTGACCACGCCATCGGGCACGCCAGCTTCGCGCATAATGTTGAAAATGCGCCAATTGGATAGGATGGCCGTGTCCGAAGGCTTCCACAGCACCGCGTTGCCCTACAGCAAACCAAAAATAGAAAGCTAGACGACAGCTACTAGCTACATTATACAGGTAAATACCATCATTGCGGGCGTGTAGGCCAAATTGCCGCCAATGGCGGTAAAGTTGAATGGACTGACAGCGGCGATGAAGCCATCAATGCCACGATAGCGCAGCGAGTTCTTTGTCACCTTTATGTTCTCGCTGATGGGCTCATACTTGACGCACTCCTTGAGGAAATAGGCGTGAATGCTATGTATTGGAAAACAAAGAACATTTAATCAATATATATATATATATATATATATATATATATATATATATCATATAAGCTGTATACTTACCGTATGAAGTCAATTAGTTCAGCTGCCGCATCGATTTCTGCTTGTATCACCGTCTTGGCCTGACCCAGCATAGTGGCTGCGTTCAACTCCTGGCGGTATTTACCAGCCATCAGGTCAGCGGCACGCTCCCAAATAGCTAAGCGATCAGCAAGTGGAACTCGATCCCATTTGACCTGTGTTTCCACAGCCGTTTTGATTGCCAGCTCCAACAGTTTCTTATCGGCATAGTAGAAAGAAGCCAGCTGGTGGGCGTGGTTGTGCGGCATCACCTGAAACATCACCTTGTCCGTCTTGTATTCCTTACCGCCGATGACAATTGGCACTTCAGTACATGATGACGCCGTTTTTATCAATGCCTTCTCCAATTCCTTGCGCTCCTGTGAGCCCCTCTTATAGGCCAAAATAGGCTCATTGACAACGCTGAAATCCTTCAGCTTTGGTTGCGTGACGACGCTGCCAAGGGCGCGAATATGGCTGTAGGCAAACACAAAGATTAGTCTTAAGAAGGCCAATTGAGATGCTTTGATGGTTACCTTTGGGCGGAGCTGACAACCGGATTACGCATTAATCGCAACATCTTCAAGCTGGGAATGGTTCAGGTGAGTGTGTGTGGTGTGGGGCCAATCTCGATTAGGTGTTGTTATGTAAATATTTGAGTTTCGTTGCCCTGTGAGATAACGAGAGAAACACATACAAGCACAATATTTTATTAATGCCATTTATAGAACACAGCACGGCGGTGTTTATCAGCAACCTTGGCCGTTCATTGGGGGTCTGACATTAGTGCCAGCCGGCGAAACGTAATGTCAATTCAGTTGATAAGCAGCCAAACACGAGACACACCCACTTATAATGTTACAGATAATAATAAAGACGAAAATACACTACAATTTAACTATATATGTATTTACGATTTTAAGTCTCGTGCGAAGTAAATGCCAACTGGGCAAGTGTTGTGTAAATGTTCGAGAGAATCTATCGAAGCTCTTTTAATGCGCACAAACACTCACGCACACACTCATGCGCATAGCATACGAATACACACATGCACACGCACACAAAGGTAGCGGCAAATTTTGACAAACATCAGCTGTTTTTTCAGCTCTTCGGCTGTGGAAATTTCCGATTGGCAAAACTTATGTATTGAAGGAGGGTTGGAGAATGCGGGTATGCGACAATAGTTTTTGTTGTTGTCTCTTAGCCTAATACGCCAAGGAATAAACGAACGTGTTTAACAGAAAAGAGCAGGAGAGTAACAGTAAGAGGAAGAGGGAGGAGAGCTTATAAAATCAACCCCGGTATTGTCTATAAAAATGTAAAGACAGCAGTTTTAAATGCCTTTGTTTGCTCATATGCTTAAGTATGTACATATGTATGCATGCATGCATAAATTCTTAACGTATTTGAGGCTAATTGATTTTTACCAAGAAGCTGGCGGCTACTTAAGTACATGCATATACACGTACATATGTATATATATACATATATACATATATACATATATACATATTTATGCATATGTATGCACTGTCACAATTGGTCACGAGTTTTTGAGGCCAAGTAAAACATGCGCACAAGTGTAACGATACTCAAATGCAAGTCAGATATACACATAGTCACAGTAGACAACCCACATACACACACACACACTCGCACGCTATACTATATATTAATTCGAATGCATTTGTTTTGTTGTATGTGCCTCCATTACGCAATGTTATGTTTTTGCACATTCACTTTTTTTTGCGAATGAACTCATTAATATTTGGCACTCAGCTTTTACTTTTCCATTAGTTTATGTTATTTTAATAGTCTAGTTTACAATTTTAGACTGCCAATTATCGCTTACTTTGTGGGCTTTCGCGAACGTAGTGAACAAAAGGCACACGAAGTCTTTGTATTTGTTTGGGCTTTATTAGACTACCTATGTATCCATCCGTTAGAACAATGTGCATGTGTTGGTGTGTTTTTTAAATTTTATATCTACGCACAGCTGATAGCTATCGATAGTTTTATATTTGAATATTCGAGAGAATTAATAAGAATATTGTTATTATTTTTTGATATTTTAGCTCAAATAATTTTTAAAATTATTTTTTGTTGACATTTTTTAATAAATGACAATAAATACAAAGTAGCCGATAAATCGCTGCGATAGTTAACCATTGTGCAGCACTGTCATTTGTTATCGGCTTGTACGTTGGGCGGCAAAAAATATTCCGTTTGAATGCTTGCTTTGAATTTCGAGTTTCCATAAGTAAATTAAATAATATAAAGGCAAAACGATTTCTTAGTTTTTTTTTTCTCTATAAAATCAAGAATTTAATACTACAACACAATCAACTAAAGTACTTAATCAATATGTACACATTGTGACTAATTAACTTAATGATTTGATCAGTGCTTTTTGTTCTAGCCATAATAGCCACCTCCGCCAGCACTTGCGCTGGCGAATCCTCCACTGCTGCTGCTGGCAAACGCTGTATCTATAATAGAAAACAAGTCCAAAACACTAATACATGTATATAATGCGTTCGCTGATCCGTCCTGCTGAGCTCTACTTACTCGTGCCTCCATAAGGATAACCATAACCATAGCTGGGATAGCCATAACCAGGATAACCATATGCTCCACCTCCGCCACCGGCTCCACCGCCATAGCCATAACCAGGGTATGGGTATCCATAGCCGGGATACGAATAGTATGGCGGATAGCCATATCCATATCCATATCCATAGCCATTGCCATAAGTGCCACCTCCATAACCCGAGCCTGCCGCAGCACCTCCTGCGCCATAGTACGGAAATCCACTGTATTGAGAGCAAACCAGTTGGCACTGCAACAACACAACTGCCAAAGCCACGTATAGCCAAAAACTGCGATTGCCGGCTTTTTGTTGGTACGACATATTTGCGAAAACTTATTTCTCGTGCTTAATCCCGCTGAAATTCTCGTGAATACTGTTTGCGAAAATTCACAGCGTTGGCTCTTTTATATAGCCAAGCCCCTGACTATATAATAAACATAATTCAGACTTTAAAACGATTTTAAATGTCGTCTAATCGTTTTACCTACCGCATCAATTGCTCATCATCGCTGTGGTTTGCTCTGCATATTGTTTGCTCATTAGAGCGTGTCCCCCATTGCGTATGCGTAATTTTACACATGTAAACACCTTCATAACATTTCCACGGGATTATTGTAATTTAGTAGACCAAAGCAAGCAAAAAAAAAAAGAAGCAAATCAAAACAAAATTAAAACTGAACAAATTGAAAATGTTATGAAAATGTGAAATGTTGCATGATTATGAGATACCCTATAATATAAATAATAAATTTATAATGAAGAAAAGAGTTTAAATATTTTATTTAGAAATTGAGAAATATTTATGAAATACTTTTTTAGATTTTATGGATATTTTTCCTTGACAAACGAATTATGTTTGATGAATTCGAGATACCCTATTAAAAATTTAAAATATAAATAATATAATACAAAAATGTTTGAACTTAAAAAAAAAAAATATAAATAAATAAATCTTAAAATTAAGTATTTAAGTTTTTAATATAGAAATTTTTTTTATATATTAAAAATATAAAAATTTTTAAATATTAAATATATTTTTTAAGATTTTCTTGATATTTTTACTTCTTATCTATTTCCCTCCAATTCCCAATTTCTCACCTGCATCAGAACAGCTTAGCTTATCTTCTAATATAAACAAGCAACAACATTATGATTTCTACTAAATTACAGGGTACCTCACTTAAATAGGCATATGCGACTGCATGAGTCAGAACAGTTTTGTTAACCATACGCATTAAAAAGGTTTTTGTTTTCAGGGATTCACCCAAGAGTCGACGTCTGTTTCCATAAACACAATCATTAACCTTAAAATTTGATGCGATGGTATTAAAGCTCTAAACTCAGGTGATTTGTAGTTGCCATTTGGATATTCGACTCTTTGAGGTTCAATGGTTCGAATGGTCAATGCTCATCAACGCCCTTCAAATGAGGTCAGCTGCGAGCAATTATTTACCCAAGCCGCACTATGATCAGATCTATAATTATCTAAATCATTTTCTGGGGGTTTTCAATGCAAAGCGAGTTCATTGTGAAGGATTTTCGGTTGGAAATTGTTGGGAGTTCGATTGCCTCAAATAATTTTGTTGTTGACTCGCCGAGTTTCAGTCAACAAATTAATTACATAGTTTTCATAATGAAAATATAATTGTAGACAAAGACTTACATGACTTTATTTATGCTTTTACTTAAAGAGGAATTAAATGAAATTAAATGAAATTTTGGCTCCAATTGGAATGCGGTAAAGTTCCCAATCTGTTCGAATTTTACAAAATTCCATAGAATTAAGCGCAAAAGCTATTATTTAAGCATTTAATATTACCGGCCTTGTTATTATCCAACTATTACAATGCCAATTTGTACAGTGAGTTAGCCTAAATTGCCAACGATTTAACGTGCTTCCATTTGCTGGGATTTTATGGCCATTATGGTAGTAGTAGTAGCTACTACTACTACTATTTTTTTATGAACTAACGAAGGCTTTGAAGTGGACCTGTTTTTAAGCAAAAAATTATGTAAATTGATAACAAATATATGTTAGTCATCATTGATTTCAATATATTGCGTAAATCACTAAATTTGATTGTCCAGCATTTTGTGCTCCATCGCACTACTATTTACTACAATTTTCTACTAATTTCTGCTCAGTTGCACTACAATTAGCATGACACATCTGTAAATAGACTGAGTCACAAGAATAGTAGTATTTTTATTTTGATAAAGGCTAGTACTACTACTATTCGAATGATCACAGTTTATATGCAAATGTGTCATAAGGACAGGAGTATTTTAAAAAAAATACAGGTATTTTTATAAAAATAGTAGTATTTTTTTTAAATAGTAGTATTTCTATAAAAATAGTAATATTTAAAAGAAAATAGTACCCTGCAAATAGTAGTATTTTAATATTGAAAAATAGTAGTATTTTCATTTAAAAAAATATTATTAGCAGATGTGTCATGAAAATAGTAGTGCAACTGAAACTGATACGAAAACTTTACCTACAAATATTTTCACTAGACTTGTGTCGCACTTATCTATCTATCCGCACTAAATCCAACTATCTACTGCTATTCATATACGCGTATACCTATATATATTATATTTATAGCTTTAATAATATTATTTTTAAGCTCAATTCATATCCCTCAAAAAACCCTTCGGAACTGGCAGCTAAAAAAGCTATAAATTTTAAAAAACCAAAGCTCGTTTGTAGGAGTGTGTTCTTACACTGGCCAACAATGGCAGCAAATGTCATAGCTCCAATTTTGCGCCTTTAGCTTTAGCTATTTTTGTTTCTATTGCTGTTGCTGTTGCTGTTCGTTAGCATTTTGGTCCAATGCCATTTTGTGCCTTGGGTTGTATTGTATGCAGCTGACGTTTGTATTTCTTCTTCTTTTTCCCTCTGCTGGGCTGGCTGTCTGCGATTGCAGTGCTTGGCTTCAGGTGTTTTATTGCACGTTGTGAGTTTTGAGTGAGTTTCAGTTTGAGTTTGCTTTGAGTTCGTTGCGCTTTGCGCATGTCTCGACGCAATGGTTGTCGCTGCCGCCCAGACACCCTGTATTCGCTAATATTTTATTTACTGCATTTTAGTTATAGCCAAGTTCTGTTGGTGTTTAGTTTTGATGTTGGTCAAATACTTTTTTATAGGCGTATAAATCAAATGGGATGGAAAATAGGGGAGAACTAAAACTATAGAAATAATAGCTAAAAAAATGTAGTTACAGTAACTAGAAGGAATGAGGATCGCTGATTTGTGGGTGTACTTTAGTGAGAGAGAGAAAGAGGAGTGGGAGAGACAGAGATATAGAGATATACATAGGAACAGAGAGAAACAGATGGGCTGATCTCCACAGGACAGAGGATATGGGTAGATCCCCAGCAAGAGCAAGAGTGAGCCAAACAGATAGAAAGATAGGGAAAGAGAGAGAGAGGCAGACAGAGCAAGTGTGAGATAATAAGAAAGACAGAGACGGACAGACAGATAAATATAGAAAGAGATGGAGACTGACAGACAGAGAGAGCTAGAAATAGAGAAAGAGAGAAGAAGAATGGAAGTGTCAGAAAAAAATGTGAGATAGTTGTAAAGATGGAGGGAGTTAGAGAGAGAGAATTGGAGAGAGAGAGAGAGAGAGAGAGCAATAAAAGGTAGTGATAATTAATGAGAAAGGAAGTAAGACAAGAAATAAATAGAGAAAGAGAGCAAATGAGATAGAGAGAACATTAGAGAAATTGAGAGAGAAGGGAAAGATTATGCAAACGAGAGAGAGTGAGAGTGAGAGAGAAAGATAGAGATAGTTAGAGAAACTTAGAGATAGATATAGAGAGAGATAGAGAGAGATAGAGAGAGAGATAGTTAGAGGTAGTTAGAGATAGATAGAGAAAATAGAGATAGAGAGCAAAAGAGAGACGGCAATAGAAAAAGCAATAGAGAAGACAAGGAGGGACAGAAAAGAAAGAAATTGGCAAAAACAGAAAAGAAGAGAGAGCAAGAGAAAGCAATCAAGCGAGAGGAAAGATGAAGCAAGCGAGAGTTTAAGAGTCTCGCAGGAACTGGCCTAATATGGCAGACAGAATCACATGTTGAATATTCAGACTCTTGAAAATGCGTCAAGCAGAAAGAGTTAAAAGTCTCATTGTAGCTAAATACGTTTCCCCATTAATAAATGATTGCGGCTGACCACCAGAGAGTCCTTTTCCGTAACTGCTTCAGCCAACGAGCATGCTCGGCACAGCAGACACTCTAGCAGCCAGACTATAAATTAAGAAATGCAATAATGGAAATGTCAATTGTATTATAGTATGAGTACTTGTGGCTGACATTCCAGTGGCTTGACAATTTTTGCTTGCATTTGGAGTCACTCGAAAACAATCTGCAGGAAACTGCCAAAAAGCTGACACAGATTTCCATCTATCTGAATGGAAATTCGGTTTAAATGGATGTTTACTCACTCCAACTTGTTGGGCTGGGGGCTGGCCTTTGAAACAGACGCAGACCCCTTGGAAAAACACTTTACATATTAAAAAGTTTTCTATGTGGCCGGAGAGAGAGGGAGAATCCTTCAGGAACTTCATTATACGTTCTTTAACTGGCATAAAATGCTAATTGTTTGACCAGCTCGCCACTCGAGCGTGGCCAACTCATTTTTGGTTTGTATTTTTGCATGTAATTAATTAAAAATTTGTTGCCGCAGCAAGTTGTTGTTCCTTCTTGCCGGGCTGTTGAAATTGAAAATGAAAATAAAAAGGGTAATTAAAACTTGAAAAATATGAAAAAACGGACAGCATTAATTGACCTAGAACGGGCCCTGAAGAGATCGCCAGCTGAATTGGGGAAACTCTCACTCAAACCGTCGAAGAAAATATCTCACTCAATGTAAGGTGCGTGCGAAATGCAACTGTAAATGTTACGCATACGCCGCGTGTAACGAACGAGCAAGCCACACACACAGAGATTACGCTTGCGCTCTCTCCCGCTCGCACGCGCTGGCGAAAGTGCATGCTAGAAAAAAAATCAATTAAAATGCACTCGAGTGCATTTGCTGCTGTAAGAAATGGTGCTGCTGCTGCTGTTGTTGTTGCAGCTTTGCTCGTGTGCTGCTGCCGAAAATAAGCTATAGGCTAAATTGTTGCCGCAGAGCCCCCAACAGCAGAAGCCCATCCCGCCCCCACTGGCTGCCGCCCACACAGATGCGCTCTGCTCCACGATTTGCCCTTACACACAGCGAGCGCCCGGTGCGACGAAATTTCAATTCAGTTATTTGTGCAGTTTCGCTCAGTCAAGTTGTGCATGTCCTGTGTGCGCTTCACCTTAACGACACAAATCAACGAAAAACAAGCCGACAGACCAAAATTTCAATTTCAATTTTGGCCAAATCCACGCACTCTATAACTCTTGCAATCTAATAAACGTGGCCAAACCAACAAACTGCATTAACTACCTGCCCCCAGAGGACGCCGTCGTGCCGCAACAAACGTCATAATAAACACAGATCCGCAGAGAGAGAGAGAGAGAGAGAGAGAGAGAGCAACATACGGAGAGCGACAGAGAGTGAGTGAGAGAGCGAGAGATAGAGAGGGAGAGCCTATCAGTCTGAGTGCTTTCTGACTGTACTTTGGCGCCCAAAATTATCAAACGGTATAATAACGAAACCAATTAACGCCAACCGAAACCCAAAACCAATCAATGAACTAAACCAAAGAATTTACAATTACAGCGCAAAACTCGTTCATTCGATTAGCGCGCAACATTTTTAGCCATAGCAAAAGCCCCAAACCAAATCAAATAAATCTAAACAAACAATTGCGACAGGTGAGTTGGCTCTGCACTGTTTCTATGTACTTAACTCAATGTATTTAGTGGTAATTGAACTTTGTCCATTTTGTGGTTGTGCGCATCGATAAGCATGCGATAACCGATAGCTGATTACCAATAACCGATAACAATTGCTGAAGTAGATAGACGTATTCAAATGAAATATATGAATTTTAAATTAAAATTAATTTGACTAAGAAGAATTGGAAAAATTGTGGAAAATAAGTGATATTTTATCAAGATTTTATTTAGATATATTTAGAGACCTAGTCTGAAGGTAATTTTGAATGATCATTAAAATCGTTTCACTCTTGGCAAAGTTAAAAAAGCTTGAAATTCGATTTTTAAGTGTGAAATATTGGCAAGACTATGAAGTCGAAGTGTTTACTTAGGTTCGAAACTACCTATCTCATATAACTTTTATCGGTAAATAATTATTAAAATAAAAAAAAATTAAATAATAATAAATGAATGCTTAAATAATTATAAAAATGAAATAAAGTATTATTAAATAATTATAGAAATAAGAAAATAATTATTAAAATAAAATAATAATAATAAAATATATAAAATAAAAAATAATTAATAATTTTTATAAATAATATAAATAAAAAAAATATAAGAAAGTATAAAAATAAAATAAAAAATTATTGTTCATAAAAATAAAAAAAATATTAAATTATTATGAAAATAAAAAAAAATATTAAAATACTATATAATAAAGTAAATAAAATAAAATAAATTATTTATAAATAATTATCAAAAGAACCCTTTTATTCATACCTTTCTTCATTCTAGTAAGCCTAAATTGAAGCTAGATCAGATTTATTATAGGATTCAGCATTCAATACAGAGTTTTAGTATATTTCTGGTTTTAGATACCTCCCTCCTCCACCTTACTCCCGAAGACCACTAGAGCTCTGCCTGGTTGCTCTGCCAGCTGTATTTCGATTTCTATATACTTTCTTTGATTGTTTTTCGCTCTTCATCATTTCCACTCGTTGTCAAACAATGCCAGCTGACAGCCACGTTTGATTGATTCGTTTGCCCAATATCATTTTAATTAACAGCTCAATGCTAAGCAGTATCTAACTCCTCAGCTCCTCAGCTGTTCTGCACGGCGAGCAGCTGTCATTTCCTTTTTTGCTTTCCACTTTTTCCCTTCTTGTTGTTGTTGCGATGCTTTGCAGGCTCTGGGGCAATGTAATTTAAAACAATTTGGTGGGTAAATCCCATTAAATGTTGAACAACTTTTGAACTGGCTTCACTGCGTCAGAGCGCTTTGTTCTCCGGCCGGGCACAATGGGCGCGCACACAAGGACACGCGCAGCAAGGACGACTAATTAGAGCCGCGCTAGACACTAGACACTAGAAAATATGGAAATGAGGAAATAACGAACTTAGCGTCACGGCGCTAAGTAAATAAACTAAGCCACGATTTCACGAGCCAAAGCCCCATAAAATATATAAAAAATTGGAAATATATATATATAGAAGTAAAGTTTACTTAATAACATAGAATGCTTGCCACCAAAGGCGAGGCGGGCACAAAGCAACATGCTGTACATTTGCCCAGGGAAAATATCAAAAGTAAAATATGAAAAAAAAAAACAAAATAGAAACGAAACTACAGAATGCAGAACAGAATATATATGTATGTGTGTGAGAGAGTGTGTGTGTAAATATATTTTTACGTGCACAGTAATGAAAGGCCTCGGGCATAAGTTTTAAATAAATATTTGACTGTGTATATGTGCATGTAATTTAACAAAAAAAAGAAGAAATATATATATATATATGTATAAAAAAATATATATTTATATATATATATATATATATATATATATATATATATATATATATATAGAAAAAAACAAGAGCAAAAGAAACGGACAAGAGTTATGGCCGGTTGGGAGGCGAGGGATTGCCTGTTCCAACTGCATATGAAAATTATGATGAATGATATATATATGTATGTGTACATAAATGAACAAGTACGAAAACATAATGCTCTAAAAGCTGGTCAAATAATTATTCTTAATTTTTTACTCAAAAAGAATAAAAATATAATAAAAGAATTGAAAATAAATATAAAAACAATAAATCAAAAAATTAATATAAAAAGAATAAATATAAAATTAAATTTATAAAAATAAAATAAAATGTATTAATATTAAAATTTATATATAAATATATTAATAAAAAAAATAAGAAATAAGAAAATAAAATAAATAGAGCAACAAAAAAATAAAAAACTTTTGAAAATAAAATATATTATTATAAAAATATATTATATTTTTTGAAAATGCTTTTGTTAAAAAATAAATAAAATAAAAATATAGTAAAAAATATATTTAAACACATCTGAAAGCAGAAAAAAATCTTTAAAAAAAAAATAATAAAAAAAGAATAAAAATATACAATAAATTTATATTTATACTGATACAGAAATTTGAATAATATTATTATTTTAATAAATATTATAATACCATATGATATTTAAATATATATTAAAGCAGCTAAATATATAGCTAAAAATTTTTATTATTATGTATTATTTTATTTTATATTTTATTTATTTTTAATTTAATAATATTTTTACACTATAAAAATATATTTAAATTTATTTTTTTTAAACAAAAAAAATAATGACAAAATGAATAAATAATAATTTAAACAAATTGAATTTAAAAACCTATCTTTCTTTCACACATTTGACAAACGTCATGATATAGTCATTATGCTCTCCCTCCTTCATAGTACGCTCACACATACATACATACATACATACATATATATATATATATATATGCTGCAGATGATGTGGACGCTGAAGAGCGGGCTAGGTAAATATGCACAACAACAACAAGAACAAGAAGACTGCCTGACTGACTGCCTCACTGTTGACTTGCAGCACGCTTTGGTAGGCGTGGCAAAAGAGGGGGGCGCTGGCGCTGGCACTGGCGCTGTGTGGGTAGTTCTTAACAACGGCGACAACGCAGTCTGGCCCCGAAAGTAGGTTGAGGTAGCCGCCAAGCGCTGCCATGTTTAGAATATGCACACAAAGCGTAAGGCCAACAAAAGCTGCAAGAAGGGTTACTAGATGAAGCGGTGGCAGGAGAGTGTGTATGAGTGTGCGTGCGTGTGTTTGTGTGTGTGTGTGTGTGCGTCTTGTTTAAAGGAGGCGCAGCCTTGTTGC